>CM055104.1:14737763-15344372 GCA_029204225.1 Diphasiastrum complanatum | reverse complement strand
GTATTCATCATTGGAAAATGGCCAAAAGGGTACTTTGGTACATATCTTCAACCTATGATTATGGTTTGTTATAAAAAAATGAAGATCTTGGTATTCAATCTAGAATCAGTTTGTGTGCTAATCATAAAGCTTGGTTTTTCATCAAAGATTATGAGAATGTCTACACATATTTATGGAGTTTGAGGTAGCTTGAGGTAGAACCACATCCATCCATCTTCCATCCACATCTAAAAGTGAAAACTAGAGTATTAGTGACATTTGTCACTTCTCATGCATGCATTTCTACCTACTTTTACCAAGTGTCATTTTTTCAGCTAGAATTGTACAAATCACCATGCATTTGTTGCATGTCACTATGGATCACTTACAGCCATTGCATGTGATATGCCACGAGTTTCTACAAGCATAATATTGATATTTCTAAGTCTACAATCTATATGCAAGTTGTATACTACCAGCTAGACTTGAAGAACCCATGTAGCTCGAGTTTTTTTTGGGCCAAATTTGGCATTTACATTATGAAACAACAAACTCACATAGTAAAAACTTTATGACAAGCCTAAAGTCAAGATAGATGTTTTTTCATTTCTCAACACTCCTCCTAAAATAGTCTCTGTTGACTTGAACATGGATCTTGGTATTATTCCAAGATTGGCTCTATGCTTGTTGAAGGGAATTTCTGCTCAAAGGTTTTGGTGAGCAAATCTGCAATACAAGATGATGTGTCGGTGTGCTCCAAGTAGATTTCCCCTCCAATGCGCTTCTCTCTCACGAAGTGATGTGCAACTTCGATCTGTTTGCTCCTTGCATGAAATATTGGATTGTTGGCAAGAGCTTGTGCTAAAATATTGTCACACATGATCAAAGGTAGATCATCTTCCTTGATTATCTTTAGCTCCAATAACAACCTCTTGATGCAAGACACTTCTTTTGTTGTACTAGTAAGTGCCTTATATTCAGCTTCACAAGATGAGAGTGATATAGTATCTTGCTTTTTGGAAAGCCAAGATATCAAATTTCCTCCAAGATATATGACATATGCACTTGTAGATTTCCGATCCGCTTTATCACTTGCAAAATCTGAGTCAGAATAGCTATCATTCTTTGATTCTTAGCATGCTAGATTGTGATTAAGCCCTTAAAGCTTTATGATCTTATTAAGCTTTATGATTAGCACACAAACTGATTCTAGATTGAATACCAAGATCTAGTACAAAATTTAAGGGCTTAATCACAATCTAGCATGCTAAGAATCAAAGAATGATAGCTTAACAAGAGAGAAAAAGTACAAGAATTTAATGCATGAGCATAAGCCTCAACTCGAGTTAGAGAGAGAAAGAGAGAGCAATATTCAAGCAAATGATAGTGTAGATCCAACTATAGAAAGATCTTCACTTTTTTATAACTTAGAAGCGATGGTGTATTGCACTCGGTAAGATGCTATGGATGCAGAGGAAAACATCGTCGAGCTGAATGTCCACATCGAGGGGATCCATCAACATTCAAACCCTGTTGTGCACAATGCGGAGTTAATCATCCATGCCGAGATTGCCCAATGAGAGCCTAATCTTGAACATGCATGGCAATGGAGCACGCTTCTTTATCTTGCAGTCCAAGTGGAAGACCCTAGGGCCTTGGCATTTTGCAAGTAAATCATCTACAAGTTTTCAGAGTTATCTTTCTACCCATGATCTTACAAAAACATACCACATGGTGCACTACACTTTTCATGCCAACACTTGAATTCTGTATATAAGGATTTGATGTGATAACTTCTACCCAAATTATTGACTCTTTGGTGCACATATAAGTTAATTAAACACCTCCTTACCAAGTGTAAAGTTAGCCTAGGAAGCTTCAAATATTTCTTCTAATAGATCTAAATACATTTCTTTTAATTCATTGGAAATCTCAATATCCATCAACTTTTAATGGCTCCAAACAAAGTTTTCGTGCTATCCATTAAATATAGATTGCTTTGAGTATGAAAAAAAAATGTTCTAGAAGCTTTATAGGCTAGCACGCTTGTGTGCGTGCTAGCCTATAAGGCTCCATGTTTATTTTAACATAGTCAAAATAAACCTATCTTTAAATGGTAGCAAAGTATATGTTGATGGGCATAAGCACATTTTGATGGGCAGTGGGATTTTCAACTATGTGTAAGATTGTTGACTGTGAAAAAGTGTTTTAGAAGTCTTACAAGCTAGCACTACAGTGTGCCTGCATAGGGGACTCCAAAAAGATTTGAAGAAAAACTAAAAACCGACCGTTTCTTTTTTTCAAAGCAAGAAATTTGTGTAATTTGTTTGAAACGTTTTAATCAAAAAAGTTTTCTCAATTTGTTCTTCGGGAGCCCCCTATGCCACCAAGTGTGCTCCACAAAATTTTAGAAAAGAATCAAATAATTACTTTCAGGGTATTTGATAGGGTTGTAGGCCCATTACAAGTTTGATGGGTTGAAAATTTTCAACTATGCAATAGAGAATGTATTTAGACTCATCTGATTTTCCAAATATTTCAAATATCTTTTCTATTGCATCTTGAAATCCCCCAACCCATCAACCTTGTAGTGGACCCACAAAAACATTGTTTAATACTATAATAGTACGTGGTTTTCATAATAGTGAAAAAATGTTGTAGGATCATAAGCACCCTTTTGAATCTTTTAGGAGCCCTTTAGTACCCACAAAAACAATGTATGCTATCCAAAAAATAAACATTGTCCATGACATTAAAAAAGCATTTCAGTGAAATCCAAAATTTTATAATGTGGCAAATTACTTTTTTTTGGCACAATAGGAATCCCTTCCCTCACAAAAAGAGAGACTGAAAGATATTTTTTATTTAAAATAAAGGGTAACTTGTCACGTTGAAAAGTATTTTTGAAGATATGTAGTCAATATTACATGGCATGTCATGTCTAACCTTTTTGAACAACCTTTCTATTGAACCATGGGTAGAATGAAACATGCAAAAAACCCTAAAGGTTGAATCTCAAAATCCATATTGACATAAGACTTTAGTTTGTTCTCAATGTAACACAATCAAGAAAAAAGGCAATTGTGTGGACCAATAAGCATCAAAGGCTTGTTGCTAATCGCTCCATGCAGCTGAAGGTTTGCATGTCACGAGTGATTAAGTCTATGCATGTTGTCTCTCATATATGGACAATGCGAAATCGGCAGGTTTTGACTATTCTACCTCTTGTTCTCTGTTGTCGCTTGCATGCGACTTCATGTCTATTTTTTTAACGCTACCTAATATAGTTGGACTGCCTCCTTGCGTGGTGTACAAACAGTTCACCCTAACAATTTTTTCATTGTTTTGGCTTTGTTGTTGTTTACTCTTTGTACATGTCCATTTGAGGAGATATACTAGTATCTTAAAGCTTTGCAAAAAAAAGTTGTACATTTCATCATCTGGCTCGCGGATGAAATTGTCAATTATGGAAGACGATTTTCATTCAAAAGTTGTGAAATCAATGTCTCATTTTTTATGAAGAATTTGTCACCTCCTTACCTACTAGAATTTATGAAAATGATGTGTTTTATCTACACACCATGCTTTGTGTGTGGAAGGTTGTGTACCGTGCTAATTCACAATAAAATATGTTTAGAAATGGTTCAAAGAGTTTAGGGTTGAGGATTATGAATAGTTCTTTAAAATTGGTCCATAGTTGATCCCCCTTATAGCTAGTCCAATTTTTTCGAATATATATGCAATGTCATTTATTTGGCGTCCAAAAGCTTTGCCTACACATGTTTCTTCCTCATTCGCTTAGTTGGAGTAAATGGCCCCACTTCCCCAACAATGTGTGCCCTATATGATTAAAGGAAAATAACACATTGTCATTCTATGCTTTTAGCACAACTATGGATATCTTGTCTACCACCTTACTTAACCCAATCTTTTTTCTTGCTGGTTGGCATTTTCGCGAGCTTAGCTTTATGGTACATTTTGTATTGCCACAACTTCTCAGTCCGTGATATTATGCCTACATTTAGAGACTAATATATTTACATCCACAATATCCTGATTTTAGTGCATTGTTTGCCTTTTTAATGCAAGGTAGGAGTTTATAATCACTATCTTGGCTATATAAATTGAACCATCCCAATTTACAATATATGAATGATGTGATGCTTTTCATTGAGATTTTTTAGATCTTGATTGTACTACGTATATATAAGATCAAATATGATGGAAGGTCCAGATAATTTTTTTCTCTTAAAAATATTATGCTCATAAAGGGGTTGTAAAGATGTAAGTGAAGAGATGTCTCACAAAGATACATAAGTGGGACTTGTAAAAAATTTCAGCCAAGTCTCCTTCACAATCCTTTATGCTTGAGAGAGGTAATTTTAGTGATCTTTGCACCTAGTTCAATGGCTATTTGATTATAGCTTGACCTAACAAGCTCGCCGTAACTTTGCGTTTGTTTGAATAGGTGTAAAGGCTAGTCAAAAAATGATTACTTGTTACATTAAGAAGCTTCGTGGCTCAAAAAAGTGGGACCCCTCTCCCTCTAAACTAAGCTTGTTTTTGGGAGAGAGAGAGAGAGAATGTGGGCAATGATAGACAAAAAGGGTTTTGTCTATTTTCATTGGTGCACGTTTGCCCTAAAATGTATTTGAAGGGCATTTGAAGTGCATTTGAAATGCTTGAAAATGAAGTGCATTTAGAAATTTTTAGAGAAAACATGTGACTTTAGAAATTGAGAGAGAAATTTATAGAAAGAAAGAAAGAAAGGTATAAAAGGGCAAGAGAGAAAAGGAGAAGCTTGCATGAGGAGAAAGAGAGAGAGAGAGGCGCTGTTTTTTATAATTTAGGGTTTTTTTTAGGGTTTTTAGGTTTCAGAGGAAAAATAGCAATAATGAGAGAGAGAGAGAGAGAGAGAGAGATGCATTGGCCGCATGCATGCATGCAGAATCGTGTTGTGCCACTTCTGGATGTCTGGATGTAAGAGAAGCTGTGCAGCTCCAGGAGAGTGCTGCAAGGTTTAGGTGCAAAATTCTACATCTGCTATGCACATCTTTTGGAGATGTGGTTCTTCTGTGGGCCAGGGTAAAGATGACAGCTTGCTGACAAAGCAACATCAAAGAGAGAGCTCTGACAACATAAAACAAGAGAGGTGAAACGTTTTTGGATAGCCGCTGCAGCAAGATACAAGGCTTGTGGCCATCCACGCTGTTGCAACAACTAGGAGGGGCGCAGCAAGTTGCTGCACGCCCGCTTCTGGTGGCTGGGCATAGTGCATGTGGCTAGCAGAAGAGAGAGAGAGTCTAGTGAAGCTGCAATTGCAGTGCTGTTGCCAGCGTCTAATGTTTTGCTACCACTCAATTCAATGAGCTACATAGAGCATGTTAAAGCTTGAATACAGATCATGATACAAGCATTCTGGTCTCACAAAAGGCCTGTCATGAAATTAATTGAACAAGACAATATAAGTCAACAATGAGATTTTTATATTCTCCTTGACCTTATGCATGTATGATGGATCTTATAAAATATTTTTGTAAACAAATTGGAATCCTAAGCAATCTCATTTGGTCTCTTACTTTGTATAGAACAAGAAAAAATACGACATTGATTTCTTGAGGAAATTTATATAAAATAGGAGCATTAACATGTTTCCTTTAGGCAAGAAGCCATGAAAGAGAAAGATTTCTTATCAAGACTTTTGCATCTGAGATGAATATCTATAACTCGTAAAACGTATGAATATGCATCCAAAGATTGCACAACACTAACGAACGCAAGTATTTTGAGCTAGAGAGAAACCATTTGGAAAAGAAGACTTTGACTATACATTACACCAAGTTATGAACATTCACTTTAGAATTTATTCGTCTGTACAAGTGAAAATGCAAGAAACATGCTGACTAAGGCATAAAAAAGAATCTCAACATTCGTTCACTTTAGAATTTATTCGTCTGTACAAGTGAAAATGCAAGAAACATGCTGACTAAGGCATAAAAAAGAATCTCAACTTTTATGCACACAAAAGTATGTCATCATGCCTAAATAATTCCAATGTAGAATACTCGTGAGATTAAAGTCCACAAGTCAACATCGAAAGAAAAATAAACATGAACTATACTTCATCACAATGCTCGTAATGTTTGGTCCCTTTGATATTTTTTAGCTTATGTTAGTTAATTTTGATTTGCATCTATTTAAAATTTAAATACCCCCCCCCCAAAAAAAGTAGATAATTTCTATGAAGCGAACTCTACAACAGGCTACTAAACCAAGAAGGTACGAGTACCATTTACAGTTTTAATATAAAATGAAGGTTGATTGCATGGAATAGTAATTGAGACAATGCAAGAAAACATGTAACTCTGAAAGTTTCATGTTGATAATAAAACTTGGAGAGAATTAGGTCTTTTTTGGATACCTCAACTAGTCACCAGTTTTTTCCAACGGGCTAAAGCTTCCATGGAACACTCTTCACATTAGCCAATTTGTAGAAAAAACAATACATTGCCCAAATGGTCTCACTGAAAAATTACCCATATATCATACACGAAGAATTTCACTCCATCGCATTACTGGTTGACAATCTCCTACGCAAGACAATTTTATTTTATGCAAGATCAAGGATACCAGACCGCATACATGTGATGGGAACAGAAACAGAAACTGCCTCCCTTGGTATTATGGATAAGTATGAATAAATGTGTAAGGAGGCATGCAACACTTACCGGTGAGTACTCTGGAAAATAAGCTGAGATTATTCAACAACACCTAACAGAGACTGCCATGGAGTTGTACTTTAATTGGACTGCAAAAAGTGGAGTGATTGGAAAATATCATCAAATGATTGAAAGTTGAAACCATCCCAATACCTTGATGACCATCTCTTCCAATTTAATAGCATCAACATAAAACATCAAATGCCTTGAAGAGTGAATGTGACGCTCAAAGTGTCATCGATGCTAAACGAATCACCGAGTTAATGAACTACTACAGTATTATTTGATGAGAGATGGAAGCAAAAATGCAACAAACACTGATAACTACGATTTCGGAGGAAATCACCAAACGTCAAAATTGCCATTGAAGAAAGATTACATGTTCCTGTATAGGCATAGAATGCAGATTCTCAGGTGAACAGGAAAGTCTAAGCTAGAACAGGAATGCCCTGTTAATCTACTATAATTTGTGGTTTTGGGGGGTTTGGGCGGCAACGCCCCCCAACGGCAGGGTCAGGGGGCTGCCGGTAGACCCCAGCCCCGACGGTAAGGCCTCTTCATGACTTGGCCTTCCAACCCCCCTGGGACCATCTGTGATCGTAACAGAGGCTAGAGATTAGTTTTGAATTTTTATCCTTGACAGAACCCAACATGGATTAATGCACCTGAACTGGACCACCCTGCACCCGAAACAGTCGATAAATTACACAGTAATTATGCTCTTAATTAGAGCTTTCACCTGATACCCATATTGCACAAAAAAAACCATAACATAAAATAAAATTAAAAAAAAACATTTCTGAAAAAAAATTCCATATTTCCAAAGCGCGTTTCAGAAACGCAGTGCAACTATGGTTGGAACTAATTGTCAAAAAAGCAACTCTAGGTCCAGCTGAATCCCCCAATCCTGCAGTTGACAGGACAAGATTCATGCACATGTAAAGTGGGTTAAACTTGAAGTAAAGATCCATGATTAAGGCAAAGCCTCTGAAGTTACCGACGGGCCTGAGACTAAAACCAAGCCAAATACTAGAGCTATATCTGAATAGGAAACCTCGACCTTTACGTGAGATAGCCCCACACTTCAAAAGGTTATATGCAATGGAATAGTCATTTTGGTGCCTCATTTCTGGAGAGAGCAAAGCCATAAGAGCCCAATTCATCCACTCAATACAACGGAGGTACCAGCAAAGGTTATAAACCAATTGATATTGCTAGAGCCACAAAAATTTCTGTAGGAGAACTTGAAAAATGGAAGCTCGTGTGTACAACAAATATCTGGCTAATGGGGATCGAGTTAACACTGAAAAATGTAAATCATTTCGGATTGAATGAGAGATAGATAGTTCCAGCAGTAAAATTAAACCACGGAGGCACGGACTATAGATTGTTCTCGGGGATTATATCCAAATCTTAGTTGCCCCAGAACGCATTCCGTTCCGGAACGAGACCCTAAAAAAAATACGTTTTTTTACAAAGGAAAAAAAAAACCATAAGGAAGCTTGAGGAGCATCTAAGCTCAAAGGAAAAAGAACAGTAAATCACTCAGCAAATAAAATGACAAACATCGATTGGACATAAAAAGCACAATTACCAAAAAAATACGTAAAGAGCATATCATGGACGTGGTCCAGGAGTTTCCAGCGATGGTGAGCTTGCGGAAAGAAAGCAGGAAGCCTTGTGGACATTCACCTTTGATTGAACACCCAGTGATAAGGTGCCAGCAGGCAGGGTACAGAGATCCGATCGGTTCAACGGAAACATCGGATTCAGAGACGGGGGAAGGGCTATTCAGATACATATATGCGAAATGGATGAGCATTAGCCTTCACTTCATGATGAATATTCCCGATATGCACAATCGCCCCGGTTTCCAGCTATATAGTCAGTTTGACTGAGCTGCATTGTAGATTATTATACACCGTTCTTCAGTATTCACTTCATCTTTTTCTTGATGAATTCAGGAGAGGGCGATTCTCAAGCAAGAATGTCAATCTCTTCATGAAAGCAATTGCTTTTTGAAGCAACAGAAAGCGCGGGCCAGCAGGGTCGTTTTACATTTTTTTTTTTGAACTTACAAAATATCGGTCCGACCCAGTACGTTCCGGAACGTACTGAACGGTCGGAACGGGCTTCTAAGATCCAAATATAATCAACTTCCCACTAAGCCAATCCACTAACTCTCAGACCAAACCGGAAGTACGTTTTTCCTGTTGATCTTTCTAAATCTTTCTTGTGGCTCTAGCCTCTTTAAATGAGGCAGCAGATGCTTCACTAAATATTGTCAATTATTAACATTAAGAGACAATAAATTGCTAAAAGGAAGAAGAGTTCACATCATACAAAACGTTTAGCACTTCAATGTGATGGTCATAAATGTAAAGCAAAGTCCGGTACATAGGGTGAAGAGCTTCAAGCTGCCCATTTTGTATTTAACTGATACATATTTAGAAGGGCTTCAAGCTGCCCATTTTGTAACTGATACATTTCCAGAAGTTGGCCACTGCCAGTACTTCAGTCCCACAGGAAATCCTGTACAAATTTAACTCCAATAATTGATCACAAAGTGATTAAGAATATTAGCCCAAGACCAATGCATGTGTCACAGGTAACTAGTAAAAATAATGTTTCAAAAATGTCCTAGCTGCTCGATGTCCTATGAATATGGTGAATTCACACTTTTCCATGCATTGTAATGAGTAATCCCTTGAACAGTCTGTTGTTAGAATGTCAACTGGAGAGAGCATTCAAAACTGCGTAGTAGAATCTGGCAACCTCAAGCAGGTGGTAAAAAACTATAGCTACAGATAGAAAACTATGAAATACAATATATACACAGTAAACAATGTCATTATGCAGATAGAAAGTTTATAGTTTGAAGCCCTTGAGTTCACACAGCACTCATCTTGCAGCATGTAGCCTCCTCATCATCCCAAAACCCTCTTCTTAAGCAACATCCTTTATAAAACTGAAAGGAATCTACTTCATCCATATTAGGTCCTTGGTTTATCCGTCAAACTTTTCCCACGCTCTTCTTCGGCAACTTCCTCCTCCTGAAGCTCAAAAGCATCCACCTCAGCAAAATAAGCTCGCTGCTCTTTGACATAGCTGTGTGGAAGCAAACTTTTCTTTTTAATGCTTTTCCTCTTCGGCTCTGTAACCTCCTGTAGATTTAAAAACGTTAAGAAGGATGTCAACAGACGAGATAACATGGACTCATAGCTTGCTAAAGGCATAACGCCCACTTTTGCAGGCTACCACTGATGGGCAGATAAAAAGTGATTTACTTGAGATTTCTCTAAAGCATAATACCAGAATCTAAGGGCTGCATAGAGGTTCCCAAGTGCCAATTGTAGCAGCAGACAAACACTGCCATAATATAGCCCTAAGGCAACTTTTTCAAAAGTGCATCTAGCGAGAATAGCCATCAAACAAAGTGACAAATTCCAGTTAGATTACCTTAACTGATATACCACTGGAAAACCTTGGTGTTCCTCTACTTTCTCCTTTTTGTCTGTCATGTTACAACGGAAAAAGTTAAGAAACTTTACTCCACATCACATGGTAAGAAAAGACTTTATTTTCTTCTGAAATAGCATCTAATTATGTTATTCTAGAAGCATGAAGTTCAAAGGGTAAATCCCATTGAGAAGAGATACCTAAATCACTATAGCAGCAGTGAGGCCAAATTCTCTTCTTAAAAAGCTAACAGCTGCCCATTAGTGGAGGGACAGATTTCCTGACGTGATCAAAAGCTCAAATACTTTGGCAAAATGCATTCCCATTGAGCTTCCCAAACGTACTTGGAAAATGTGTCATGAAATGACAAGATACAAAAGCCTTCCCAATAGTCTCAATATTTTGTAGATATTAATGTTTATATTGTTTAAATGAACTCTCACTGACACTGCTGATTGCTACAAGCAGGTGGAGAAAAATTTTGCATATTGGAGGCCTCCTTGAATGACTCGAGAAAATTTTCTTGCTTTTTCTTGGATTGACACAACACTTTGAGGCAATCTTCCAATCCCTAGGACGCCCATATCCAACTATTCACATTTGCAATCAAGGGCTGTAATTTGGGTGGTGAACAGGTGCAGAAAACTGCAATCATTTGCAATTTTTGAAACCTAAATCTTTCCATCTTTTTACATGCCTAAAAACAAGTCTTTGGTGTAAGAGTATGTTTCAATCATTGGGAGAGCTGGTGAGGGAGGAAAGGATTGTGGGTGCATGAAAAGGATGACTTGTAGAAATATTAAAAATACTTGTACGGATGTACGGGAGTACAATGGCAACATTAGCCTATAGGTATTTCAGAGCACTCCAACATACATGTGATGATTAACAACCATTGCAACGCTTTTCTTGAGTCACTCATGTTCGCTATTGTTTCAAAATTAATTATAAGCCAAACATACTGCCATTGCAAGTCAGATCAGCAGTAGGAACGACCCTCTTCAAATGACATGCCTTATACCTATCTTGATTGATTTGGTTTGAATTCCTTTTTTTATAACAAAATAGCCTACACGAGTTGAATCAGTTGCTCCTCACTGATGTAGCTCGCTCCTCTTCAAGCAGCTTCTTGCACTCCTGCCTTCTCTTGCTTCCTATAGATGCTCCTCTACATAGCTTGTTGCATAGTTGCTTACCGTTTCTAGAAACGTGTCCAGAAACGCGTTTAGAAACGTGTTTCTGATTTAGGGCAGCGTGTACCATGGCACACGTGCCGTGGTACGGCACCTGTATTTTTTTTTCACTAAAGAAAGACTAAAAAAATAAAAATAAAAAAAACAGGTGCCGTGGGTGCCGTGGAACACGGCACCTACGGCACCCGTGCTGTACCAGGTGCCGTACCACGGCACCTGGAACTTTGGTTTCATATTTCTTTTTCCATAAGTCACATTTTCTTTATAGATGTTAGATATTTGATTTTTACCCTAGCTTCCTGTTATCATAAATGCTGAATTTTATTTGCCACCCTAGCTGTATGTTGCAATTTTATACTTCCCTAAATCTTATCTTTATTCCCTTTTTATGTGCAGCAAGACAAAATAAAATAATGCACATTGCAGATGTAAAGAAATTCCTAAGACGTCTAGAAGTTAAAAAAATTTCACTATCAACAAAAGCAAATGTGGTTCTTATAACGCAATGAGTTCTAAGAGAATTAGCAAACATACTAGATAGATAATAAGCATATGCACTGCCACAAACATGAACTTTAGATATTGAAGCCAATCTCCATTTGCTGAGGTGATGCGTTTTGCAAGAGGGGCACATACCTTTTTGAGAGCTGCTTGGAAGGCAGTTGAGGACAACTGAAAGATGCCCTATGCTCGAGAGGGAAGACATTACTAGCTCCTCGACGCAGATAGACTCTAGCTCTCCCATCAGTATACGGGGGTTCACAATCCAGATTTCTTATACGGCCAGACTCTGAAAAGACAGACCCAGGAGTGGTGTATCGTGTTTCCTCGCCTCCCACATTCTGTTTTCTTTTTGGAGTTGCTGTTAAGGCAAATCAAATTTTCAAGGATCAGCATGGTGGAGCATATAGCCAGTCTAATGCCTTGCAACTGTTCCAAATACAGGCATATGCCACCAAGCAGCTTGAAGCAGGATATTCCCCTGATTTACTTCATGCTTAAAAACCCAAAATATATTGTCAGAATGAGAACCTATTTAGAGTCATTTTTGCCTTGGCGGATTGGCAGCAGATAAGAAAGAAATGGAGATACTCCAATATTGTGAATAAAAATTTGATAGGACAGCAAGTACTTAGAAATAGGTCGGAAAGTTTAATAACTAAGCCTTTGACAGAAGGAAGAGCCGGCTGGCATACGTTACCTTCCCAAATTGATGAAGCTACACTGGGCCGGCTAGCTTTCCCTTCTTTCCTCCTCAAATCCGCACGTTTCTCAGCTGTAGTGCCCACAAATGATTCTGTGGAAAGCAAATGCTCCTCCGAATCAGATGTATTCCTCATGGAAAAGATAGAGTGATCTGACTCGTCCCTGTTCGGCTTCTTCGTATCGCTTCCTGCTTCTGAAATGCAATCCTCTAAAGCAGCCCCGCTGGTCGAAGGGGCGTCCTCATCATTCAAAGATGAAGTTAAGGAAGCTCGAACAAGGGGTGAAGTATCAGTTACTGTTAGATTTATTCTGGACTGGTGTTCCGATTGCAGACCATTAGCGTTGTCAGGCAAAGAAATAGAGGGGCTGCCGGAATTGCCCGCTGAACGAAGCGTGCGACGGAGGTGCTGCATATGGAATAGGGAATGTGCAACACAAGCAGAAGAATATGGTGAAGAGGTCTAGAAATGCAGAGAGATCTCTGGAGTTATCAGTCTTGGCTTCATTCTTCCCAGGTTCAGCATCACAAACTCTATTGCGTATTATGCTTGGAAAGATGAGAGAAAGTGAAAGCGAGAGAAAAAGAAAGGCACAGGACAGAGCAAAAGAAGAGCGAGAGAGAAATGAAGTCTAAAGATGAAGAGGAGGAGGGGGAGGAAGAAGGAAAGGAGGAGAATTCATAAATCAAATAAAATGTGTAGAGGCGGGAGAATGGAGGATGACAGGCACAGGGTCACTAAATCGTCACGCCATCACCCCACCCCCACACACAAGGTTGGTCCTTAAAGGCACTCTTACATCATACTTTCACTTGAGAGTCCAAGAGCTCATCCTACTGAAATATGCAAACCTTCTCACCGGGCTCTGCGTTAGCTTACATCATGGCACTTGAGAGTCCAAGAGCTCATCCTAGTGAAATATGCAAACCTTCTCACCTGTTCACCAACCCGTGCCGTTGGTAGACATCAGCAGGTCCGGATGAGGGGGTGAGCATGGATAGGCACTACATGGGCATTTGGCCCCTTTTTTTTTTCATTTTTAAGCAGACCAACACACACCATGCACAGACGTGGGCACCTAAAAATTTCTGCCAGTTTCGAGACAACTCTACATGCAGGTGCAGGCATGCAAGCATGAGCAGCTAGCAGATTTTTTGATGGTTTTAGACTTTCGAGCACACCCAAGCACAAGCATCAATTTTTCTATGGGCTTTCAAATTCACACATGCACATCCACACACACACATCTTAGAAGGAATTTGTAGATATATATAAAGATATTTTAGAGAGAGTGTGTGTAAGGGTGTTGTTAACCCACTCTACTCTCCCTATGTCACACCTAGATAAGTAGGGTGGGTTAACACCACCCTTACTCGTTGTACATCTTCACTCCATCTCACGCTCGCCATCTTTGCCTGCCGCCTCCCTGCTTGCTATTCGTGCATGCTCTCTCTCTCTCTCTCTCTCTCTCTCTCTCTCTCTCTCTCTCTCTCTCTCTCTCTCTCTCTCTCCATTTGCACGCATCAAACAAACCTTCCTCGTCGTAGGGGATCTTGGACATCATAAAGCTCAGTTGCTGATATCACCATAAGTGACACTTCTTCTCAAACAAAAAACTAGTGGAGCCCAGCACTTCTACTTGCATCGAATATTGTCAAATCACTGTGACTAAGGTGCATTTTTAGGTCATTTTTTATGGTTTGTGTCGAATTCATATCAGGCTTTTGTGGACAATTATGTGTTCCATTAGACTTTGAGTTTGGTTGTCATGGATGCCCCATAGCAATTGCGTGGAATTTTCAACACCTAAGTTAGCTTTTCACTATTTTCTTGAATGGCCTTTTGATATGTTGTTGTGTCATCTGATGATCAATCAGATGCGTCATCTCATGATCAGTTAGTTTTTCACTATTTTCTTATAAGCACATTCACTTACAAAATCATCAAATTAAGTAACATATGACAATCCCATAGGTCATTCCCTAAATCAAATCCATGGTGACTAAGTAAATCAAATAAGTAAATCAAACCTATTGGGATTGCGTAGAATTTTCAACACCTAAGTTAGTTTTTTACTATTTTCTTGAACGGCCTTCTGATATTTTGCTCATGATTAGTTAGTTTTCACTATTTTTTGCCTGCATTGACGAATCTCAAACTGAAACATCTTAAATGTATGATATTCTTGAACGGCCTTCTGATATTTTGTTGTGTCATCTCATGATCAGTTAGTTTTTCACTATTTTCTGCCTACATTGAAACCTGTAAGTAAATCAAACCTATTGGGATTGCGTAGAATTTTCAACATCTGAGTTAGCTTTTTTAAACAAGCCTAAGAGGCAAGACAAATGCTCTGCCCATTGAATCATCAAAAATACTTTGGGACAAAGTCTGTAACAGATTTTCCACCTTTTGGTTGTCTTTATTCTATGTGTGCTGGCTCCACAGATGGGCTAGCATCAATGATTGTTTCCTTCACAAAACAAGGCAGCAGTTGACCTACCAATGAAAAAGTTAAACTTCTATAGGGACTGATATGGATGCAGGGTTTTCAAGAAAAGAAAAAGAGGGAGATTATCACAAATCCAGTTGGCCGGCTACAACTTAATACTAGCAGCAACAAGGGTAAGCATTTTTTACACTTATGTTATCGTAATAGGATTTTTGAAACCATCCATGTGAAGCAATTTTATGCTCACGTTTTGCTACTGTTACTTGGTATTGTTCACGACTCTTTTCAAGATATTACATTCGGCTGGTCTTATCTTCCTAATATCAAGCATGATTGCTATTTTCCTTATGTTATATTCTGTAAATTTGAGATTGAAAAATATGCACCAATGCAGTTGTACTACGTCTAAACGCTTTACTAAATTTATTTCAAACAAATTTGGTCATGTTGTCTCTACGGACTATGGAATTATTAGAAGTACATTTCTTAGCCAAAATTTGGAAAAAGGCTTGAATCACATCATTCCTCAAGTAACTGATATTAATAGAGTTGCTTCTGAACTCTACCATGGTTGGTTTAAAAGTTAGGATATAATTACCTGAGTATAAAGGTCTAGAAAAGAATACAATTAATAAGCATGCTTCATTTTGCAAACAAGATGCCCTTAAGTTTCTTAAAAATAGGAAATGAATTCTTATCGAAAAACACTTCTCCCGTCAAACTGATAGAAGCTCAAAATGAACACCTATGGCTCACCAAACACTTGTACATCAATGGTGTAGACAAAACGCAACATAACCCTTGTTTTCTTTGTATACACTTTAACTTGTCATAGAAAGGCTTGATAGTGCTGATTTTTACCCCTTTTTTTTCTGATAACTCAAATAACTATGTACCTATTGGCCTGCAAATCATCAATAGTAAGCTGAGTGAAATACTACCTGTGGAATTCATTAGAAACGAGGAATTACCTTACATATTATAAACATATAAAGCTCATAAAGAATCTTTCAGATGGATCACCAATGCCCATGATTGTTGTTTCAGCATCCTTGCTATTTTCCTAACAGGGCTTCTTGGTATGCTACATCCTTTCCAGATGGAAGATGCAGGCCTTAAGGCAAACACATACAAGAGCTACCTAATTGTGGATACTACTCTATTCTGGTAGTGTGATTCATCGGATCTATCCCTTGAACTTTCTGGAAATCAATAACAACACAGAAAAAAAAGAATACCATAGACTTCCTTAACATTACTACTACTTTCAACCTAGACACCGGGTTGAAGCACCTTTCTAAGTTTGACAAAAGGAGAGACTTAAGTACCTTTTCAATTTTTACAATACATATTTCTCTCTTCCAATTGACCGACTTTTAATTTTTTATGCCTTTCAAAAGAATGGTTTCTTAAGAAGCAAACTTCGTCTATTTATCAACAATTTTACAAGTAGAGGTGAGGAAGTCTTCCAAATCCAAGGTAGAGCCTCCAAATGTCCTCCAAGCAACCTACAAGCTTCAACATGCTCTCCAACTCCAAGCTAGGATTCCTCCACCTGCAAGTAAGGATCTGCAAGCCTCCAAGGATCTCTCCTCCACCTGCGTCCCTACTCTTTAAATGTAAAAATTACAGCAAATAAGGATCCTAAAACACTTGAAATGATGAGGGAAACAATAGATTATGATTTCATAAGATTAGCACAAGTTGAACCATCAAAATCCATCAAAAATCTATGTTTGAACCTCACTAAATGGCCCAAATCCTTGAAGAAGGCTTCACACGTGTGAAAGTACAGCCTCCCACAGTCTGAGTACACCAGACCTACATTCAATCCTATAATCATTAGTAATCACAAGTACTCAAACAATTATGAACATAGAGAGCAATTGCACCATTATGAGAGAAAAAACATGAAATTGCTTGATTGATTTTGGTGAGATATCATCGCCTATATATACATGATCCATCACGGTTTTGGGCAGGTATGAGTAGCCCTAAACCTATCCCTAATGCTAATTTTGGTGGATCTTTCATCCCTACCAAGTTAGGGTTGGAATCTTGGAGATCCCTCAACAATGCAAAAACTACCAAAAATAGCTCCTATTTTTTCTCCCTTGTATCTAAGCATAATTTGGACTCATTCCAAAGGTTCTAACACTTAGGTCTACTTGAGAACATCCTTATGAATGGAATCCTATGCTATTAGGCACATGTGACAAGCCACATCATGACCATCTAACTATTTACAAGTCATATGACCAAAACTAGTCAAGCTAGAATTGTGAATTTTTAACATTAAACACAAAGATAGATAACAAGCTGGCCTCAAGTATTCACCACCCAACCATAGCTAGATCCAAGCTCCAAGCAAGACCTATCTAGCACCCCCTTGCTAACCATAAACAAATCACAAGCATACCACAACACTCCATAGCATACTCAAGATCCAAACACTACTTATGTCCCATACCATAAGCAAGATCCAAACCTTAAGCATACTACCAAAGAAAGCACTCTACACACTAGTAGCAACACTAGAGCACAAGCAAAGCAAACAAGAGAGATCTCTCCCCCCAAATAGGCACCCTACTACCCTCATATACATGGCCCGTGGAGCCCTCCAATGCACTATGGAGTTCCATGCTCATCCAATGAGAGAGAGAGAAGCCTAGGGGAGTTAAAGAATCTCCAAGAGCCTCCATAGGCTTATGGAAGGTCAAGAGACTCCTTCCATAACCTATGACTCTTTGACTGCCTTTCTTGTGGGAGTTGGAAACTCAATGGACACTTTAGAAGGGCGCCCTACTACTAGGTCCCATTGCCCAAGTTGTGCATATATGCTTTGGTCCTAGACCAATAAAGTGATATAGTTCAAGGTTGAGGCCCAAGGTTTAGAGAAATAGTGATCCAATGACTTTCTAATACCTCTCTAGGTTCCATACCTCCATCCAAAGCATAGACACCTACCTACCCTTAACCAAGGACACTAGTACCTTAATCTAAGACACCTACTCTTAATACTAAGGGTACCCCTTATCCAAGGGTCACGTGACTCCATACCTCCGGCTAAGGTATAGTCACTTGCCTGTCTTTATCCAAGGGCACATACCCTTAATCCTAAGGGTACCTTGCCATTTAGCCCCCAACACTAAATGGACTAATAGGGGTCTGAAGTACTGCTAGTTACATAGGTATGTAACATTTCTTCCTCCTAAACTTAAATTTTTCCTTGTAGGGAAAAATTTGGAAAATTTTTCTGGAGATCAGCCTCCTTTTCCCAGGTTATCTTCCTCTTCCGATTTGCGCTTCCACCTGACTAAAAATTTTCGAAGCACTCTACTTCATAGAGTCCTCTATCTGCTATTAACAATCACCTTGGGTTCAGGTGGTCCACTCACGGACTCATCACGAAGAAGTTCCACTAGATCTTCCACAAGGATCAGGGTCTCCCCAACCCCCAACGAGGGTTTCAACTTACTAACGTGGAAAACATGATGAATTCCAATGTTAGCTAGAAGGTCTAGTTTGTATGCGACCTTGTTTATCACTTGGATAACCTTAAAAATACCGTAATACCTAGGCGCCAACTTTGTATAGTTAATAGTTTTCAAGCCCCTAGAGTGACTAGGGACTCTAAAAATCACCCAATCGTTGACCATGAATATCTTGTGCTTTTGAAATAGATAAGCATAGTGCCTTGTCCTGTCATGGGCACTTCTTATGTTATCTTTAGCCAGTTGTAACATTTCTTTCTTGCATATCCGCACGAAAATCAGTTGTGGCTTACATAGATTTTTCATGCCAACACTAATTGGTGATCGAGGTTGAAAAACTATACATAAGCATGAAAGCGCTGAATCCGGTCGCTGAATGTCTTGCACCGTTATATGCAAATTCCACCAGTGGAAGGTACTGTTTTCAATCAGACTGCCGATGGCCCACATATGCTCGAAGCATATCCTCCATCGTCAGATTGGTCCTTTTCGTTTGACCGTCTGATTCCGGATGATCTGTAGAATTCATACTTAAAGTTGTTTCCAACTTTTCAAATACTGCTTGCCAAAAATTCCCAATGAATTTTGGGTCATGGTCACTGACAATATCGCAAGCCAGCCAGTATAGTCGAAAAAGCTTCTCAACAAACAGTTGAGCTAGTTCTGAAGCTTTAACAATAGTTTTCGTTGGGATAAATTGAGCAAACTTTGTAAGTCTGTCAACAATGACCCCAACCGAATCGTGGCCCTTCCTTGTACGTGGAAGCCCGACCACAAAATCCATAAATATACTTTCTCACTTTCCGGTAGGGATATCTAAAGGATGTAATAGGCCACTAGCTTTTAGCCTCTCTGCTTTATTTAACTGGCACTTAGTACATTTAAGTACATAGGCCTCTACCTGACTTTTCATCTTAGGCCACCAAAATTGCCTTCGAAATAAGTCAAGTGTTATTTGTATACCCGGATGTCCTGCGTATGGACTATCATGTCATTCTCCGATACACACACCTTTCCTTTACGAAACAAAATCATGTTTCGAATTAGGAAATCTGTTTCAGTCTTTCTCTGATTCAAGGAATCTTGCAAACCTGAATCGACCCCCGAAAGTACTTGTTGCCAATACTTTCCAGAAAAGGGATCGGACTCATATAGTCCTTGAAGAGACTGAAACAACCCCGGTTCTATAACAGTAAAGCACAACTGATTAATAACCAATAACCGACTCAAAGCATCCGCTAGAGTATTTTGACTTCCTTTACAATAACGTATAGAAAAGTCAAAGATGTGCATCAGCTCAACCCATCTAGCTTGCCTCCCCATTAAATTTGTAGCATCACAAAAATATCGAAGAGTCTGGTGATCCGTCAAAACGTCAAATCTGGCTCCATACAAACAGTGTCGTCAAATTTTCAAGGAATGAACAATTGCAAACAGTTCCTTCTCATATGTACAATACCTAGACTGAGCAGGATTGAGTTTCTTGCTTTCATAAGGTACATGATGTCCATCCTGCATCAAAACAGCTCCAATAGCATAATCATTGGCATCGGTCCTAACCACAAAAGCCTTATTAGGATCGCCAATGATTAGTATTGGTGCCGAAGTGACACTTTTCTTAAGCAACTCAAAACAATTGTTCATATCCTCCGTCCACACCACTAGTGGACTCTTAGCCCTCCGGCTTAGCTTCTTATAGCCTTTCAAGGCCTGGGTAAGGAGAAATGCCAATTGAGCAAATTGGAGAATATGCCGATGGAAAAATCCTACAAACCCCAAGAAAGACTTGATTTTCCGAACTGTGGTGAGAATAGGCCAGTCAATTACCCTCTGGATACGATCGGCCTCAATCTCCACTTCCCGTTTGAAAATCTTATGTCCCAAGTAGGACAATTCCTTAGCAAAAAAATCACACTTATACTCCTTGGCAAAGAGTTTTTCCCTTCTTAGAATGTCTAAGACAATCCTAAGATGCTCTTTATGTTCCGCCAAAGTCTTACTGAACACTAGGATATCATCTCAGAATACCACTACGAATCTTC
Source organism: Diphasiastrum complanatum (assembly GCA_029204225.1). NCBI lineage: Eukaryota > Viridiplantae > Streptophyta > Lycopodiopsida > Lycopodiales > Lycopodiaceae > Diphasiastrum > Diphasiastrum complanatum. The sequence goes on along the minus strand of CM055104.1, from coordinate 15,323,829 downwards.
CCAAATATGGCCTGAACAAATCGTTCATCATCTGTTGGAAAGTTGTCAGTGCATTAGTCAAACCAAAAGGCAACACCAAAAATTCGTAGTGACCAAAGCGAGTTTGAAACCCGGTTTTTGGTATATCTTCTTCCTTAATGCGTATCTGATGGTAGCTCGATCTTAGATCTATCTTGGTAAAGTACCCAGTACCACCAAGATAGTGTATTAGATCATCCATCCGTGGCAGTGGATATCTATTCTTAACGGTTACCTTGCTCAATTTCTTATAGTCGACGCAAAACCTTATAGTCTCATCCTTCTTGGCAACCAGAACCACTGGTGATGCCCAAGGAGACTTACTAGGTTGTACCCATCCTTTTTTCATGTAATCATGTAATTGCCTATTTACCTCAGCCTCTTTTGATGCACTCATCCTATAAGGACGCTGTGCGATTGGAATTGCTCCAGGTATTAGGTCAATTTTATGATGTCCTTTCTGGTGGTAAACCTACAAGAAGCTCTAAAAAAACATCGTTGAATTCTTTCCTAAAATTCTCATTATAGGTTTCAAATTATGTAGTGTTCTCATTAGGTATATTCATGGCATCTATGTTAAGTTCATCATCGATATTGCAGCAAATGATATCATTATGAAAACATAAATAAACTTTAAAATCGGAATTCTTCATAATAGAATTAAGTTCATGTTTAGAATAAGGGTTACCATTTTTAGTGTCAACACTTAAACTAGCATTGATCTTAATTAAAGAATTCTCATGCATAAAAGATAAAGATTTTTCAACAAAATCAATTCTCAATGACTTGTTCTTATCAAAATGTCATTGTTGCCCAAGAACAATATCTACATTAGCTAATGCAACAACATGGAATTCTAGTTTTTTAGAATAATCCTGAATGTGCAATTCTACACCATGAACAATAAAATTCATTAAATCAAAATTACTTTCTGATGCCATTGTCACACAGTATTTTTTCTCACTTTTTCTGGTAGGAAGGTTTAGCGTCTGCACCAAATTTACATTAATAAAGTTATGAGTGGATCCCCCGTGTCAAAAAAAACATTAACAACTTGATCACTAACTTTGCCTTTTATGCAAATAAGGTCATTAGGTCCAAAAACCAAAGAACTAAGGAAACAAACATCCATCTCATTACTTCGAGATAAAATACATGAGGTTGAAGCTTATTTTTTGACGCAATCACGTGCAAGGTGACCCTCGCCATTGCACTTGAAGCACAGGTTCTTCTTACGAGCTTCAGCTTTATCATTAGCACCTTGATGGTTTTTAAAGTTTTTTTTGGTTTTCTTAGGATTGTTGGAATTGGGATGTGTTTCACTAACAGCTTTCCTATCCTTCCTCTTAAGTTGAAAACCTTTTTTCTGCTCATTAGGCTGTTGACCCCTAGGTGGCTTAGGTGTGTCATTAAAGTATTTTGCAGTCCTAATAGCGTCTTCTAGGGTTTTTGGATGGTTCCTACGAACATCCTCTTCATAATCTTTTAGTAACCCATCAGTGAACATTAACATTTGTACCTTAGGCGGAATGTCACTATAAAGTGGATTCAGGTACTTATGAAAATCTTGAATAAATTGTTCCAAACCTTTATTCATGGTTAGATGACTCAACTTTTGGAAGTGTTCATAGTCAGCTAAAAGTGATAGAAAATAATCCCTAAAAGGTTTGCAAAAATCGTCCCATGTACAAGGTTGATTTTCCTTTGCAACTAGGTCATCCCACCAAACTAATGCTCTTCCTTCAAGGAACATGGTGACAGTGGATAACTTTTCAGATTCAAGGAATTAATTCATGACAAAGTATTTGTTCCAAACATTTAGCCAAGAACTTACCACTTGCAAGTTCCTATCTTTATTCTCCTCCTTAAACACTTTTACGGGAGGTGGAACTAGATGTTTCTTTTGATTGGCTAACCTAGACTCTAATCTTGGTTTCTTTGATTAGTTTCAAGAAGCTGCTTATTAGTGGTTTGAATTTGTTGGTATAAAAGTTCAAGAGCTTGTGCCACATTGGATGGGTTTGATAGATCAAATGTTGGGTTTTCATTGGTTTGATCCATTGAAGTTGCTTGTGTGTTTTCCTATTATGCAAATACAACAACAAGTGTTCAAATTAGAATGATAGAAATGCTTTCATTCTTACATCCAATGCAAATAAAAAGCATTTACTTCTACTCATTCAATCTTATTGTTTATAAGCTCAATCCAAGCTTAAGAGGAAAACAACAACAAATTACATTTGCCTTAATCAAAAGCGAAAATGAAAACCAAATATTTATGTAAACTTCAATTAACTAATCCAAGGTAATGTTTACATAGAGTTCCGATTCCAATTCCAATTCCATTTGTCATTTCAAAAGCAACCAAAGTTTTCACATTTCTCACTATTCTAGATCTCCAAATCCATGAAACTAGTGTCTAGAAATGGATAACTAATGAAGCTTTATGAAAACTTTAATTCTCAGATTTGATTTTCAGATCTGATTTTTAGAACTTCATAATGACAAAAAATAGAACTTCAAAACTTGTTTTATGCACAAAGTTACACTACCATTTCATGAAACTAAGAGATAGAAAGGTGTAACTAATGAAGTTTGGATGAAGACTTCACTTTTTATATATGATTTTTAGATTTACGGGTCCCTTTTTTATATCCTCGTCAATCTTGATCCCATTTTCTGTGATCTTATGACTGAGATAAAACAACTCTTGCTTAAAAAATTCACACTTGGACTCTTTAGCATAGAGTAATTCCTGACGGAGTTTCATCAAGACGATTTTTAAGTGTTCTACGTGTTCCACCAAGGATTTACTATAAACGAGAATGTTGTCTAAGAATACAACCACAAACTTTCCCAAATATGGACGAAATAAATTGTTCATCATTTGTTGGAACGTTGCTGGAGCATTCGTTAATCCAAATGGCAACACTAAGAATTCATAATGACCAAATCTAGAACGAAATCCTGTCTTTTGGACATCTTCCAACTTAATTCTTATTTGATGTTACCCTGTCTTGAGATCTATCTCGGTGATATATCGAGCTCCACCCAAGCGATTTGCAAGGTCATCCATCCTGGGTAATGGATATTTATTTTTTATAGTCACTCTATTAAGACCCTTGTAATCCATACACATCCGGAAACCTCCATCTTTCTTCACTTTAAGAAGAACATGAGCGCCCCAAGGTGACTTACTAGGTTGTATATGTCTCCTGATATAGTTTTCTATTTGATTTGAAATCTTTGTCTCCTCTTTCTGAGAGAACCTATAAGGTTGTCTAGAGACAGGTTGACTTCCTGGAATTAACTCAATCTTGTGGTCTACTGACCTAAACGGTGGTAAACCATGAGGTAATTCAGATGGAAAAACATCCCTAAATTCATTTATGATCTATTATTTCACTGCTTGTTCATGATCTAAATTTATTGAGTTAAGAATTGCTGAAAATTCACAACCATTTAGATTCATTTCAGGAACATCCACAACTGGAATAGCACATATTGAAAAAACTTCATACTTAGAATAATCCAATGTTTCCATTTCATTAAAGTAGAAGTCTGATCCAACAGACGTACAAAATTACTGCCAAATAATGTAACTACCTTATCACCCTCCTTGAAAGTCAGAACATGCTTTTCAAAATCAATTATCAGAGAAGGCAATTTACTAAATAACCATTCATAACCTAAGATTAAATCGGTACAAGCTAAGTCTAAAACATGAAAATTAAGTAATTTTGTGTGTCCTTGCATCAAAACTGAGAGCTTCAGGACTCTTACGTTCCAAGTCTCCAACTCTGCTCCTGAAGCTAGATAAACTTTATATCTATAATTGTTGGCTTCAATTTTCAAGGTGAGTTTCTACACAAGACAAGAATCAATAAAATTATGAGTTGAACCACTTTCCAATAAAATACTCACTTTTTGATCTTTAATTGTGCCAATTAAACAAAAAAGTTCATTAGGCAAGAAAGAAGTAGTACTAAAAGAACATTCACACTCATCATCAGTCAGGTTAATTTCCAAAGTCTTACCATTGCCTCCTGGGATCTCAATCATGTGAGCAAACACTTTCTTCCTTTCTGGAGAAAATTTCATCATATGTCCAGGCTTTTTATAGACAAAACATAAGTTCTCTTTCTTAGCCTTTTCCCGGGACATAATTTTCTTGAATCTCTTACTCCACCATCATGCATTTACACTACGTAAAAATTAAAAAATTACCAAAAAGAAAATGTTTTTAAAAATAAATAAATAAATAAAAACAAAAACAAAAACAAGAAATACATTTATATGTAGCCCTTTATTCAAAGCATTGATAACAAATGAAAATGCTCAAAATTAGGATCAACCCAAGTTATAAAATTCAAAAGAACTTTGATTAAATTTGAGAAAATTTCAAAAAACATTCAAAATCGACGAAATAAGAAAATAAAAGTCGGTCAAGGTTCAAACGAAATTCAAAAAATTACAAATGAGAACATACGTTCTAAAACTGAATTTCAACATAATAATATAAAAATAGTGAAATAAGAATGAAATGCAGTGAGCTTCCAATATTTACAAATGGTATTTTTTCACCCTTGAGCCATTTACTCTTGTTGTGAATAAATTTCCTCTCAAAATTTGCCAATTGTAGGGATCTCATGTCAAATATTTCAATCACTTTGTATGGACCCATCCAGCCTATATGTATTTTTTTTTTGGAGACTTGATGTACATAAGAGCATAGTCACCTTCCTTCAATACAACAGGCTTGTAATTGTTGTCGAAATCTTTCTTTTGTCTAGATTGTACTAATGTGGTTTCAATCATTTCAATGTTCTTCCAACTTGTCTATATTTTGAAGTCGTACTTGAATATTTTCATCAACTGGTAAGTGTTCAACCATTGTATTCTATATCTTGGTACTTCAAATTCGATAAGTAAAATTAGATACATCCCATATACCAAGATGTTATGTATGCTCTCGATGATGGGGAGACAACTAATCAAGGCAAAACCATATGCTTCCAAGGATGTGGATTGAGGTTCTACTTTTTTAGTGATCTATCAAACCCTTCTCCTATTTTTTTGTATATAGAGATACGCAACTAGTAAGTTATACACAACATATACACCCTGGCAATGCCATCTAAGCAACGCCAAGTGAAGAGCAAGCTCCTAAGATGTCACTTTGCAGTGGCTGGGATTTGAGCCTGCACCTCACCAATCACAATCAACAACTCTACCCATACACCGCACTACGATGAAAACCCTCCTATTTAATCTTCTTGTATGATCATTTTTAATAAAATCAAGGACATTATTATTTAATGCCATGTAAAAATATTAGGGCATACTTGGTGGCAAGCACAATTTTTGGTCATTGGACCACTAAATGAATGGCCTTCTCTCACCGAGTTGGTTGGCAGGTGACCCGGAAAAAGACGAGAAACCCTAGTTCCTCATTCTTTTTCTCTCAAACGTGCTATTCTTCTCTCTTTCGTTCATTTTCTTCTTCTTCTTTCTTCCTTTTGTTGCTGCTGCTGTCGCTTACGGCGATCTACGGCTTCTTCTGTGTAGCGGCTGCGATCTGACCTACAGTCATGGTATGTGTCTTTGGTTACGCTTATAGCAGAACAGTAATTTTTTGAGTTTCAGCTTTATAGCCGATTTTTGCATTTCCTGTACTGTAGTTAGCAATATGAGCTCATTATACAACTTCTTTATTGATTCATTTTTTAGTTTTGTAGATCTGTCAGAATGGTGTTGCAATGCTGTATGCCTACACCTACCCTTAGTTTCTTTAGATATAGGGGTCCAGAGGAGGATTTGTGATTTGTGCTTGTTACTGATGTTAGAATGAGCAAGCTTTAAATTAACGACATGTTGTCCCTGATGACGTGAAGAAATTTTACTAATTTGTTTTATTTTTTGCACAATCGACGCTCATTCGGGTGATTGCTACTCTGATGTGGTTCTGGCTTTTGCTTTTGCTTGGATGTTGTATTTGTTGTCCGTAGCTTGCAGTCATGATAACATCAAGCCATCGTTCTTTAAATTGGCAGATTATCAGACTTTTCGCTATTTTTTCTGGTATATATGGTGGTCTTTTCATAAAAGAGAGGCTCTCATGCATAGAGTCAGTGCGTTTATCACCTACTGAGCTTTCCTTTTGTGGTTGCTGATGCAGTTGATCTCAAAGAAGAACCGAGTGGAAGTCTACAAGTATCTCTTTAAAGGTTTACTCTTATATCAATGATACGACATAGCTATTTACTTTTATGGGATTGTCTATGTAGGTAGGATCTAGATCTTTTGGCATGAAGAGTTAGAGCTCTCGTATTTCTTTCAGGATCATATTTGGAATCATGCCCTTATTATGCCGTATCTTGGTGCCTGTGATTGCAGAAGGAGTATTGTATGCAAAGAAAGATTATAACCTTGCAAAGCATCCCGAAATTGATGTTCCAAACTTACAAGTCATAAAGCTGATGCAGAGTTTCAAGTCCAAGGAATATGTGAAGGAATCCTTTGCTTGGCTGCATTACTATTGGTACCTGACAAACGATGGAATTGAATATCTGCGGACATTTCTGAATCTTCCCTCTGAGATTGTCCCCGCCACGCTGAAAAAATCTGCAAGGCCTCCCAGTCGACCACTTGGACCTCCTGGAGGAGATCGCCCCAGGTATTCATGTGTGAACTCCCAATGCTTTGTGTATTATTAATGGCGATGTCTTTTAACAGGCTTCCTGACAATAAATGATTGTTATACAGGGGACCTCCACGTTTTGAAGGTGATAGGCCTCGATTTGGCGACAGAGAGGGTTATCGTGGAGGACCGCCCCGAGGACCTCCCGGTGGAGGATATGGCGACAAGGGTGGGGCTCCAGCCGAGTATCAACCTGCCTTTAGGGTGAGATGACACTTTGCCAGTCTCCAGATGTCTCTTTCTGTTAGTTAAGGAAGTTTTTGGGAATACAATTGTTGTCCTTCCTAGCATGCATGTTGTCATGTTTTACCTTCCGAAGAACTATCAAAGCGTTTCTTTCACGGGTTAAGTTAAATATGCCAGACACATTGACCTCAGGCTCTTTTACCTTATCCACAGGGTTCTAGAGGAGGATTTGGACGAGGTGGTGGTGGTGGTGGTTTTGGTGGTGCTCCAGGAGCCGGTGCTCTGGCTGAATGATAATATGACCAGTTGGTCTAGGAATTAGTCAAACTGGGTGATGGAGCAACAATTCTCTGGATAAGCCACTGTTGCATCTTCTGATTGAAGCTTTCATAAGGTAGGCTGTGATTTGAGAATCAGAACTGTTTTTTACATAGTGGAGTATGTTTTGAGTTCAGGAATACGGTTTACTGTTCCATGTTCTCCTTTATTATGGGAGTTCAGAACTCTTAAGCCTGAGTTTTTTTGCTATGGTTTCACAAGTACTTTGTGATGACTACTGTTTAGTTGGGGATTATTATAGGCCTAACATATGAAAATTAAGCAGTTTTGTTGCTTATTTGAATTTCAGCTCTAAAATTCATACTTTTAATTTGCATATTCTTTCTCTATGTTTGAAAATGACTTTAATGAACTGATTTTTAGTTGTTTTTGAGGAGAGTTCAAAATGTCATTAATTGGATGTTATTTTAAAAGATCAATGCATATTTACAGAGAGGGGATCTGATAGCCCGAAAACGAGCTAGTTGCAACTATACATCACTGAGAGCTTACTACTACTGTATAATTGCAATCTCTTTTTCATTCAAGCTATTCATGTGTACAAGATTACCAATGTGCTTTTGTTTGTTCGTCATTGTTAAGGGGCGATTTTTGATGTATCATAGTAAAAAATAACCCAAGTCTAAGTCACTTTTCAAGTGAAAAAACCATTGGAATTTCGGACAAATGGTTGAAACCTCGAAACATATTTCAGATAGATTACATTTGGATGCGTGAAAGACTTGGTAGCAATTATAAGTTGTTTCTGGGGAGAAGTCATGGCCTCTACATGGTTGTTGAAGATGTATATTGTAGGAGCTTGATCAAAGGACATTGGTCTACAAACATCTCTTACAGACAATTGTGATATGCATCTATTGTACTTTTAGTACATTAGTGCTTATCAATGCAATATAATATTCATTGAAAGCTTTGTAGGCCCAAAAGGAGCTATTAGTCTTAAGAAGAAGGGGGTTCTTTCTTGAGGCCCTCCAAATAAGGATAATTGACCAACAAAGGCCCAAAGGAGATTTAATAAGACTTAACAAGAGCTAACTATTTTGCAAGATATTTTTGTTTGCTTAAGTTAGGGGATTGTCTATAAGTAGACACGGGACTTTTTGCAAATGAGAGAGTTAGCCTCCTCTTTGTGAATGTGAGTTTTGGGAATAGAGCTTGCTAGGTTTCACGTGCCCAATCCACATGAATCCCATCTCTATCTTGTATTTGATTTGCTTCCATCCTTTCAATTCTAATTGATAATTTCTTGAAGCGAAATTTGTAATATGTATTTTATGGCTATATTAACATGAACGTTTTGTATTTCTTTTATTCTAACTTTAGTTTCATTACTATGGCTATTTGATTGGGTTTGGCACATGACATTTGTGGTATCAGAGCTCAAGATCATTGTGATTTTTCATGATTACCATTATATTTAAAGATTTTTTCGATTTAGTAGCTTGGGAATAGAGCTTGCTAGGTCTCATGTGCCCAATCCACATGAATCTCATTCCCATTTTGTATTGATTTGCTTTCACCCCTTTCAATTTTAATTGATGATTCTTTAAAGCTCTATTTGTAATTTGTGTTTTATGGCTATATTGACATGAATGTTCTGTACTTCTCTTTATTCTAGTTTTAGTTTCATTACTATGGCTATTTTGATTGGGTTTGGCACATGACATGCAGTTGTTTGAGATTGAACTACAACTTATAATTTTGTATTGCATTTTGAGATGCTAATTTCATGGACGCAAGATGCTATATTGTTCTCTGAGTGTTTAGTGCTTTTTATTACCTGTAATGAATCAGTTCAGGATGATTCATTTTCCCAGTGAAATCATAGTTACCACCATCCACTTTCAGACATGGATATGTGTTTATGGCAATATGATTGTCCTACTTGTTATGAGAAGAGTATCTGTTGCAAATACAAAATCTATGCTATCCTTACATGAGACAACCAATGTCAACCTAGTTTATGCCCATTCTTATAAGAGACCTAAAATTAAAATAGTAGGTGAATAATAGAGACGTTATGTAATTCAAAGCCAATTTGCAAAACTAAAATGTTGGCAACTTGAAAATGTAATAAGTGAATATTGTATTTTCAGGTACTTCAGTTCTTAATGTTGTACAGGTCATGAAAATTGTCATTTCTCAAATAAGCCATATCTTTTTGGTTAATTGGTGCGTCCCTTAACATGGAATTTAGTCTTATTTGCTCTCATTTTGATTGTCTATACGTAGGACTAGTATGCTTGTCCTTCCAAATTTAGATCGTGACGCTATGGTGCATGTTGAAGGTTAGAAGATGAAGTTATCATAATGCTTGTGATGACGTGATAGCACCTTGGGCAAGCCATCTAGCAGCTTGTTGTTTGGACCTTCCAACCTCCTTAGTTATCAAGTATCTTGTAACTTTTGATAAGTATGAAATGGTGAAAGTATTTTATGCCCCTCCAAGCTTTGCCAAGTTTCTTACTAGTATTTTTTAACAATATGCATGTAATATTTTAAATTTCAAATTGAAGATTAAGCAAGTCAAGTGGAGGAACCTCAACTGGTAATGTTCTTAAGCTTGCAAAAATAAAAATTCATTGTTGAGAGAGAGAGAGAGAGAGAGAGAGAGAGAGAGAGAGAAAGAAAGGCCTGAGAATTTTAGATCTATAGCACATGTTAGAGTTTGGAATCTGGTAATCTTTGCAATGTTAGACCGAATCTATATATAGTTCAAAAGACATATCACACAAAATAGAGACATTCACACGAAAAACTTTTTGGAAGAAACTTTAACCACCAACTTGTAGTATCTTAGATTTACAAAGCAATAATCATATACTTATGACACAAAATTCTATCTTATATCTCTAATCTCTATCCCCCTCTCACTCCCCCCCCCCCCCCCCCCCCCTCCCCCACACACACACCCAAAAAAGGCATGATATGTACTATTTAAATAACTTGTTCTTGTGCTAAATTCTATGTCGCCTTCTTGAAGCTTCTCTCAAATTATTTGCTTCATCCAACTTCTGGTAAGCAACTTGCATAACCTCTTGAAGTCTCATTGTGCAGTTCTTCTCTACTTGATCCACTTCCTACATCTAGTCCAATTTCTCAGGTGATTTTTGACCTTTTGAATGAGTTTGCTTCTTTTCAATCTAATTGCCTCACAAGTGAAGGAGGTAGAAATGCGAACGAAGAAGAGAGAAGGAAATAGTTGCAGAACAACTCTCCCGTTAAGGAATGCAAATGTAGAAATATGATAATAGCCAAAGCGTTCTTGCTAACATGATTTAAAAATTAATTCATACCCAAATCAAATGAGTACAATCCACCAAAGAGATTATAAGAACTGTAAGAGATGTGGTATTATTGTAAATTAGATTCAGAATAAAGTTCAGATCAGAATGTAAGATGATAGTGCTGTGTGGTAATGCAAGTTCCTCAAGCGGCAAAGATAGCCATCGTTTGATCATATTCCGAGGAGTCGTAGACGTCCCTGATCTGATCAGAGTGAGTGAACAAGCGTGAACAAGTAATAAGAGTGTAATCAAATCACAACATCATACATCTACATTAAACACAGATGATACATCGTAGCATGCCAAGCTTCAAAGGAAGCTATATGGATCAGGTTCTAATTTCACGACTTACATCACACTCAGTTCAATGCTACTACCATTATGTGTGAGAATTTGAGCTGTATTTTATTGTCGCTAAATCCCAGATTTCATGGCAAGTCTAAGCACATCGAAATCCAATATCATTTCATTTAGGAGAAAGTTTTCTCAGGGCAAGTGATTCTTCAATACTGCTCCACAACCGAAATGGTTGTAGACATCTTCACCAAAGCGCTTCTTAGAATCAAGCATCAGAAGTTTTTCAACATGTTGAACCTGACGAAGAAGGCACCAACCGTGACTTTAAGGAGGACTGTTGGAAATTAAGTCTACAGTTGTCTCCTTGGTGAATACTATTTTCTATTTCAAGATTCTTTCGGCACGCTTATTGATCGTTGATCTAGGGTCAAATGAAATCTACTTTGGATTCTATGTCTGCTCATCTTATACCTGCAGGAATCACAGAACTCAGATAGCCGAACTATTCTAAGGACAACTACATCGAGCTTCCGACTGATCTTCATCCATCCATGGATCAAAACCAAAGGGTAGCCAATCCTATTGTTTTCACTTTCAAATGTTAAGTTCAAATTATTTGAAGATCATTAAAGACTTGGCCATCTTCAACAACTTCCACGAATTGGCATTTTGAACAAGTCTGCAGAAATACACTATGCTTTCAACAGTCTACAGAAATGAACTAATTGTCGCACAGTTCGTATTTTTTCCAACTCTCGAAAAATGCGACAATTTCTCGACAGTACCTTCTTTTCAAATATTTCGAAGAAGTGAACTCTTTGTCGGCTTTTTCGCATTTTTCCAAAATGCGACAAAACAGTCGCTTCAAAAATTGGACTATTTTGCAGCACCTTTGGCTTTTTCGCAAAATGCGAAGGTGATCTATTTCAACGAAAAACGTCTCCAGCCACTTGCGAAGAATGCGACAACTTGTGCATTCTGACGACTTCCTCTGCTTCGGTTGAAGAAAGCACGACTGATTTTTGCTTTCTTGAGTTCCACGAAATCGGTCCCCCAGCCAGATAAAAACAAAACCCGGAGGTAGATTTTCTGGTGGAGACTGTTCCTCCCCAATCTGAGTCGGAATAACCTCGTAGGATGAGTGAGTCGATAACATTTCCATCATAACACAGAATGTGATATAAACTTCGTTGAATATATCTCATCACTCTCTTTAATGCTTTCCATTGAGAGATTCTAGGATTAGACATGTATTGACTTAACGTGCTAACAGTGTATGCTAGATTTGGTCTGGTGCACAACATGACAATGTTTATTCCAAGCACATAGGTGCCCATTCAGACATAGCTCTTTACGTAAATGATGCATTTATTTTGTCTAACGACACTTCTTTACTGCACACTACTAAGAGTGATCTGTCAAAAGAATTTGACATGACATTACCGGAAATATATCGCAAAAGAAGATCTATCTTAGCCTCCTTGAATTCCGTCGCATTGATAGAGTTAGGCTGCTGTTGTTGTTGCTTTTTTGCCTCATTGTAGATGTGGATGCGACACTCTTTGATGTCATGATTCGCTCTCTTACAGTATTTGCAGAAGAGCTTCTTGCGCGATCCACTATTTTTGGCTTGAGTGTGAGGCTTCTGCTGCTGCTGTTGATGCACTTGATTCTTGCCCTTGGAATAGTCTTTCTTATTGGTGTATAGAGCCATGGATTTGTCTTTGATTGACAAATCGCTGGTCTTTCTCCACATTTCTTTTTGAGGAAAATGGTCGATCACCTTTTGAAGAGTGAGGTCAGGCTGTGTGGAAATCATTACAACAAAGTGCTCATAGGACTTTGGTAAAGAAGAAAGCAAGGCCATAACAGCGTCATCATCTTGAATAGCACATTCTACAGCTGATAACTGATCTTAAAAAGATTTGAAGCTGTTGATGTGAGAAGTGATGGATGTAGAATCATACATTCTTAAAGTGAAGAACTTCCTTCTAAGGTGCAACCGTGTGATTACATCTTGAGTCTCATAGAGATCTGATAACAAATCTAATGTGTTCTTAGAGGACTTGCATGTGGTAACGTGGAAAATCTGGGAGTCGACCAAGGCCTTTTGATCCTTGATCTTTTGTCTTAGCTGATTGTTGACAACATCTTTTTTTGGTTTCGGGTCAGACCCGTCTACAACATCCCATAGGTCTCTATCTATCAGCATCATCCAGAGTTTTAACTTTCAGATGGAGAAGTTAGAATCGTTGTGCGAACAAAGAAGAGAGAAGAAAATAGTTGTGAAACAACTCTCCCGTTATTATGAGCTGTTATGTGCATGAACAGTCTAAAGGAATGTAAATGTAGAAATATGATAATAGCTCAAGCGTTCTTACCGACAGGATCTTAAAAATTAATTCATATCCAAATAAAATGAGTTATAGTCCACCAAAGAGATTTTAGTTTCTCAGGCGTCAAAGACAACCATCGTTTGATCAGATTCTAAGGAGTCGTAGAAGTCCGTAATCTGATCAAAGTGAGTGAACAGGCGTGACCAAGTAGTAAGAGTCTAATCAAATCACAACATCGTACATCTACATTAAACATAGATGATAGAACATGTTGCTTCTATATTATAATGAAAGCTTGAACAATACTAAATGCATTACAGCCAAAAATGGAGATATAACTTGGACGTTCGATATCATTCGCTCTGTTGGTAGAGCATCACGTAGAGTGTGTGATGAAGATGGATTTATATGCTACATACATTACAATAATCATCCAACTAAGTACTTCTTTGTGCTCAGGAAGTATTTGACTTATAATGACAGCTATACAATGTGTACATAAGCTAATAACCTCCTTTGGGAGACTGATATGGCGACGCTTGATATTGACCGCAATTGTAGTTGTTGTGGCATTCTGCGGAGTCTTGTGGTGGCTAGGAGGAGCCTTGACTGTTCTACGGTGTGTTGGTGGCTTCCTTGCGGTGCCTTAGCGATTGGTCTTCGCATAGTAACCACAACGTTGACACTACGGTGTCTTGGTGGTACCCTCCGGGATAGGAACTGGAGCAAATCGTTGAAAATCAAGCTGATTGATTTGTCCCATCACAGCAGCATGCAATTCTTGTATGGGAACGAATTTCGGCATCCAAGCATTGCTGGAGCTGGCTGAGCTGGGTGTCCTTCTGATTATTGTCTTCTTGAAGCTGATCCTTGTGCTCTTGCAGTTTGTCCATTTGGTCGGAAGTGAGTTCTTCATCCCGACGTGCGCGTGCTGCTTACTCGTTGGTTTCGTTCATGGCGTGGGCAGCTTCTTGTAGTTGTCGGGTTAGCACGTCGTCGGAATGCCCAATTTGTCACATTCTTTGCAAGTGGCTGGAGATGTTTTTCGTTGAAATAGATTACCTTCGCAATTTGCGAAAAAGCCTAAGGTGCTGCAAAACAGTCCAATTTTTGAAGCGACTGTTTTGTCGCATTTTGGAAAAATGCGAAAAATGCGAAAGAGCCAACAAAGAGTTCACTTCTTTGAAATATTTGAAAAGAAGGTACTGTCGAAAAATTGTCGCATTTTTTGAGAGTTGGGAAATATGCAAACTGTGCGACAATTAGTTCATTTCTACATATTGTTGGAAACAAAGTGTATTTCTACATGCCAATTCATGGAAGTCATTGAAGATGGCCAAATCTTCAATGATCTTCAAATAATTTGAGCTTAACATTCAAAAGCGAAAACAATAGGATTGGTTACCCTTTGGTTTTGATCCATGCTTGGATGGATGAAGATCAGCCGGAAGTCTGATGTAGTTGTTCTTCGAATAGCTTGGCTGTCTAAGTTATGTGATTCTTGCAGGTATCAGATGAACAGACATAGACTCCACAGTAGATTTCATCTGACCCTAGATCAACGGTCAATAAACGTGCAAGAAGAATCTTGAAATAGAAAATAGTATTCACAAAGGAGACTACTGTGGACTTAATTTCCAACAACAAGTTGCATGGTTGTTAGTGTTTTATACTTCAATTGATGACAATGCAAATAGTTATTTGCTTATTATTCATCTCAAAAATAGCTTTTTCACTTAGTGAAAAATTAAATTTGTAGTTGGTCATCTATCATCAACATTACTTGCCCCAATCAATATCCACATAATTGTGTAATTGAAAAACATTTGCCTGTCATTAGAGGAGTTTCAAATATAAAAAAGATTTTATAAAAAATGCCATGTAGGATAATGAAAAAAATCACAAAAAAAAAACAATATTGTTTATTTGCTTGCCTCCTCCACTTTTGAGGCCTCTCCAACTCTCAATGCTCTAGCCATAGTGTCTATAGTCATGGTTAAGAACTTTAAACTGTTCACAGTTTAACTTATCTAAATTCGAATATGCATTCCCTCCACTGGTTTAAGATGAGGACAATCTTCACATTGGATTGAACATATGAGCGCCATCTCCAAATTTGAATCAGACAAAAAAAAAAAAAAAAACGAAATCAAAGAATTGATGTTACAAAATAGTTTTAACTTGTCTAAATTCGAATAGCATTCTCTCCAATGGTTAAGATGAGCGTAATCTTCACATTGGAATGAAAATATGAGCGTCACCTCCAAATTTGAATCAGGAAAACAAACGAAATCAATGAATTGATGTTATAGAGTATGTAATATGATACCAGATAAGTACTTTGATTTGTTTTGGAAATTTTGTGTCGAGTACTTTGATGCTTGTATTAATTTATTGCTTTTTCTTATGACAACATTGTATCATCTACATTTGGATATTCCTATTGATTTGGCACCTTTATAGAAAAGAGGAGGCAAAGGAATTCAAATATCTGCTGAGGATCATTCTCATTATAGGGAAGAAGGAAAGGAAAACTTGGATCTATGGACTGATGGAACATTGTATCTTCAAGATCCTATCACTTTCACACATCCCACATTCTCTTCAATAACTCATCTAGTTACAATGAATATGCAATGAACAGTGCATTATCACAAACAATGGACCAAGTAGATTTCAAATTTAGCGTCCCAGTCCGAAAATGACTTTGGTGGTTGGCATCTTTTCAAGTATTACTCATCATTATTATATTAGATTCAATAGATAGTGTTAATTCTTATTGAACCAAGTCTAATCTATTTTGTAAATAAGTTCTGAAGGAGGATCATGATATATTATCATGGTTATTCTGTAGGACATCTTACCCTAGGATCATCAAGGACCATATGGATTGAGGACTTCTCAATGTTTCAGGAGTTGAAAAATTCAATGTAGAATGACACTTAGCAGATTCACTCATTACATGGTTAGTAGAAATGACTATATCTGTTTTCTATTGACCTATATATTTTGATTTAAGCATAAGACCAATACTACATTTTTGACATGTGCAACATATATTAAGAGATCATACATCATTTTTTGCAAACACATATAGAAGCCTGAATATCTGGTCATCACAAGGGATGGAGAAGTCACATTGGCAAGCGCGGACAACATTTCATCGAAATACACCACATGGGAGAACCAATGAGAAAAGAAACTACATTTGTCAATTATTTCAGTGGTTTTACCGCAAAGTTCAAATTCGACAACTAACAAAATCTACAAAGTATAGCAAATTTAGAAAAGCACGCAAGTTTATACAAGAAGAGAGAAAATAGAAGTTGCTATACGATACATTGTATTGATATGAAATGTACAATATACATTGATTTTAAGATAAAATAGAAATTCAGTCTTCATTATCTTCATCAGAATTATCAGCATCTCCAATGGTTGTGTTATCATGGAGGAATTCTTGAATTCCAAATGGGTCTAGTAGATGTGCACTGTCTCTATTATCACTTGATTCTATATATGCAGCATACAATGAATAATGGAAGCTCCTTAAAGGAATATTTTTAGGCCAAATCCTAAAATTCTCAAAACATATGACCTTTTAACAAAAATGATCTTATTAGATCTCAAGAATTCAACTATTTTAAGACTAATCATGTTCTCAAATAAAAAGTCTCATCTTATAATTTATTAATTGAATATGAAAAATGTATAACTAATAAGGTTATAACTATTGTTGTTGTCACATGATAAGAATATATATTTAGAGACAATGAATCTACATTCAATTTGGTTAAGAAGTTTCAAAATATGAATTTACTTGAGAAGTCCCAAAATATGAATATACTCTCAATCTAGTTAAATTTTTGTTGGCCCCAACTCTGTGTGAAAGTGCCTTGACAACCATAATTTTCTCCAACATGACTGAACTTGGAGTGAGCAATGCATACATTATTCTAAAAATGCTTCAAATAGTATCTTAGTCTACTGTCTCTGTGAAAAGTAATTGAATGTTGTCTGAATCATTCTCTTCGGGTGGCAAAATCTTCAATTATAAGGGCATTCCTGTGGACAGTATACATAGATGTTAAGAACTGGTACATGTATAAAAGAAAATTGGATATAATTGAACTCTTAACACAATTTAAACTTACACATTCATCGTCATATGTAGCAACAAGGTCTTCATCATCTATATAATGACCTCCAACACAGGCAAAGTCATTTGTAAACTCCATTCTTGGAGAAGCAGGCAATCTTAACTGAGATTGGAGTTCAGTAAAATTCTTCCTTTAAAGGAATGTTTTGGAGGTGCCCGCGTACATTTGTGATTCTCCTCTACATACATTCCTCGTCGATTAGAAGAATTCCATCTTCTTCGAAATCGACACCGAGAACAAGGTCATCAGCTTCAAAATCTACAATATTTGAAAATTCTGATATCGTCGCTGATATCAAACACGAGACCTCGTCCTCTCTATAATAATTGAGAACATCTTTGAAACGCTTTTAACTTGGATCAAAAAGTGAGGATAGCAATATATCATATGAAACTTCTTGAACAACTTCAAAAGTATACTATATTTGTAAAAGAAAACTCATGTCATGAACTCTATTTCAATGCCCAAGGAATAATGCATTTTCACTAAATCTTTTATTCCAAAATGAGTGAAAAGTTGATTTTTAACATCTTAAATAAAAACTAATCACTCATAGTGATCATCAAGTCATCTATATACAAAGAAATCGTAACAATCCCACTACTTTGTTTAGAATAGCATGTGTAGTCAACTTTACTCTTGTGAAAAACAAAGTGTAGAAAGACACATCAATGTGATGACAACAAGCACAAGGCGCGTTATATACGGCCATAAAAAGCTTTTTCGAGCCTATAAAACAAGTCTTTTTTTCTTGTAACCAAATGTCTTTGTGATTGTTTGATGTACATTTTTGCATGTAGATATCCACCCAATTAAGCACATATCAAATGCATTTGAGGTGAATGTCGTAAAATGGTAGGATTAGAGAATTGATCGATTGATATCGGATTAGAGGAGCTCTGGTAGAAACAGATGCTCTGATGATAGATGATGGTAGTATAGTAGCGAGAGTGAAGAAACGGATGGTGCATGGATCGGAAATGCAACAATTACCAGCAAAACAAGATGAATAAAACAGTACCTATGCGCAATAGAACGAAGCAGTAGTGGTGATAGACACTTGCACTCTAATTGATAAGAAAATGAGTACAAGAGCGTGAAGCAGCGCGAGAGAGTTGGCACAAAAACTGCTTTCGCTTTTGATCGTTGATTACAAAAACTTGTGAGGGCTATTGTGCTTTGATTATCACAATAAATTGTCATTGGATGTTCCTGAGCAAGGCCAATATCTGCAAGTAGGTTCCTTAGCCAAATTGCCTCCTTGGTAGCATTTGTGGCAACTATGCATTCTGATTCGGTTGAAGATAATGCTACTGAGGTCTGCTTTTGGCTGTTCCATGAGATTGGGCCTTGATTCAATAAGAATACAAATCCAGAAGTTGATCTTCTAGTGTCGATATCTCCTACCCAATCTACATCTGTATATCCTTCAAGAATATTGACAGATTGGCTGCCTCCATAACAGATGCTGAGATGTTTTGTAGCTTGGACATACTTCATGACCTTTATGAGAGCTTTCCAATGAGTTGGCCCTAGATTTGATAAGAATTGGCTGAGAGAGCTGATGGAGTATGCCAAGTCGGGTCGAGTGCAGAGCATAACATACATGAGTGACCCGATGATGGCGTGAAACAGATATTGCTTTGTTTCCTCCTTCTCTGTCTCGAATTGTGGACACTGCTCCTTCGACAGCTTCAGACCAGGGACGAGTGGGAAGTAGCTTGATTCGCAATTGGTCATTCCGTATTTTTCTAGCACATTAGTGAGATATCGTTGTTGACGATAGCTTGATTTGCAATTGGTCATTCCATATTTCTCTAGCACATTAGTGAGATATCGTTGTTGACTGATGAAAATTTGTCTGCTGGGTCGATCACGATGGACCTGGATTTCGAGATAGTAGTGGGCTGGGGACCCATATCAATCGTCTTTTATTCTTGTGCTAGCATGCATTTTGTATCCTTCAATAAATTCAAATTGTTAATAAATAGTAATGTATCATCAACATAGAGAGTGATGATAATGAAGGAACGAGAAATAGACTTGAAGTAAACATTCGAGTCTGCCGAGTTTGGAATAAAATCATTCTCGATTACAAATGCGTTGGTTTTCTGAACCCGGTCTCTTGGTGATTGTTTCAGACCATTCGATAGTCTCGTTGAGGAAGGCAGTCTGGACATCCATTTGGTGGACTTCAAGATCGTTTGCAGCTGTAAAGAAGAGTAATGGACGAATCAAAACATGCTTAACGACAGGGCTAAAGGTCTTCGAATAATCCGGATCTGGAATCTGGGATAAGCCTTTGGCGACAAGCCTGGCCTTGTATCGATTTAATCTTCCTTCAGTATCATACTTTGCTTTGAATATCCATTTGCATGGAATCGTATTTCGATCATTTGGCAGCTTAGTAACAGTCCATGTTTGATTCTCGATAAGCGAATCAAATTCAGTGTCCATTGCAGCTTTTCACTGATAAGCATCAGGTGTCGACATTGCCTCAAAACAGTGGTTGGTTCCTGTACAAAGTAGCAGGCTGGATCATCCATAACTCGAGATGGAGGCTGTCTGGACCGGTTCGATCTTCTGGGTTGAACTTCGGTCCTCTGATGCGATGCGACTTGTCGAGGGTCCGATTCATTGTCGGTGTCGAGCTTGTGATCAGTCATGAGCTCAAAGTTGTCGATTCTAGGATTGGAAGTCAATGGAGCTTTTTCCTTGTGGTCGAAGAATCGGTCTTCCACAAAAATAATGTCTCTACTGGTGAACTATTTCTGATTGTCTAGGTTGTAGAGCTTATATGCCTTGTGATCTGGGAAATAGCCGATGTTGGTGTTGTCTAGCTTCTTTCTTAGATTTTCAGGGATCTGAGAGTAAGTTATGCATCCAAACTCTCAAATATGTTTGAGTGATGGCTTTGATCCTGTCCACACTTCATGAAGTGTTTTGCCATTCATGGCCTTCGTGATGGATCGGATTTGCAAATAGACAGCTATAGTAACAACTTCTGCCCATAATTTCTTTGGAAGAGAGGCATGGGCCAACATGCTCTTGGCACTTTCGATGAGTGTTCGATTCTTCCTCTCAACTACACCATTGGACTGAGGTGAGTAGCTGGTTGTGTATTGCTGACATATTCCATTGGCCTTGCAAATTTTTTTGAATTCGATGGAGATAAATTCTCTCCCTCCATCAATACGTAGAGCCTTGATTTTTCTTTGAGTCTGATTGTCAACAGACGCCTTGAACTGTTTGAAGAACTTGAAAGCTTCGGATTTGTTTTTCAGGAAATAGGTGATAGTCCTCCGAGAGAAATTATCAATAAAATCTAGAAAGTAAACGGCTCCCCCTGTCGAAGCAGTTTGCATTGGGCCACAAATGTCGCTATGTACAAGATCAAGCAAACCTTTTGAAGTATGAACTGAATCAGAAATAAAAGGACTTCTAGCATGCTTACTGATAATACATGGAGAAGTTGGTTTGCAAATAGAAGGAAGATCTTGCAGTAGATTTTGAGTCAACATTTGTTGAATACTATTGAAGTTTAGATGCCTAATCTGAAATGCCAAAGCATATTAGTTGATTCAAAAGGCGATGTGTAAAGAGCTTGGCTGCTTGTCGAATACCAGTGACTAAGATTGTAGAGATAGCCACAGCATCTACCGAAAGCTGAAACTTTCCTAGACTTGTCGAGTATGGTGCAACCCTCTGCATCAAATTCAACCCTTCGACCATAATCAGCGATTCTACTTATAGAAAGCATATTCCTGGTAAGATTAGGAACATGAAGAACGTTGGACAACAACTTTACATCATTTTTCCTGAATTTGACTTTGACTGTTCCTTCACCTTCAATAGAATGAGATGTCTCCAAATTGCACAACTCTTGAGTGGGTGAATGTTTTGTAGTCCTGGAACCCGTCTTGATGGTGAGTCACGTGTTGCTCCCGAGTCCAAATACATGAGTTGATATCTTGCTGCTCTCCAACCCAGTGGTCATGAAGGCTGCTTCATCTTTCTCTTGTTCTTGGATCGAGTGACTGGCTGAAACAGCATTGACTTGTCGTTGGAACTACTTTTTCTTCTCGTTGTTGTACTTCAAAGTTCGACAGTCCTTGATGAGATGGCCAGTCCTCTTATAGTATTTGTAAAATAGGTTTTGCATTGGCTGGAATGATGAAGATCCTGAAGTTGATGGTGTGTTTAATACAAGCTGCTGCATGTTGCTCCTCTTGTCAGTGTAGTCTGACTTTGTAGACCTTTTGGATCTAAACTACTGATTTTTCTTGTGTATGGAGCTTGTGGATCCGATCTTGAGCTGGATGAGGAAGCATTTCTTCTGATCTCCTCTTGTAATAGCATCGAGATGACTCTTGATAGAGTGAGATGCTGCTGGGTCAAAATAGCCATGACCCATGTTTCATAGGCATCAGGGAGACTCAATAATAGAGTCATTGCTGCATTTGAATCTTCAGTGACTTATCCTGTTGCAGTCATTTGCTCCATAAGGTTCTTGAAAGTGTTGAGATGGCTCGAAATACTATCTGCATTAGACATTCTGAGAGTGAAAATTTTCTTTCTCAAATGTAGTTTGGAAGTAACATCTCTGATGTCATAGAGAGTTGCTAGGATGTCCCATATGTCCCAATGCAGGACAATAGATTTTGTTGGCCGTGAACTCAGGTGTGAATGGTTCACGCCACTATAGGGGGTAAATATTTGGATTGACCATCAAATACGTTGGTGCACTGAGGTAGCGTTGGAAGGCTGTCTTATTCAAAATAAAGAGTGTCTTGTGCCAAGTTAGTTGTGGTGCAACTGCTTGAACCTTGGCCTTATGTGTGCGGCACTCCTTGAAATCCGGAATCGTATAGCTGTCGTGTTCTTCTTCCTTGGCATACTTTGCTTTGAGCTCCATGGACTCAATCATATCCCGCCGACTTGGATTGTGGGGTGTCACATGATGTCATTCAGGTGGTACCACTGCGGGTGGTGGAGGGTTTGGAGATGAAAGGGGTTGGAAAAGTTTGGGTGGAAGGCGAGGAAAACGAGTTATCAAAAAAGATTCCTGGGGAGTGGAAGGTGTAGGAAGGGAGGATGGTGGAGGAAAAGAAATAGTAGAATGTGGAGGAGAGAGTGGATGAGACTAATGGGTAGTCCCTCCCTGACCTTGGTTATGGGGCCCTCCCCCATCTTGTGCACTAGCCTCCTAGGCTTGATTGTCCATTGATGTTGTACCTGCGGAAGTATCAAAGAAAAAAGATGCACCCTGCATTGTTGTCACCATGATCATCACTACGTGGTTGAGTGTCATGGAATTGTGAATGTTGAGAATAATTAGGAGGGGGAAGAGTCTGCAACTTTGTCAATTCTGCTTGCAGGTGTTGCATTTGAGTGTTGAGCACAATCATTTGTGAAGATGTGCTTTGAAGTAGCTGTTGCGCTTCTGCTTGAATTGCTTTTAACTTTTGGCCCAGCTGTTGGTATGCGGAAACTGGGATTACTGTGGCCTCAGGGATATTGATTGGAGCAAATCTCTGAAAGTCAATCCGAGTGAGTTGACCCATCATAGTAGCATGTAGTCCTTGACTAGATCTGATTTTCGCATCCAAGAGGTTTTGAAGATGGCTCAGCTGGTTTTCCTTGTGACTGGCCTCTGCCTACAGCTTCTCTATTTGAGTCTACATTTTGGACATCTGATCAAACGTCAATTGCTCATCCCGACGTGCCCTCTCTGCCTGCTCATCAGCTTGTTGTATGGCTGCTTGCGCATCTTGGACTTGTTGCTGCAGATGAATATTTTCCTAGATGGAATTGTCCTAGTGCGTCTGATATTCTGATATGGACTGGGCGAGGTACTTCCCGACATTATGATTTGCCCAGATAGCCTTTTGCACAGAAGGGGGGAGGTCGTCCCAAGGACCAATGTTAGAAAGTGGCTTAGAGACATCAGGATAATGTTGTGGTTTAGCAGTGAAAGGTGGGACATAGGGTTCACGGTATGTTGGGGGTATTCCCAACATATTGTAAATAAATAAAATCAGAAAAGTAGAAATAGCTGTGAGGGTCATGACATCCTTCATGTATAAGCCCATGGCCCAATGAGCATACAAGTCAAGTTGTAAGTAAAATAAAAGATTGGGCCTTATTGTTAATTAAATAAAACTTGAGGCCACAATGTCAAGTTAATAAACTTAGTCCAAGTTTACAAAGCTGGGTCCAAAGTGAAACTCACATGTATCATGTGATTCTCAATGTACTTTTTTAAGACCCTTGGATTAGATTGGACTCAAAGTGAATGGTGTGGATTAAGAGTCCATAATACTAGGAGTAACCAATAGGATTTTGGGGCAAGGGCCTTCCCATTGATAAAAAGACACCATTTGTACATATTTTGCATGCTTAATGAGAAGGAGGAAACTCTACCATTTTGGAGAGAAGCATCTTCATTTGCTATTCCATACTTGCTAGTGCTCTTTTGTGTGTTTGCTATTTTGCTTCCTAGTTTACATGTTCTTGGTTTCCATTGTTATTGTTTCTCCATTAGTGAGCATAATGAGCAAATGAGCTAACCTCCCCTCTCTCTATATATCTCCCCCTTGCTCTACTTCTCTATTCTAATCTTTTGTCTCTCTGCTTTCATTTTAAATCATGATGTATGTTTGTGGTTAGAGTTAGTGGGAGTAGTGTTAGAGGGAAAAGTAGGAAGCAACTAATAGTAGCATCTTGGCTTAGTTAGGCACCTATCCAGTGAACTAACCCTCTTTGAAAGGTGGAAGTGCCCACGACTATATCTACACACCCTACAATGACGCCGTTCCCGAGGATAGATTTTCACTAACTAGTTTGGTTGTTTTTTTAGTTATTTTTATTTTCTTAGAGTGTTTTTAGGTGGATTTTGTTGGATTTATCTCATTTACTCTCCTAAATCCTATGTTAATCTGCCTCCATTCATGCTGCTGCATTTTTACTCATGTTGTCGCACAGTCTGCATAAATACAAGTAAATTTCCACAGGCGAAAAAGACGACACTGTGTTTTTACACGTGATTTATGACAGGCGAAAAAGATGACACTGTCCTACAAATGCCAAAGGTGCCCTTATAGAAAAGCGAAGGTACCCTGTAAATCAATTTTTAAGGTATTTGTCAGAGTGTTGCATTTTTTGTGTTTTTCATCAACGTTAATTTTAGCGAAGGCTGACGTCGCGGCCTTCTCAAGCTCATCCCATGCACTGTGCAATCAGCTTTGACAACAACAACAGCCACCCACGATCTCCCACAGACAGCATAACCACTTTTATACCTTCTTCATCTGCACACCTGTAAAAATTATGTATATATTGAATATCATCTGCATATTTAGATAACTGCATCAGATTGACATCAAAATAGAACAGAAGAGAGAACGAAACATCACTGATAATCAGAGATAGACATCGTAGATGTTTTTGCACATTGATTCTTTTCTTCCAGAGGTATTGTCAAGATTAGGTTCATCACCTTTGCAAATTGTGTGATTAGCTTTGTGAAGCACACGATTACGTCCGCTATTGTTTTGTGCTCACCTGCATTATTGACCTGTATATTTCGTTATACTTAATTTGATTATAGCTCTGTTTGTTCTACATTCAGATTTGTGTCAATATTGCAATGCTTTTCTACGTTTTGTCAGGCTTTCTACTTACTTAATTTGGTTATCTGCTCCTTGCAAATTATTATTAGTCTAGCTGTTGGTGACTAATATTTAGTCTTGCTTTTCGCGACTGATTATTAGTCTAGCTCTTCGTGACTAATTCGCGACTAATAATTTGTCTGATGTTTTTTTTTTATGCTTAATGTTTGGCTACGTAATCAAATCGAACGTGATTTCTATCACTAACGTTCTGTTTGAGACTGATAGGCGTAGTCATGCATGAGGAAAGAGGGAGATAGCTTATTGCACTACGCACGAACATTTTTCATTCGAGTTCATTTCTTTTCAAGTTTGCTTTTTTTTTTTTGTGTTCGTTTATTTTTGAGTTATCTTTCTTTCACCCCTCTTTCCAACATGGTATCAGAGCTATTTCTGTAGCCTGATAAGCTTCCACATAAACAAGACTCTACTAGCCGATAGAGTTATTGTCTTCTTGTTCTGTAATTTAGCACCAGATTTTCATACTTAAGTCATTGATAGTTACTCCTATCACCTAGACTAATCTTCCACATGGATTCCCAAAAGAAAGCCAGTCCTATCATGGACAAGCTTGATGGAGCCAATTACCATCTGTGGAAATTTAAGATGAGAACAATGCTAATGGCTAAGGAGTTGTATGACTTGTTACATGTGTAGAGGAGAAACCCGAAGCTAACGACACAACAATTTCCAAATGGAAGCTGAAGGATGGAAAAGCATTTGCGCTGATCATCCTCAACATTTCGGATACTCAGATCGGCCATGTGTCCGAAGCCCAGACGTCCAAAGAAGTCTGAGACATCTTGAGCACATTATACGAAGTGCGAGATACAGCTTCCAAGCTACATCTAAGGAAGAACTTTTACTCCCTCAAGATGGCGAATGGTGATTCCTTGCAGAATCACATCAACCAATTCAAGAACCTGCTAAACCAAAAGGCTATTGTCAGATCTATCATAGACGATCAAGACGCAGTAATGCAATTGCTTACAGGCTTACCAAGCTCATACGACAGCTGGGTGATGATCAGCATGACACATCCAAAGTTGACTCTCTTAAGAGTCATTGCAATATTGTTGCAGAAAGACACACGAAGGAACGAAGCCTCTAGTTCCTCAGCTGATTCTCACGCTTTGTACACCAATAAGAGCACGACTAAGCAAAAGAAGAAGAAAGGCCCGAAGCAATCAAAGCAAGACCAGAAACCAGCACATCACAAAGAACAGTCGAATCCGTAGACAAAGAAAAAGCTGTTTTGCAGATACTGCAAGAGAAACAACCACGAGATTCAAGACTGCCAGATACTACAAGCAAAGAACAACAGCAAGGGACAGTCGAATCAGGTGGCCAATGTAGTTACAGAAGTTCCACAACCCATTCAAGAAACGAATCATGATGCTTTCATGACCAGCCATCAAGGAGTATCCAACGACAGTTCTTGGTTTCTATATTCTGATTCCACTCAGCATATGACCAGTCTCATTGGCTGTTTCGAGTCCTATGCACCCTAAAGTACCAACAAATACGTTCACCTTGGCTATAATAGTGTTTTTAGTGAAAAAGACCCATTTTCAGGCTATTTTCGACGGAAAATCATCAGATAAATTGTCTTCCTATTTTAAACTGTGGACTCAAAGGTTTAATGTAGAGAGTTGCATGTATAGTGACAAGTATCATGTTAGCTTGAGTGATTGGGAGCTGGCTAATAATTTTTGGTGGATAGACTTTCTTGCTGGTGCATGCCCCGATGATGAGAAATAAAGCTTCGACTTGCATGTTAGTGGCAATCTATCTAGTCCTATCATAGACAATGAGGTTACTCATATTAAGTTGGAAATGGGGGCCACATTAGAGACTAGATTGAGAGATACCGACATGCAAAATGAAGAGCAAGTACCCAGGCAACGTCTCTTGAAGTTGAGTCGCAAGGGCAATGAAGCAGCAAAATCACCATTGCCTGTTGCAGTGACAACAAGTATGCCATCTACCAAGGGAGTACGAGACTTAGTGGAATACATCCGTCCATCGCTCGTATTGTCGAAGTCTAGAAGCAAGGTCAAATAACTTTGTTATGTGGTTCTTTCAGCTAGTTATACTAGACATGTACTATTATTGCATTGTTGATTAGTTTTGCACTATATATGTTGACACTGATTTTGTGTGCATTGTGTCAGATCTTCACCATTTGTGGGGACATTATGAATGTTTTAAAATGTGCATCCAAGAAGACTATTGCTACTGAGATGCAAAGTTTGCTGACGCATCTGCAAGAAGTTTGCACAGGTACAAGTACGAGATAAGAGTGTCGCTGCTAGTGCGGACATGGTTTTGCTGGATTTTTCCACGATTATAGTGCCATCAGGATTTTTTGGCAGTGTTCCATTATGGAATGCTATTGAGGATGCACTTTTCAAGGCATCTCTCCAGTTCACATAAACTATTCTAGGCGATACAGGAGTGGTTTGTTGTATTGTTGGTGTAGACCACATTCCGCTACTGCTAAGATTTGCTAGAAAATGTGAACTGAGAGTGCTAACACACGCTATTTAATGTGGAGTTGATAAATTTGTCACAAATACGCATATGCAGATACGTAGTAATATAAATTTGGTATTGTTTTGCAGTGCGTTACATTTGTGTGTATTTCAAAGAACTTGATTTTTGTGCATTATCTTTTGTAGGTGTATATGCTGGGTGTATATATTCTATGTCATGCCGATGCGTCTCCCACAACTCCAAAGGGAGATTCTGATATAATTGATACATCATTGTCTACAAATGTGACAGATCATTGGTTGCACCACTACCCCGCATCAGAACATTCGCTTGATCCGGTGACATCACGGCCACTACAAGGTGGGATGGAAAAAAGTCCACATCTCATTCGTTTTTGGGTGGAGCTGTGTTGCGTGGCTTTTGGAGTGGTCGCGGATCCTTTTCTTGGATGCGGTGGGATATTGTATGCATGTGCCAGCACTAATAGAGATTGTTTTGCAATGGACTATGATGAAGCTATTCTGGCTCATGCGACAAATAGATATAGTGAGTGTATTTCACACAAGCATTTATTTTTTGCCATGCCTCAAATACTAGCAAACCTTGTTCCATTGTTTGACAATTTGTTAGTGTCGTCCACCTACACTGCCCAAACTGTTGAAGTCGAATTTGATGATGATGCCGAGGAGACAGAGCAATGGGATTTTGATGACTTCTAGAGATGGTTAATATAATTATTGACAATGGTCATTTACATAAGGTTCTTTTGCACTCTGTATCATTTTGCTTTTTTTAACTTAGCCATTTGCCATCTTATGTAGAGGGAATGGCTATCACATTGGAGAGGCAATGTGACTCACAGATGCATTCACTTAGACACGCTCACCGTGCTTGCGAGTGAATGACCTTACTGAGATATAATCAGTCAGTATATCATGTCATGGTAATTTTCACTTTTCGTTGAAGACTTCGGGATCTATCAATTAATTTGGACAATTTTTTATTTTATGTAATCAATAATGACCGAGCATAATGCAAGTCTCAAGGGAATGGTTTCTATGCCGACACTAATCATTGTTTTATAAAATTCTACTTCCATATGAATGTGAATACGGCTTAGAATCTAGTGAAATTTTTCAATTGATTCAGAGTCAATAAAGGAATGACTAAACTAAATTCATAGAATCTAGACTTCATGAACCCAAATGATTATCTCTATTTGATAGTTGATTAATGAAAAATAAAAACTTATGTTGCTCAATATAAGATATTCTATGCTCTATGAAAAAGTCCAAAATGTAATAGTATGGGACACTCATTACTAACCTTTTAGAATCTTTTGATAATTTATATATCATCTCTTGAGGAACTTTTTAATTGAAATTATATATTTTCTTTTCAAATGGGGGGATAAAGTGATAGGAATGATACTTTCAAGAGGTCAGCCAATTGCATGGATATTTTTAGAAAAATCCAGAATATGTGCAAAGTTTGAACTAGCCAAGTGAAATAGAGGAACTCATATGGGATTGTTGTGAATAATCTAGAACTAGAGAAATTCTGGGAATTGAATCGTGAGTTATTCATGATTATGAATAGTAGAGGTAAGATTAAATTTAGGTTCCATTGATCAGTTTTACCAAGGACCATTTTGTTATGGATTGGATCAGGTGGAAATAGAACTCTAATCTTAACCCTGTAGCCAAAGATATATATATAAGTCGACCTAATCTTGGTAGAAATACTAATATCTATTGTAGGTTGATTGAGTTGAAAACATTTCCTTCTTAAAAGTTTGATGGATGGAGAACTTGTAAATGTAAAAATTATTCACTTCAAAGATTTTCTAGATATATTATTTAGAGGAATAGAGTTCTTTGGTAGCTGAGTTGCAAGATTCTTAGTGAGTTATGTGAGTAATTATGTAGATTTTGGAAGGAATTGGCCAGATTATTGCATATGTTTATGTATTGGATCATAGTAGAATACTTTGGTTACGTACATCTCAATCTTGTGGAACTACTATGTGTTTCCTTAGTACTGAGTATATATCGTTTACTTAAACTTGTATGTGAACATAGACATATGAACAAATAATGTTCAAAACGGTTACTTGTACATTAATGGTTTCTTTTGTGAAATGGATGAATTATTAACTCAATGATCATTTAGAAGAGATTTTAAATGTGGTGTTATACTAGTGGCATACTCCTAGACATTTTGAGACTTCTGAATTATAAGCGATTGACTTGAGTAGTTGGATTACTCCCAAATAAAGTTAATTGATTTGGCAAACAATTTGAAGATAATTCACCATATAAAATTGTTTGTTTTAATCTACATTGCTAACATGACGCATGATTTGGAGTCATCATAATTCATCAGTAAAAGTTATGTGCATAGAATTATGAAAAATTCTTAGTATAGAGTATTTATCGAATGGGAAAAAAGACTTTAAGATATTGACTACATCCCAGTATGCTCATATTGGATGACACAATTTAACAAATATCAAGAATAATCACTAAATTTAGTTGGAATTCGGTTGAACTCTGTAATCAAACCATCTTTTTAGGATTTGTGCAAACATGATTTTGTTTCATATGATTGTATATAGTTTTGTATTATTGAAGACATATGCTAAAATGGTTTTGGTATGTCTTCTGTCTCTAATTATATGATTGATCGCATAGATTGGATAACTCATATGTTAAAAAAACAGGTTGGAGGGACATTCTTAAAATCCAATAATTTTTTCTTAGGAGAAAGATATAGGATGATTCTTATATTTTCTTGAGTAGTATGTTAAACATACACTCCAATATCTTTGAATAATTAAGTGTGGTTTTGGAATCCTATGAAGAATCATAAGATTCCAAATATTTATGATTGACGAATTATGAATAGATACTTAATTATTATTAGAGGATTATAAGAAAATGTGATGATTCATAAGAATGATAAGTAATTCACGATCTTCCAAATGAGTTGAGAGGATGAAATTCTACTATAGCAATATTGTTAAATGCTTGTGTATGGTTTTCAGCCTAGATCTTCAACTATCGAGAGAGAAACAAATCTATTCAGATTGAGGGTTGTTACTTTGCATGAGATTCTAGAAATCAGGGCACTTAACTCAAGAGTATCTGGGGTGTACTCAGGATTGAGTTAAGATCATTTTTATCTTTATGAATCTCTTAGAGATTTTGGTAGGATGAACTGTTATACCTTAGTTTTTACAATATTCTACAAGTATTTGTACCAAGAAGGACTTATGAATTGTCTATTAGAAATTATGGATAGTTTTGGACTATAGTTGCTTGTTTCATTAACTTTTTGAACTTTGATCTCCAATGTAAGGTGAAAATTCACCTAGTGGTTCATGTAAACTGAATTTGCATGAAGGTGATGTTGGTTTGGAGAGAATCAAATCTCATTGGAAATTTTATTTCTTAGTGTACCTCTAAAATCTATTACAATATTTCAAAGCATAGATAAATAAGTAAAAAATCGTTCTATCTCTCAATACTTGTTTGATATTTGAAGTCAGACTAAAGGTAATAACTTTTTGGATAAGTGTGAAACGTAAAAGATTGGTTTCTGAACTTCTTTCTCATTCCGAGGACGTAAGTGAAGATCTTCAATAATCATGTCACATGCAAACCAAAAGGACACTTGTGGAGCATAACCACCCAAGCAACATGAAATGGCTAGTCAATACCCTAACCACTTCACCCCCAAGCCAAGGTGAATGAATACAAGAGAGGAGGGGATCTTGGCTCATGAATTAGAAATTCCAATAGGAAGATGGGCGAGTTTCCACAATATATGTTCTCTCCAAGAGAAGAGAATATTTTTCTTAGGATCCCCATGCAACTTATAATAAGCTATTGACCTCATATTCTTGCATTATAGCAGTCGAAACACCATGCAAGTGCTCCTATGTCCAAATATAGGTCTGGGCCCTCATATGATTACTAATTACTTTATCGACCAAGCCTGAAATGGCAAGGCTATCCAGAATTATTCTGAATCCCTCATACTGGACATAGACATAACATTCCTCCCCCCTTGAACCACTTCTGTCTTTAGAAGCGAAAACTAGGGAAGTTCTTCTTTATGCTTTCAATCTTTTCTCATGAATCATCATCCTCAGTCCGACCCCTCCATCTAATCAGGCACTAAGAGATAGAATGATTTCTCAATTGTTTATCTCTGATTCTGAGTACTTTTTCAGGTTCCAAATGTACACTAAGCGATAAGTCCTTGAAATGGGTAAGATCCTTCTCTGAACCAAATACGTCACCTTCATGTGAACATATTTTCAACCGGCTTACATGAGACACTGGTGGAGCGGTAGTCTTGTCGTGAAGATCAAGTTCGTAAGCTAAAGAATGATTTTTTCTTATAATTTAAAGGTAGACAATTTATAATGCTTTCCCATATGCATAGTCTTAGAATCTTTAGGTATTCTAAGATATACCCAGTCATCAACTTTAAAATCTCTGGGAGACCTCTTAAGATTGGCATAGTGCTTAGCTCTATCCTGAGCACTCCGAATACAATCACGGGCCACTTGCAACATTTCATGCATATCATGCAAGAAATCTGCAACCCAGCATAAATGGACTATAACCTATATCAGAATGTTTTCTACTATTGTAAGCAAACTCAATCAAAGGAACACAATCTTCCCAATGAGATTGCCTATGAGACACATATGTTTTCAACATATCCTCCATAGTCTGATTAGTTCTCTCAATCTAGCCATCTGATTTAGGATGATCAATAGAACTAAAACCAAGGGAGGTTTCTAGTTTATGGAATACAATTGACCAAAAGTGACCTATAAATTTAGGATCTCTATCACTAACTATATCACTTGGCAATCCGTAAAGCCTAAATAATCTTTCAACAAAGATCTGGGCCTTCATCGTGGTGCCGTGATTTGCAATCCAACCCTACCATATGGGAAGAGTTCATGGAAGTTTTCAGAAAGTCATTTGTGGTTGCGGATGACTCGGATTTCTACCAAAGATTTGTCTATTGCAAAATGGGTACTCGGAGTTTGCACTCGTACTTACAAGAATTTATGGATTTGTGGACAAGGTTCTCTCATTCGATGCAAAATTGGCACTCTGGTAGTTTATCCTAGGTCTGTCAACAGATTATCAGAATGAGTACAAGCAAAATGTTCTTCAAACTTTTGATGACGTCATACGAGTCGTGAAAGCGTATGATTCCACAATGGTGGAATCTAGAAAGCAATTTTAGGCTAACCCAGTTGGACCAACCAAAAGAAGAGAAAGAAAATAGTTCGTGACAAAAAGCCCAAGCATTTTGACGAACTGGATCAAATAGCATCAGAGTTTAGATAAAAGAAACGAATGTCTCGGAAAAAGGCTCAAAAAATGAATGTGTGTTTTCATTGTAGTAAGCTTGGACATGTTATGAAATTTTGCCTAGAACGAAACAAAGGCGCAACTCAAGTCATTGAGATGCCAGGTAAGGAAAATCTAAAGTTGGGAATTAACAAGGATAATTGTGAGTGTGAGTATTCATTTAGTACTGCTTCATTCTTGCCAAATGAATTATTTCATTTGAAAGGTACAGTTAAAGGACATGAAGTTAGTATTTTAGTGGATAGTGGATCTACTCATAATTTTATTAACTCTGGTCTTATGTAGAAACTCGGCCTGGAAACTGAAGCCAACGATCATAGATATAGAGTATATCTAGCTTCAGGTGCGGAGTTGGAGACATGGGATGTCAAAGTTCCAAAGCTCCCAGTATGGATCCAAGACTATAGAGAGTTAATAGATTGATATGTTTTAGATTTTAGCACGTACGGACATAGTCCTAGGGTATGAGTGGGTATTTAATAAGTCCCTTGATATAGATTTTGAGAAGCATGTTCTCTCTTTTCAGGAGGATAAAGATATAGTTACATTGTTTGGAGACAGATATGTACATCCATCTGGGATGATTTCATTTTCTAATGTAATGAAAATTTTTGATTCACAGTATGAGGATTATTCTTTATTTGCCAAATCCAAATTCTGATTTTTTTGAAATGCATTTAAGTAGTTGTGAATTGTCAAAGATTCTTAACTCTGTAGACTTAGATCAGGAGCAAATTGAGAAGAATAAAATATAGTCTGAATTCAAAGATGTGTTTCCAGTTGAATTACCTCATGGAATACCACCGTCTAGGTCGGTAGACCAGAAGATTGAGTTAATTACATGTAGTCACCCTATTTCTAGACAACCATATCAGTTTTATCAGAAAGAAGAGATAGAGATTACTAATCAAATTGAAAATTATCTTAAGATGGGTCATATTCAGCCAAGTAAGTCACCATGGGGTGCTCCTGTTCTTCTAAAAGCGAAGAAAGATGGAGGCTTCCGAATGTGTGTTGACTACAAGTGGTTGAATAAGGTAACCATTAAGAATAAATATCCATTACCCCGTATGGATGATCTGGTAGATCATTTGGGTGGAGCTATATACTTCACAAAGATAGATCTTAGAACCGGATATCATCAGATTAGGATTCATCCGAGTGATGTGCAAAAGATAGGTTTTCAGATGAAATTCGGTCATTATGAGTTCCTTGTGCTTCCTTTTGGGTTGACGAATGCACCTGCTGCATTTCAACAGGTGATGAACAATATTTTTAATTCATGCATGGGTCAATGTGTAGTTGTATTCTTAGATGATATACTCATCTACAGTAGAACGCTTAAGGAATATTTGCATCATCTTACGACCGTCTTGAGAATTCTCAGAATAGAGGAATTATATGCGAAAGAATCTAAGTGCGAGTTCTTTAGATATGAATTGTTGTTGTATCTTGGTCCACCCGTAGTGGGTTTAAGATAGATGAGAGTAAGGTCAAGACAGTGCTTGAGTGGCCGATATGAAAGACGGTTAGAGAAGTTAATTCTTTTCTTGGTTTTACAGTTTTCTTCCATAGGTCAATTGAAGATTATGCGAAGGAAACAACACCCTAAAATAATCTAACTAACGACAAAGTTAATAAAAAGAAAAAGAGAGGTTAGCCTAGTCCGCCTATTGAGTGGAATGATGAATTGAACCAATGTTTTGGTTGCTTCAGCTCCTGTTTTATAGATCGCGAATCCACCTTACATCTGAGAACTGACACAAGTGATTGGGCGATAGGAGCGGTTCTTCTACAAAATGATAGGCCGATAGCGTTTGAGAGCAAGAAACTTACAGGACCTCAGTTGCGTTATACAACTTATGAGAAGGAGTTATTTGTTGTGATACATGCACTTAAAACTTGGAGGAATTACCTTTATGGTAGTCAGTTTATAGTGTATACATATCACCAGCCTCTAAAATACTTTTGTATGATCTGAGGTCGTAGAAATCATTGGGCTGAGCTTATGCAAGAATTTAATCATGAGATCCGATATGTAAAGGGCAGCTCTAACCAAGTTGCGGACGCGCTTAGTCGGATTGGTGAATTAAATGAACTTTCATTCACCCAGATTTCCAATCTTTAACTATCATTGAGAGAAAAGTGTGAATCAGATTCTCATTTTGGTCCCATCTGGAAGATGGTTGAGACAAGAAAAAATGAGAATGGGATAGAGATTAACTCACAGAGGTCTCAGGTTTCTTTGAAAGATAAGACGATAATGTAATAGTTCTCTATCTGAGGTGGTTTACTATTTCGGAATGGGAAAGTTTGTGTACCAGCGAATAACGCCAAAATGATTCCGTTTAGGTTGTGGGACAGGCTAACTAAGTTAGCTACTTTTATACCAGTCAAGTCAACTGCAAAGGCTTTTGATTTATTTTCTCAGAAGAACAAAACAACACTCTTAATCTTTTTCTCTTCAGGAGTTGAATGTAGATTAAAATAACCAGTCCACTTGGTTAACAGTCATCTACAACCTCGAGCTTCTTCTCTTTATTCTCCCTCAAAAATGGTTCAGGCTGAAAGCCCAAATTTGGCAAGGATAGAGTTATAACTTGATTCAACAATACTTCCATTTGTTGATCCCTTAAAGTGTTCATGATTGTTCATTTCATTAAGCGCGTTGCTCAACTACTGGAAAATCTACAAATAGGTAGGCATAGGCACCTGACCATCTAGAGCTGCACCATCATCTGCCATATTGATTCTCTGAAACGGGAAAATTAGCTTAATTAGTCGACAGATCCAAAATCTTCAACTAAAAAGTGAAATGGGTACTGGACCTTCATAACTGGCTGATATAACTCAGCAAGGTCTTTCACTTCATTAAGCAATTTCCATTTTTATTCAATATCAGATTGTTTTGAACACTAACAACTTAGGACCAATTTAAACTTTTACAGAAAACTGGTACTTTCAAAATCCTTTCAAAATGGACCAACTGTGAAAATCGATTCAAATAATTGATCTATCAGTTTCACAGTCATACATATAATGACTCAATGTCACAGGTCAAGAAGACCCGCTTCGCATACTTGCCACAAAAATGTTTAACCAAGAAACCTGTGACATGTCATCACTATCCTAACTTAGTGTAATCTGATCAACTGACATGGGCTTTGATATATTGGATGCATATTCCAACAATCTCCAAGCATGGGATTCCATACCAACCTTCAAATCAATCCCCTAGATAGTAGTCGTGGTGTCCCATCCATCCAACACAAGAGATGCCTCATCTACAAATAGATGGTTCTATAAGCTCTTTGATTTGTTCAAGCATCAACTAATCAATAGCACAACCAATACCAAGCCCTTGTAAGGATAGCCACATCCTTGGCTATCCACCTACACTTTGCAATCAAGTGTAGTTGACTCTTACTCCAGACATTCATCTCAAGCCATCCCCTTATTGTTAGAATCCAGCTCCACCCAACTATGCTTGATCTTGAATTGACTTCAACTCCACTTCATTCAGTACCTAACCTCACTAGGATTCAAAAACCAAGGTTAGATGTAGACTAATTCTCGTTAGTCAAGGACATAACAGATTACTTGTAATTCCTTATAGAATCATCCTATGGATGATTGTAAAGAGATCATAGTTGGAAATTGATGTATGTTGTTTAGTTTCTTATCCACTATTTGTCATAGGTGATATTTTCTTCATGTGATGCTCCGATCTTAACTACAGAGCAAATAACACTAATCCTAATTATGACCATGAAAAATGCAAGAACAATCATACAATGATTGGCGCTAGGTTAACAACGACATTTCATTTGCTCGCATTCACATTCATCAGATTTTTTTGCATTACCAACAGCTTCACTTCATGATTTATCATTGTTTGCATTCTCCAAAAGTTCACTTCTCAAAAATTTTAATTATGAGAAACTTAAGTAGCAATTTGCCAAGGATAATAAGGACTTGAAAGAAAGCTGCCTACCACATCACCTGCGATCAAGGCACAAGGAAATGTGATGTTGCGAAACGTGTCAACCACCTTTTTGAATGCATCCAATGCCTGAGCCTCCAGATGCTTGAGCCTTGCATCCCTAAATTTCTTGTTCCACTCTTTCACGTCCAAGAGCTCCTTTGTATCACTTGCAACGCTTTCAGCACGAACCCTAGGTGGTCTATTGAAAGGTCTTCAAGTGTGTGGTTGTATCACTGTCATTGTCACATTCCGAAATCATTTCAAAACATCCTGGATGCTTTGGTTGGACTTATTTCCCGCATATGAAGCATGAATGGTACAAACCCTTTCATTCTTTTGTGAGTTTGATGTTGATGACTTTCCATTCAACCATTGAACGCTTTGAAAATTTCATTTCTGTGAGTTTTGGACATGTGGTTTCTATGGATACTAAGATTGTTAGAAACGAGTCTTTAAGAAATGATATGAATAAAGGACTTAATCATATCCCAATATGACAATCAAACATAAATGAAGTTGCCATAGAACTATAAAGGATGGTTAAAATTAACTAAGATGCTACCCGTTTATCAGACTATTGACCATGATACAATTGTCGGGCATGCTAACCTACCACATGGGACGAGTTTAAGGAGGTGTTCAGAAAGTCATTTGTGGTTGTGGATGACTCGGATTTTTACCAAAGATTTGTGAATTGCAAAATGGGTACTCGGAGTTTGGACTCGTACCTACAAGATTTTATGGATTTATGGAATAAAGTCCCCTCATTTGATGCAAAACTGGCACTGTGGCAATTTATCCTAGGTTTGTCTGCAGATTATCAGAATGAAAGTAAGCATAACGTGCTTCAAACCTTTGATGATGTAGTTCGTGTCACGAAAGCGTACGACTCCACGACAAGTTCTGTATTTCAAATGGATTTTGATGGAGTTATCCCATTGATTTCCTCCTTTCACACTTATCTGGAGTTGTCAACATGTGGCACATGAGGTGGCATGGGCCTTTGCCATGTAGGGACAAGTGTAATTGGGTTTTTTGGGCCTGGGAACCTTACTTGGCATGTTAAGTACCCATGAACAACTTAAGAAAAAATGATTTCTCAAAAATCATACCTCGGTCTTACATGTCATCGATCAGAGGTTACAAGCACATTAGAGAGTAGTAGAAACTTCTATCAGGTCCAACAAGCATCCATAGGCTCAGATCCATCGAAAATTGCTCCTATGGAGGGCATCATCAAGCTAAACTTCGGATAGACGGTGCCTAAGCCTCCCACCACCAAAATGGGTGCATGAGGGCTTAAAAGCCCTTGTTTTTTTTACCACTTTCTGAACTTTCTGGCATGTTCTGATGGATCAAATCCACATGCAAGTGGATTTGATCCACATCTCTCTCTCTCTCTCTCTCTCTCTCTCTCTCTCTCTCTCTCTCTCTCTCTCTCTCTCTCTCTCTCTCTCTCTCTCTCTCTCTCTCTCTCTCTCTCTCTCTCTCTCTCTCTCTCTCTCTCTCTCTCAAATAAGGAGCCCAAAATGGCTCCATTTCTCAAAATCGTAAGTCTTTTCACATACAACGATCGACATACAGTCACCCATGGATAAATGTTCAGCCTCATGAGTAACAAAAGACTAACTAATAGAGAGAGTTAATACATATAGAGGGATAACAATTTGCAGTTGAAAAATTGATGATCCTTGCATTGTGCAATCTTAAAAAGTTGATGATTTTGTGTTGGACCTGAGGGTGATGGGGGTTGGATTAGCCAAATGTCCTAAAAGAGGAAAATGATGTGTGTATTGAAAGCCCTGTTGACCTGTTTGAAAGCATTTTTTACCAATCATTAACCCTAAAACATTGCAACCTCCATATTTGTATAAAGTAGCATATATCCATGCCAAGTTATTAAGACGAGAGTAAATAATGTTAACAAACAACA
The DNA here is from genome assembly GCA_029204225.1 of Diphasiastrum complanatum. NCBI lineage: Eukaryota > Viridiplantae > Streptophyta > Lycopodiopsida > Lycopodiales > Lycopodiaceae > Diphasiastrum > Diphasiastrum complanatum. The sequence goes on along the minus strand of CM055104.1, from coordinate 15,285,020 downwards.
ATTAACATTAATAGACAGGGTTAACATATATAAGGATAACAAAAATCCATGTGAGTAACTGAGAACTAAGTTAACATATATAGAGGTATAAGGGTGTTTTCAAGCTACTGAGAACTTTATGGCATTTGGTTCATGATGAACAATCTGAGTAAATTCTTCCCTGGTGCATCCTTCCAAAATCAGTTGAATTAGATGCATGTCGAATGTTTCAAAATTAGTTCAAAATGGTTGGTATCTGTGAAATTAAAAATTCGATGTTGGAAATCAATTTTCACAATTTTGATCCATATTGAACAAAATTCGAAAATCCCAGCTACATAAAGTTTTGAAAGAACCATAAATATTTTGATTTGCTGGGAATTATCAAAGAAAGCTGGTCAATTAGGCTGCAAGTGTTCCAGTATAAGGAAGGTGGATGTTATAGAAGCGCTAAGAGAGCGATCAAAAATATCTTGATATCTTTCAACCAGCAAGAGTCTATGACTCAATGGTACAATGCCATGCGGGAACTCCTAGACAGCTCGGGTATGACATTATCTCATATTGATAAAACTCAAAAGCAAGTTAATTCATGCATTTCTCCGAACATTTTCTTTTTTACCATTTTTCAGCTCCTTATGGCACTCAATCTTGTCAAATTCAAAAGCCATTTGAGGTCTATTTAGAAATTTGAAGATCGATTTATCAAACACAAGGAGGAAGCTCGAGAAATTTCTGATACAAGTATCGAAGAAATTTCCGATCCATGTATTGAAAAAGGCTCCAGGATCGAAAACCAGAAAAATCAATAATGACTCAGAACCTCAACGAGTCGAATCACATCAAGGGGTTGTTTTCATGGATGATGAATGTCAAGAAGATACATCTTAGAAAAACCCTGGATGAATTCTTATTATTTGACTCTAGTGATTTGCTTATTCGTAAGCTACTATGACTTCCATGCTTTCAACTTAAACTGCAATATGTTAGTTGTTTCAAATGATGTCAAGTACAATTGAATGTTATGTTCTGAATCTAGATACAAAGTGTGAGTCAAGTTTACATTCTTATGTTAGATACAAGACACCAATGTGTTTAGTACGGTAATTTGAATAAATGTATATCAATGAGTCCAGTACCATATTTTGAATATTTTATGGAGTAAGAACCACCAAGTGAAGATCTACAAGATTCCAATCACATACAAACCAAAAGGACACCTGTGGAGCATGAACCACCCAACCAATATGGAGAGGCTAGTCAATACCCTAACCAATCCACCCCTAAGCCACAGTGAAGAACACAAGAGAGGAGAGGAAGAACTGGCTCAAGAATCACAATTCACAATAGGAGGATGGGCGAGTTTCCACTAGACTTATTCTCCTCACGAGAGAGATAATATTCTCTTTAGGATCCCCATGCAACCTAAATTGAGCTATTGATCTCCTATTCTTGCATTAAAGCAGTCTTCACCATGCATGTGCTCCTATGTCCAATTATAGGTCTGGGCCCTCATATGATTATTAATTATTTGATACGACCACGTCCGGAATGACGTAGCATAACTAATAACCACATACAACTGGAGTGATCGCCTATCCACGTCAGGAATAATTTTGATTCCCTTGTACAGGACTTGGACATAACATTCTTCTCCCCTTAAACCATTTCTATCTCTAGAAATGAAAACTAGGGAAATTCTTCTTTATGCTTTTGACCCTCTCCCATGAATCATCATCCTCAGTCCGTCCCTGCACCTGATCAAGCACTCAGAGATAGAACGATTTCTCAATTGTTTATCTCTGGTTCTGAGTACCTTTTCAGGTTCCAAAGGAACATTAAGCGATGAGTCCTCCAAATGGGAAAGATCTTCCTCTGAACCAACTACTTCACCTTCATGCAAACTTAATTTTAATCAGCTTACATGAAACATTGGGTGAGCTGTAGTCTTGTTCTGAAGATCTAGTTCGTAAGCTAAATAACCAATTTTCTTTATAATCCAAGACGGTTCACAATATCTCGTAGACAATTTATAATGCTTCCATGTACTCATATTCTTAGAATCCCTAGGTATTCTAAGATATACCCAGTCATTAACTTTAAAATCTATGGGAGACCTTTTAAAATCGGCGTAGTGCTTAGCTTTATCGTGAGCACTCCTAATACAATCACGGGCCACTTGCAACATTTCACGCATTTCATGCAAGAAATCTGCAACTTTCTAGATCTTAACAGACTTTGTCTCCACATTTATCGGAAATCTAGGTTGAAAACCGTACATCAACATAAATGGACTATAACCAGTAGCAGAATGTTTTCTAATGTTATAGTCAAACTCAGTTAAATGAATGTAATCTTCCCACTGAGATTGCATGTGAGACACATAAGTTCTCACATATCCTCCATAGTCTGATTAGTTCTCTCAGTCTGGCCATCTGATTCAGGATGATCAGAAGAACTGAAACTAAGTGAGGTTTCAAGCTTATGGAATACAGCTGACCAAAAGTGACCTGTAAATTTAGGATCTCTATCACTAACTATATCACTTGGCAGTCCATAAAGCCTAAATAATCTTTCCACAAAGATCTGGGCTAAATCCGAAGCCTTAGCAGTTGACTTGACTGGTAAAAAAGTAGCTAACTTTGTCAACCTGTCCACCACAACCCAAATAGAATCATTTTGGCGTTGGGTCTTTGGAACTGCAACCACAAAATCCATAGATATACTTTCCCATCGTTTCTAAGGGATATCTAGGGGGTGTAACAACCCTCCAGTCTTTAAGCGTTCATCTTTGGCTAACTGGCAAGGTCTACACTTAGCCACATAAGACTCGACAAATGGCTTGAGTTTCGGCCAATGAAACTCTCTTCTGACCAAATCCAAACTCTTGTGTATACCCGGATGACCTGCACAAGGAACGTCATGACACTCATAAAGAATCTTCTTTTTTAACTCATCATCCGCCGGTACACAAATTTTTCCATTTCGAGATAGTAACCCACCTCGGATAGAGAACTGTTCCGCTGTCTTTTTATCTTTCCCCTGTGAGTAAATCTCTATTCCATTCTCATTTTTTCCTGTCTCCACCATCTTCCAGATGGGACCAAAATGAGAATCTGATTCATAGTTTCCTCTCATTGAAAGATACAGATCAGTGGAAATCTGGGTGAAAGAAATTTCATTGAATTCACCAATTCGACTAAGTGCATCCACAACTTGACATATCGGATCTCATGATCAAATTCCTGCATAAGCCCAACAAACTTCATGACCCCTTAGATCGTTCTGATTACAAAAGTACTTCAGAGGTTGGTGACCTGTATACACTATAAACTGACTACCATAAAGGTAATGCCTCCAGGTTTTAAGTGCATGTATCACAACAAATAGCTCTTTCTCCTGAGGTATATAATGCAACTGAGGCCCCTATCGCCGAATCACTTGCGTCAGTTCGCACGACGTAAGGTAAATCAAGATTCGCGATTTGTAAAACAGGAGCTGAAGCAACCATTTGCTTGAGTTTCTCAAAGCATTGGTTCAATTCATCATTCCACTCAAGAGGCTTGCTAGGTTGACCTCTCTTTTTCTTTTTATTAACTCTACCTTTAGTCAAATTATTTAAGGGTGCTGCCACTTTATTATAATCCTCAATTGACTTACGAAAGAAAACTGTAAAACTGAGAAAAGATTTAACTTCTCTAACCGTCTTCGGTATCGGCCAATCAAGCACTATCTTGACCTTACTCTCGTCAATCTCCAATCCACTACGGGTGATCTTATGACCAAGGTACAACAACTCATGCTTAAAGAGCTCACATTTTGATTCCTTAGCGTAGAGTTTCTCTCGTTTGAGAATATCTAAGGTAGTCTTAAGATGACTCAAATGCTCCTTAAGTGTTCTACTGTAGATGAGAATATCATCTAATCATACAATCACAAACTTCCCTAGATATGGACGAAAAAGATCGTTCATCATCTGTTGGAACGTAGCTGGTGAATTCGTCAACCCAAAAGGAAGCACGAGAAATTCATAGTGACCGAATCTCGTCCGAAAACCAGTCTTCTGCACGTCATCCGGATGAATTCTAATCTGATGCTATCCGGTTCTAAGATCTATCTTTGTGAAGTATTTAGCTCCACCTAATCAATCTACCAGATCATCCATACGAGGCAAAGGATATTTATTTTATAGTTACTTTATTCAACTCTTTGTAGTCCACACACATCCTGAAGCCTCCATCTTTCTTCGCTTTCAAAAGAATAGGAGTGCCCCAAGGCGACTTACTTGGCTGAATATGACCCATCTTTAGGTAATTTTCAATTTGCTTAGTAATTTCTACCTCTTCTTTCTGAGAAAACCTGTAAGGTTGTTTAGAGATAGGGTGACTACCTGGAATTAACTTAATCTTATGGTCTACCGATCTGGACGGCGGTATTCCATGAGGTAATTCTTTTGGAAATACATCTTTGAATTCAGACGGTAACTTATTCTTCTCAATTTGCTCCTAATCTAAGTCTACCGAGTTAAGAGTTTTTGACAATTCACAACTACTTGATAAATCCAAAATTGGCTTAGCAAATAAAGAATAAGCTTCATACTGCGAATCAAAAATTTCCATTACATTAGCAAATGAACTCATCCTAGATGGATGTACAAAATTGTCTCCAAACCATGTAACTATTTCTCTACCCTCCTGAAAAGAGAGAACATGCTTATCAAAATATATTCATAAAAAGAAGTTGTTGTTTAAGTTGTTCTGATATTGATTTTGTGAAAGTTTGCACAAACGAGTGAAAGACCTTGCTGAATAATATCAGCCAGTTATGAAGGTTTTGAATGTTTCACTTATTAGTTGATAATTGGATCTTGACTAATTTAAGCAAATTTTGCATGTCAGGAAATCAATATGGCAGATAAAATGCAAATGCAGCTCTTGATGGTCAGGTGCCAATGCCTACCTATCTGCAAATTTGCCAGTCATTAAGCCAAGCGCTTAATGAGATAAACAATAGGAACACTTTACGTGATCAACAAATGGAAGTACTGTTAAATCAAGTGAGAGCTTTGTCTGCTCCGAATTTGGGCTTTTAGCCTGAACCATTTTCGGGGGAGAAAAAAGAGAAGAAACCTGAAATCCTAGAATAATATCTATACGCGCTAAATCTAAAACATGGAAATCAATTACCTCTCTATAGTCCTGGATCCAAACAGGGAGCCTTGGAGCTTTCACATCCCACGTCTCCAACTCCGCTTCTGAAGCTAGATATACTCGATATCTATGGTTACTAGCTTCAGTTTTGAGTCCGAGTCTCTGCACAAGACCAGAGTTAATGAAATTATGAGTAGATCCACTAAAATACTAACTTCATGTCCATTCACAGTGCCTTTCAAACGAAATAAATCATTTGGCAAGAATGAAGTAGTATTGAAAGAACAATCACACTCACAATTAATTTTATTAACTTCCATTCTCTTTACCTGGCATCTCAATCACTTGAGCTACGCTTTTCTTTCGCTCCGGGCATAATTTTATAACATGTCCAGGCTGACCGCAATGGAAACAAACATTGGTCCTTCTAGCCTTTTTCCGGGACAACTTTTTCTTTTGTCTAAATTCAAATGCAGCTTGATCCAGTTCGTCGAAATATTTTGTTTTCTTATTTCCATGAACTCTTTTCTTCCCTTTTCTCTGGCTGGGTCCAGATGATCCAGATGGATTAGCCTGTAACTCGTTCCTACTCCAATGTGAAAACACCATAAGTAACAACTACACTAGGGATCTTTTTGCCAATGTGAAAACACCATAACTAACAAGTAGACTAGGGATCTTTTCACACCCTTGCCACCGCTGCCTTACACGTATTGAAGATGGTATATGTTGGAGTAATACCATTATTTATGATCCTTGTAGAGTTTATGAATAAAGCATTGATTACAAATAAAGCAAAATTATTGAGCATATGTGGCCAATGGATGCCCCTTATGAATTATCGCATTCTGCATGATCATTGTACCTTGTTGGAGTAATACTGATCATTGTAGCTTGTTGCAGTAATACTAGTGGGATCTCGCACTGGGGAAGTGATAGTGGTGGGGTCTCACACATCTAAGGATTAGAAGATATGCCATCATATGGGTCACTCCTAAAAAGATGATGTTTCAACCTCCATCAGCATTGGGGCATGGCTAATAATCTAGTCATTCATGGCCCCTTAGTGTAAAAACAATAATGAAATAGAAGCACCATCCATAGTTTTTCACATGGCGATGATATTGGTAAGTAATAATAATAATGAAGCAAATACCAGGGACGGGGACTCCTGATTCTGATACTCAAGGATTGATCGCGATAAGGGAGAAGAAGGGAGGGCGAGAATGCATGCCGTACCAACAAACAGGATGAAACTACTTGAGGTTGAGGTTATGTTGCGGCCAACTCCTCAACTATTTTCATCCTGCTCTGTGGCAGCAACGGCAAGGCTTCTTCATGTTAGCCCTATGATGGTGAGCCTTGAATGTCACTCAGCGGAAGCTGTTGAGAATTTTGAACGATAAGTGATGGCATTTCGAGCTTTTTTGATGCGTTATTTGAGTCAAACAGATTGATATTGTATCGGTTCTCAGTAGGTGGCTTGTTTACAGAAAGCTCAGAGGCCGTTAAGAGTGGTATCGGTAATATCTAGTCGAGGATGGAATTCCCCGGGCCGTGATAACAATGGCATTTTTCCTAACTTTGCAAAAAAGTGGTTCGACGAAGAAGTATGCCCTCCTTCGCCTCTAACAAGTATTATTGTGCATTCAAATATCATCTTAACGTTCAATAGTCGTGGATTGTTTTTAGTAAATCAAGAATCACAGAGATGAGATTTTCTTGAATCAGGCAGGCGAGCTTTTCATTTTCACAAAGGATGCTGTAAACTTTCGAGCATGGATTATGTGTGTCTTGGCTGTTTTTTTTTCTTACACTCATTTGCCCCTCACCGCACAACCTTAAACTTCCATGAGTGATGAATGCTTGAATGGTGGTGCATAGCTCCCCTTTTCCCAAGGCTGATATAGGTATCCAAGACCCTTCCGTTGATGGAAACAAGCAGTCCAAGGATAATGGTATACCTTTTGTGGATGAGACTCTATTCAATAGCTCGTGGGCAGCTTGATACATCTAACCACTACAAAGACAAATGTTTTGGGGGTAGCAAGTCAACATACAAGCAATCTAACCGAGGATATTGGAAAGCAGCCAAGAGAGTTTTGAGATATATGAAATGAACTTATAGTAATGGGATTGAATACCATGAAACTTCCCTTTGTGATGCTAATAGCTATCTCCTTCAGAGCTCAGATGACAAATAGTCCTCCAAAAGAGCGCTCAATGACAACCTATTAGTAGATTTATTGATGGTCCTTTGTATCAGAAGAGCTACACACTTTTTATAGGAGAACTTTACTTGTTGGCAGCTGAACTTTCAACTGTGGCTTTGCAAAAGTTAAAATAAAAAGAACTTGCTTTACTATTGAGCTTTATCTGACCAAGTTTCAACTTTACTATCGATAATTGAAGGCCATGTAGTGTGTAGTATTCCCTTCTTGCCTGTAGCCACATCAATATCATTATTCATAGATGATAGAATAAGTGTCTAGACTCTAAATCACAGCCAGATTCCAGATGCCTTATGCAGCAAACTATTGTTGATCATTGATTACAATTTACAGCTTATAACTAACAACTTAGTGATTCGTACAAAATTGAAAGCAATGAATACAATTTCAAATCATTCATGAACCATGACCGTTGAAATCAGAATTGACTTGTGAGTCAGCCTAAACTTAGGCTCATGACCAATGTTTTAACCCCCTCAAGGCCTCGCCCGTGACCTAGCAACAAAACTGGGAAATTTTTTGAGAGGAGAGAAGAGGAGAGGGAGTGAGAGAGTTTGAGGCTTGAGCCTTTGAGAGAAGAGCTTAGAGGAGGGGGGGATTATGGATAGGTGATGAGATTGATTTCTTTTTGCCATTTGGTTTAGATTTTGCCATTGAGAGCTGGAACTTGGGTGAATCATTGAATGATCATTGGTAGGAGTGAGAGGGAGAGGGCGAGTGTGTGTAAGCAGAGAGAGAGAGTGTGAGGGAGAGGGAGAGAGCTTTGAGGCATTTATTAGAATTTAGGAGTGTGAGGCTTGAGCCATCATCCATGAAAGTTTAAAGTTGAAACTTGAGAGGAGGGAGTGTTAGAACCTACTAAGTAGTAAGTTGGGGAGTGAATTTTGAAGATAATAGATTATAGGTAGTAGCTTATAGGTATTAGGTAATTAGTGATAGGACTTAGGTATTAGGTAGTTGTATTAGATAGGAATTAGGACTAGCCTACAATGCCGAAGGTTAGGGATCCCGCATGGGATCACATTTCTAGCAAATTAGGGCATGTTCAAATCGTAAAGTGTAAATCGTAAATTAGACTTTGATTTACTGTTGATCCTTGAATGTTCAAACTTCAAACCCAATGAATCATGTCATGAGTTGTGGCCAGTTCGAATTGCAATTCTAGTCACAGCAACTGTTGACACCTCATTTTGAATCCCATAAGTAAGCTTGTCTTTTTGGAGCCTAGATTAGTGTATCTAGGAGCCTCCACACCCATTTAAGATACATTGCTTTGGAGTCTAGCATTTGGTTTATAATTTTTTGTGTTTGGTGTTCATCATCCTAATTAAGTTCATTTTTGCTTTATTGGGTTCCATAGCTAAGCCTACAATTTTGTCAATTCCTTGCGTGCAAGTCAATTTCCTATGTTTGGTATAGAGCATATTAGATTGTGTGCTTGAGCCTTGGATGTGTCTTTTTCTTGGACAAAGCTTGTATGTATGTGAGGGAAGAGAGTAATTGGTGGCACATGGGTAAATTGATTTTGGTGCATGAGGCTCTAAGATTGTGTCATTGGGTCTTTTGTGTGGGCTCCATTAAAAGTGGAGATGGGCCATGTGCTGTGAATGTGGAATACTCTAGCAAGTCTAGAGAAGCATGTAAAAAGTGGCTATGTGTGTGTAAGTGCACGTGTGTGCTCCATCGTCGATCAAGAAGAGCTGAAAGTGCTTGAAGATGTGCACTTGTAAGTGACACCTCACGTGTGAAGGAGGCTAGGGTAGCTGAGAATCATGAAATCACAAATTGTTTAGCAGCCAATTTGTAGTCACGTCACATGTAAAGACGTATAATACTAGGTCAGTAGATCCATCATACATAAAAAAGGACAACTATAGGAACTTTGCAGTTTTCTACATTTTTTTTGGTGTAGGGGGGTGTTGGAGGCCTATGAGGACCAACAATAGGCTTTTTAGGAGCCATAAAAGAATAAGGGCTTCAATAAAGAAGTAAAAATGGATAGGGTGGCACTTGGACTCGTTATCCCATAAGCATGTTTAAGTCTTGTGTCTTAGTGTCAAACTATAATTAGGGGTGTGTTTGAGAGAGAGAGAGAGAGAGAGAGAGAGAGAGAGAGAGAGAGAGAGAGAGAGAGAGAGAGGACTTTGTGATTCGAGGAAATGTGGGTTGCTATAGATTTTTCGATCTAGAAGTTGTTGTCACAATATACACATCAACTACAGAGGCTGAAAGCTAATCTTTTTAAGGAGAATGGCAAATGTAAAGCTTTCAGTGTACATCAACTTGAATACGATTGATGAATTTCTATTGCCTCGAGAACGAAGCTTGGAATCCTTGCAAAGATAACCAAAGTACTTCTCTATAGATTCTAAGTCATCAAGGCTTCAAGTTATTTGGCTTGTAGGAGGTCAACAAGAAACTATTGCAGGGCATCTATTGAAGATTTTCTATGTGACCTATGTGCATGTTTTGCTACAACCTTGCTTTATACATATTTGGTAAGGAAATTGTACATGACGAAGATTCATGGGGAATTTAGCAGCTCAGTCTTTTCATCATATATTTCTCTACTAGTCGGAGCTGACCCAAGTCTTCTATATTCTATTGATAGAAGACATTATTTTCAGTGAAGGTAACTTTTGCTTTCATTGAATTTGACCAATCTTTTTGGGTGTGGGATGTGTCTGTTGGCTGCAGGCGATAGGGGCAGAGCATGGTGAAGGATTCTCCACATACAGGCCACGAGGACCATTACATGTTGATGTTGTAAGTTTCAATGAAGCATCTCGAAAAGAACCTCATGCTATGTGCTTTTTCATACTTCGCTATCTATAAATCTTTGTCATATCATCGATTACAAGAATGTGAGATTAAAGGTTGAATTTTGAGTGCATGGTATTCAATCGCCCAATTTTTGTATTTGTACTGAGGTTATTGCTGAAAGTATCAAGCAACCAGTCTGGATATCCAGAACACAGGTTTGAACTTGCAAAAGATTTACAGTAATCTCTACGCATGAGTATGTAGCTATAGACAATGAGAAGTGAAGGATGAGGTTAAAATGAGGTGATGCAGTTTTTGTAAATTTAAGTAAGCTGTGATTCATACAACTCAGGCCTTCAATCACTTTTGCTTTGGTCGAGAAAAAGTTCCTTATTTTTTTAAAACCAGACAAGCCCTGATGACATCAAATGCAGTGCTTGTTTCTTAGTTCTTGGCTTTCTTTAGAGTTCTTATGGCTTGAAGGGGAGTTAAAAACAGATTTGGCTATTTCTCAAGTGTGTTGCTGTCACCTGATCTTTCTTGTAGTGTTGAATGAGATAACTATGTTGAGATATTTAACAATCGTGTTTTGACTGTTGTCTTACCACAGGATTACTTGAATGATCGGATGCAAGAAAGAGGTCTTCAAAGAATACGTTATGCTATGAAACCTGATGAAGCTTTTGGCCTGATTTTCTCTTGGGATAATGTGCTGGTAAGCTGAAATATGGTTTAGGACATCCTCGGAGTCATGGCATTTTGGGAAATTTTTCCTTCGTAAGGTTATTGAGGTTTCTAATGTTCAAGATGACACTTGTAGCTACTAGCATTGCATGTAGTATCAAGTGTATTTTGTAAGTGGCTATAAGAACACAAGAATTCAAATCTTTTCAACACAGAACACAAAAACTACGCAAAATATGAATTGTCAAATGTGTGAAGAAACTTGAAAGTACATTATCTTGAGCCGGGAATGTTTAATCAATGAACTGTAAAGTGCTATGAACTCTTGAATTTGCAAAGAATAGGAAGATCTACACAATATCTAAAGATAATCTCTATGGCAAAAAACAAAACATCTTGTAGTTTGAGTAAACTTTGATTGGCCAAGTTCCGAAGTGTTCTAGACTCATTTAAAGGTAAGGAATACCAAGATTGGGAAAATGAATAGAATTTTGGAAAATAGATTGCAGACCCTTTTTAATTCGATTGCAATAATTTCATTCCTCTCATTTGAAAATGGCAAAAGAATGGATTGTAATGATTCTAGAAAAATAAATGACAAGTTGATCTACTCAAATATTGTACCAAAAATTTGTATACCTAAAATGTGAAAATACTCCATCGATGTTCCGTCAGTGCACCCATCTGACATTAAAGAGAAACAACACCAACAAGTAGACTCTAATATATTATCATAATAGTATAGTTGTTACACTATTGATCCTTCGTAAGAAAGTATATCAAGGAAAGACTAGGCAAAGTTCCTTCAAGACAATTTTCATGCATTGTGGATGTTCTCAACAGAATTGAGTTTTTTAAGTGCGTATGACATCATGTTCTCATGAAGCAGATGGCAATTTTGATAAGTTCTTGTGTCAAGATTTTCTTCATTCCACCTTAAAAGGGAATATAAATTTAAATTTACATAACCTCAAAAGAAGATTGTCCATCGACTTGTCCTTTGTGCGTTACAAGTCTCAATCCATCCTTAGTTGTGACATTTTTAGTACACCTCTTGAGAGATTTATTCTTGCAACCTTTTGTTGTTCAATGCATCTCTATAGGCCTTTGACCTCGAAGACGATGAAATTTGATTCCATTTAAATATGAGTACTAAATAACAGAAATTATGGATACAATATTAATAAAATAGTGTATCAGAATAAGCAAAAATCATTCAATATATGTTAATATGTGGAAATTATAATTCTCAAGTACAATTTGATGACGTACTGTGAACTATTTCATTTTCTAGGGATTTTGGCATTCCTGTCATATATGTGCCTTTCATAATGTTGATATTGTAAGAACTTTTTTGTCTTTTATTCACATTACAATATGGACTAGTATTTGGAGCTAACAATGTTTTTATTCTCTAGGCAAACACTCGAGGTGTTAAGATGAAATCTTGGGCACGACTAGCAAAAGAAGAAGGTCTGGTGCTAAGCGTTGAATTGAAAATGCTTAGGTGAATGAAATCAAGCATTTTTATGTTTGTTAAATTTTGTAAGTTGTTTTTAATAGTTGTTAGAATTTCATAAGTGCAAGTGGTTTTGTCTATGATAAACAAACATTTTAATGATTATCACATCATGTTAGCTGGTTTTTGATCCTAGTTGGAATTCCATAAGCACAAGTTATACCCTTTACTTAATAAGCACAAGTGATGTGCTCTTGGTTGATTTGTTTTATGTATGGCCTTTTGGGTATTGCAACTAGTTGACATAAAAAATTTATATTCAAGTAGTGACAAAGTGACTAAGGTCAAGGCAAGGGATTTTTTGCGTTCAGAACTTTATAATGGACTTGGCAAATGTCTTCTACTTTTCATCAAAACTTCAAGTGCCTATAGACTATGTTGAAAAGTAGGTCATTTTCAACTTTATAATGGACCTAGCAAATGTCTTCTACTTTTCATCAAAACTTCATGTTCATACAGACTATGTTGAAAAGTAGTTTATTTTCAAAAATCTCTATCGGACCTAGAGTACGGTTTTGTAAGGCACATATTTCTTTATTTGGCTCACTTCTTTCCAGCCATGTCACCATAATCAGTAATTCGATGCTGGAGAACCCTTTAAGAATCAAATTTGAGGCAATAATTTTTGCCTTGTGATGATAGTTTTTTCTTTGGAAGTGTTATGTTTGTTGACTTGGTAAATCAATACATTGTCTCCTCTTGGAAATTTTTATAGTTGTATTAAATTCACATAGTATCATCTAGAAGACATGAAAGTAGTGTCAATCGCCAATTGATGAATGATTCTAATGAAGAGACAGAGAAAATCACAATGGGATCTTTTGCAATGCCTTCCTAAAAATGAACAATACTCTAGAAATCAAAGCAATAATTGGGTTATACTGCTCTTCTTCTAGGTTAAGTTGCGCAACAATATAGACCATGCTTGTTTTGGACTATGTATGATGCATAGATGCACAGCGTTTCTAGAAACGCGTTCAGAAACACGTTTCTGGTTTGGGAATGCGTTTCTCAGAAACGTTTTTTTTTTTTTTTTTTTTTGATTTTTGTGGGCAATATGGGTATCAAATTAAAGCTCTAATCAAGGGCATGGCATTTATGTAGGTTGCCGAGTGTTTCGGTTACAGTGTGGTCCAGTTTAGGTGCAGCAATCCTTGTTGGATTCTATCAATCCCTATGAATTTTTAAAGACCTGTTTCTGATTTTTTTCCAGCAATTCTGGATCCAGAAACGCGTTTCTAGAAACGTTTTTCTCCAGAAACGCATTTTTGGGCAACTCTGGCTATGACGTTACAAATGCAAGAGTTGAGTGTAATTTTTTTTTTCAGTAGATTTATTATCGAGTGTTTTTTTATTGCTAGAAAGTGAGGTTGAATGATGGGTTAAAAGCAATTGGAATAATGCTTGAAGGTTTAAAATTCAAAACTATAATAGTTGATATCTTTTTAGCTCCCAATTTTTCAAATAAGTTAATAATTCATTATAGAGCTTTGTAGTGTATGTTATGGGCACGTATGAAAGAACATTTTGGACATACATTTATTTTTGCTTAAAATTTGTGAGCGACATTATTTTTTTTTGGGAATTTTTTTCTAAAAGTCTCAAACTTTAGAGTATTAAAAATCTATGATGCTCTACAATGACAAATAATCGTGATAATTTACAATGAATCTTTAGAGCATTCATAAACTTTGAAGACTACCCTGCCTCGACACAATGAAATTAGTGGAACTACGAAATCAATTGAACTATTGAACTCGTGGAAGTCGGAACTACAATATCGTCAAAAACTATGTTGGCTTGCTACGTTGACCTTAGGAACTAGCAGAACCACATGTGCGTAGAAGTTTTGATCCCATGATACAACTACATGGGCTTCCTGATTGTTACGAGCACGTAACCAGTGCCGAACTCTAGAGAACGCAGGAGGTCAGATACCACAGTCAGGGATGTGTCCAGCGTACGCGTCCAACAGGGCAAGACAGTGTGAGTAGTGTGCCCCGGCACGGTCCATAGCCATGGTGGGCCTAACACAGCCTACGGACCCTGTCAGCAGGATAGGGCCCCACAGTGGGTCCCGATGTGCAGTCGGCCACGTTAGATCCACGTGGCCGACACTTGGCAGATTGCATGCTACCAGGCCTCACATTGAGCTAGGAGGGGCTTGCTCCATATCAGGGAGTAGGCAAGGCTGGGCGGTTCAGTTAGTGTTTGCCCTACTGTGGTGTTAGGATCTCTTACACTGGTATCAGAGCCATCTCCTTCTTTGGGAGCTTAGTTTCAGCAGGGGAGAAATCCATCAGAGTGTATAGCAACTCTTGCTAGTTTTCAGAGATAAATAGAGCAGAATTAGCGCTGGAGAACTAGCTATCTATGGTGGAAATCTCCGTAGGATTACTCGTTTTCAGAGTAAATTTTGGATCAGATTTCTAGGACAGGTCCAGTGCTGCCAATTCGGGTTTGAACTTTGATTTTGGAGTGGAATTTCCGGATTTTGGAGTGTTTTCAAGTCAGGAAGTTTGAAGCAGACCCAGCGTTGTCAGAGCAGCCTCCTTCCTTGATCTCCGAGCGGAAATGAGGGACAAATTAAGCAAGATTTGGAGCAGATTTCTACTGCAGATCCAGCGCTGGACAGGGAGGAGCCAAACTGTAAATTTGCCCTTGTTTTTATAGAAATTTCAGCATTAGTTTTTGCTGTCAGATCAGGGGACAGACCAGCGACCAGGGTAAAGGGAAAAAATCCAAAGTTTGGGATCTTTTTAGGCTTCAAATCAGGGAAATTTGGATCAGTCAGGGTGCTGTCCCATCAGTGAGGGCAGGGAACCATCCAAATCAGATTTATTTGTGTTTTTTGGAGCCTTCCAACCTGGTTTTTGGATCAGAAATCTCAGGAACAGACAGTCTAAGAAGACTGATTGCACAGCTGCGGAAGAACTGAGGGGGTTTCTTGCTTTTCTCTCTGGAAGTACAGTCCTAAGAAAGAGCTAAGTACTCTACTTTTGTTTTCCAGTTTAATCAATCTCTATTTTTCAGACAGAAGTTAAGGTACCTCTCTTTCAGTTTTGAAAATGACCACTCCTCAGGGACCTGATCAACCCCCGGAGAGAGGCATCGACGAACTTGAAACATAAGCCTTGGCTTTCAGTAAGGGGAAAGAACCCATGGAAATGGAAAAACAGGAGCAATTCGCAGAAGAACTCGATGAATTGGTTACCAAGGAGCAGTTTCTCCATTTGGTAATAGAAGTGGATGAATTGAAGTTGGCGTTAGCCAATTTCAAGTCCAGTGTGGATGACTCATTCGCTGAACTCAAAGGCTTGATTTTGAGTTCCGCGAAAGGAATCCTTCCCTCCACTTCTCAGTTGTCCCCTTCTCCACTTCCATCAGTTTCGGGTGAGCCTATGCGGTCTCACTTGAGTGTCTTTAAAGACTTAAAGCCTCCTACTTTTCTTGGGGAAGAGAAGGATAGAAACGCAGACATTCTACACACCTAAAAAACAAGTTCATCCTGTTCAGACTGTAAGTTTCCCCAGTGACTCAACAGCTTCCGAGATCAAAGTGTATCGTGAAGATCATGAACATTGTTGCCAACTAACCTATGCAATGCTAGCGAGACCCTTCAGCTTTGGGCCACATGACCTAGTACGTATGCATGGGAAAGTGGGTCAACATAGGTACATAGTTTCATTAGCTAAGGGTGAAGATAAGAAAATTTGGGAAACTATGGTAAGTAATCTAAATCTTGGTATTCAGGGGTACCAAGATGAAATAAACTTTCAGATAATGCAACTGGATCGCACAGACATTGTTCTCGGGAGAGATTGGCTCTACAGCTTAGGACCTTCCCTTCACAGACATTATCAGGAGAACACCCTCAGCTTTCAGCATAAAGGCCGAGAGATCTAGTTGCATGGGGAGCATGATGTTCCCAACAGCCCTAGGGTCTGCAGTTCAGAGCTCTGTCAGCTAATCGGAGATGACGACCATCAGGTATTCTTATGTGACTTTCAGTTTATTCCAGAAGTTTCTATTTCCAGTTCTTTACAACAAAAAATCAGTAAATTAGAAACTTTGTTGTCTAAATTTAAAGATGTTTTTCCTGAAGATTTACCACATGGTTTACCACCTAGCAGAGAAGTAGATCATGTAATAAACCTAGTACCAGGTACAGCACCTATTTCTAAACCTCCGTATCGGGTCAGCCGAACAGAGGATGAAGAAATAACTAGGCAATTAACAGATTATCTTGGGAAAGGCCAAATTCAGACCAGTAGTTCACCATGGGCCTCACTAGTCCTTTTGGTGAAAAAGAAAGAGGGGTCTATGCGTCTCTGCGTAGATTACAGAGCCCTCAATAAAGTCACAATTAAGAATAAATACCCAATGCCTTGGGCAGACGAGTTGTTTGATCAACTCGACGGGGCTAAGTTTTTCAGTAAAATAGACCTAAGATCGGGATATCATCAAGTCCGTATAAAGTCGAAAGATGTCCCGAAAACAACTTTTAGGACTCGTCATGGTCATTATGAGTTTAAGGTGATGCCTTTTGGGCTCACAAATGCTCCAGCTACCTTTATGACCTTGATGAACAGTGTCCTCAGACCATACTTGGGTAAGTTTGTAGTCGTATTTTTAGATGACATCCTCGTCTACAATAAAACGAGGAAGGAGCATCTTAAACACCTCAGAAAGGTGTTTCGACTGCTTAGAAAGCATAAGCTTTATGCTAAAGAATCCAAGTGTGAATTCTTCGTTGAAGAAGTAGCTTATTTGGGTCACATTATCTCGGCAGATGGGATTAAAATGGACCCCAGTAAGGTTAAAGCCATACTCAGTTGGCTAAGACCTCAGAATATTTTAGAGCTTCAGATCTTTCTTGGTTTGGCAGGATATTACAGACGATTTGTCAAGGAATATGCTCAAATAGCAGTTCCCATGACAAATCTTCTTAAGGGGAAGGGAAAGGAGTTCATTTGGGAGTCCGCACAGCAGGAGAGCTTTGATGCTCTCAAAACAGCCTTAGCTATAGCACCAGTTTTAAAAGTCGTCGACTCCAATCAGCCATTTGTGGTCGAAACAGATGCTAGCGACTTTGCAGTTGGTGCTGTACTAAGTCAGAGTGGACAACCAATTGCGTTCGAGAGTAAAAAACTTGAGCCAGCTCAGACTAGGTACAGTGCCTATGAAAAGAAACTCTTTTCTATAGTCCATGCCCTTAAGACTTGGAGGCACTATTTGTATGGTGCCAACTTTGAGGTCCTGACAGACCATGAAAGTCTCAGATACCTTTGCAATTAGCCTGAGCTCAGAGGTCGGAAAGCTCGTTGGGCTGAGTTAATGCAAGAGTTTGATATGTCTATCAAATATAGACGGGGGAAATTCAATACAGTAGCAGATGCCCTTAGTAGAATGCCTATGATAAACGAGCTGAGTTTTACTCAGATTTGTAGTGAGTTACTCGAGTCCTTGAGAGGGAAGTGCCAGTATGATGCATTCTTCTCTACTATCTGGAACTCAGTCCAGAGCAGACAGTTACAGACTCCAGAACCAGTTCCTGGGGCTGGTGCTAGTTCATCCAAGAATACGGCAGCTTCCGTTGAGGATGATGATGAGTCCGAGTATACGTCGTCAGATGACGTTGAGGATTCTGAGCCTGCATTACCCAAGCAAACCCCAGTGGTTGAGGGTCAGTTGACTCAAGGATTCAAATGGAAACAGTATTCCATTCAGGATGAGTACTTTCTCTATAGAGATAGAGTATGTGTCTCCAATTCAGAGAATTAGAGGCAGCAGGTCCTATATGAGTGTCATGACAGTCCTAGTGCGGGGCACCCAGGCATTTAGAAGACCTATGAGCTTCTTCGTAGGCAATTTTTCTGGCCTAGTATGAAGAAGGACGTCTAGCAATATGTAACCAGTTGCCAGAAATGTCAAGTAAATAAAACAGAGCATTCAAAGGCAGGAGGGTTGTTACAGCCCTTAGATATACCAGCTGGTAAATGGGAGAGTATTTTTCATAGTAGGCCTGCCTAAAACCCAAAAGGGTAATGACGCTATATGGGTCATAGTTGACCGTTTGACCAAAATGGCTCACTTAACATCTGTTAGAGCTCCAGACTTAGCGAGGTTGTTTGTAGATGGGCTATTTAAATTGTACGGTTTACCTTCCGGCATAGTCAGCGACCGGGATAGTAAGTTTAATGGAAATTTTTGGAGGGCAGTATTCCATCATCTCAATACTAAACTTAACATGAGTACCACCGACCATCCACAGACGGACGGTCAAACAGAAAGAGTAAATCAGGTGCTCGAGGATATGCTTCGCGCATACGTCAGCAAGAAGCAGACTAATTGGGAGGAGTATCTCTCGATATTAGAGTTCGCTTACAACAGTACCAAACATTCAACTACGGGATACAGCCCATTTATGCTGATGTACGGTTTTCAGCCACGCTCACCCACAACTGTAGGGTTTAAACAGCCAGAAACTGTAGGGTTTGAAGCAGCTAGAAACTTTTTAGAAGACCTAAACCAGATGATAGAACATGCTAAGCGTAGCATTACGTAGTCCCAGGATCGAGCCAGGCATTATGCAAATCCACACAGACGGGATGTGCAGTTCTCCGCGGGTGAGAAAGTCTACTTGAGAGTCCCAGTTGACTCTAAAACCTCAAATCAGGAGTGTGTGCTAAGTTGTCTCCTAGATATTGTGGTCCTTTTACCATCAGTAGGAGACTAGGCGAGGTCACCTATGAACTAGAACTCTCACACAGCAGTAAGTTTTTCATGTAAGTTAGTTACGAAAAGCCTTAGCCAGATCAGAAAATCTGGTAGGGGACAGTGTTCTAGTTCTCCCATTGGATTCTCAGCAACCTCCACATGAACCAGAGGAGATTCTTGATAGTAGAGAGACGCAGACTCGTCACACTCTATACCGAGAATACCTGGTCAAGTGGAATGATCAGCTTGTTGAGATTGCCACTTGGGAAAGAAGCAGCGTCCTTCGCAAGATTTTTCCAGACTGTCTTAGAGGACCAAGACGGTTCTTAAGGGGGAGGGAGTGTTACGAGCACGTAACCAGTGCCGAACCCTAGAGAACACAGGAGGTTAGATACCACAGTCAGGGACGTGTCCAGCGTACGCGTCCAACAGGGCAATACAGTGTAGTGTGCCCCGGCACGGTCCATAGCCATGGCGGGCCTAACACAGCCTAGGGACCCTGTCAGTAGGATAGGGCCCCATGTTGGGTCCCGACGTGCAGTCGGCCACGTCAGAGCCATGTGGCCGACACTTGGCAGTATGCATGCTACCAGGCCTCACACTGGGCTAGGAGGGGCTTGCTCCATATCAGGGAGTAGGCAAGGCTGGGTGGTTCAGTTAGTGTTTGCCCTACTGTGGTGTTAGGATCTCTGACACTGATCCCAACTCAGTTTCTGGCTACAACTTTCTCAATTTTTGTATTACGTTTCGTGCTTACGGGGTGAAGTACGCTCCATGCCAAAAGGTATGGAATGAAATTCTATGATCTGTTACTCCATGAACTAGCTCTCAAAAATTTTAGATATAAATTTTGGGCTTCGTATTGCGCATACAACTATACAAGTGAAGCAAGTCTATTAGTAGATTGATAATGTCCATAAGCAATTTGTAAAGCCCTCAAGGCGTTTGAACAACTACAAAGAGATATACATTGAGCATCCCAAGAACCAACAATGTGTGGAACCCGTGAACCCCAAAACATATAAGAATGTGTCTTTTAGCTAAAGTTTCATAACAAAAAGGTGAATGTGCAATACCATCTCATAACATCTATTTGGAACAAAATTTTATAACCCTGACATGCTTTTTTTAATAAAGTAAGAACAATATAGTCATCTAAGCACACTGAAGCGTAAGACTTACCTCTAGCAATCAACATTCATCTTTTGATGAGAGTTGCTCATATTGATAGTCTTGCGTGACATAGAGCCATGGTGATCTATTGATTAGAGAAAAGGGATTTGCTATGAGGTACCTCCTTGCCTTGACCTGTCTAGCGGCTGGCCACCTGTGATGCTTCTATAATCTTTGGCTCCATATGGAAGTGCATGAACTTGGACTTGCCTAGTCCATGTATACTTCATGGTGTACTTGCACATTTCACTGAGACTTGGCCTTTGTCTTGGTGTCATGATTAGTCTTCCAACGAGTTGTTGCTCCTCCACTTTAGCATACTTATCTTCATACCCTTACTCATCCTCCAAAAACTTTCCTTAAAGTCCAACCTTGTAGCATCTCGATATGTAGGAGCCATGTGTGTGGTGACTATCTATTGTCTCCTTGTATCCTCTCCCATTGTAGTAGTTTGTTCCTAGCTCCCAAGAGATGTGAATTCACTATGCAATTAACCATGATTGACCTCAACTATCTTCCCTACCTATACCATATGCATGGCACTAGCCTCAAGTTGGTGCTCGCCAATGGCTTGGCATTGCGTTGCTGACAACTAATCTGCACTATGACAACATGAATCCACCTCTATGATAGGCGATTATTATTTATCTTTTTCACCTACAAAGACCATAAGTGCTGTTTTTGCTAGATACATCAAATCATGGTTGATCATTTTGATACAATATCTTCTCATCTAAGTGTCCTGAGCTCATTGATGTGAAATGGACCTGATTTAAATTTTGGAGCTTGTTTTGTTATCTAAAGCCCTTTAGTCAGTTGCATTTCAGGTAAAGTTCTTACTGAAGATCCGGAAGAGTTAAGGCAACTCCTTTGTTTAGGCGTTGAAGATAGTTTGCAAAAGGTATGGGATGTTTGTGCTTCTAGCTCTTTACTTACATGATGATATCATTGTCGCTTGATTGATATTTATCCTAAATAACAAGTTTCAAAGTCCATAGACTCAACACATACTGATGACATGAATGGGAATTGTGCAACTCTCTCTCTCTCTCTCTCTCTCTCTCTCTCTCTCTCTCTCCCTCCCCCCCCCCATGTCCCCAATATCATTGTTGCTTCTTGATTGATATTTATCCTAAATAACAAGTTTCAAGTCCATGGACTCAAGACATTCATTACATTATTTGTGTTTCCCTTAGTGATGACGGATGGGAATTGTGCAACTCTCTCTCTCTCTCTCTCTCTCTCTCTCTCTCTCTCTCTCTCATGGACTCTATTTTATGGTCATTATGCTTCTTTTTATCTTGAAAACATCACATAAAAAGTTTTTTTCCCTTATGGTACGAAACCAACTATAAAATGCCTCACCTTGCTAAACTTAGAGATATGACCCCCTAAGGAAAAGTTTTTTAAAAAAAAAACCTTTTGGTGGGAACTTGGTTTTCCTTGAATGGCTGTGCACATTATGGGGTTACGATCTAATGGTGGGCATCAAGATGCACTAAGTGTAATGAAATCTCTATATTAAGGAAAGTTACACAACCCTATACTTTACTCTTCCTGCTCTCTTTCTCTTTCTTCCTCTCTTGCTCTCTATTGGATTGCCTCCTTACTGCTGCCTTCTCCACGTGGAGAAGAGAGGACTCGGGAAAGCTATCGGAAGAGTATTCGTGTAGAGATTACTATCAATTGCTTGGCTTTATGATCGCTTATGAATGATGAGGGTTTACTTGCTTGCTATGCTAGAAGAGAATAAGCTCATGTCGGTTATGATTATCATTGATTGTGATAGTATCTTTGGTTCCAAAACTTCGTGGGAAACATTCACAACTGAGCTCTGCCTCAAGCGTCTTTCAGCAATATTTTCTCAGGTATGACACTCAACATCATTGCTGGCCAGCGGAGGGCTAGTAGTGCGCTCTTGCTTCAATCGCATTATGTTTGTATGAACACTATATGGAATTACAGCTACTTGCGGATTGGCTAGTGGGCCGCCATACTACAGCGATGGACCCTCGCTTGCTTACTACCTTTTGGTAGAAACAGTAGTACACGTCATTATTCTTAATGCTTGATTCGGTTTCTGATCATACTAATTGTAGTTGGCCGCCAGTATACTATCAGGTTGTCTAATAACTATCGCTCTGCTCGATGAATGAAACATGACATGTAGCTGTTTATGATAACTAGCAGTGCAAACGGATATTTCTGGTTTTATCTTGAAGAGATTGTGCGAGACTATACTGATAGGTATCGACTATGAGCACAATGAGTAACAAACTGGCCTTTCAATTTTATTAGATCTGTTCAAATACGGATGATAAGCTAATATGCGAGTAACTCTTTTACACACGAAGAAACTAGTACCGCTTTAAAAAGACAGATCACGCTTGGTTTAAAACAAACAACTTTCTTTATGATACTCCTATAATGGAAATGCACTATCATTGACCTGTTACTTTTGGTGTGAAATCATTAGTACGTAAAGAGGATTTCGTAGTAGCTGCTGGAGATGGGTAGCTCACAAGATGTTTCTTCGTCTCGTATCCAGGCATGACACTATATAATGCGACACCGATATAAAGGATACTCTCACCCTTAAATATTATACGGTTCGTGCATTCATGAGGAATTTACTATACACTAAGTGATTCAAGGCTGTTTCCTTCAAAATAAGTGCTTATATTGCAATTTGTTGATTTGATAACGATTGATCTACGACCATAATAGCAAGGTTCGGATTTACATTGCTAAAATAGCGGTTGATGTAAGTATGCTATAGACTTGTACAAGGCTTGGCTGTGACAGGCTTGTATGGCATGGATTTGCCTAGAGATGCTTGAACTCCCAACGAACTGTTTGGGAGGTCCTTGGGGCTAGCATGGCACGGATCTGCCCTAGTACCTTGCATTTAAGCCAAAGTCAAGTCTTGGTCTAACTGAGTTTTGCAAGACAGCTTCTTACGTGTAGAATGTTAATATGAACTTAATACATTCGTTTTGCTCTTGCACTGATCAGTATGGCTTTTGCCCTGATAAGGTTTTCGTTATAGGGCAGAATGTATTGCTAGGATTATATTTCATGATTGGGAAGATTGGACGTATTTTTTGTTTTTGTTATCAAGTTGATAAGGTAGTGGATACTCAGCTATGACACCTGTCTTTCACGTAACTAATTCATGCGGTTGTGTTATGTGGGATGGTGGCAGGTAACAGCTGGGTGTCCTAAAACTTGCTTTGCTTTATGGTACTCTGTATTGTAGGACTTTATACAACTTTATTTTTAACCTGTTATGCTATAATTAAAGGGTTCAAAGGGTTTGGTCTTGACTTGTCAAGAGGGACTATGTGAAATCTTGTTACTCTCTCTTTTCGGATTGGAGTGTGGAATTGTGCTGGCATACACTCATCTTCTACTGCAGGAGATCTGGTTGACTTTATTATCGGCCGAGATATATTATTCTTTATGGAGACACACGAGCCTCCTTGGTAAAAAGGCATGCGGCCAATTATTTTGCGAAGAAAAACAAGAATCGGCTGGCTCATTTTGACTTTTCTTCACGAGGCAAGTGGCCGAGTAGCCGATTTGCCGTTTTCGTAAATTTTTGGCACACAAGAACCGAGCAAAGATTGCCTCCCTGCGGCACGATGCCGTAAAGTTGGGTTGTTGCAGCTTGGTACTGGGAAGCATGTACCCTTTACTTCAGCTATGGCACCGAAAATACAATAGTACCTATTGGATGAAGGAATTGCACTAAAAAAGAAGTGTTGCGCTAGTCTTTTTTTTCTCCAGGTGTAAAGCTTCTTTCTTTCTATGATTTAATAGCCTTAAGTCACCACTTGGTTAAACTACCAGTACCAATCAAAAAATTCACATACTAACAAAACAGTCTTTTCGTGATTAATAAAATGGGATTGATATTCATGGTGCATAACAAGGGTCCTCAAAGACATGGAAGTAATATGGCAAATCCGGAAGTCTACAAGTATCTCTAGCACTAACTAACAAATCATGACTACTGTAGTTAATAACGCAGAAAAGGGAAGTATGAGTTCAACGAAATTAACAATGTCAGAGTTGGATTAGAAACAATTAAAGTTCTATGTGTGAAAACATATGAAACGGAAATGTTTTCAATAAAATATTGAGAATATACAACCAGACCATTGCAAAAGGATACCCATAATCATAAGAGATGCATAGTGCATCTCGACAAATTTGTTTCGATGTTGCAATAATGAATCAAGTAAATTTTCCTTCTCCTTCAGAAGTGTTTTTTTTAGCCATATTCTTTCTTTATTCTGCCTAGTCTTTTGTCTTGCCCAGTAGTAAACTTTGTGTTCTCCATGATTGACGTAATCCTGATAAAACGGGGGGCAAGGTTAACCCATCATCACTAACTTGCTAGCTTGCTTCTGTAACATGCAATTTTCAACATACAAACGTGCGACACTGCATTCTTGTAGCATGCAAAACATTTTGGTCGAGTGCTGCCCCTTCGGGGTAAGTGAATTGTGCAACGACGTTTTGTGAAACCGTACCTACAATGAGCCTTATTGAGATTGAGTAGGCCAATAGGCACTTTGTTGGCGAATAAGAATAAGCCAACAAAGCAATGTAATTTGGGACATGATGAATTGGTACGTGCCCCGGGCAATAATAAAAAGGATTACCAGAGTATAGCACAACATCGCCAGAACTTGGCCTAGAGTCAAACTGTCAACAGGGATTTCCCACTTTTTCTTCTATTTCTGGAGAGGTTTGGTCATAATATTGCAATACCGTCCAGTGGGCGAAAGAAGATCAAAAGAGCGAAGGCTCACCCGGTTTGGATAAGAGGAGCAACATTTCGCCAACCAATGCTGACTCGAATCTTAGGGGACAAAACACAAAAAACCACTATCAACGACCATGCGAAGAAAGTACTTCGTTTGGGTGAATAACTTCTGCAAGCAGTGCGCGTGAAGATGGTCATCACGGTGCAAGCAGTGCACGCTAAGATGGTCATCAGGACCTCTCACCGGATATTATCAAATTTGCAGAGCGGGGGCATATTCTCCTCACTGGAGATTTTAATCCCTGGACGTCTTCGCGACAGACAGAGTTCTTTGATACCATGGATCAGCTTCGTGTTCGTGCCCTTGACAATGATACGCTTGGAGTTACTAGGACTTCCGACGACAGTTTGGGACCTATTACCTCATATGGTGAGCACTTATTACAGTTTGGAGAGGCACATGAGCTAGCCATTTACAATGGCTTATCTTGTTGGCCGGACAGACATTCCCACAGTGGCGGACATGTCGTTGACTATCTCATGGGGTCACCATCCTTCGTTGTCTCTGATTTCCACGTTTCTCCCACCACCCTTTCTGATCACTCCTTTCTCTCTTTTGATATCGGACACCTTCCGCCCACTCATCCATCTTCACTACCTACGCTTACTTGAGCACCCAAATACACATTTGACCCCATTTACATGCCAATGTATCGGCATTCCCTGGCTTCGCTTCTATACTCCTTTCCCCATGATAGTCCAGTTGACACCCAAGCCACTTTTTTCACCACCTCCCTCCACACTGCCGCTTCACTAACCTTTCCCACCAAGCCCCATCTCAGCAGAACCCGACACATATCTCGATCACTGCACCCTACCTAGTATGATGCTGAGTGCCGTTCTCTATATCATTTAGTCACATATTCACGTATCCATGCTCCGCACTTGCTTCGATCTTCCCAACGCTCCTACCACTGTGCTCTCCGCCGTAAAAAGCATGCCTTTGATGACTCTGAAGTGAAACGTCTTATTGACCTTCTTTTCAGCTCTTCCTCGGGCGCTTTATGGTTTGAGTTCATTCCCCGTTCTCCACCATCTCTCTTAGAAGACCTCCGCATTTGGACCGATTACACTACTAGTTTATACACCATTCCACCGACTCACCCATCTCCATATCTCCCTGACCATTTGAGTTCTCCTTCTTCACACCCGATATGGTACTTGCTGCCATCAAGAAGATGAAGTCCCATAAAGCTTGAGATATCGAAGACCTAGAGTCTGAACTCCTTACCCATGCATCTGACTTACTCGCTCCTACCATCGCCACTCTTCTTAATTCCACAGTTGTTTCTGGTTTCCCTTCGTCCTAGTGCACTTGGAGTGGACCTGGAGTCGCCAGTTAGGGGTTAAGCCTGCTTTCTATCGGACCCACTTCATGAAGCTAGATGCAGTAGGGATTCCAGTCCTGCCACACTACTTGGACTCAGGACTGTCACATTGCCTCAGATTCACATTGGGACAGCTCAAGGTGTCTTCTCACCAGCTAGCTATCAAGACTGGGAGGTTCTTGACAACATTCTCAGAGAGGAGCAGATTTGCCAGTTATGCTCTCTAGATGAGGTGGAGTCTGAGGAGCATTGTATCTATAGATGTCCTGTATACTATGAGATCAGAGGGAGATATCACTGCTTATTTCGAGACATGCCTACCACTCTATGCTCTCTCATAGCCTATGAGGACCCCCGGTGTGTTGCTCTTATGGTACGAGAGATGTTCATATTGAGGCGAGATCTATGCGGGACAGCTCAGCATTTTACCACTTAGCCCTTGATTACTTCTTTCTTTACCAGGCAGAGATCGCGAGACATAATGCATGATGATGATGCTGATGATTATGACGATGATGAGGCTGATGGCTGTTTACATGCTCACAGGGATCAGAGACAGTGTACTTCTCACCATCACTCTATTGCCAAGATCACCAGACTTCCTATGCAGAGACACACTGCACATAGACGACGTTAGAGGGCTCCATCGCTTCTAGCGCCTCCCCATGTTGCAGCTCGCATTACATCTTTCTACAGCATCAGCACGGACTTTACATCATGACATAAACGCATTTATTATCATGCACATACTCTCTCATTTTCGCATTAATCTTAGTTTGTACTAGATGTTTTTTTATTATAGCTTCGGAGACGTTTTATGCGCTCCCGTTGTTACCACATATTTGACATGTATTTTATTAGTCTTATATGTTGTTTGGCATGGAAAAGACATTAATAAAGCTCTCTCTCTCTCTCTCTCTCTCTCTCTCTCTCTCTCTCTCTCTCTCTCTCGCGATGGTGGCGCCCTCCCAATCCCCTGCTGATGCCCTACTGACCTGACCCTGCTGACGCCTCTCCCTCTGCTGATCCACCTGCCCGATCCACCTGCTGACACCCGGATGACGCCCTGCTGACGCTCGCTCTCTCTCTCTCTCTCTCTCTCTCTCTCTCTCTCCATCGCTGCTCCTTCACCCTGCTGTCCACCCCTCCTACCTCCTCGATGGCACCTCCTCGTTCCACTGCTGCCGCCTGTCGCCCATCACGCTCCCCTCCTACCCTCGCTACCATCTCCCCTTTCCCGCTGCTGTCGCCCCCCCGCCCCCCCACCCCACCTCCACCCCCGATGTAGATGCTCCCCCTGCTGCCACCTTCCCTACTCCCACCTCCATTGCTGCTCCTATAGCTGCTACCCCTGCTGCCTCCCCCCTAACCTCCAGCCCCAATGTAGCTCCTCCCCCTGCTGCCGCCTCCCCTACTCCCACCTCCATCACTGCTGCTGCAGCTACCCCCCCTGTTGTCACCTCCCCTACTTCCACCTCCATAGCAGCAGTTGCTGCTCCCCCTGCTACGGCCTCCCCTACCTCCACCCCTCCCGCTGCAGATGTGCCCCCCCTGCTGTCATCTCCCGCACCCCCGCCCTCCCTGCTACAGCAGTGCCGCCCCCTACTGTCACCTCCCCTACACTCCCCTCCCTCGTTGCATCTGAGCCACCCCCTGCTGCCACCTCCCCTACATCCGCCCTCCTTGCTGATTGCATCTCCCTCCCCCTCGTTGATCTCGATACTGGTATCAATATTGGCACCACCTCAACCCTACCTGCAGTTCTGGATCCCATTCTTCCTACTCCGCCCATAGCTAGCTCACAACCTACAGCTAGCATCCCATATATGCCCTCCAAATGAATTGAATTGTTCTCTTCTTGGCAGATTGATCAAATCAGGGCCGATTTCCAGACTTTGCGGCAAGAAATCTCGCAATTGAAAGGAACGGTTACGTCCTTGATTCACGAGAAGAACATGCTGCAGTCCAAAGTTGCATCACTCGAACAATCCATCGGGACCAAACAGGTTGCGGTTTCGGCGTCTACCACCAATATGATACAGGAACTAGAGACAAAGATGGAAAAGTAGCAAGAAGAGGCCCTTTCTTGGGCATCAGTTTTGAAAAAAGGCACCAAACCAAGCGCCCCTATCTCTTCGGTTATCTCAGCCACCATCTCGGAAGAGAAAACACGAGACCAAAAAGCGAACAACATTAGAGTTCGTGGGATTCCGGATACACAGGATGCCTTGGCTGAAGCCAAACGCTTTCTTGACACCACTCTCGGGCACAAGACGGACGGGCTAGATACCGCATGGAATACATTCATCTTCCATGGCAGGGGACCTGGTTGACTTCATCATAGGCAGAGATATATTATTCATCATGGAGACACACGAGAGCCCAGAGCGAGGACTTCCTTCCTTTCCTGGATATAGATGGGACTCAGTATTCCGACGAAAGACTAGATCTGCCAGTGGCCGAGGTTCAGGTGGGGTCGCGTGTCTGTACAGAGAGACTCTCCATTCGAGTATTGACTTCATCCGACATGACGAGTAGGCCCGCTACATATGGACTCGCATTGTGGGTCAAGATATTGGTTTGGATAGAGATCTTTTCATTGCAGCATGTTATTTTCCACCAGAGTCCTCGTCTTTTGCGGAGGGTATTGGGTCTCCATATCAGGACCTCTCACTAGATATTATCAGATTCTCAGAGCAGGGGCATATTCTCCTCACAGGGGACTTTAATGCCCGGACATCTTCGAGACAGACAAAGTTCTTCAACACCTCCGATCAGCTGCGTGTTCGTGTCCTTGACAGCGATATGCTTGGGGTTACCAGGACCTCCGCGGACAGTTTGGGACCTATTACTTCATATGGTGAGCACTTACTGCAGTTTGGAGAGGCGCATGAGCTAGCCATTTATAATGGCTTACCCTGCTGGCTTCATTCAGACAGCTATACATGCCATCCTCATAGTGGAGGACATAGTGTCGTTGACTATCTCATGGGGTCACCATCCTTTGTACCCATAGTCTCTGACTTCCACGTTTCTCCCACCACCCTTTTTGATCACTCATTTCTCTCCTTCGATATCGGCCACCTCCCACCCACTCATTTATCTACACTACCCATGATTACCCGAGCACCCACGTACACATTTGATCCCATTTACATGCCACTATACCGGCAGTCCTTGGCTTCACTTTTACACTCCTTTCCTCATGACGGTCCAGTTGACACCCAGGCTGCTTTTCTCACCACCTCTCTCCACACAGCTGCCTCACTAACTCTTCCCACGAAACCCCATTCCCAAAAGACTCGACGCACACCTCGACCATTGCATCCTCCTTGGTATGATGCCGAGTGTCGTTCCCTTCACCAGTCAGTTACTTATTCACGTATCCATGCTCCACATCTGCTTCGATCTTCCCGACGCTCCTACCACCGTGTTCTCTGTCGTAAGAAGCGTTCCTACGATGATACTGAAGGGAGACGTCTTATTGACCTTCTCTTTAGTTCTTCTTCGGGCGCTTTTTGGCGTGAGTTCATTCCTCGCTCCCCACCACCCCTCCTGGAGGACCTCCGCATTTGGACCGATTATGCTACTAGCCTGTATACCGTCCCTACCGACTCACCCATTTCTATATCTCCACGACCATCTGAGTTCTCCTTCCTCACATCTAACATGTTACTTGCAGCCATTAGAAAGATGAAGTCCAACAAGGCCAGAGATATTGAAGACCTCGAATCCCTTGCCTCAGACTTACTCGCTCCTACTATAGCCACCCTTCTCAATTCCGCAGTTGTTTCCGGTTTTCCTTCATCCTGGTGCACCAACATCATCCACCCCATCCATAAGAATGGTGACCCCATGATTCCGAGTAACTACCGCACCATCGTGATCGGGCATGTCCTGGCAAAGTTATATGGTACTATTCTTCAATCGGTTGTGAGCTCAGAGGCGGAGACTAGGAGACTACATGCTATGGGTCAGGCAGGTTTTCGAGCCCATTACGCTACGACAGATCACATCTTCACATTGCGGGCCTTGATTGAGGAAGCTAAGCACAGGAGGGAGAGGGTTTACTGTTGTTTTGTGGACTTCAAGAAAGCCTTTGATTCTGTTCCTCGCTCATTGCTTATCCAGAGACTCCGCGACCTCGGCTTCTCCACGGACATCATTCTTGCTGTGATGGCACTTTATGAGCGTGTTCTGGGATGTTTCCGACACAGTAATGGCAGTCTCACCTAACAGAGAGGGTCTACAACGACAGTTGGATTGTTTACATGAGTTTTGCACTAGATGCAGCCTAGGAGTGAACATTGGGAAGACTAAGATTATGGTCTTCAACACTTCTCGAGCATTCATGCAGCGACAGGAGCTTACTTTGGGTGGACAGGTTCTAGAGGTGGTCCCTTCCTACACATACCTGGGGATCCTTTTCTCAGGTCCTACTTTTGGCATGAGACAGGCCGCTACCACTCGACTGGGAAAGGGACATGCCTCCCTTGTTCGGCTGGAGAGATTTTGTTTCCGGAAGTCCATCCAAGATGCTCGCAATAAGTGTCGCCTTTTTGATACCATTGTCACCCCCACGGCTCTATATGCGGCAGAGGCATGTTGCAGGTCTTCCCTCTTCACACTGGGCCAGTCTCTCACGACTACAGACCACTATGCTAGCTCGGTTGATCCGTGCGAAGCCTTCGGTTCCACATGAGATTATTTTGGCCGAGTTTGCAATTCCACCTATCCAGATCGAGGCAGCTCTTCAGCTCATTACCTATACACAGAGGATACAGGCATTACCAGAGACAGACAGACGATACATACAGATTGCACTATCCTCCTCACGGCATCTCCATGGTCAGGGATATAGATTATCATGGTTCTCTCAGGCATCCCACCTCCTACGTGAGTCATTTGGTATCTCCATCACAGAGCTTCCCTCAGGCACCCACCAATATATTAGACGATTCCTCTATCGCACGTATTTAGAGCGGACTTGGTATAACCAAATAGGGGTTAAGCCAGCTTTCTACCGGACACATTTCTTGGAGCTGGATGCATCTGGGACCCCGGTTATGCCACACTACTTGGAGTCGGGACTATCACATTGCCTCAGATTCACATTGGGACAGCTCAGGGTGTCTTCTCATCAGTTAGCTATTGAGACGAGGAGGTTCCATGGTATTCCTAGAGAGGAGCGGATTTGCCAGTTATGCTCTCTAGGTGAGGTGGAGTCTGAGGAGCACTTTATCTTCAGATGCCCAGTATACTATGAGATCAGAGGGCGATATCATTGCCTATTTCGAGACATGCCTACCACTCTACGCTCCCTCATAGCCTATGAGGACCCACGATGTGTCGCTTTGTTGGTACGCGAGATGTCCATATTACGGAGAGATTTATACGGGACACCCCAACATTCTACCTCACAGTCACAGCCACTGATTACTTCATTCTTCACTAGGCGGAGATCGCGTGATTTAGTGCACGAGGATGATGATTCTGACAACGACGCAGATGATAGCAGCTCACATGCTCATAGAGATCAGAGACAGTGTACCCCCCTACCATCCCGCTACTACCAAGATCACCAGGCACTCTACGCAGAGACATACTATTACACATGGTATTACACATGCTCATGCTCACAGACGACGCCGACAGACTCCAGTGCTCTCTCATGTGGCGGCTCGCATTACATCTTTTTACAGCAGCAGCAACATCATAGCATCATAGCCTTGACATCATGACACCTATAGATGATTATTATGCGCACACATCCTCGCATACGTGTCTATTTTAGTTCTAGTTTGTACTAGATGTTTTCTTTATTATAGTTTTGGAGACGTTTTACACGCTCCCATGGTTACCACATACTTGACATGTACTTCATTAGTCTTATATGCCTTTTGGCATGGAAAAGACATTAATAAAGCTTTCTTTCTTTCTTTCTTTTTGCTATGGCTCCACGCCACCAAGTCCCCCCCATGCCCTTTGCCTTGCCACCACGTTGCTAGGTGAGGTGGCAGCAAGTAGCGCTGCCTGTTGGTCCTTCTACCCTCCCCACTGATCCTTCCACCCTCCCTCCTCGTCCTACCCCTCTTGCTACTGCATCTTCTATCCCCCCTGCGGGGGGCTCCTTCCCATTCCTCTTCTCTTCAAGAACCACCACCTATAGCAAACATCCCGTATTTCCCTTCTAAATCAACCAAACTTTTCTCATCTTGGCAGATTGATCAGATTAAAGGAGATTTTTAGATTTTGAAGCAAGAAATCTCACAGCTGAAGGGAAGAGTAACCTCTCTGCCCAATGAAAAGAACTTGTTGCAGTCAAAAGTGACATCACTCGAGCAATCAATTGGAACCAAACAGGTTGCAGTTTTGGAATCCACTAGGATGATGATACGGGAATTGAAACACAAGATCGAGAAGCAGAAAGAAGAGGCCCTTTCTTGGGCATCCATATTGAAGAAAGATACCAAAGCAAGCGCTCCCATATCTTCAGTCATTTTGGAAGAAAATTACGAGACCAAAAAGCCCACAACATTAGGGTTCGTGGATCCCGAATGCACAGGATGCGCTTGGCTAAAGCCAAGCGCTTCATTGACACTACATTAGGACACAGGATAAATGAGACTAGATGTTGCATGGAGGACCACCAGAGACGCAACCACACCGATTATCCGTTTTACTTCCCCGGAGAGTCACAGAGAGCCTTTGTGATGCAGAGCTAAGCTACGTGGTACCACTATTTATATGGATGACCTCACATATATCCAGGTGGAAGAAAGGTGTAAGGCCTTCCAAGAGGCCCACGAGTCTGGTAGATGGGTTATCTATCGGGACGGACGGGTGCGCTTTTTTGATACCACTCCTAGCAATTCTCAGTGCTAGGGATTTGGGGTCCCTCGGGAGTACCCCGGGGGCCCATCCACACCATCTCCAGATTGGAGTATGGAACTTGATGGTAAACACTCATCTTCCACAACTGGCGACCTGATCGATTTTATCATTGGCCGAGATTCCCATGAGAGTCAGGAGTGATGACTACCCACTTTCCCAGGGTACAGATGGGATTCCGTGTACAGACCTGAGACTAGATCAGCTAGTGGCCGTGGATCCGAAGGGGTTGCATGCTTATACAGGGAGTCTCTTCATCCGAGCATCGAGTTCATCAGACATGACGAGCATGCACGTTATATTTGGATTCGTATTGTTGGACACGATATTGGTTTGGACAGGGACCTCTTTGTTGCGGCATGTTGTTTCCTCCGAAGTTTTCATCTTTTTATTGAGGGCATTGGTTCACCCTACCTTGATCTCTCATTGGATATTGTTAGATTCGCCGAGCGAGGGCATATTTTCCTCACTAGGGATTTTAATGCTAGGACATCCTCATGATAGTCAAAGTTTTATAATACCACCAACTAGCTCCACGTTCATGCCCTGACAGTCATGGGATGGGAGTTACCAGGATTTTCGAGGACAGTTTGGGACCTATTACCCCATATGGTGAGTACTTATTACAGTTTGGAGAGGCCCATGAGTTAGCCATTTATAATGGCCTAACTTGTTGGCCGGATTCAGGCAGATATACTTGTCATCCTCACAGTGGCGGACATAGTGTCGTTGATTATCTCACGGTCCTCCATACCTCTCATCTGTGATTTTTGTGTCTCTTTCACCACCCTCTTTGATCACTCTTTCCTCTCCTTCTCTATTGGTCGCCTCCCACCCTCCCAGTCTTCCTCCCACCCCATGCTTACCCATGCACCCAGATACACTTTTAGCCCTCTATACATGCCAGTCTACCAGTAGTCTCTGGCCTCACTACTGTACTCTTTTCCCCATGATAGTACAGTTGAAACACAAGCTGCTTTCCTTGCTACCTCTCTTCACGCTGCCGCTTCTCTAGCCTTTCTTTCAAATCCCCATAAAGGTAAATCCACACATTCTTCACCGTTCCGTTTTTACACCCCCCATGGTATGATGTTGAATGCCGCTCTCTTATGGCTTCTTGTGGTTCATGAGATTTTAGTTGCTGTCTATTGCTTTTTGTGGAATCGGTTTTGCTTTAAAATCGGTGAGAAAGGCAAGAATAGATGCAAAAATGGACTAACCACTTGCTGTGAGTGTTGGTAGATTATTTACAGGTTTTGCATGGTGATTTTTTATGGAGTTGCAGGTTTTTGATGCATTTTCCAGCAAACTAACGGTGGTTTGCAGGGTTATGAGCCAGTAAAGCCATGATTACAATGGTTTGGGTCATCTTGAAGCCTATTTTGTGTGAAGAATGGCAAACCTGCAAATTTTTAGTTTCAGAGAAAAATTGGGCACACAAATTGAAACCGTTGCTTTCCCAAAAGTGCTTCTAGCAAAGTGTTCGGCAACATAAAGGAATTGAAAATTAGAATTACTTCCAAAAACCAATTTGAAGCGCTTAAAAATTGAACCGATTGTGAACCTGTTAGCACACCTACCACACAACCGATTACACTTCGAAAAGAAAATCAACGGGAAGAGCAATCCGAAATTTCCTCTCTTTGTTGCTTACTCCACTGAATTCTCAAAAAATGTCGAGATTCCTTCTTAGGCACTTTCGATGGCAAGACCTACTTAGATTGGCTCTGATACCAATATAAAGTCCTTAACCAAGAATCCTATTCTAAGCATGCCAATAACAAGCAACACAAGGGAAACGGATGGTGATGGACAACCAACCCAACCAATCCTAGATTGAACGGATTTAGCCCCCAAGCTATGGATCAATCTCATTGAGGAATGAGGCATCACACCAGCAGCATACGGCTACCAGTCTCACAATCAAGTGAGAGCCCAATAGGTATACTTATACCCTCCAAGGCCCATGCACCACTAGTAGTGCATTGTGACACCTCACTGGACACCTTTGTAGCCTATCTGGGCCACGTCATCCAGTTCCTCAATGACTCACTGATAGACCCATACAAATCCACCAAGGTAATTTTTATTACCTGTTGACCTTGGACGATGTCACAGAAATGGTTAATGGAAGCGTTTTCTACATTGTTTTCCTTACTTAAATCTTCAATAGTCCTTTTTTCTGATTTACAGGTTACTTCAAGTTTTTCTCGAATCTTTTCTTAGAAACTTCTTCTATGGTAAATCTTGATTGATATGCATCCCTTAGAAACTCGTGTCGTTTCCTGTTAAAAGGGGGAGAAGTAAAGAGCTATCAAGGAGAAACATCTATCATAGATTCCAGGAGGAATCTGTTATATGACGGACCTGTTTCAAGAAACGATAGGGTATTTAGATATTTTAAAAATCCCTTAAGGATTATAGATGATATCTGGTTTGAAGATGTAAGATAAGGAAATTAGAAAACACTCTTGTAGTAGAAGAGTGGCTGATTACAAGTTCGATTGGTTTGTGTCAAAACTAGGGAATTCTATTGCAAGATGGTGGCTTGTTAAAACCTGTTCCTTGTTGGTGGTAATCAACTTGATCTTAGTGAGGACTGAGATCCGTGGGTTGATGCAAGGAAGGAAATTCACGCTAACAATATATTCTTTTGAGGTAATCTCCGGTTGAGATTTTGGTTGTGAAATAGCACTCTTTGAGAAATATTCTATCTTAGAGGATAATCAAGTTACAAGATTCTTGGTTAAAAAAGTATTGTGTACAGATCAGGTGATATCTGTAGAGATATGTTATGTAGTGAATCTTTGTGTGATCATAAACCTTTTTGTACAAACTTTTAATCTTGTGGATCTACAAAGGATTCCTTGGACTGAGTTTATTTGCATGCACAAACTAGTCGTTAAAACGTAGGCATATTGATGAGACTTGTGTAGAGACAATTTCTCGCTAGGTTATAGTAATTTCTCATTGAGAATTGCTTATTGACCTAGAATTGATTTAGAATCAAATTAAATGTGGTGTTTTGGTACCACACCTACACACTTAAATATTTTCTAAATCTGATACAACTAACCGAGTCAGGAGCACTACTTCTGAGTTAGCTGTTTGAATCAACAAAATAACCTCTCTTATGGATATTATTGTTGAAATGTATTGCTTATAAGTCGCAACCTTTATGGGTCAAGTTTGGATTCATTTAAAGGTTTATGTGCATAGAATACACGAGAGCTTTTGGCCTTATCTTTTCCCGATTGGAAAGGATAGAATGCTATCCCGGGACTTAGGAGAGTTGGATAGTTGTTGGTTGCCAAAGTTAGAACTTCACGTAATGAGGTTCCGGTGAATCTTGAGTTATTCTAGATAAGAACTTAAGAATAATTGAATCTAGACGTATTCTGGATGGGATCCTAACTTTGGAGTGACGCTTTGTGCCATGGCTAAAGTAAGGGCGTCTTTTGGATTACAATCCTTCTATAGGCACCGTAAGTGAGTTGGAAAAGTCTGAAACTTTCCTGATGGAAAGGACTTTTTGGAACAACTCATGTGTCTTTTAAGAATTGTGATGGTAAGGACTACCATGAAAGCATCTGATTTTGCTCAAGTAATTGTAGAACGTCTGTTTAGACTTTACGGATTACCAAGTGACAATATGAATGATCACGATCCAAGGTTTACTGGTCACTTTTGGTCGGCCGTATTCGCTAAACAAGAAACGACTCTGAGCTTAAGTTCTTCTGACCATTGGTCAGACGAATAGAACAAATCAGGTGAGGGGGAAAATGCTTCGAGCATATTTTTCGGCGCCAATCTCATTGGGAAGTGTATCTGCCCTTGATTGAGTTGCCTATGCTAAGGTATCACATTCTCTTATTGAGTATAGGACAAGAATCCGATGAATTATGATTGACGAATTGATGACATTGACCCATTAATTCCTTTGTTGGAAGCAAAGATAGAGTGACAGATGTATAGGATATGAGAAACAGATATAGCATATCCGCTCACGTATGAGAAACAGATATAGCACATCTGCTCACATGTGAGGGTACAGGAGCTAACACCAAGATAGAAGGATCCAACCAAGAGAAAAAACTCATGTCATAAAAGTTAGTGGAGACATCCTCGTACATTTGAGATGAGCAGGAAAATTTTCAAGTAGAAATAGTCTCTTAATGAAAATTGATGAAATTGAATCCTCGAGGACTTTTTTAATTCTCTACAATCCATTTCTTCGCTTATAGCAATCGCAGCACATTCCACTTTTCTTCTGAACGAAGAGTCACAGACTCCACCGACTATTGGCTCTTTAGCTTGTTTGTTGTCTCAGAATCCTTAACATTTTACTCTTTTTCTTGCGATGAAAGCTTGAATTTGAGCTGATCGTTGAGCTATTGGGTCATTAGTTTTTGTTCATGTGCCTGCCATTACATGAGAGCTTGTGCATGGTTTTTTTATAGCTGCATCATCAGAATGATACTTCTTAGCATTGGTACTACAGTTGTATATAGCATAATGTTTCATGGTTTCCAATTTTACGTTTTGAATTCGTCTATCAAAGGCAGGAAGGCCACTCTTGCCAAGTTGGGTTTTGAAGTCATAACACCTATCCTAGCAACTAGTCATTCCCCCAGACCAGTAGTTCCTTTGTGAGTGACCCACCATTATTTGTTCTGGTTAATGCGCCTGCTGGGTAGCACTTTGCTTTGTTTAAATCAATAAAATCCCTTTATTTAGTAGAAGTACAGAAATTCCAATGTGAGAGTTGCCCTGGAATGTTCTTGATGGTTTCTGTCTTTCCAAGTTCATGAAAACGCTGCTTATGCAAGAGAGGGAGAGTGTTCGTGTTTGCCCCAAAGTGATGCCTTTCCCTTTTCTTTTCTGGAACACGTACTACAGGTGCTAAGGTGGGGAAAGGAAGAACATGAATTGTCTCGTTTGACATGCCGTTTAGCAGACATTTACTGCGATGAATTGTCAAAGGTGAGATATTTTCGCAATAACCTATAAGCAAGACTATCTGTGTTCTTGCTGATATTGGTATGCACTTGCAGTCTGTGTAGTGCAGGTTTTTTAATTCTGTAAAAGGATATTCATATTGGAAACAGCCAGCTGTGAAAATTCAAGCTGCTGTGTCATGTTGGATCGAGTGTCTTTTTGACCTGACGCCATTTGACTAGAAGTGTTGGCTTATGTCACGTTTCCTGCTATTGTAGGTGCGAGTACCCATGGAGGGCCTAATTGACTGGCTTGAAGCTCTAGACACAGCGGGCGTGCCTTGTGCTGTTGCATCTACCTTGGACAGAATCAGTTTGCTGGCTGCTCTTGAAAGAATGAGCTTAAGAGAGTATTTCCAGGTCAATAAACATTTGGCTGCAAGTTGTAATTTGTCTGCTGATGGGCAGAAATTTTAGGTACATTTCTTAGGATGATGGCCAATTGCTGGTGCTCACTCGGTCTTGGTACCTGTAGAATTTGATTTGCTGGTTTATTGCAGGTTATTGTAACGGAGGAGGATGGAATGGAGTCAATTGCGCACAGGTTTCTGTCAGCCGCTGTGAAGGTTAATACAAATGAAGGTGGCAGATGCCAGTGATTTTGTTTATTTGATAGATGATTGCTTTTTAAATATCTGTTGCTATTCTCAATAATTGCTCGCTAAATATATCTCACTATTCTCAATTATTGCTTGTTAATTATCTCTTGGTAATCTCTATTCGATGATGCTTCTTGATTTTTAGTAGGGTATTTTGTAACCGCATCCAGTATTTATGACATCTTGATACCATGTACCTAGTTACATGTATATTGTATGGGCCTAATCTTTGAGAAGAGTTGTCACAAACCTATCACTTCAAGCTGGTGAAACTCAAAGGTCAATGTGTAAAATGGACCTCCCAACTGTGGGTGATCAGTCCACCTGGCATGCATGTTGCTTGTGAGTAGGCACCCCTTCTATGAGTCCTGCCGGCTACTCCTGTCACCTGGCACATGGCATCCAATTGTGGGCGATCAGTTCACCTGGCATG
This sequence comes from Diphasiastrum complanatum, assembly GCA_029204225.1. Taxonomy (NCBI): domain Eukaryota; kingdom Viridiplantae; phylum Streptophyta; class Lycopodiopsida; order Lycopodiales; family Lycopodiaceae; genus Diphasiastrum; species Diphasiastrum complanatum. The sequence goes on along the minus strand of CM055104.1, from coordinate 15,245,719 downwards.
CATGTCACCTGTGACCTGTGAATACCGAGTGACTCATAGGGCACCACCCCCATGCCCCGCCAAAGACTTGTGACCCACATGGTCACCCCAACTACTTGCTGGCTAGCATCTCGTCACTAATGGCTAGGATCTGGACGGACATAATTCACTTTGTGTCTGATAACTTGTCAGGTGGTCGCACCAGGTCATTCTACTTCAGTTAGCGGCCTTTGCCAGTACTTGGTCTTAGGCCCTCTTTGAGGTCATGCAAGAGTCAAACTTGACCTCCTCTGGCAAGTCAGAAGCCTTGTTAGTTGCCAAACATGGTCTGGAGATGAATCTCATGCTCTGCTACTGTTAGAGACTTGAAAAACACAATAGGGCTAGCATAGTCTGATCCACTCAGCTGTCACCCTCTTCTTATAGAGAGTGCCCCACCTAGCCTAGTGTAAGCTCATGGCATGGAGTGTGCCATGTGCATTGACATCGCTGCCAGTTCACAAGACACCTAACTGCTACTTTGCATGTCAGTACCTAACTTAGGACCTTATCCACAGTAATCCACTGTTGGGTCCTATGTTGAAGTTAGGCCTTAATGCTAAGGTATGGGCCAACACTACGCCCATTGCTTATGCATGCCATTTACACCATTTGACCTTGTATCGTGCTTCCCTGCCTCTATCGATTAAGTTAGGCTTTGGCTCTGGCTACAGGCGAGCTCCCCCTTAAGAACCGTCTTGGTGCTTTAAGACAAAATCTAGAAATAATTTGCAAAGAACCCTACCCCCACCCCTTTCTCAACAGGGTGATCCCTCCACTTGACTAAATATTCTTCATATAGGGTGTGACGTGTCTTAATCTCTTTACGATCAAGAATGTTGTCTGGTTCATGTGGAACTTGTTGAATCTCCAAGGGTTTTTAACTAAACGCTAGCCCCCACCAGATTATCTGATCTGGTTAAAGCCCTTCGTAATTGACTAACATGAAAAAATGGATGGGCCTTACTACATTGTTTGAGAGTTCTAGTTCATAGGTAACTATGGCTTCTTCTGATAATGGTAAACGGACCACAAAACCGAGGAGATAAGTTATCACACGCTTATGTTTTTAGGGCTTTAGAGTCAATTGGAACTCGAAGGAAGACTTTCTCACCAAGGGAGAATTAAACATCTCATCTGTGCAGATTTGCATATTGTTTTGCTTGAGCCTGAGCTTGATACTTTGTTTGTGTTAGAATCCCCATCGTCGAATCCGGTCATTGCTAAGACACAATTAGGTGACGAACGCTTCATTATCGCCCAACCATTGAGGTTTAGTTGTGCACATTGACGCATCTCCATGAAAAAGGGTCACCTCATGCCAATAGAACATTGACACGTGGCACCAAATTGACCTATAGCTCTAGACCAGTGTTTTGTCCCAAAGAATGAGACCGTCATGTCAGGTATTCTGTTACGTGCCCTTATGGGTACGTAACATTCCCTCCCCCATAAAGAACCTCCTAAAGGGAGCAAGCCAGGGAAATTCAGCCTTAACTAGTCTTCCCTCCCATGTGTCCTCCTCATCTGACTTGCCTTTCCAATGTACCAAAAATTCAGAAACCAAACGGTTTCTCAGTTGGTGTCGATGAACGTCGACAACCTTCTCTGGCATCGTTGATACAAAGGTAGTCCAATCCTCCAATTCAACTAGTTCACCTTCCGGAATTAGGGAATCCTTACCATCCATTTGAGGATGGTCAGTTGTACTCATGTCGAGTTTACTATGGAGGCAATGGAATACTGCTCTCCACAATAATCGTTTTCCAGCATGATGCATGTTACTCAAGTCGTCCAATTGTCTTATAAGTTGACGTTGTTGGAAATAGGCCCTTAATTGTCCTGTTCTAAATTTTAAAATCCAGGCTTGATTTATTGCAAGGACAGAAGAGTGAATGACTATCATACTTGAAAGGATCTATCATCACCTTTACATGCATTAAAAGGAGGTAACACTTTATGTTCAGCAGGCTGTTCTGCTCATCCATATTAGCCATTGTTCTCAAATTCACATGGTTTAAAATGAGGTAACATTTCAATGAGGCATCATTTTGACCATTTTTGAATTGAAATCTGGATTGACAAACAAAGTTTCCTCATTATCTTCATCAATGCTATGAGCATCAACTATCTATCTTCGTCATTGTAGAATAACAATGAAACTAACTAAAAAAGGCAACCTTTTGAAAGCAGCGTACATTTGGCCCCTTTGAAAGCAAGAGTTGAGTTTTAAATTATATTCCCCTTGTTATGTTAGTCACGCTATGAGAGTCACTCATCCATATGAGCAAAAGTAATAAGTTAAAAGATACTACTCTTGTTAGAGTCAAGTTTGACTCTAGCATGACCTCGGCACGTCAGATTACCAAAGAGGGCCCGATCTGGCCTAGTCCTGGCGAAGGCCAATAACCGAAGTGCACATCTGTCCCAAGCTATGGGTGCATCATGAGTAGTGACCAGAGTGACCACCTGACAAGCTGTCAAAGATGCGGTGAATTGTGACCGTCGAGATCCTAGTCGTCAGTGATGAGATGCTAACCGGCAAGTAGCCAAGGTGACCAACTGGTTCACAATCTTTGGCAGGGTCGCGTACTAGCCCTATCCCTAGCCTTGACCATAATCCAAATATGATGACTGCAAGTTCGCCTATGGGTGTTTCTCCATCTGTGCAAACTCGCATGGACTATATGGAGAGTGAGCGATGCTGGGTCACCGTTGACTGTTTAACCAAAATGGCTCACTTGTTATTTGTAGAAGGGCTATTGAAACTTTACAGTCTTCCCTCCAGTATAGTTAGCAACAGGGATATGAAACTGATAACTTGGAGAGCTTGCTCTTGGCACAAAGAGAACAACTTTTGCTAAGTAGAGTGCCATCACCAACAAATGAGAAAGGATCGTCAATATTAAGTTGGGCTCACATGGGCAAGAATTGTATATACACAGAGCAACATACTAATAAAAGATGGTCATTTAGACGGGTGCTTGATGGGATGTAGTAGATGGTCATAATGTTGATGGATAGACTGTTTGAAAATCAAGGCATTGCATGTAGCCAGATGGAAGGTGGTTGAGCCAATCATGTGTGACTAAAGTGGAGAGTGCAGAAGCATAAACAGGTAAAGTGGAAATGTGCATTGGTCGCAGCATTAATACTCTGCACAGAACATGATGTCAAAATTGAAATTCTGAAGGAATTTAAATCATCTGAACCATTTTTCATTGAAGAGGCAGCAGGCTATCTTGTACTGATCACCTGGATGAATACAGATTGATGAAATATAAATTGGAGATTCACTTCTAGAAGATGTGGCCTTCACTAGCTGGTCAATCAGGTCATTCATTTGAGGAAGTTGGAGATCTATTCTTACTAAAGATCTTGTTAAGTTCCCTGTGATCAATGAAACAGTGTTTGATGCAATCATTTACAATGTAGTCTGGCTTGTCCAACCTAAGTCACATTAGCTGGGTGTGCCTGGCACACAATATCATCCAAAGTACTGCTAGGAGACTCACCAATAATCTGTACATAAATCTCATGGTCCCTGTCATCAACATAATAGCAGACATAGCATTGGGAGGCTGCTGAAATGGGGTGATTGGGGCTCTTAAATCTAACCTGTATGTTTTTCACTGGAATTTCAGTGATCTGAGGGAGTATACCGGATGGAAAGTGCAGATTTACACACAACAGGAGGCTGATTGGATTTTGAGGAAGTGGTACCATCATATCACGGTTCAAAGACTGAGTTTGTAGACTTAGGTATTGAGGATGGAAGCACAGGTGAGTCACTCTGCTTCTGTTTGAGAGTTGCAATAAGGCATATGGCCTTTGCAAGTGTAAGAGGCTGAAGGGAGGCTACATCATATTGTAACGTTTCTCGTAGTCCAGCAAGGTTAGTGAGGTACAATCTCTTGAACTTTAACATCTGGAAAAAGTAGGATAGTTGCATGAATTTATCATTGCATTCACAGATATGACCTGTCTGTTGCAAAGTGCAGAAAGCATTCTGCTGTCTTGTGAGCCATTGAGACCCAACAGGGTTGGCTCAGTTGGTTAGCTTGGCATTCAAAGTTTCTTTGATCCCAAGTTCAAGCCTCCCCTTGGAAAGTATTCAGGATCCATCACGGCAGCTCAACAATGCTGTTGAACGGTCCCAATTGGATAGTCTATGTCTATTTTTGTCTAAGAGTATTCTGCTTATGGGTTCTCTACGAGGTGGAGGCTCCACGTGTAGTTGCTAACATGGTCCTTTGCTGCTCTTGTTATACATCTCTTCGAGTGTTGAGCTTAGCAATCCACTTTTCTTGCTCAGTACAATCTGAGGGGCAAAACAAACTGCCTGAATTTTTGCAGAGGGACATCTTATATATCCATGTAGGAGGAGCATGAGAGTAGGATGGCCCAGCCAGAATAGAAGCAATAAAACATTTATCTGCAGTAGATCCAGACATCATATGCTGAGTTTGTAGTTTAAGCTGCTGTGGATTTCTGCTGTAATGCTCGTTGTTCCATGCCTCTATGCATGTATCATTCACAATACGTATCAAACTTCTCGTAACTTCTATCAAAGAAGGGGGAGACATCTCAGCAGTAGACCAAGTAGTAGGCTAATCATCTGCAAGTAATAGATGAGGAAACATCTCTCAAAATGCTAGCTAGTATTAAGGGCCCAAAACTGTAACAGCATTGTAGCAAAATAGCGTGCCCAATTTAGAAGGTAAAACAGACCAAAAGTACTGTGAAAATATGCTAAAAAGTACTATAGAGAATCTGATTTGGACCAGTTACCAGAATGCACTAATATCCTATGAAATGGCAAGAGCAGCTCCCGATTAATGACAACCCATATGCCTGTAGACAACAAAGAGAATGGGACATGTTCCGGTCCAAAAAAGGTTAGTAGCAGCCCCTGATGTGGAGTGACGGGACTGTAAATGGACAGACAAGCAATTGTGCCACAAATTGGCCATTAGTAGCTTTGATAAGCCCCTCCTTGGAAACCAAGAAGCATTAGTAGCTTTGATAAGCCTCTGAAGAACTGGTGTTCGACAGCAATAAACTGTGTGTTTAAATTCATGATATATGATGTAAAGTAGCTCCAAGTACCCATGAATTTGCAACAAAAGGACAAATGATGAAAGAGAAGGTATTGTTTAAACATGATGCCATGCATTTTGATTTGGTGGGAGTCAAATATTAAGCCCATACACAAGATGTCTTATAAAAGATGCTGTGGAGGAATTTGCTGAGCTGTTATAGAATGCACCATGCTAGTGTGACACAGCTTGGACCCCTAGAATATACTCAACTGACATTGATGCCTACGAATGATCTTGAGGGCCCCTGGAAAGAGCATTGCATTTATCTTGTCTTATGTGTAGTAAACTTACAAATCTAACTCTTAGATTTTTTTTAAAATACTTGCTCTGGCTTGTAACCATGTTATGTGTTCAAGGTCCTTTGCTTGTATGTGTTTTGTCATACCGTTTGAGAAATCTCAGTCAGCTACATAACTATCTTGTGTTTTACAAGTGGCGGCTGTAGCTGGACCGGCCACCATTCAAGTGTGTAGTATTTGAAGATGATCCTCGGGGAATAACAGCAGCCCATAACTGTAGTATGAAAGCAGTGGCACTTATAGGCTCCCATCCAGCGTAAGTGGATTCAATGTCATTTCTTATTTTTCGCTGTGGTGGAAAGTTATAAGATTTGTGCTGCTACTTCAGATCAAGAACTTCTCTATCTGTTCACTGGGAAAAGTAGCTCTTCAATGCCTGTTTTGTGAATCTGAGTTCATTTTGTTCATTTGCAGATATGAGCTGACTCAAGCAGATCTTGCTGTAAGCAGTTTCAGCGAACTTTCAGTTATCAATCTGCGGCGACTGTTTGCAAATAAGGGCTCAGAATTTATGGACCTCAAAAAGCAGCCAGACGAAAAAAAACCTCAGAAGAGAAAACTCAGAAATGATACCTTGTTCTGAGCAATATCAATCAGCCTTTAGTCCTTGGTTGCACGTCTTTTTGCCATTTTTCATGCTGATACTTTTGTCTTTGTGATCACGTTTTATTTTCTCCAGCTTCATTGGCATCCTGGTGTTCCATTAGCAAAATGGGTATGCAAAGTTGACATCGTTAACGTTCAAGACCTGTTTAAAAATTCTTCGGTAGTTTCATCTTTTGCTGATCTTGCCTTCCAAAGCTCCCATATCTATATTAACTTGTTTTGATCCTTGCATTGAAGTATGTTCAATCTGACATTCATGTCTAGATAAGTAATCCTCCACATGGATATTGTTAAGGCATCTATCTTGGGTTGCCAGATGGCTTTTGGGTCTTGCATCATCTCCTTGGCCTTTAACATGCCATGTTAGTGGGGGATACTGAGGACTCCTAGATGACTTGCTTTCAGTTCTATGGTCTGGGAGCTTGCATTGATGTCCGTGCAATCTGACATTCATGTGTAGATATGTAAAACAACAGTTGAGTAAATCCTGCATGTGGACATTGCAAGGCATCTATCTTGGGTTGCCAGATGGCTTTGGGTCAAGATATCATGTTCTGGGTCTTTAACATGCCACATCAGTGGTGGATGCTGAGGACCCCTGGATAATGTGCTGTCAGTTCTATGGTGAACTTATGTGATCTTTTTTTGTATACGAAGGTATGTTCTGCAGGGCATACTTCTGGTATATTGCAGACAGAATCTTGAATATTGGTTTGTAGAGGAATAAAAGTCCAAAATTCTAAATACTTTGCCAGGGCCACACTTTTACCAAGATGTTTTTTCATGCTGTTTTTCGTTAATAGAAATTGTAACCATTGTAGCGCCAAATTGGGAAAATTCACTATGCCTGTTTGAAGGTGAGTAGAATCAGCCAGTGAACTTTTTTGATCGTGAAATTGTGGAGATTGGCACGGGACAAAAAAACCTCTTCATTCTGTCACAAGTAGCTGTGTGAAACTTATCAAAGAAGGGGACGCTGGATATTTCAATCTAAATATGTTTCTAACCATGAAATAAATTGTGGAAAGTTGATGTGGGTGAAAAGCTCTTTTTCCTGTTACTATTGATAGTATGAAACTAATCAACGAGGATGCATGATCAACAAGTTGGTATAGCACATAGAAATTAGCCACAAATACCAGACCACAAATAGATGACAAGAACTTTCTCCTCTCATTTATAAAACACGAATTTGCAAGGAGGACAGTGCATGCAACACCTGAGGAATTTACTTACCTGAGTGCAACATTACAAACATGATGTGTATGTAGACCAAATTCTTATTCAAATTTCTTTTACAAAGGGAGCTATTGGAGCAAAGCAAAGTAGGTTGCCATGGCATTTGCAACAAGAAGACAAGGGAATTCTCTTTGATATATTTACTAAGAAGACAAATGTAGCAATGAGAAAAGTATGCCTATGTTAAAAAAAAGAGGTCCACAAGTATATTGTCAGGTATTTGGGTCTTGTTCGGTTCCTACATAAATAAAGGGAAAGAAGTAAAACATAGAAGTGGTCCTTTGGGTTGGGAGGCCTAAAGCATCAATCATGATGTCTCATCAATAGACCTTCGTATCAATATATAATACGTATAGTTAATTACTTCATGCTATATTCAATTTTATGAGCTTTGGTACTTGCAACTTGTCGACGATTCTAATCAGTCATTGTCTGACAAAAAGGGTGCGATTTACCCCCTATGTCAATTTTGTGTTGGTATGCATTTCCATTATAAGGAGAGTGGAAATTGTAATGACAACTTTTGTCCCCGTCTTTCTCTTTTTGGGCTCTCATATCATTATTTAGAAGGGCCAACTAGTGTTTTGAAAGTTGAAGCAGCTCAAAGTGTTGCTCAAGCAAAACTTTGTTACATATCTCAAAATGAAGGGTCCTCGTTGTCTATTGGCACCCTTGAAGGGTGAAGGGGACAAAAGGTCAGAAATTCATGAGTTTCATAAACAAATTTTCTTTTTGAAGTTTTTGAAGTTGAGTCCTTAAGGGGGCAGTAAGCATAGGGAAACTAATTTAAAGCTTGTCTTCGTGTGTTAAAAAACCAAAAAGCAGAGAGTCAATTCAGCAACTAATGAAAACAAAAAATATTGTGACCAAACCAGAAGTTGGTCACAATAAAGACCAGACATCTACTTAATGTGAAAAATTGTCAAAATCTATCTTGGATATTTTTTGTGTTTCTAGTTTGTGAGAAAATATCACACGTGTGGAGCATGTTTCCACATGTAGAAAAAGTAAAAATAGTTTAGTCATGTTGACTTTAGGGGTATCATAAAGATTGCTAGTCAAGCATCTTGGTGTCACTAGGTGATAGGGCCAATTTTCGCTTTAGAGGTCAAATGGTCAAGTACACATGTTTTATCATGATTAGGCCAAAATGCAATTGTGATGTAACTCAAGCTAGTTAGGTTGCTTACACGTCAAGTTTAGGTTTGATGAGTGATGCCCTTATGTGGTGGCAAAAGTCAAAGGGTCCAATCATAAGAGAGAGATGTGTTGGAAGGGTCCAATAAGAAGTGAGGGATGTTGCATCACACATCCAATAGGATTAGAGAGGCTATGTTTAAGGGGTCCAATAGGAATTAAGCTTGGATCTCCACGAGTTTCTATATGTACTTTCATTTCTTTCATTAATGTATGAGAGATCTATGAGTTTTTTGAGTCAATTTGGAGATTTGCCAATTTTGCTTGTATTGCCTTCTCTTTCTAGATGAGCCCAAAAGTGGTATTTTCTCTCTCTCTATCCGAGGAGAGGAGCTTGTTGGGATTTAGTTAATTTCATGAAGTCTTCCACACGTGTGAAACACCTTTTGGTAATGAATGAATGTATGTAGAATGGTCTTTTGCCTTAGATCTTGTCATTTATCTTGGATTTCAATCAATAGGTGATCTATAGTGCATGAGCCAAGCTTAGGAGATCAATTTCACACATTAGGACATTTCTACATGTGTGAATTTTCACACTTAAAGACCAGACAAGAAGGAAAAAACAAAGTCAATAACTTAGAAAAGAGAGTAAATTAAGTAGCTCAAAAAAATAGAAGTTACAACATGCATCAGAGAAAGTGCAATGGCAAAACAACAACTAGAAAGAAAGATCACAGAACCACAACTACTAACAGACAAAAAAACCAAACACCATAGGAAAGAAAAACAAGGAACACAAATGATCTAAAGAAACAAGAACTAAATGTTGGAGGGCAAGCTACTCACAGGTCGGCTGTCTCCGTGGATGCACCAGAAAGAGTGCAATCATCCCATAAGTAAATGGAGACTAAGACATCACCCACATATAAGCTGAAAGTAGACATAATACCCTTGTCCCCTAGTACCAACCCTTTTGGGGTCAAGTGGGAAAGAGGCGGGTGGCTAGGTGGTGGGGATGAGATCCCACCTGCGGGCTTTGCCCGAGTAAGTCTACTGGACCCGATTGTTGCCACTTTTTGCTGCAGACAAACTTTGACATGGTATCAGAGCCGAGTGGGGATGTGCTTCACCTTGTGCTCGCCTAAGTGGGGGTGTTGGAGGGCAAGCTACGCACAGGCCGGCTGCCTTCGTGGATGCACCTGAAAGAGTGCAATCATCCCATAAGTAAATGGAGACTAAGACATCACCCACATATAACTTGAAAGTAGACATAATACCCGTCCCCTAATACCAGCCCTTTTGTGGTCAAGTGGGAAAGAGGCGGGTGGCTAGGCGGTGGGGATGGGATCCCATGCGCGGCCCGCAGGTGTGCGCATTGCGTGAGTGAGTCTACTGGACCCGATTGTTACCGCTTTCTGCTGCAGACAAACTCAGACACTAAAAACTATAAATTACAAACCAAAAAAAAGAATGGAGAATAAGGAACAAAGTTCAAAACAGAGCCAGGAAAGAAGTAAAAGAAGCACAGAATAGAACATGAAGTGAACCCAACATTAGAGCTAGAGAACCAACCTTCTCAGAAGCCATTGAGAAAGACGAAGCAACATGTAGCGGCACTCACCAAGCACCAAAACACAATAGCAGAAATCGTAGCAAAGCAACAAACGCCCAGAAAATTGAACAAACCAAACATCAAGCAACTTGTCATGTGTTGCATGTAATTAGCCCATCATCTTACTAATGACTTGTCAAATATAGCCATGGAGCTAAATTAGTTTAGAACTAGTCAATAGATTGTTAATAAAGAGGCTCAAACAACCTCACTATATTTGTGAATAGCGGATTTGTAATAATGGTTATAAGGCCCAAATTAGCCAAATAAGGTCCCAAACTTGTAGTAGAGGCACAAATGACCACTATAAATAGTTGAGGTCTTGCTAAATTTGGAAGCTATTGTCCATGTTGATGATTGGGAATTCTAAGTGTTTTCTAGTGTTCTTGAAGCTTATCTTTGAGAGCTTTCTTGAATGGAATGGTGGTTCATGACATAAGAGCTTAGGTCATGCTCTAGCTACAGGCCCTATCTTATGAATGATCATTAATGATGAATAAAGAATTTTTACTTTGCCTAATTTGGTGAAGGTTTGTTATCTTTATCTTTCTTCTTGATTTTTGACTATTTTCTTGATTTCTTGCATTTGGTGAAGGTTTGCTATCTTTATCTATCTTCTTGGTTTTCGACTATTTTCTTGATGTTCATGAATAAATTGGATGTTTTAATATTAAGATTGGCACATGAAAATTTTGGTATTAGAGCATTAGATCCTTTTCCCATCAGCTTTGGGAGCTTTCTTTAAGTTTTTTCAATTTCCAAAATGTTTTGATTTCATTTTGGACTAAGTAATATTCATTTTTTGGTAGTTTCTTGTTCAAGATCAATAGCTCTCTCTCTTAGCTTTATGGAGGTACTGAACTTTTTTGATTTGGAGCTATAATGACCAACTTATGGCCATTTTAGTGATTTCATTCCAATTTTAGTTAGCAAAAGTTTTTGCAGTCTATTTTCCTCCATTTTTGGCTATACTTTTGGTCGAATTTTGTGACTGTAATTTTATAGGATTGTAGATCTCTGTCTTAACTTGAATCTGAGCCAATTTCCAGCCAAGTTGGTGAAAAATTGACAAAGATATGCCAATTCTTGTGCAACAGGTCCAATTCTAGCTTTGGTAGGAGATTTGGGAGAGAAGCACTTCAACCTCTCATTTTTAAAGTTTCGTCTCTTTGTAAAAAAAATTAGTCTTTTTGTTTTGAAGTTTTGCTAGTTTCACTCTAAAAAAAAAAATCTGACCTAACCCTACCTTTGCCCAACCCTAATCCTACATTGGCCATTCAGAAGAAGTGCAGAAAAACAAAGAAAACCTATGGCCAAATTTTCTAGCCCTAAACCTAACTGATTAAAAAAAAAGATCTAAACATAACCCCCTGTACCTCGCTTTGTCCCGGCCTCTCTATCGCGACCCCTCTCTCTCTCTCTGTCTCTTCTCCTCAGTACTGTAGTCATTACTTCAATTTAAAATTTTATTTAGTTTTACCCCCCTTTTTTCTAAGTTTCTAATTTTATATTTTATGCTCTATTTCTCCGAATTCCCGTATCTTTTTCGTTTGAGCTTGGATTTCGGTGCCGTAAAAAGCAAAATTCATCAACTCAACAAGATTGACGATGTAAAAGTTTTATTAATATCCAAATTTTGACCTTTTCAAAAGTTCTTTGTATTTGCTCCAATTGAAAAACAAGCATGTTGTCACTGTTTAACTACACCTTGCTAAATTTGATTTTCATATCACTTCATAATTCATCCAAAGTCTGCAACCTACAGTTTACAAATTCAATTATTCCACATCAATTCCAATGGATTTGGATTATGAACAAGAGGATGACAATCAGGTATACTGTGACGATAGTTATGACGATTCTCAACTTGACCACTGCTCTGAAAATATCAATGACAACTTTATTGATGATGATAAGTATTATGACTACAACAACGATTCTCAACTTGACCACTACTCTAAAAATTTCATTGACGAACAACAAAATGAAGATCAACACAAACCAGTCATTGAAGATTGGTCTGCAGATGATGCAGTTGAACCATTTGATGGTCAAGATGAACTAGAGCCCAATGATGGTGATTATCAAATCAATTCCAGTTTGTTATTGAAGACCATTCTGAAGTGATAAACGTGGATGAGCAACAACAGATGCAAATGTGGAACGGAAGACCAGTACGAGCCCATGGATCAATTCTATGATCTTGAAGAAAACAAAAGACGATGTCACTATGGTGCAGAACAACATTTCGATCCATGGGCAAGATTGGGCTTCGACTTCCAACATATCTCATGAGGAGTTTTATCCGGTATTTCTTATTTTGAACCTTTGCCAAAGAAAGTATATACCTATGCTGACTAGGCTGCTATTTCCATTGGAGATTAGGGCCCAAATTGTAGAGCCAATCCCTCCCTAGTACTAGGTCGGTATGGTCCATACTTATGGGTACATTATTTGCTAACACAAATGATTTTGAGGAGGGAAGAAATATGATTGTGGCAGGTGGAGCAACCTTTTTTAGTTCCTATGTCAATTTTGTGGGTAGTCATACAACATCAACTCAACAACAACAACAACGTGTCAGCATTCCTAGGAGATCGAACAATACTGTAGACCCTACTAGAAGTAAGGTGAACATTGGAACAAAGGAGAAATTAATTAAAGCTATCAAGCAAAATGCACAATCATGGCGATAGTTCCAAAACCAGATGGCGACATTGATGACAGATTGTAGTTCTATACTTGCTGTCACAAAACCTGGATGCTAATCTTAATCTGGCAGAAATTAATTCTTTGCCATTCATAAAAGTAAATCCTTATTTTGGCATGAATGTTGAGAGTTGTTTTGAAACCCGGATGGAATTTGATTCTGCCTGCCGGCTACTGCCTGGTAGATCAGATCTAGAATCCTCCAGAGTGTAGACAGGCACTGCTGACCTACGTTATAATTCGTTTAAGCATTGGACAAAGATGACCCAGTGTGCGGAATAAAGAATAAATAGCTGAACATGTATAGACAACAATTAGACATCCAAGCATCATTCAAGTTGAAACTACATGTGCATTTAAGCTACTGTATTATCAATGATCTTTTGTAAGAGCGTTGTTGTGACAAACCCACACAGCACGTCGGCGCAAGAGAAGCTATGTCTCTCACGAATAATGTCAGATCGTCTCACTGATAACAAGAATTGCAGGTTAGGCACATTCTAACGATGCTCCAAACACGTCAGCATCCAACGTGGAGGCGGTTGTCCTCTTGGTACTTTGCTTGATTTTGGTTGTACTTGGAGCGTGAAGATCTGCCGCCTTTCAGTCTTCGGGTATGGTTCGGCTTCGTGTTCTGTTAGGGCTTTGCCTTTGTCTTTGAGCTCCTTCGATCTTCGAACATCTGACCTTCATCTTCAAGCTCCTTCGATCGTTGTAACATCTAACCTTCGCCTTCGAATGTCCTTCAGCTAAACCCGTTATGTGGCGGTTATGGATTGGGGTGAATTTTTTCTATGGACAACTTCCTTGTAGTTCTGCAGACTAAGAAAGCTTTGTGGGTTGAAACATTTAGTTTCTTTAGCTCCCTCTCAAAGCATGGTAGCTTTACGATTCCCAGACTCTTCCTCTGCCTCTCGAACAATCTATTGTGTATAGTTACTGTTTTATTCATCTTGTTTTGCTGGTAACTGTTGTATTTTTGATCCACGCACCATCCATTTCTTCACTTCCGTTGCTATACTACCATCATCGATCCGATACCAGAGCATTTGTTTCTATCAGAGATCCTCTGATCCGATATCAGTCGATCAGTTCTCTGATCCTACCATTTTACAACATGGTATCAGAGTGGGTGGTTCAATAATCTGCATTTCTATTGCAGGTTATCAGTCTTGTTTCTACCAAGACATCATCTCATCAAGTGCACAACCAACAATATTTACGACGTCGTTGTTTCTATCAGCAATCTTGTTCATTAAACCAAAATGGATCCATCATCTAGTTCATCTCTGATTGACAAACTCGATGGAGAGAACTACCATCTCTGGAAGTTCAAGATGAAAGTAGTTCTTCTTACCAAAAAATTGTGGGACATCGTTGATGACACTGAGGTCAAACCAGAGGCTGATGCAGCGAACATCACCAAATGGAGACAGAGAGATGGCAAGTCATTTGCCTTGATCACTCTCAATATCAAAAACTCTTAGATCAACCACATACGTGTTGTTCAGACCGCTAAGGATGCTTAATTGCTTTATTTACTGAAGCCATAATGCATTAGATGGCCATCTTCTCTAAGTGTATATACAAGTCAGGTGGACTATCAGAGATGTACTTAGAGTTATTTGACAGTTCATGGATCGATTATTCTTCTGATGAGAAAGTCGATAATGGCGAATACATAGTTGTCCTTGAGTGATGCCCAACTTGCATCGTTGTAGGAGTGCATCTGAAATCCGGCATCACGAGAGTAACATAACCCAAAATCCTTCGTTTTCTGAAGGTACTATAGGATTCGCTTCGCTTCTAGTGCATAGGACTTGGGTTCACGTTGAATTGGCTCATCCTAAACATAGCATAAGCGATGTCCAGGCACGTGTTATCTGCTAGATACATCAGTGATCCAATCGGCCTCTTGTCAGACGTGTGCTGCATTATCTCCTTTTCTTCGTCAGTCTTCAGACAATCTTTGTTTGGCAGAATTGTTTCTGAAAGCATTGGGGTGTTTGCCTCTTTGCAAACTGCCAGCCCAAAATCACCTAGGATCTTCTGGATGTACCTGGATTGATGAAGGTACCACTTTCCTTCGTCATAGTCGTGGTCGATTTGCAAGCCTAGATAACATTTGGCTTCTCCTAGGTCTGTTATCTCGAAATGTTTTGAGATGTCGCTCTTCACTTCGGCAATTAGCTCTTCGCTTTTGCATAGTATCAATGTGTCATCCACATACACAACAACAATGATGATCTCCCCATCTGTGATCCTCACATAAACATTGGAATCGGCCATCAGTGGCTCAAGATCTAAGGACCATAGGGCATGATCATTTTTCTTGTACCATTGTCGTGCAGATTGCTTCAAACCATAGATACTTCTGTGCATTCGGTAGGCATATGTGGAAAGTGATTCGCATATTTAACCCGGTGGTTGGTCCATATAAACTTCTTTGTCTAATTCGCCATGTAGAAATGTTGTCTTCCCACTATGTGAATCCTAAGCTCATAAGCGACTGCATATGCAAATAGTAAACGTAGGGATGCATGCTTAACGACTGGAGAGAAGGTCTCAGTGTAGTTGATGTCATACTTCTGAGAGAATCCTTTCGCTACAAGTTTGGCTTTGTACCTCAAAACATTTCCATTCGGTCCGTACTTCAGCTTGTATACCCATTTGCATTGCACTGTCTTTCACTTGTCTGGTACTGGCTGCAGTGTCCATACCCTTTTTTTCTTCATGGATTCGATCTCTTCATTCATGGCTTGGATCCATTTGTCCTTGTCTGGATCTTCAATGGCTTCCTTGAGGGTTTGTGGTTCTCCACTGAATCCAAAGAACTCTTCGGATGTCGAAGACGAGCTGCCTGTTGGCTAGCGCTCTTCATTCTCTTGTTGATCTTCTGGGAGATTCTTCAGGTACTACAATGTCCTTGCCTTTGTCTCTTCGGCTAGGTCCAGAACCACTTTGGTTTATAGGCATTCTAGCTGCAGGCATGCTTGCTGTCCTTTCTTTGTCTGATTCATTGCTCAGCTGATGTGGGATCCGAACATCTTTGTCTGAGTGTTCGGGTTCTGCTCCCTCTGTCATGGTTGGTAGTTCATAGTACTACTTTTCTAAGATTTCATAATTGGCTGAATCATCAGCAACCATTGTTCTGGTCTCATCAAACTTGACATCTATGACTGTCTTCACTTGATTTGTCTCTGGTAGGTAGATCTTGTAGTATGATGAATGTTTGTCATACCTAACGAGGTATCCTTATTCGACTTTCTCATCGAGCTTCTTTCAAAGTTTGTCAAGAACATATGCATAAGCTGCACTGCCAAAGATCCGAACGTGCGTCAGATTGGGCTTTCTACCCCACCATATTTCTTGTGGTGTCATGTGAGGAACAGCTGATTTGTCGATCCTGTTTTGGATGTAGGTGGCTATAGCTACTGCTTCAGCCCATAGCACTCTTGGTGCTTTGGAGTAGGCCATCATGCACCTTGCAGCTTCCATGAGTATTCTATTCTTTCTTTCAGCAACACCGTTGTGTTATGGTGTATAGGATGCAGTCCTTCTATGAAGGATTCCTTGATCATTACAGAAGTCGACGAAGCGGTTCGAGATGTATTCTCCACCATGATCAGTTCTGATCTAATTCATTTTGCTTTCTGTCCAGTTCATGTATTCTATGAACTTGTCAAGTGCTTCCGATTTGTTGTGAATGAAGTAGACTCTTGCAAACTTGTTGTAGTCGTCAATGAAGGTAATGTAGTATTTCAAGCCACCTACTAAAATCACGTCAAAAGGTCCGCAAATGTCCAAATGTATCAGCTCCGAAATCTTTGTTGTTCTAGAGGAGTCCCTGATGAAGGGAGTACAGGACATCTTCCCTTTCATGCACACATCACAGGTTGTCGAGTTCGTTGCATTCATGATACTCACCCTTGTGATAGTTCCATGATGGCTTGCCTGATACAATACCATTGGGTTCACATGGCAAAGTCTTCTGTGCCATAGAACATCTGTAGATTCTTGAGCTTGGTGTGCTTGATCCGTCGGTAGGCATACCTTCGGGTTGTCTGGAATGATCTTGGTAAAGCTTGTAGCAAGTAGCTGAGTTGCTTCTATGTTGATACGGCGTTGTCTATTCTGGCATCGTGTAACGAAAGAAACAGATCCTTCATCTTTCTGATAGAATATGTGAGGTCTTTGCCATCCCATCGTAGATTTGTCAGTTGATCTTCGAGGAGCATTATCTGGTTGTGTGATTTCATCTGAAACTTGGTAAGTAATGCATTCCACATCTCTCTCGCGTTAGAGAGTGTCATGAGGTCAAGCTATCTTCGATGGATGAAGACAACATAGCTACTTCCTTGTCATTCTTTTCTCTCCATTCTTGTAGCTCTTTGCCGGTGGTTGTAGGCATTTCTTTGGTGCCATCTACCCAGGGCCATAGCCCTTCTCCCTTTAAGATGAAAGAGGTCTTCACCTTCCATGCTATAAAGTTAGACCCAGCTAAGTCGGTGCAGATCTTCGACTGTTTGCTGCTTATAGATGCCATTGTTGTGAATTGTGTTCTTCAAATCATTTTCTAGTTCCTTTTTCTAATCAGGCCCTGTGCAATACCTTCTGGGAATCGAGATAAACAGAGACAGAATGAGAAGAAGTATCACACTAAGTCAAGAAAGGTATCTAACCAGTGTACTTTACAGGTATGGCATGGAAAACTGCAAGTCAACGGACTCGCCTATGGACCCAAGATTCAAACTATCAAAGGATATGTGCCCGAAGACTGATGTAGAAAAGAAAGAGATGTGCAAATGTCCCTATTAGTCGATAGTTGGATCGATCATGTACGACATGGTCTGCACCAGACCTGATCTAGCATTTATAGTAATCACATTGTCACAATTTATGTCACTGAAAGGCTCTACTCAAAGTACTAAGATACATTCAAGCCACTAAGCGCTATGCTTTGTGTTATGATGGAAATTCAAAGGATGCTTTGACATTACTTACTTATTCTGACTCTGATTGGGCTAGTAATGTGGACATGAGAAAATTCACATCTGGCTATCTTTGCTTTCTAGTAGGTGGAACCATCTAATGGAACAGTCGAAAGCAAAAATGCATTTATATGTTCTCCACAAAATCAAAATATGTCACCGCTACCTCTGCAGTAAAAGAAATCCACCTACAAGACATTCCTCCATTCGATCTAAGTTAATACTCTGCTGTAGTTTTGGTGAAGATCTTGTAAAGTTCTCTATGTTGGAGCTGTGTTTCTTCTTCCACGCCTAATCTATTTGAGAGCACCCCAACAATTTGGATGATCTTAAAGTCCATAGTGCAGAGACAAACCATCTGAATCATTTGAAAAAAGTGCTAAAACATTGTCAAAAATACCAAATTTTCTTGAATCCATAAAAGTGTCAGATATGGATTACTCATGGAATGTTCTTGGCCATGTGATTTCGAGACATGGAATTGCTACGGATTATTCCAAAATCAAGGTTATTGTGAAATTGCCTCCACCATGAACAATCCAAGCAGTCTATATATTTATGGGTCATGCGAATTACTATCGAATATTTATCTTATTCTTTGCAGATCTTGCACGACCTATATACCAGTTGATGATTGTACCGATTTGGACAACTGAGGCCTTGGAAGCATTTGAAAAATTGAAGAAAGCCTTAGCTTTTGCACCAATCTTATGAGCTCCAAATTGGACAATTGAATTCTATGTGCATACTAATGCATCAGAATATGCCATTGGATCTGTATTGACACAATCGGAGGAGTATAATAAAGATTTTTGGATTAGATTTGCTAGCCGACAATTGAGTGATGCGGAAATGAACTAGTCAACCACAGAATGAGAAGCGTTGGCTATGGTGTTTTCAGTGAAAATGTTTTGACATTATTTGATAGCAACACATTTTGTTTTCTATACTGACCATCAGCCTTTGTTATACTTGGTAAACAAGATATGCAATATGGGACACTTTGCAAGATGGTTACTATTATTGACTGAATTTGACTTTTGGGTTGTAGTTCGGAAGGGTAAACAACATTATCTTGCGGATCATGTCTCAAGAATACAAACAACACCAGTTAACACTGAAGTGGATGATGAACTACCAGATGCTACATTATTCTATGTTGAAGAAGTACTTGAGTGGGCAGAAGATATTGTTGAGTATCTAATGTTGGGTCAACCAAGTGAATCTTTGTCGAAAGTGCAACAAAGGCGATTGATTTTAAAAGCACAACCTTACCAATTAATTTCTGGTCAATTGTATCACCATATGGAGCAGATGATATTATGAGAAGATGTATTTTACCCCATGAAGTGCCTGATTTAATTATGTTTTCTCATGATGAAATGGGAGGAGATCATTTTTCATCTGATATCACTGTTTGTAAGATTTTGCAAGCCTACGCTTCATAAGTATATTGAGAAGTACATTCAGTCATGTGATGTATGCCAACGAGCACGTGGCCCTATGAAACAACATTATGAACAACGTTACATTCAGTCCTAGCACAAGTACCGTTTGAAAAATGGGGACTTGATTATATTGGTCATATTCATTCTGCGGCAAGAGGTACTCAAGCTAGATACATTATCGTAGCAAAGGATTATATGACCAAGTGGGTTGAAGCACGAGTAATTCGTGTAGCAGACGCGAAATCTGCTGCAAAGTTTTTGTATGAAAATATCATTGTCCGATTTTTGGGTGTTGGAAACTACCAAATTGAAATGGAAAAAAATATTGAAGTCACGTTGATTTCCTCCAGTGATGATGAATATGCATCAAGTGCCACAAATCGGACAGAGGGAGTCACTACGCAACATCCTATTGCAATTTCAATCTTGCACTTGGCAAGCAATTTTGCAATCACTAGTAAATTGCAGAAGATGCTAGAAATTTGTGAATCTCCTGTGCAGGTGGATGAGATGCCAAAAAATATACAATGGCAATATGGTATTCGAATTTCCACCATCAAATTTGATAGGCATGGAAGGCACGCAAAGATCCTACGACTGTCACAACTGGGTAAGATATACAACTTTCATAATACAAGGTTTTCTAGGGATTGTGAGAGTGTCGCCATGTGGTGGTGGGTTTGAGTGTAGGAACAAAAAGTATTCTCATCTTGTATCCTTTGGTGCCAAAAATTGCACAAAGTTCATTGGCAGACTGCAATCTAGATGTCCAATAGGCCCGTTCCAAATGATATTGGAAGTATGAAATGTCGTCATTGTAATCGTCCACCATTTTGTGTGAAACAATGCTCAGCCAAGATATATTACTGTATACCAGAAAACACCACATATACTAGAATGACAATCCATGTGGGGATTCACCAACATGAATTTGGAGAGGAGGAGTCATACACCAGCATGCAGATGGCAGGATAATTAGTTAAAAAGGCGGCAATTCATAACAACATGCAAAAATAATAGAAAAATACAAAAAGACTTGGCAAAAGAATTGATTTCAGATAAATTATTGTCATGCACTTCTGCCACAGGGGCAATGGATGCGACACAGTTGGATGAGATCTTGTCAACAATCCAGCCAACGACTAACAATAGAAGATTTGATTATTTTATTGTCATTACAAGTACTGTAAATGAATATTGTGTAATTCACATTTTGGAATTTGTTGCAACTACATGTCAAATAGAAGATAGAAACCTACATTTAGTGTCTTCATGTGGCAATAATGTTGTTGTAGATTGAAAAAGTTGATTATAGAAGCAAGGAAGGAATTGCAGCCAGTAGATATGTCTCATGATATCACTGCTCTTCTTTACTTAAAAGAGCATTGCACTTATGAGTACTTCCATGGTTCATTGCTTTCGGGACAAATGCATGACAATTTTGATGCATGCCATATATTTAAGATGGTGACTACTGGGCGGAAGTGGATCTCGTGACGAGGATGCAAACATGAAATGATCTTGCAAATGCTTGGTGTTGCTTTGATCACGTTTATAGGGTTAAGGATTGGGTAACAATGGCCACCCATGTTTACGACACATGGTATATACTTGACTCCACTTGCAATTCAAGAAACTAATTCTCAATTTTTTATCTGATTTCATGCAGAAATCAATCAATGCAAACAATGGCGATATGTGACAAGAAAGTTCAAGATGTGCAAGCACAAATAAAGTTTTGGACTCTATTGAATTGAGTGATGTCAAACCACCTACATGAGCCTATCGCATTCAGGGGTTTTATGGCAGATGAAGCTCAAGAAAATCGTCTATGGAACAGATGTTGACATTCCTTTGGCTGGAAAGGAAAGATTCTATTTGTTTCACTTTATGGACAATGTCAACAAGCACATCCAAAAATACATAAACCAACAAGCACGAGATGAGCATGTTGTTATGTGCTTGCAATGGAGAAATCCAAATACTCAAGGTGTTGCAGACGGGCTCTACAACAAGATATCAGCATGGTAGAAAGTTGACAATGCATACTATAATTGTTTGCATGAATCAAAAAGTTGGCTTGCCTGGTGGAGAAATCAAATCCATCAATGGGGGAAGTTTATGGTCAACTTAGTGTCAATTGGTTTTATACTTGCAAGAGGATTAACAAGACTCCAACTCTTGTTCTTCATCAAAGAATTGTACTCAGCATCCATGGAAGCTTTCCATTTATCGGCATCTGACATTGATAGTGCTTCTGCAACAGTGGCAGGTTCATCATGACCGATGAACGTCTGAGGGATGAAACGATCAGATTGTTGTCATTGTCATGCAGATTTTTGAACTGCAGGTTCCTGAGCTGATGTCCCTCCTAGGTACATGATAGGGATGTCTTCAACTTGTGGTTGAATAGTCATAGGTCTAGGCCTATCGATGGTGAATGGAGTTGTTGGAACAAATTCTTGCATTTGCTGCTTCTGCT
Organism: Diphasiastrum complanatum; assembly: GCA_029204225.1. Classification (NCBI taxonomy): domain Eukaryota; kingdom Viridiplantae; phylum Streptophyta; class Lycopodiopsida; order Lycopodiales; family Lycopodiaceae; genus Diphasiastrum; species Diphasiastrum complanatum. The sequence goes on along the minus strand of CM055104.1, from coordinate 15,224,073 downwards.
TGAAATCATAAAATTTTGTCTTCAAGGAAGACTACATCTCGGCTAACTAAGATCTGACTTGTTTCAACATTATAGATGCGGTATGCTTTATGTGAAGTTGAATAGCCGATAAAAATATACTTATAGATGACTGGGTCTAGCTTCTTCCTCAGATCAGACGGTATTTGTGCATAGTAGAGACATCCAAATACACGTAGGTGTTTCATACTTGGTTTGTAGCCATAGTAGGCTTCAAACGGAGTTTTGTTGTCAATTGCCTTCGTGCTGAAATAATTTTGTAGATAGTAGGCTGTAGAAATTACTTCAGCCCAAAATTTATTGGGTAACTGAGCATTGGACATCACGGGTCGTGTACGCCGTTCTGTTGTGGAGTGTAGATGGTTGTGAACTGATGGTGCATGTCACATGAAGATAGATAGTTTGCCATTTCATCAGACATGTACTCTCCCCCTGAATTAGACCACAAGGTCTTGATTCTCTGACTAGTTTGAGTCTCAGCAAACTGCTTGAATTCTCTGAAACACTTGAATGCCTCAGATTTCTCTTGATGAATATGATTCTAGTGAATCTGGAGAGGTCATCAATAAATGTGAGGAAATATATAGTTTGACCCAAAGAGGGCACACTCATAGGACCACATAAATCATTATGCATTAGTGAAAGAATGGACTTAGCTCTTTCGGCTTGTCCCTTTGGAAATCTTGTTCTAGGTTGTTTCCCTAGTAAGCACATTTCACATACATTTTGATTTGTTGTGGAGACAACATTAACAATCATGTCTTTGACCATAATGTTATGATGCATGTACAAGATTGACCTCATGTTTAAATGACCTAATATTTGATACCAGACATGAGCACTAGAAATACTCACAGAAAGTGCATAATCATGACTCAAGATACACAAATTTCCTTCTCTATGTGCATAGAGGATTTCATTTGAATTCTTGTCAAGAATGGTACATTGACTAGCAGTAAACAAAGCTCTATAGCATCGATCAGGGATCTTGCTTATAGACAATAAATTTTTTGTTAACTTGGGTACACAGAGTACACTGTCTAATTGTCTAGTAATACCATCTAGGAATTGTAGCCGAATGGAGCCTTGGCCTTCGACTTTGTGTGAGATTGAGTCTCTAAAGAAAATGTACTTTGATTCAGTTGTTGTGAGATTCAAGAACAGGTTCTTACATGGAGTTATGTGCTATGAAGCACCCAAATGTAGATACCATTTGTATGCATCCTTGCTTGGTGGATCTTGTAGCATCAGCATCTTCTCTTCTTCTTGAGAATTTCTGACAAAGTTAGAGCCTCCTTCTTGGTGATGTTGCATCTTCTTCCTTGCTTCGTTGTGCTTGAGGATATGACAGTCTTTGATGTCGTAATTAGATCTCTTGCAATATCTGTTAAAGAGTTTGGTCTTGGCAGGTTATTGTTGTCGACTGTGTTGTTGTTGTTGTTGTTGTGTTGAATCTGATTGTTCCACCTTGGTCTTCTTATCCTTGAAGTTCTTCTTCGTGACTGTTGCTTATTGGAGTAGAAGGCCATCGTATTGGTACTCATTATAGAAAAGCTCTTTCTCTTAACTTCTTCTTGCAATAGACTTGTTGTCAGCTTTTGGAGTAATAGCGTAGGAGTATTGCTCAAAAGCAACACTAGGTTGCCATAGGAGGGTGAAAGACTAGCAAGAAGAGACATTGTAGAGTCTTCTTCTGAAATAGGAGAACCTATAGCAGCTAGTTGATTCAGCAACTATTTGAACTCATTTAGATGATCATTGATTGAGGTACCTTCGCTCATTTTGAGGGTAAGGACTTTCTTTCTCAAAAAGCGAGGAGTCGATACATCTGAAGTTTCATAAATGCTTGTTAAAATATCCCATGCTTCTTTCGAAGTGGTACTATTTGATACGTGAGCTATCTGAGTATCTTTCAGATTAAAAATACAATGGCAAGAGCTTTGCCATCCTTTGCTTCCCATGCAGATAGCATTTATGGTTCCATCAGTCTGGCTATGGAACCGTTTACGTATCTCCATAGCTCCTTTTCGATCAGTATCATCCTCATTTTGAATTTCCACATGTGGAAATCATCTCCGTTGAGCTTGTTGATCAAGCGGATCTATGAGGTAACCTTCTATTAAGATCGATGAAATATGAATGTATTAGGTTCTTTGAATCCTAAAACTCTAGTGAATCCAAAACCAAGCATTGATACCACTGATGAAATGTGGCTTTAAAGCTTTAAGCTCTGATACCACTGATGTGTTGGGATAACAAGGTCGCCTGCCGCAACGAAAATGAAGGTCATCGTTCCACCAAATAAAAACGATGAACAATAATAAATGTGATAGCATGATTTGGATTACTTAGTGAATGGAATAGAGTAGTTCTGATTTGTGATGGACGTCAGTATATGTATCGTAGACAACCATAAAGAGAGATTGCTAAAGGATTAGGCATCTGAGACAACCGTGCAATTCTCTGCTACTGATATTTTGAATATAAAGAAATATGAAACAATTAGGCGTCTATGACACCCATACATTTCTTCATTTATGGAGTACTTGATAGTAACGAAGGAAGAGTGAGAGTTAATAAACATTCAACACAAATGCTATGAGATAGAACAATAGTGATTATGTATATTCAATGTTGTAATAACAACTATCAGATCACAAGACAATTGCACTGATAAGCGCGTGATTCTACTTACAAAAACAAATGAATTGCTACAAATATGAATATTTTACTCTCTCTCTATATAGATTCTCTAACTCTAAGGAGTCAGATACTGTGTAACCAGTTTTTGGTCGTTTGATCTATGTTGCATACATCTTATGATGATGTCTCTGATCATTTAGTTCCTTATATAGTTGTTGGATGAGCTTGTGGTTACAATTACAAGATCATTAGCAGTTGTCTAATTGATCATTAGATCAGTTATTAACTGGAGCATGAAGACGTAAACAAGTTGTATGTGAAATCCTGTGTAAATATGCAGTTTGTCGCATTTTTCATATCTTTTCGGTTGTTGAAGTTTGTGTGTCAAAATACAGACTGTTGCAAAAAACAGTTCATTTCTGAAGACTGCTTTGAGAGAGTGACTTACATGAGTGATTTGGAGGGTAGTTAGGATGACTAGGAGTAAGATTAACTCCAACAATTAGTAGCCGTGAAAGACCTCGAGATGCATCAAATGGATGTCAAGACATCGTTTCTCAAAGGCTACATCGAAGAAGAGCTATAGACCTTCCAAACGAAAGGATTCAAAGTCAAAGGCTAAGAGCACAAAGTGTGCAAGCTGCACAAAGCAATCTATGGTTTGAAACAGGCCGCAAGCGCTTGGTTTGAAATAATCAATGCTTATCTTATCCAATTAGATTTTGCAAACAATTCAGCTGATTGTAATGTTTATTCCAAGCATATAGGTGTCAATTCAGTTCATATTGTTGAATTATTCTCCTTCCTACTAATTGACTAATCGGTTTTTTAATCTTCATCCAACAGCTTATCCAGTTTTGTGGATTCTGTCATGTTTTACACAGTCTCCAAGATTACAAGTGTTTTTACACAGTCTGCAAAAAGACACGAAGTTTGACAACAATGTCGAGAATTTTCTCTTACTACAAAACCTGACACAATCACCTTTTTGTTACAGTCAATTTTCTCTTAAAGCGACACTGTTAAAAATTGCAAGTAAAAATACAGTGTTGCATTTTTCGCATTTTTTGCCTGTCAGGAATTTTGAGTAAAAATGCAATGTCACATTTTTCGCATTTTTCGCCTGTCAGGAATTGCGAGTAAAAATGCAATGTCGCATTTTTTGCATTTTTCAAAGTGCTTCAAATGTTAAGGAAATTACTTTGGCAAAGTGTGGGGCTACCCCAATATTCAGGAAATGAGATTTTGCGACACTGTCACATTTTTCACAAAAGTCGCATTTTTCGCTTTCTGTAGAGTGAAAATCACGTTCATTTATGCAGACAGACTGTTTACGGCCAAATGCCACCGCTTATCAACAAGCAACTTTTGAGAAGAACTGGATGAATGCTAGCAGACTCCAACCAACTGGCAGTTGCATTTGATGACCTAATTGCTTAGTATAAATAGTTGTTCATATTTCAACATCTTAACTCAGAGATCAAGTATTGAATAGTTAGCTTTCGCTCAAGCCTGCGAGCTTGAACATTCTTGAGCATTCTAGCTCAGTTCTTTAGAGTTGATTAGAGATTGCTATTGCGCTTACTACTTATCAGTAGTTGCGTTCAATTCAGACTCATATTTTAGTCGCTCAGAAATAGCTTAGAGTATGCGGCTTCAATCTGCAAACCTCTTGTACTCATTTACTTCTGTTTCGTTTCATACTGAATCAATACTATCTTTTATTGTGTTCAGGTTTGTCTCAGAATGTATGCATTTCTGTGATTCTTCGTGACAGATTATTTGTCTGATAATTCAGTGCTTAAATGTTTGGCTAGGTAATCATTGTAGTACTAATGATTTCAAAGTTAGTTACTATGAATAAGGCCATGATTTAAAGTTGAGTTGGTGGCCTAGATGGAGTTCTCTAGTTTCAATGGCCAAGATTAACTTGAAGGGACCCAAAGTGTCTCGAAGAGTAAAACAGCCTTCAACTTCATTAAAAAATTTCAGTTTAAAGGGACCCAAGGCCCAAAATTGCTTGAAGAGCGAAGTTTCTTCCCTATAAAGAAACAACTCATTTTCTAAAAGGCCCTTATTTTCACCTCCTTTAACGGTTTTGGACCAAATGAAGGGCTACGGACTCCAAACGAAGGGCACCCGGACAGTACTTGCTAGTACGATACCGCAAAATAGAGTATTTGCCATGGAGAAAGTGCTCGGAGAACGTATTTCACCACCTTATAGGTCATGAAGTCGAAATTTGTGGCAAAAAGCATTTTGGAAAGTGACAACAACCTGGCTTTCAATTTTGCGGCAAAGTGGAGGGTGGGGGATGAACTGCATTCCATAGACGAGCACATACATGATGTAGAGTTGGTGCACACCACATTGTGTGGCATTGTAGACTCTTATCAAATGTTTGTGATGGAGATGGCATCAAGAGAGAGACTACTAACCTTTGACGAGCTCACATGAATCTTGATGCAGGAGGAACAACGACAAGAAATGGTGAAAGCTCGTTGTCAAAACATTGATGATTTAAGCACTTGCGGCATGCCAAAAGCAAGGCAAGGGCAAGAAGAAGTCTAAACAACAGTTTGACAAAACTCAAGAGAAAGAGGGGTCATCTAGCAAGACCAAGAAGGAAGACAAGTGCTTCTATTGCGGCAAAAAAGGCCATTAGAAGAGCGAATGTTGAAAATTCTTGGCAGAATTGGACAAGAGAAAACCAAAGCAAGCAAGTAACCTTGTCAATAAAGGTGAAGTCGAAGACTCTAGCATCTTTATATCAACATTGTCATCCAATCAGGAGGATCAAGCTTGGTATATTGACTCGGGAGCCACAAGACACATGACATGTAATAAAGATTGGTTCAATAGCTTGAAAGAGTTGGAAAACGGAACGTCTGTATCGCAAGCAAATGGTGACGTGTGTAAGAGAGGGGATAGGCATTGTTTCCATCCAACTATCTGATGGCAAAAACAAAAGGATCAAGGAGGTACTTTACGTACAAGGTTTGAAGAAAAATTTACTTTCAGTTGGAGCTATTACTGATCAAAAGTTGAAAGTAGAATTTACCCATGATCGTTGCTTTGTAAAGGATATGAACCAAAATTTCAAGGTCATTGCGAATGGTACAAGGGAGCCCAAGATTAAATTGTATAGGTTGAATGCTACAATTAAGGGGCAACATAGACTTATCTTGTCCATTCCATCGCAAACTAAACTATGGCATAAAAAGCTTGGTCATCCATGTCATGACTCTCCATCTCTCAAACCACTTGGGGAGCTTCCTGTCAGGAGATTGGCTTCTTGGTGAAAATGTATCTCATGGTACATCATTCTCCTTGCGTTTGTCATCCGCAACTTCGATCCTCTTAGCACCAAATGGTTTATCCCTACCTCTCCAACCTACTTCCCGAGGTTGAGTAGCAGCATCATGAGGTGCATCTACATGTCCATCATCAGGAATGTCAACAAATGGTCCATCATCAGGATGAATTCTCATTGTATCATCTTTGCCACTTGATGTGTCTAACTTCTCAACATCCTCATCTTTGTACATCTTAGATTCATCAAAGATGACATCACAACTAACATGCATTTTGTTCTCCAATGGATCAAAGCATCTATAGCCCTTCACACAATCATCATATCCTAAGAAGATGCACTTCACAGCTTTTACATCAAGCTTGTGTCTCTCTTCCTTAGGAATGTGTACAAATGCCTTACATCAAGTGGTTCACCTTTGGCTTCTTTTTCGTGAATGCCTCCTCATGTATTATCTTTGGTACAACAATGGTAGGACTTCTATTTTGAAGATAGATTGCGATATGGCCTGCCTCTGACCAAAAATCCTTTGGTAGTTTCATCTCAACAAGCATTGATCTAGCACTCTCCACAATCGTACAATTCTTGCGCTCAACTACACTATTGAGTTCAAGAGTATGAGCTTGTGTGGATTGTCTTTTGATCCCCCATAGGTGACAAAAGTCCTTGAATTCAGTAGACTTGTACTCATCTCCACTGTCAGATCTTAGAACCTTGATCTTCCAACCTATTTGATTTTTGACCATTGCCTTGAAGCTCTTAAAAGTGGCAAAAGCATCTAATTTATTGTTTAAGAAGTATATCCACATCTTACGAGACATATTATCTCTGAAAGTGATGAAATAATATGCTCCACGTATGGACATCGTCCTCCTAGGCCCGCATAGATTTGTGTGAAGAGAGAGGACACAACCTGATAGGTATGAAGCGAATTATGCTCTCTTATCTAGCATCATTCAAAGCAAAGAAAGTGGCTATTTGGTTCGATTGTGCAGCTGCATAGGGCTTCACCAAAAAGAGAAGGCATGCATTATCTCCAAGAATAAATGCCTTTATTGTATTTTTATCTGCTAAATCACTGGCTCAAATAGCACTGACATGTTGCTCAATTTGTATGCAAAGAACTAATTTTGAAGTGGGCTACATCATGAGTACCACCCATAGCCTTGCAACAAAGACTCCATAACACTATGTTGCTATCACATACACCTTGCAATCAAATGGATGCCTACATAATATTTGAATAGATAGCACTCTATGTAGAGAAGATTTTGGTAACCAACATGAGATTTTTTTGGACAATACCTTTTTCCAACATTGAATCTTGCAACAACATGTGAAGATGCTTGTCCCATGTCTAGTCTAAATAAGAGAAAAGCGAAAGGGTCTTAATTCATTCACAATGTCTAGGAACAAGGGAAATGATATCCTATATTTGCATCTCCAAGACAAATCCCTTTCAAATTTGTATAAGTGCCAAGCTAGGTTGTCAATTTTCTCTCAATTACTAGTTGCATGTGGGCGTTTCCACCAAATTGTACCACTAGAATCCGCCAACGTAGCATCCACACATGTAAATAGTGGATGAATAAAGAAAACTACAAATTTATCTTTATTGTCCTCTTCTACGTCTTCGAAAATCATCATTGATTGACAAGCTAGATGCAAACATTGTTGTAGTTAGCACCAATAGTTTTGGGTTATTCCCACATAGTTTTTCTAATTTGGAAAACAATGGCCATGTGCATGGAGTGGATCCAGTTCTAAACGAAGTTTCTTTTCATTTATATATTTTCATTTTATTTTCTCAACTTTGGTTTTGCATTGGTTCCAAGACTTTGCAATTATGATGCTGTATTTGAGAGACAATTCAATGTTTTGTTGATAGGTTATCTCTTTCTAATGATAACCATTTTTCTTCAAAAATATTTAACGAAAACTTAATCTATGAATATGACAAGGTATTTCTTGATCTCTTTTTGGTTGGAAAGTTTGGCATTGTCATCATTTTAGTGAATTCAGTCAGCTATTGGCATGAGATCAAAATGAACTTAAGTATTTATTTTTAAATTAAAGACTTGCTTGTAAACATTTTCCTTTGGAGACAAGACGAGTTAATATTTTAAAAAATTGTGTTGTTTAGTTAGTGAAGAGTGTTAACATGCTTAGACCTGTTTTGATTTTGTAAGATTTGAATCGAGCTATCTTTTTCACGGCAAAAGTATCATTCCTATATATTGTCCATTTTATGTTGGGTTTGACAATATCTTTCTAAGATTCATCACATTCTTGACAAAACATAGATATAACACAATCCATGAATTCATTATACAAAATAGTTGACTGCAAATTTGATAACACAAGTTAAATAAAAGCATGCCAAATCTTCGAAGGTAACTTGCCTCTAAATGTTGACTTTTTCAACCTCTAGAGACCTCTGAACATGAGAGCCTATTCTAGAAGTAAGAAAAGAATGTAGGGGGAAAATGTTCTCCTACCTTCAAAATGAGACCCTGCTCTCTCTAGCTGTCTCTCTAGCTCTCTCTCTCTCTCTCTCTCAAGCCTAGTTTCCAGTGCTTTGATGAAGAATGACTTTCATGGCAATGGAAACCGTTTTCCAAAATTGACATATATGTGTAATCATATCAAAATAGTGCCCCACACATCCTAAAATAAATAAAAGTGCTCTTGTAGGATATATATATGGAAGTGTACGTGCATGAGGCATGGACCCATGAAGAATAGAAACACTATCCTTTTCCTCTCACTTCATCTGTCTTCGCCTGCGCTCTCTCTTTGGAGAGCGCCTGCGCAGCCTATCAGTCATTCTTTAGCAGAGGCACAGAGCGCTTTGGATCGGAACTGTTGCGGCACTGTGGGGAGGTTGCGGCAGGCGATGGCAGAGTTCGCGGAGATGGAGGCAGTGGACGGAGTGCGCATGCCTTGGAATGTCTGGCCAAGCAGCCGCGTTGAGGCTAGCAAGTGCGTGGTACCCCTTGCAGCAGTTATCACCCCCCTGCGAGCTTTGGATCCATCAATGTCGCCCCTGCCTTACGGCCCTCCGCGCTGCAAAACCTGCAGGTCTGTGCTTAATCCCTTTTGCAGGGTGGATTTTGCAGCCAGGCTCTGGATCTGCCCATTCTGCTTTCAGCGCAACCATTTTCCACCTCATTATGCCTCCATCTCCGAGAGCAATCTTCCTGCAGAGCTCTTTCCTCAGTACACCACTCTTGAGTATGTTCTTCCTGGAGAGATTGCTCAGCCGCCCGTGTTTATGTTTGTGCTGGATACGTGCCTGCCAGAGGAAGAGTTAGGGTTTCTGAAGACCGCATTGACACAGGCAATTGTGCTGCTACCCGAAAAGGCATTGGTTGGATTGATCACCTATGGCACTCACGTCCATGTTCATGAGCTAGGCTTCGGACTTTGTCCCAAGTCTTATGTCTTCCGTGGTTCCAAGGAGGTCACTAAAGAGCAGATCCTGGATCAGCTGGGCCTTGCTGGTCGTGGTGCAGGGCCACAGAGGGGCGTGCAATCGGTTGGTGTTAAAGCGGGGGTTTGGGACGGGCTGTCTGGTAGCAGCATTAGCCGCTTTCTTCTGCCTGCATCGGATTGTGAATTCACTGTGACTACGGTGCGTTTTCTGGTTAATTCATAAATGCAACGTAGTTCTCAAATTAAAAGTAGATTGCGCAGAACGGAAAGGATTGTGTGGTTCGGATCAGCTAAGATTTGGGTTAATCGATTTCCAGAAGCTCAAAGGTTTTTATTGTGTGGTCTGGTGCAGCTGAGATTTGAATGCATGCGAACTATCCAGTTAATCTTTTCACAGTTGTAATAGAGAGCTTCTAATTCGAAATTTGACCTTGCAGTTGTTAGATGAGCTGCAGAGAGATGCATTCCCTATTGCATCTGATGAACGCCCGGCAAGATCCACAGGTACAGCTCTGACTGTGGCTGCAGGGTTATTGGGCGCCTGCCTTCCAGGCACCGGTGCCAGAATTCTGGCCTTCGTTGGTGGCCCATGCACTGAAGGTTCAGGCACGGTAGAGCCCTCTCATGCCCATCTTTAGAATGCATCCACACTATTGGGTTTTAAGTGAAATCGATATGAGAGAGTCCATTGATGTACTAGAAAAAATGCCCAAGATGTCGAAATCATCATGTCCCAAAATCTTTCAAGCAATGGATTCAAAGGTGAATAATGGTATTAAGTTGCTGTAGACCATGCTGCTTTTTCATTGCTTTAGTTACTAGTAGGTGGCATTTGTTGCATCTATGTTGTTCTACAAGACATGATCTTTGAATACTTGAAATTTGAGTTGAGAAAAAAATGGCCTCCTTTTCTTTTCTATTAACAAGTTTTGCCGTGATTCTAGTGGAATCATCAATCACAGTATATGCATAATGTGTGGATGGTGCCAAACCATAGAAGCACAGAGTTCCGGAATGCTGCGTCCATGGCAGAGAGAGAGAGAGAGAGAGAGAGAGAGAGAGAGAGAGAGAGAGAGAGAGAGAGAGAGAGAGAAAGAAAGAAAGCTTTATTAACGTCTTTTAATGCCAAAAGGCATATAAGACAAAGTAAGTACATCTCAAGTGTGATAGATACTAGAAGGAGCATATAAATGTCTCCATAATCAAACAACAACAACAACTAGATATTAACCTAACAAGACTAAACAACTAAAGTATCTCATCTACCCTCAAGACATGAAAGTCTGAGATATGGTACAATGGGAATCATATATCTAAAGTTGTACAGTAACCATCTGAGCTGTAGGATAGACCGTATCATGTCACCGCAGGACCACTACTGAAAAAAGCAAGGATAGAAGAAGATGATGATGATGAAGATGCACGAACTGACAAGGAGGGCCGGCGTACGTGAGCTCTAGATAGGCGAAGTCTCTGTGTGGCCATAGTGTATGGTCTGGAAACGGTACGCTGTCGGCGATCACGGTGAACATCCCGAGATAAGATATCTAACTCATCCTCGGACAAAATGCCGGCATCAATGTCTGCTCTGGAACGTCTCCTAGAGAAAAAGGAGGTAATCTGGGTCTGCTGGGAGTCATGGTATCCATCACGATCTCTCTGACAAATATCTCTATGGAAGAGGAACATCTCACGCAGCATCAATGCAACACATCGAGGATCAACATATGAAATGAGTGAGCGCAATGTAACTGGAGAATCCAGGAAAAGACAGCGATAACGTCCATGGATCTCATAATAGATGGGGCATCTGAAAGGAAAATGCTCCTCTGACTCCACCTCCTCTAATGTGCACATCTGACAAAGTCTGCTCATGTGAGGGATTTCCTGGAAACGCCCTGTCTCCACATATAGCTGGTGTGAGGAAACTCGGAACTGTCCCAGTGTAAATCGGAGGCAATGTGAAAGTCCACAATCCAGGTAACGAGGCAAAACTGGGACCCTAGCACTGTCTAGCTCTAGGAAACTGGAGCGACAAAAGTCTGGTTTGACCCCCAAAGGCAGGGCCATGTCACTCGAGAATATGCCCGATAAATAACCCTCCTGATATACTGATGGGATCTCTATGGTAGATCAGAGATATCCATGCCCTATATACGTAAGAGACGAGAAGCCTGGGAGTACCATGATAGCTGATGACCCTGATAATGAAGCTGCTGAGAAGAGAGAAAAGCTATATAGGGATAATGTGAAGCTGCAAGACTCAACACTCTCTGGATGTATGTGATCAACCTGAAAATAGCCTCAACTCAGAGTGGAATAACAACAAACTCAGCAAGTATAATCTGGTGAGGAACAGATGGCTTGGCCCTGATCATATGTTCAAGCATACTGATCTGTCGACGAGAAATGCTAGTCCACTCTGACTCGGGAATCGCAGTGCACCAGGCCTCCGCTGCATACATAGCTATGGGTGTAACAATAGTGTCAAATAGGTCACACTTACTCGGGGCATCTTGAATGTGCTTCCTGAAACAGAAACGCTCCAGACTAACCAACGAGGCATGACCCTTACGTAGTCTAGCTGTGGCGACGTGTCTCATACTGATAGCAGGGCCAGTGAAGGAAGTCCCCAAATAAGTGTAAGAGGATACCACATCAAGTGGGTGTCCCCCTAGAGTGAACACCTGTCGCTGCATAAAGGTCCTGGAGGTATACAAAAAGAGTACCAAGGGAACATATAACTATGGCCTTGAGTATGCTACGGGTGGCAATCTTAAAAGCTATTGTGATGTAGATTGGGTGGTTGATATAGAGAAACAGAAATCCATCACAAATTGTGCATTTTCAGTTGGTTCAACAATAATATTATGGGCGAGAAAAAAGCAACCAACTATTGCTCTCTCATCAACCAAAGCAGAATATAGGATAGTTGCAAATGCAACATGTGAATGGACGTGGCTTTGACAACTACTAGTTGAATGCAAGGAGGATAAAAGTAATGCTACTCGAATTTAGAGTTGCATTCAAACTGCTAAGAATGTAGTGTTTCATGTTCCTACTAAGCATATTAAGGTGCACCATCACTTGATACGAGAAAAAATTCAAGCTAAAGAGATGGAGCTATCAATTGTAGGATAAATAAGCAAGTGGATGACATACTCATGAAAGGGAGCAATGATAAATTTAAAAAAATTTGCCTACATATTGTTATAAAAGAAAATAGATTAGTCATTAATTAAGATGGAGAATTGTAGGATTATTTACTAATGTCTAGTTTTTTTGATTTATGTTGACATTGAGCCTAGTGAGTCCATCAATAGGATCCTATTAGCTAGGGATCAGAGTAATCACTATATTTAATGTAATTTCTTTGATTTTGGTGAATACAATGTGCTTAATGCTATTTCATATTAGACAACCTTATGTAACAATTTGATATGATTCTTTTGGCTACTCAGTATGATATAGTAAAAAATGTGCAAAAAGTGCTTTGTGTTTTTTGGAGAACCCATTGGGGTTTCTCATGACATATTTAATTGTTACAATGCTAAGAACTTTTATACAATATTTTATACCATAGAATCCCCTGGTACCGCCATTATGGTGCCGCCCTTAGATCTGCGGTACCAGGGCGGCACCATTTTTTAATATATATATTTTTTATAATTAAAAAATGTTTTTTTAATGTAAAATAGGCCCAAAAAATGAGAAAAAAAAGGGTCTAGGGTGCAAAAAAGGGGGACTGTACAGGGGGCACTGTGGGGGAGCAGACCTTCGGGCCAATGGGAGTGCAGCATGTGGGGGAGCAACAAATGGGGCCAGGTACAACGTCACATGGGCACTATGGGGGAGCAGACCATGGGGCCAATGGAAGTGTAGCACGTGGGGGAGCAACACATGGGGGCAGGTACAGCCTCACATGGGCACTGTGGGGGAGCAGACCACGGGGCCAATGGGAGTGCAGCACGTGGGGGAGCAACACATGGGGGCAGGTACATTGGCACATGGAGGGATCATCAACAATTGCACATGGTCAAACAGGCTGTGGTGTTAAATAGGCACTCACAATGCCATTGTGAGATGCATTTTCAGAGGCTGTGAGAGAGCCAATGAGAGGTTGTAAGAGCCAGTTTGAGAACCAGGGTGCCATGAGAGAAAGTCGATCGAGATGGTGGAGCGCATACCACTGAAGCCCGAGGGCGAAGCGAGGAGGAAGCTCGAAAAAGATGTCCGAAGGGCACAACGAAAGGCATCGGAAGCAAGAGGCAACATTGCACAGATGCTGTGACAGGCTAGGCAGAGAAATCCGGAGCTGGAGCCCCCCGCCCCCATTGTTGAGGTGGATTTCGATGAGCAGATTGGAATGAACTTCACACGACGACAACTCATCATGGTCAGGGAAAGGGCAGCCATCCGTCGGGCTAACCAGGAGGCAGAGGGAGAGCGACAGAACAATGCACCTGACCAGGGCGAGGAGTCAGTGGAGGATTCGTAGGAATGCTTAGAATAGATAAGGTCCACCCGTATGTGGCGGACTGTTGTTATGTAATTTTCGGCAGTAAATGAGGCGGCATTTAGTGTCTAACATAGTATAAAAAACAGCCCCAGCCGTATATGGTGGGATACGTAATGTTATTTTGATACATCTCTTGAATTAATATACAGTGTGCTTTTTGTGCAACGTGCGCCTGGTGTAATGCAATGTAATGTATGTGTTTATGAAATGCTATCGGGGGGGTCAAAAGTAGCAATTGCTCTTTTGATGATTGTTTGGCGTGCATGTGCTATCAGTTTGTTGTGACATCAATGATCAGCTTGTAGGTGTATTTTTTATATATATATATCATAGTTGCAGCGCGATTCTCGAATCGTGATTCAGAATCGCGATTCCGATTCGCGATTCGGGATTTTCCCAGAATCGTGTAGAATCGATTTTTTTTTTTTTTTTTGAAATTTTTTTAGGCAATATGGGTATCAGATGAAAGTTCTGATCGAGGGGATTATGATTGTGTAGTTTGTCGACTGTTTCGGGTGCGAAACACCAAAAAGTGTGTTTTCACTCGGGGAGTTGGAAGGCCAAATCATGAAGAGGCCTTACCGTCGGGGCCAGGGAGAGCGACAGAACAATGCACCTGACCAGGGCGAGGAGTCAGTGGAGGATTCGTAGGAATGCTTAGAATAGATAAGGTCCATCTGTATGTGGCGGACTGTTGTTATGTAATTTTCGGCAGTAAATGAGGCGGCATTTAATGTCTAACATAGTATAAAGAACAGCCCCAGCCGTATATGGCGGGATACGTAATGTTATTTTGATACATCTCTTGAATTAATATACAGTGTGCTTTTTGTGCAACGCGCGCCTGGTGTAATGCAATGTAATGTATGTGTTTATGAAATGCTATCAGGGGGGGGTCAAAAGTAGCGATTGCTCTTTTGATGATTGTTTGGAGTGCATGTGCTATCAGTTTGTTGTGACATCAATGATCAGCTTGTAGGTGTATTTCTGTGAAGTGCATCTGCTATCATCTCTGCAGTTGAAATTAATTGAAAATACGATTCACACACGCACATACAATCTGAGATAAAATTGAAAATAGAGCATCACATTTACAAATCGACGCATACACAATGTGCAGCAAATAAAGTACGTCCAACACTGGATATAATGTATAAAATGGTCTGAATACAATGTTCGACCATCTGGCCGCCAAACATGGAACATGATATCAAACTGCTAAAATAAAAATAACAGAGCGACAATGAATGCTCTGGCTCTGACTCAGACGAATGCTCCGGAGACAACTCAGGGCCCCGAGCTGACTCTCGCAGCCGATATCTATGCCTGTCTAGAATTGGCATGGGCTGTGTATCCGAGGAGGACTCATCATCCACATCCTCCCAATCTGCCTCCGCATCAGCCCCCAAGCAAGCCAAACCAACTAGACCTGCTCCAGCTGAATGTGATAGTGCACCTCTAGCTGCACCTGGAGCCCTGCGAGGTCGTCCTCTCTTCCCTGGCTGTTTTTGTGCTCTGCCTTTTTTGTTCGGTGCACCCTTGGGCCTTCTTGGTCTCTTGCGGACAAGGGGAGCTGCCAATGCCTCATCACCCCCATGCAAATCACCTGGCTGACTAGGCTGGGCCCAGGTTGAGGCCGGCTGGGATAGGGAAGCCAAAGAGGGGTATCCCTATGCAGCTGAGAGAGGAAATTGAGCCCGTGGAGTGTGCCCGTGGGGTTGCTGCAGGTGGAGGTACTGGTTGTGGAGGGGCCGTCCCTGCAGGAGGCAAGTACAACGACGATATGTACTGAAAGGGGAGTTGTGGTGGCCGACACTGGTACATCCTGGGTGCTGCCAAAGGAGGATGTGAAGTGGGTGCTGCCACTGGAGGAGCCACTATGGATGTGGGTGCTGCAAGAGAAAACCTGGGCACAGATGGTGGCCTGCCATGGAAACCTGGTGCTGTAGAAGTGGATGGCGATGGAGGGGCGGAAGGCCTCAATGGCATCGGTGGCACTGGAGGTGCTGTGCGGCGCATATAAACCCTCTGAGGAACTGGCGGAATTGCAGGCACCTCATGTAGTTGCTCTGGCTGAGACTTTGTGTAGGGCATGCTGGCAGGAGATGATGGGGGTGCCCTGACACTCGGCATCTGCTGGTGGGCCTCTGAATCCAACGTGGCAATCAAGTCGTCTAGCTGGGCATCCGAATACAAATGCTCTGGGCTCTGGGCCTCATCCTGTGCACCATCCTCTGAATCATCTCGTGCCTCATCCCGTGCCTGTGCACCTGTAATAGATCCTAACACCACAGTAGGGCAAACACTAACTGATCCACCCAACCTTGTCTACTCCCTGATATAGAGTAAGCCCCTCCTAGCCCAGTGTGAGGACTGGTAGCAT
Source organism: Diphasiastrum complanatum (assembly GCA_029204225.1). Classification (NCBI taxonomy): domain Eukaryota; kingdom Viridiplantae; phylum Streptophyta; class Lycopodiopsida; order Lycopodiales; family Lycopodiaceae; genus Diphasiastrum; species Diphasiastrum complanatum. Next base: position 15,207,762 of record CM055104.1, on the reverse strand, counting down.
GCATACTGCCAAGTGTCAGCCACGTGGCTCTGACGTGGCTGACTGCACGTCGGGACCCAACTGGGGGCCCTGCCCTGCTGAGAGGGTCCCTAGATTGTGTTAGACCCGCCATGGCTATGGACCTTGTTGGGGCACACTACTCACACCGTCTTGCCCTGTTGGTCGTGTACGCTGGACATGACCCTGACTGTGGTATCTGACCTTCTGTGTTCTCTAGGGTTCGGCACTGGTCACGAGCTCGTAACACTCCCTCCCCCTTAAGAACCGTCTTGGTCCTCTAAGACAAAGTTTGGAAAAATCTTCCGAAGGACGCTGCCTCTTTCCCAAGTGGCATTCTCAACAGGGTGATCATTCCACTTGACCAGGTATTCTTTATATAGAGTATGACGAGTCTGCGTCTCTCTACTGTCAAGAATTTCCTCTGGCTCATGTGGAGGTTGCTGAGAATCCAATGGGAGAACTAGAACACTGTCCTCTACCAGATTTTCTAATCTGGCTAAGGCTTTTCGTAACTGACTTACACGAAAGACTGGAAAAACCTTACTACTGTGTGGTTCATAGGTGATCTCGCCTAGTCTCCTACTGATGGTAAAGGGACCACAATACCTAGGAGACAACTTAGCACACACTCCTGATTTGAGGGTTTTAGAGTCAACTGGAACTCTCAAGTAGACTTTTTCACCAGCGGAGAACTGCACATCCCGTCTGTGTGGATCTGCATAATGCCTGGCTCGATCCTGGGACTGCCTAATGCTACGCTTAGCATGTTCTATCATCTGGTTTAGGTCCTCTAAAAAGTTTCTGGCTGCTTGTTTAAACCCTATAGCTGTGGGTGAGCGTGGCTAAAAACCGTACATCAGCATAAATGGGCTGTATCAGGTAGCTGAATGTTTGGTACTGTTATAAGCAAACTCTAATATCGAGAGATACTCCTCCCAATTAGTCTGCTTCTTGTTGACGTATGCACGAAGCATATCCTCCAGCACCTGATTTACCCTCTCTGTTTGACCGTCCGTCTGTGGATGGTCGGTGGTACTCATATTATTAGTATGGAGATGATGGAATACTGCCCTCCAAAAATTTCCATTAAACTTACTATCTCTGTCGCTGGCTATGCCAGAAGGTAGACCGTACAATTTAAATGACCCATCAACAAACAACCTTGCTAACTCTGGAGCTCTAACGGTTGTTTTGGTCGGAATGAAATGAGCAATTTTGGTCAGACGGTCAACTGTGACCCATATAGCATCATTACCCTTTTGGGTTTTAGGCAGGCCTACTATAAAATCCATGGAGATACTCTCCCATTTACCAGCTGGTATTTCTAAGGGCTGTAACAACCCTCCTGCCTTTAAACGCTCTGCTTTATTTACTTGACATTTCTGGCAACTGGTTACATATTGTTGGACGTCCTTTTTTATATTGGGCCAGAAAAATTGCCAGAAGAATCTCATAGGTCTTCTGTATGCCTGGGTGCCCCGCACTAGGATTATCATGACACTAATATAGGACCTGCTGCCTTTAATCCTCTGAATTGGGGACACATACTCTATCTCTATAGAGCAAGTACTCATCCTGAATGGAATACTGTATCCATTTGAATCCTTGAGTCAACTGACCCTCAACCCCTGGGGTTTGCTTGGGTAATACAGGCTCAGAATCCTCAACGTCATCTGACGTATACTCGGACTCATCATCATCCTCAACGGAAGCTGCCGTATTCTTGGATGAACTGGCACCAGCCTTGGGAACTAGTTCTGGAGTCTGTAATTGTCTGCTCTGGACTGAGTTCCAGATAGTAGAGAAGAATGCATCATGTTGGCACTTCCCTCTCAAGGACTCGAGTAACTCATTACGAATCTGAGTAAAACTCAGCTCGTTTATCATAGGCATTCTGCTAAGGGCATCTGCTACTGTATTGAATTTCCCCGTCTATATCTGATAGACATATCAAACTCTTGCATCAACTCTGCCCAACGAGCTTTCAGACCTCTAAGCTCAGGTTGATTGCAAAGGTATCTGAAACTTTCATGGTCTGTCAGGACCTCAAAGTTGGCACCATACAAATAGTGCCTCCAAGTCTTAAGGGCATGGACTATAGAAAAGAGTTTCTTTTCATAGGCACTGTACCTAGTCTGAGCTGGCTCGAGTTTTTTACTCTCGAATGCAACTGGTCGTCCACTCTGAGTTAGTACAGCACCAACTACAAAGTCGCTAGCATCTGTTTCGACCACAAATGGCTGATTGGGGTCGACGACTTTTAAAACTGGTGTTGTAGCTAAGGCTGTTTTGAGAGCATCAAAGCTCTCCTGCTGTGCGGACTCCCAAATGAATTCCTTTCCCTTTCCCTTAAGAAGATTTGTCATGGGAACTGCTATCTAAGCATATTCCTCGACAAATCGTCTGTAATATCCCGCCAAACCAAGAAAGATCTGAAGTTCCAAAATATTCTGAGGTCTCAGCCAACTGAGTATGGCTTTAACCTTATTCGGGTCCATCTTAATCCCATCTGCCGAGATAATGTGACCCAAATAAGCTACTTTTTCAACGAAGAATTCACACTTGGATTCTTTAGCATAAAGCTTATGCTTTCTGAGCAGTTGAAACACCTTTCTGAGGTGTTTTAGATGCTCCTTCCTCGTTTTGCTGTAGACGAGGATGTCATCTAAAGATACGACTATAAACTTACCCAAGTATGGTCTGAGGACACTGTTCATCAAGGTCATAAAGGTAGCTGGAGCATTTGTGAGCCCAAATGGCATCACCTTAAACTCATAATGACCATGACGAGTCCTAAAAGCTGTTTTCGGGACATCTTCCGATTTTATACGGACTTGATGATATCCTGATCTGAGGTCTATTTTACTGAAAAACTTAGCCCCGTTGATCAACTTGTCTGCCCGAGGCATAGGTATTTATTCTTAATTGTGACTTTATTGAGGGCTCTGTAATCTACGCAAAGACGCATAGACCCCTCTTTCTTTTTCACCAAAAGGACTGGTGATGCCCATGGTGAACTACTGGTATGAATTTGGCCTTTCCCAAGATAATCTGTTAGCTGCCTAGTTATTTCTTCATCCTCTGTGCGGCTGACCCGATACGGAGGTTTAGAAACAGGTGCTGTACCTGGTACTAGGTTTATTACATGATCTACTTCTCTGCTAGGTGGCAAACCATGTGGCAAATCTTCAGGAAAAACATCTTTAAATTTAGACAATAAAGTTTCTAATTTACTGATTTTCTGCTGTAAAGAACTGGAAATAGAAACTTCAGGAATAAACTGAAAGTCACATAAGAATACCTGATGGTCATTGTCTTCGATTAGCTGACAGAGCTCTGAACTGCAGACCATAGGACTGTTGGGAACATCATGCTCCCCTCTCGGCCTTTATGCTGAAACCTGAGGGTGTTCTCCTGATAATTTATGTGGAGGGAAGGTCCTAAATTGTAGAGCCAATCTCTCCCGAGAACAATGTCTATTCGTTCCAGGTGCATTATCTAAAAGTTTATTTCATCTTGGTACCCCTGAATACCAAGATTTAAGTTACTTACCATAGTTTCCCAGATTTTCTTATCTTCACCTTTAGCTAGTGAAACTATGTACCTATGCTGACTAGGTACTTCTGGAAGTTTAAGTTTTTTAACCCAGGGTGTAGTTGATGAAATTATGGGTCACGCCATCATCAACCATAACTCTAACTGACTGGTTACCAACTTTCCCATGCATATGTACTAGGTCATGCGGCCCAAAGCTGAAGGGTCTTGCTAGCATTGCAGAGGTCAGCTGGCAACAATGTTCATGGTCTTCATGATACACTTTGATCTCGGAAGCTGCCGAGTCACTGGGGAAACTTACGGTCTGAACAAGATGAACTTCTTTTTTATCCTTTTTATCTTTCTTAGTGAAAGGCCCCTTGGGACATTGTCTGACTGTGTGTCCCCTGCCCATGCACAGAAAGCACAAACGTTCTTGTTTAGCTTTCTCAAAGTGTAATAGATCCTAACACCACAGTAGGGCAAACACTAACTGATCCACCCAACCTTGCCTACTCCCTGATATAGAGTAAGCCCCTCCTAGCCCAGTGTGAGGATTGGTAGCATGCATGCTGCCAAGTGTCGGCCACGTGGCACTGACGTGGCCGACTGCACGTCGGGACCCAACTGGGGGCCCTGTCTTGCTGACAGGGTCCGTAGACTGTGTGACCCTGACTGTGGTATCTGACCTTCTGTGTTCTCTAGGGTTCGGCACTGGTCACGAGCTCGTAACAACACCCTGTAGACCCTGCATGGCCTCCCAATCGGTACAATCGAAGTCATCTGGTGTCTCCTCTGGTGTGCTGTCGAAGTAACGCCCATGACTCTGTACTGCTGCACGCATCCAAGCAGCTGCAGGACCGGCACATAAATCACTCTGCCCTCTATCAAGAGCCTCCTCCATCATATCGACATAAGTAGGTATGCCACTGGCCCCCCTTGTGTGCCCTGCCTGTCGACCGGTATAACCTGTGCCATGTGCCCCACCTCTGCCACGTGATACACTTGTGACCCCTGCCCGTGGCGTGTGCCCAACACCTGTATCATCTGCCTCATCCCACTCTGATCTGGTGAACACAACCCGAATGGGCTCATCCTCTGACACTGGCTCATCTGCCTCATACAATGGAGGCTCTCGGTGATCAAGCCCAAGCTCTCTTTCTCTCATCTCGGCAAGCTCCCAGTTACGAATAAAACCACAGCTGATCTAAAGCTAAGCTATGAAAGCATCACATAAGCAAGACTTAAGCTATGAAAGCAGCACATAAGCAAGACTTAACCCTAGAAAGCAGGAAAGAGAGAGATTAAGGAGACTAAAGAGAGAGATCAATATCATCAGCTGAATAACAAATGACACAGTTTCCCTACTTATAGCCAAGAGGAAGCCCTAAAAGGAAGCTTCCGATGGCTAGGGCCCAACTGGGAGGGAAAATAGTGCGCCCTCCAAGAAGGCCCCCACTCTCCAGTAATATGTCCAAATGGCCTAATAATGAATAATAAGGCCAAAGGCCAACCATATAGTCTAAGTGTCACTAATGAATAAAAAAGGGCCCAAGGCCTGCTTATGCATAAAGTAAAGTAAATGTAAATGGACGCGGCAAATGTAATGAGCCGAGTCCATAACTCTCCCTGGCACAAAAGAAAAAGACCCAACTGCCGAAAAGAAACTGGATCAAGTAGCAGCAAGCCCAGGTGCATCAACAGCTAGAGCAACATCTGATGTAGAGGAATCAACAAGTGCAGCAAGAGCACGAGCCTGATCCGCAAGTGATGGTGTATGATAAAAGACATCAATAGGCTCCCATGTGGCCTCCTCAATAGGACCGCCATCCCACTGGACCAAAAACTGAATCTGCCGGCGGCGTCGACTATGGTATAGACGAACCTGTAATATAGCAGCAGGTAAAAATGGAAATAACTCTGGAGCAGTAGGAAACTCAGCATCACAAGGAGCGTCATCCTCAATAGCAGCACGTAATAAACTGACATGGAATACATCGCAGGCGCGTGTGGAAGCAGGAAGCTATAAGCGATATGTAACTGGACTAAGAACCTCCAAAATGCGATAAGGCCCATAATAACGTGGTGCAAGCTTCTCAGTAGAAGCATGGCCCTGGACAAAATGATGACGTGCAAACCGTAGGCGTAGATAAACCATATCTCCAAGCTGAAGCTCAACATGGCGAATCAACTGAGGTCTGATAACGCTGCTGAACATGCTGTAAATGAGAACTGGCCCGGGTAATAAGCTCTCGAGCACCAAGGTATCCAAAAAGCCCGAGAAGGTAGAACAATCCATCATAGGATACACCAAAAACGGATGGAGAATCGGATGACCCATCGGAACTGGCCGCAAGTGTAATCCCAAAGTACACGACACAGTTTCCCTACTTATAGCCAAGAGGAAGCCCTAAAAGGAAGCTTCCGATGGCTAGGGCCCAACTGGGAGGGAAAATAGTGCGCCCTCCAAGAAGGCCCCCACTCTCCAGTAATATGTCCAAATGGCCTAATAATGAATAATAAGGCCAAAGGCCAACCATATAGTCTAAGTGTCACTAATGAATAAAAAGGGCCCAAGGCCTGCTTATGCATAAAGTAAAGTAAATGTAAATGGACGCGGCGAATGTAATGAGCCGAGTCCATAACTCTCCCTCTCTCTCTCTGCCATCAACTGTGTGCCCAAGTCATCTGCAGGCATGGGATGGGTGCTATCCGTAGGCAAGTCAACCTGGCGCTCCAAATCAGATATCTTCGTTTGCAAGGTTAAAATTTAGCATGCTAGAGAAACAACTTGATCAGGAAATGAAACCAACGTATTAGTGAGACGTCAACCAACATGCTATGGGAGAATAGCCTATCACCTGCAATGCGCTCGTAATGGTCGGCAGTCTCTTGGCGAGACGTGCGTTGGTGCTACAGAACACCAACCGCTCTAGTTGACTCACTGACAGCCTGTATCTTCTCCTCGTGTGAATGAGGGCCCATGTGCTCCAATTATGCTCACACACGGAGGCAACACAATCTTGTGGTACGTGCAATGAAATGGTTCAGCACATGTGCACGGGGGAATGCCAAGCAAACGCACCAAGGGAGGATGAAATAGAACTGCATACCTGTGAAAGGACCCGCAGTGCAAGACGCTGTATGGAGGGATAGGTGCTACCGAACATGGTCCACCAGGTAATGGGTAGTTGCCTCCTCTCTGGATCTTGAGCAGCCGAGTGACCGAACGTGCCCATGCCGAAACGAAATGCAGCTAGCTCCTCCATGAGTCTGATAGGATCCAAACCAATGTGTGGGCCTACCCTGTGGATGTACTCAAGCCAATCTGCCTCGGAGAGAGGAAGAGGGGATGCAGTATGTGTGCAACGCTGTGGATGCTCCTGTGGAAGTAGTTCCACTGTGTCTCCCAGATGAACTTTAGCTCGGTCATCCTGCATGTGAGAGGCATGTGGTCTAGGGTTCAGGCACATGATCGAAGCAAATTACGGAAAAACGTAACATCGACAGAAAAACAAACTAGCAATCACTGAAAAGATAAAGACCAATTCATTAATATACTGCTTACCTCTTTGGCTGCAAGCTGGGCAACTGCATGAACTGTCCAATCCGGTCCATGAGCTCATACACCAGTCCAAGTGTGGACCCCTCGCTGTCAACCATGTGGAGCACAATGTAGAGTGGTCGAAGGAGTCATGACAATGTCTGTGCATCCCTCCAGAACTAGTCTCCCCTCACCGTGGAAGAAAAGTGCTTCCCATCCTCTGTGCGCTGAAACGTACTGGCACGCCAAAGATCGCTGGCAACCATCTGGAGAAGCTGTGCCCTGCACCTGATCAAACAGTCGATGACCACCAAGTCGAAAGCAAAGCGTGTGGGGGCTGGCTTCCGGAGGTCCAACTGGCTGAACACCCGGAACATGGCAAGAACACGCCTCTTCCTGGTGACAAAAGTCACCAGGAAGAGGGCCTCACGGACGATGGCTCTAACCCAGGGAAGTGCACCTATGTCCCCCATGAGAAGGTCTATGCCGTGCGCTGCACAGGGGGTATGGACGATGTGGGGGAACTCGGCCTCTAGCAGGACACCCATCTGAACGCAGTTGGTGGCATTGTCCATCACCACCGTAACGACATGCTGGGGGGGCCTATGGACAAGATGGAAGACCTGATGACATCAAACATGAACTCTGCAGATATGACTCTCCCCACCCTGCTGCAATCCACGGCCCTCAAAAATTGTGTGCCCATGCAGCTGGAGACCAAGATATTGAGGATCGGCCTCCTCTTGACATCAGTCCAGCCATCGGACATGATTCTACAACCGTATGTGGCCCAGTGGTGGCGTAGAGGCTCCATCTCTCTAGACAAGGACTCGACCTTATCTCTCAACATGTGTGTGCGGACAACCTCTGAACTTGGGACTCTCCAGCTAGGGCTGATAGACTGTGCAAGGTGGAAGGCCCTTTTGAAGGGCTCAGAGTCGGTGATGGCAAACAGAAGGTTCAGCTCATAAATCAAACTGGCCATGGCCTGTGGCCTCTCTGTCCATGTGCGGCTGATGCGCGCCGCGAATGGTCTGCTGCCTAAGAACTCTCCCTGCTAGGCGACGGGTAGTGGACCTCCAGCATGGTGCACCAACCGTGACGGGAATGGATGATGACGTGACAGGCTGGGCACTAGTGGATGCATCGGTTGTAGACGTGGGATGGGGAGAATAGGATGCACTGGCAGGGATGGGTGCAGCAGCATAAGTGGGATGCATTGGAGGGGCAACATTTGGCGTGGGATATGAAAACTGCTGGCTAGGGACGTCATTCGGATGGGAAGGGAGGGAGGAAGGGATCTCCTCAACATCCTCGAAGGCCTCGTCACTAGTGGGCCTTCTCGGGTGGCCGAGAGTCCATGAGAAAGTCGTAAACTAGGGGAGTGCGAGCAAGGTTACACCCCGATTCGAACCGGCCAATTCGAACCGATTCTTTCCGGTTCGAACCGGTAGGCCAGGTTCGAATTGGAAAATGGTTTGAACCGAAAAAAAAATAAAATTTCAAATTTTGTTTTTTTGAAATTTTGGGGTTTTTTTTTTTTTTTTTTTTTTTGCCCTAAATCCGGTTCGAACCGAATTCCGGTTCGAACCGGGTCCGAATGGTTCGAGGTTCGAACCGCGGTTCGATGCAACTATGAGTGCGAGCAACAGGACGTGGTGGTGGAACGACAGTGGCAACTGGCGGACGTAAGGGAATGGGTTTCACCAGAATGGGTGTAGATGGGGGTGCGTGTGGCAGAACTGTCTGAGGGGGATGAGGGGCAGTGGGGCTGGACAAGGATGCACTCCTTCTCCTCGTGCGTGCCAGCCAAGCAGGCAACAACTCGGGGTCAGCCACGTAAGGAGCGGTGCAAAACCGGAGAACACCCTCCGAAATGGTGTTCTCCCCCACCACAAGACGTGGCCCGTAGGTGTCCAGAAGTCGCTGCCTGACGGGGACGGACATGCTACCACAAGGGGCAACATTTATGGTGCCACCATTTTTAGCGCGTGCACCGAGCAGGTGGCCTTTAAGGCGAGTGAGGTTGGCAACGAACTCGACCAGGCAATATCGGCAGCTCACGACCTTTGCACCAGTCTTGTTGGACTTGTCGGCAACTCGCCTGACAACGTCCACCTTGTTCCACAGATCGGCAAGGTTGGAATGCACCATTTCGATAGGAACTGGGGAAAAAAGGCAGAGATGATCGTGAATGCGATAGGTGGAAGGCTGGAAAAACCATAGCAACGGCGGAAACACCAGGAGCAGGGGCGGAAGGCAACAGATTGTACGCAAAGACAGTATGAAGGCAAGGGGGGCGCGGACAACAGGGGGGGGGCGCGATGGGCAGGGAGAGAGACAAAGTGAGGGGGAGGGAAAATTAGGTTTTAAACAAAAAATATATATATTAAATGAATAGTCTTGATTCTGGATTCCTACATGGTATCAGAGCCATTTTTCAGAATTGATTGCTTGCTGGAGGGCACCCAATAGGCAGCCACATTTCTCCTCTTTTGGTTCATAAAAATCAGAATTTTTCTGATTTTTGTGGAGAGAGAACTGTTCGGCTCCTTCTTGTTTTTTGTGCGGGAAATTGTAGGGAAAAGCTTGGAACCTCCACTCATTTGGGAGCCAGCAGTAGGGCGCCCATGCTCAACTAGTTTTCATGTGATTGAAATCAGATTACATGCTTCAAATTTCAGATTTTCTTCTTGGAGGAGGGCGCCCATCTACTTTGAAGACAAATGTGTTTTTGACATATTTTTAGTGGCTGAAATTTTTCTGTTTTTGAGCCTGGAAGAAGGTCCTACCATCTGCTCCATTAGCACATTGAGTGCACACCATTTTACCACAAAAGTTTTGGTTGTGGTTCTGGCTTCATTGGAAGCCTGCATATTAGTTAGTATTCTGTTATTTCAGCAAAATATAGCCACCTATATCTTCTTGTGAATGAGCTATTGCATGTGGTGTATTGCAATCTATAGTGCTCATTAATTCAGCTTTGATCTTGCTGATTTTTTAGTAGATTTTGGCCTGGAATATGTTTTTCTCATCTACTATTAGCTGAATTTTCAGAAATGGCTAAAGAATCTGAATCTATAGGTTCTTTGTTCAATGCAGATAGGTTGGATGGAACTAATTTCTCCTTGTGGTGCTACATGATCAAAAACCTCCTTATTGCTAAAGGTTTGTTTGAAGTTATAAGTGGTGATGAAGAGAGGCCACCTAGTTTGGCACCTACTACACCGTCAAGAGCTACTTCTTCAACATATGTGGAGGTGTCTTCTGAAGAACAAAGTGGAAACAATGATGGTGCAGAGACAACATATCTTCCACAAGTTTGATGGTTGAATTGCTCACATGGATGTGAGAATATGGTTGGACAACTTTAACAGGTATTTTCAGTCACATCCAAATAGCGACCATGACAAGATTCAATTTGCAGGAACATACCTTGATGGATCTGCAAAAATTTCGTGGCGATATTGGATGCAGTGTGAAGAACCTCATGTTACCACTGATAAATGGCCAACCTTTGTACAAAAGTGCATCGAAGAATTTGAATGTACAGACGGCCAAATCTTCGACCATCATTTTTCCTTCATGGGAACAAGGATTACAGTCTGAAGCTAGTAAAATGGATTCAATTCGATAGCTTTGGATCTGTAATGAGGCAATAATTTTTTTTGGACGGACTACTTAACCAAGGCAATCAAGCTGATCAGACAAGCGTCTTCATTTTTGAGGACAAAAATGTCTTATCTACATGAATCCATGCTCATATTTCCATTGATTGTACTCTTTATTTCTTTGCTAATGTGATTCAATGGATATCTTTGTGTTTCTAGCATTCTATGGATATGTTATCTTGATTGTCTTGTACTCTTCTTGCTTTTAGCTTTACTATCATTGTTATTGCTATTAGTTTGGGATTTGGCACATGACAAAGCTCATATTTTGTGAATCAATCAAGTATTGAAACTGACACTCTTTAAGTAGCTCATCCTTGCCTTGAACTTTATTCCAAGATGTATGGATAATGAAGATCAAGATGAAGAATGCCATGTGGATATGACGATCCAATTTTGGGGATTGACATTTACTTGATATTTCATATTGGTTGCTTATGCATTAGTGTCAGGGAGATGAATGGTGTCCTTCAATAGTGGACATTGGAGAGGTTTATGTTATCAAAGGACTTTAAGTAGAGAGATGCCTCCTACAATGATCATTGGAGAGGTCACTTCATTTTGAAATGGAAAATAAAGATCAAAATGGAGAATTCCATGTGGATATGAAGATTCGACTTATGGGATCAACGATTACGCGAAGTACATACATTTTCCATATTATTTGTTTACGCATTATTGTTATGTATGATGAATGAAAAATGCACTTGGGACTAACTTCAAAGTGCAGGTTTATCTGATCAAGTACAACCAACAGGATTTGCACGTTATACTCCTACAATATTGAGGAACAACTCAAGAAAAATGCTAAGAAATGGGGATTTTCCTTCAGAAGGTTAGTTAGTCATGCTAAAGGTACTAATGTGGAAGAAACACATTCCTTACATAAAAAAACATAAGTCATGCAAAGGAAAACAATCAACCGTGCAAAATACAATGCACTCCAAAACAGATGGTCTAGTATTGATAAAGATTGGGAAATAGGTGAACACAACAACGAGATTTCAGTGGAAAATGGCCTAATCAAATAAAAGCTGTCATAGAACTTGACCTAGAAACCTTCTGTCTTTGAAAATGCCTCCCATAACTGGCCTCAAGTTTTGTGTTTCGGGGCCTTAATGTCAAAAACATAAATTCATTTTATAATCATGTTCTATGGAACACAGGGACCTGTAAACAACACGCAATGAGATTTTATGGACAACCATTTTCTCATCAAAGTCACTTTATAAGAGTTACATGATTTGGTGAGAGTATCTATGCCGGTTAATGTCTTTAGTTAGGAATTTTTATTGAATCTAATGTCAATTTGCCATTTCTTGTTCTCGATTGTTGGCATTCTTGGACATAATAAGGTCTCAATAGGCTTGTAGGTACAGCTACTTAGTTTTCACACATATCTACGTCACCCTTGGATAGAATTCTTTTCATTTCTCATTTTATGCTTAAAGCAAGCCTTTCATAGCTTTTGAAAATTTAGTACTCGAGTTATTCGTATCTTTCTACATGAATCTCTATGTTTCATGCACAGCTGCAGATATATCTTGGTGGGTCCAACTGTGTTTGTTGTCTAAGGCAGTTTTTTATGTGCTCTTGTATTGTTACTACGCGTTAATTGGCTTTTCACTCATGGTAATCTAGCCTACTTTAATGAAAACTTAAAGTTTTTATGTGGTCTGGAACTATCAGATTGTTGCCAAGGAGCTTTCAGAAACTATTCGTTCACACAAGGATCTAGCCAAGGATGCAGCCCCCAAATTCACTAAAGCGGTCAAGTTTTATGATGGCTTAGCCAAACAACTTGCAAACCAAGGACATGTCTTGGATCTCTTTGCTTGTGCTTTGGATCAGGTGAGCCTCCTTGTACATGGACTAATGTTTAGATTTCTGGTTTGTGTTTTTTGTACAACTGTTTTGTACCATGGCTTTAGAAGCATTGAAAAGTTGACTGCATTACCCAAATGATATTTTCATGAGGTGTACGTTGGTGTTCCATTTCTGCTGATATGCAGACAGAATATCATGAACAACACATTTGAAGAGTTGTGTCTCATACCTATTTTTGAAGCTTGCCCAGTTAGAATGCTCAAAGCTTGTATCTCTAGGCATGTCGAATAGAGCTGACTTCAGAGGCCTGGCTATCTTCTAAAGAGGTAAGAATATGTTGAGAGAACTCCGAACTCCTTGGATTGGGTTGAGACCAAAAAAAATATTTGATTGGGCTAGTAAAAATTCTATGTAAGCTGTATGCAGAACAAGGACAAATGACTTGTGATGCTGTAAATATGTGATATTGAATCATATGTTCATCCAGGGCGTGGCCTCCTGGCCTTATAGAAACGTCATGGGCTATCGGCCTCCCCGAGGATATGGCCAAATGGCCTTACCACTTCACAACCTGAAGGATGGCCCAATGGCCTAATGGGATTTGAAGTCCAATAGTTTTTTGTTTCGGGGTTTCCAGTACTGGAGGCCCTTAGAACAGGGAGTGTTTTGGTATGGTCTGAATTGCATTTCTATTCCAATTGATTCGATTTGGGAATTGAGATCCTTTGATTTTTGTCGTGCGTTTCTAGAATTTAAGTGTTTGGCCAAGAAAATCTAAGTATCTGATCATTCAAATCCCTTTTTCAACTCCAAGTTCCAATCCTCTCCTTTCTTCCACGTCTAAGTGACTTGAATTTCTAAACCCTAAACCCAAAGCTGAAGTAGTTCAATACTGTAACTTGTAAGTTTCAAACTTGCTTAGAATCTGGGTTTATGATAAATCATGATTGATCGTATTACTGATAATTGTAATCTGTAATATCTATATAGGCTAATCAAGACTCAGATGATTAATAGTGTGCAATGTGCATTGCGTAAATGTATTCACCCTTTACCAGAAACAATTTTATTGTGCTGTATTTATATGCATTAGGAGGCTGCCCCATTGAGTACCACTACCTCAACTCCACATTACCCTATTCTAGAAGCAATAACACCTTCACGACCACCTCATGTCGAGGTTTGAGAGGAATGAAGTCCAGCGTCAGGTATTTGAATTGTTTAACCAAGATCTAATCATTCATAGTTAAACTGATTTGTTGCACGTGCTACTTGTTGATAAGAAAGTCCAGCATCAGGTATTTGAATTGTTTAACCAAGGTCTGATCATTCATAGTTAAATTGATTGGGTGCACATGTTTTACTTATTGATAAGAAAGGCCATACCAAATGGCTATGCATTGACCATAGAGTCGTCAATAAGCTTATCATCAGGAACCATTACCCTGTTGTCCCCATGCATGAGCTTTTTGATTAGTTAGATAACACAACTGTTTTCAACAAAATTGCTCTTCGTTTGACTATCACTAAATACGTATGCATCTTGGGGATGAATGTAAGATAGCTTTATGCACTACTTTCGGCGTTTCAAATCTCAAGTCCTGCCATTTGGACTTCAGAATGCCATGACAATATTCTTAGAGCCCTTATTGGTCTTTGTGTGTTGTTCTATGTTGATGATATACTTGTTTACAGATTAATTCAGGTTTTCTTGGTTTTCCATAATTTTAAAAAAAAAACTTGTATTCCTATAGATACCATTGGCTGATGTGCGTTCCTAGGTCATTAAACCCACCTTGAAAAGTCCAACCCCCAAAATGCTACAATCGTATCCCTCTCCACTCCACTTTTTGCAAAGGCACAGTTATGGACTTGGCTCTTTACATTCGCCACATCCATTTGCATCTACTTTACCTTTACTTTTTATGTATAAGCAGGCCTTGGGCCCTCTGTTTTATTGTTTACTGACATTTAGACTATATGGTTGGCCTTGGGCCCTATCATTCATTTTATTGACATTTAGACCATATTACCTTGGAGGGGCTCCCCGGTTGACTCTTATCCCCTGGACCCCTTTCTAGGGCTTCCTGTTGGGTATAAGTAGGGCTCTAATTTCACTTTCATTTCGGCTTATGATATGGATCTCTCTCCTTTAGCCTCCTTAGTGTCTCTTTTCTTGCTTTCTAGCATTTAGTCTTGCTTATGTGCTACTTTCTAGTTTAGCCTTAGATTACTTGTGGATCCGTTCGTAACTTGGCATCAGAGCACTTTCCTTAGCAGAAATTTTTTCTGTCTACAGAAGAGCGCCCATCCACCGTGCATATCTTCTTTCCTCCAGCTCCATCACTGCTTCCTCGCTATCCCTACCCTCGCTCCCTGCCCTCCCTCGCTTTTCCCTCGCCCTCACTGTCCCTCCCTAGCTCTCCCTGCCCTCGCCCCTCGCTGTCCCATACCCTCCCTCGCTTTCCTTACCCTCGCTGTCCCCCTTGACCCCTCTTCGCTGTTCCGTCACCCTCCTTGATCCTCCTTCGCTGCTCCAGCATTCTACCCTCACCTCCTTGACCTCGCTCCTTGCCCTCCCTCGCTGTCCCACCACTACCCTCCCTCGCTTTCCCTACCCTCGCTGTCCCTCCTTGACCCCCCTTCGCTGTTCGATCACCCTCCTTGACCCTCCTTCACTGCTCCAACATTCCTTGCACCCTGCCTTCGCTGTCCCATCACCCTCCCTCGCTATTCCAGCACTCGTCCCTCGTTGTCCCTCCTACATTGCACCAACCTGGTTGCAGCTGTTCCACTGTCTTCTGCTTGGTGACTACCTACCTCTATTACGAGTTCTTGTGAGAGTCACTTACATGTTTTTTATGGCGTACCTGTTGTGACGAGTTATGTCCTCTCCTTCAGTTCGTCCATTGGATTTTGTACGTCTCTCGCTCTTGCTCTAGTTTCATTTCTCTTTCATTATGTCGGAAGCTCATTCTCCGACCATGAGTGAACACCCTCAGGATTCTTTGACAGATCATATTCGTCAGGCCATGGATGCCGCTATTTCTAGCCTCTCTTCTCATTTAGATACTATCATGACCAATCTTGCCTCATTTCAGTCCCAGATTGACGCATTACAGCCCCATCGTCCTGGCAAGGCTCCTATGATGCCTATCCTCGGGACACCGTCGTCCTCCAGTTATCCTTGTGGCCATGGATCTCCCATTCTGGCTCCACCTCCTGGATTTCAACTCTTTTCACGTACGACAGGTCCTGAGCCACACTTTGCTCGTGATTTCCGTATATATTGCTTTAGTGGATACATGCAACACACATGCCTTTATCAATAGTTACATCTCCAGTCGATCCGTGCTTTACCTATTTCTGCTCCACAGCCTCTCAATGTTGAGGTTGCCAGTTCTCATTCTTTCCCTAGCTCTTAGATGTTTCAGGACTGGGCATACCACATTGGGGATTTTTTTGGACAGGCGGATCTTTATATTATTCCTATGGAGCGCTATGATCTTATCCTTGGTGCTGATTGGTTTGCTTCTCTTGTTGCCGTTACACTGGATTTGACACGGCAGACACTCAATTTTGTGCATGATTCACTTACCCACTCCCTTGTTGGCATCGATTTCCAGGGAGATTATTAGCTGATAAGTGGGAAACAGTTTATGCGTAGCCTACCTAAGGCTCATTGTGCGGCTCTCTTATGTGTCTAGCATGCTACAGTAGCTCCTTCAGTCGCCATTTCACCACCATCAGCTGTTCCTTAGGTGATATCTGACGTCTTACATCGGTATGCTTATGTCTTTTCAGAACCTACGATGCTAGCACCATTGCGTGATGTTAACCACCACATTGATTTATGCCCTAGGTCTGCTCCTCCCTCCCGTCCTCCCCACCGTATGTCTAAGTTTGAGCGTGATGAGGTTTCAGATCTCTGCATTATTAGATCAGGGTCTTATTGTTCCTAGCCATAGCCCTTTTGGAGCCCCTGTTTTCCTTGTTAGTAAGAAAGATGGTACCAAACGTCTCTGCGTAGATTATCGTGCCCTCAATAAGTTAACTATCCATAACCAGTACCCTATCCCTCACATGGATTTCCTATTTGATCAGCTTGGCACTTCCCAGATTTTTCCAAGATAGACCTTTGTTCTGGATATCACCAGATTAAGATGCACCACTCTGACGAACATAAGACTGCTTTTCATACCCATCTTGACTTATATGAGTTTCGTGTGCTTCCTTTTGGTGTTACCAACGGTCTTCCTACGTTCCAGAATGTTATGAATAATATTATGCGCCCACTTCTTGGTCATTGTGTTTTAGTTTATTTCGACGACATTTTCATTTTTAGTACATCCCTTGTCGAGCATGTGTCCCATCTCACGTTTGTCTTTCAGTTACTCATTCACCATCATTTGTTTGCCAAGTTGTCCAAATGATCTTTCGCCGTTGCTGAGATTGAATTTCTTGGGTTTCTTATTTGTGGTGCGCGTATTCACCTTGATCCTCGTAAGGTTCAGGCTATCCAGGACTGGCCTAAACCAAACTACGTTCACCATATTCGTATGTTCCTTTGTTTAGCCACTCACCTTCGCCTCCCTGTTCCACACTTTGCCACTGTGGCTGCTCCTCTTCATGCTCTTCTAAAGAAATCTCGTACATTTCTGTGGACCCCTGAATGTTAGACAACCTTTGATACTCTTCGTCGCGCTATTGTTGATGTTGCTGTTATATGCTTATCTCGATTTGACCAGAAATTTATTTTTGAGACTGATGCTAGTTTCATTGGTTTGGGTGCCTTACTTCGCCAGTCCCAATCCATCATTGCTTATGAGTCGTGACGGCTTCGCTCTTATGAGCAATGATATTCTGTCCATGAGAAAGAGCTTCTTGCCATTATCTATGCTCTCAAGAAGTGGCGTCATTACCTATATCGTATATCATTTGACATGTGTCACTGACCTCCAGTCTCTCCGTTATCTGTTGTCCCAGCGGGATTGTAATAGATCCTAACACCACAGTAGGGAAAACACTAACTGATCCACCCAACCTTGCCTGCTCCCTGATATAGAGTAAGCCCCTCCTAGCCCAGTGTAAGGACTAGTAGCATGCAACTGCCAAGTGTCGGCCACGTGGCACTGACGTGGCCGATTGCACTTCGGGACCCAACTGGGGGCCCTATCCTGCTGACAGGGTCCCTAGGCTGTGTTAGGCCCGCCATGGCTATGGACCGTGCTGGGGCACACTACTCACACTGTCTTGCCCTGTTGGTCATGTACGCTGGACACGACTCTGACTGTGGTATCTGACCTATCTGTGTTCTCTAGGGTTCGGCACTGGTTACGAGCTCGTAACACTCCCTCCCCCTTAAGAACCGTCTTGGTCCTCTAAGACAAAGTCTGGAAAAATCTTGCGAAGGATGCTGCCTCTTTCCCAAGTGGCATTCTCAACAGGCTGATCATTCCACTTAACCAGATATTCTCGGTATAGAGTATGACGAGTCTGCGTCTCTCTACTATCAAGAATCTCCTCTGGTTCATGTGGAGGTTGCTGAGAATCCAATGGGAGAACTAGAACACTGTCCTCTACCAGATTGTCTGATCTGGTTAAGGCTTTTCGTAACTGACTAACATGAAAGACTGGAAAAACCTTACTACTGTGTGGGAGTTCTAGTTCATAGGTGACCTCGCCTAGTCTCCTACTGATGGTAAAGGGACCACAATACCTTGGAGACAACTTAGCACACACTCTTGATTTGAGGGTTTTAGAGTCGACTGGGACTCTCAAGTAGACTTTCTCACCAATGGAGAACTGCACATCCCGTCTGTTTGGATCTGCATAATGCCTGGCTCGATCCTGGGACTGCCTAATGCTACGCTTAGCATGTTCTATCATCTGGTTTAGGTCCTCTAAAAAGTTTCTGGCTACTTCAACTTTTTCTTGTTTAAACCCTACAGCTGTGGGTGAGTGTGGCTGAAAACTGTACATAAGCATAAATGGGCTGTATCCCGTAGCTGAATGTTTGGTACTGTTGTAAGCAAACTCTAATATCGAGAGATACTCCTCCCAATTAGTCTGCTTCTTGCTGACGTATGCACGAAGCATATCCTCCAGCACCTGATTTACCCTCTCTGTTTGACCGTCCGTCTGTGGATGGTCGGTGGTACTCATATTAAGTTTAGTATGGAGATGATGGAATACTGCCCTCCAAAAATTTCCAGTAAACTTATTGTCCCGGTCGCTGACTATGCCAGAAGGTAGACTGTACAATTCAAATAGCCCGTCTACAAACAACCTCGCTAACTCCGGAGCTCTAACGGTTGTTTTGGTCGGAATAAAATGACCCATTTTGGTCAGACGGTCAACTGTGACCCATATAGCGTCATTACCCTTTTGGGTTTTAGGCAGGCCTACTATAAAATCCATGGAGATACTCTCCCATTTACCAGCTGGTATTTCTAAGGGATGCAACAACCCTCCTGCCTTTAAACGCTTTGCTTTGTTTACTTGACATTTCTGGCAACTGGTTACATACTGGTGGATGTCCTTTTTCATACTGGGCCAAAAAAATCGCCTACGAAGAAGTTCATAGGTCTTCTGTATGCCTGGGTGTCCCGCACTAGGATTGTCATGACATTCATATAGGACCTGCTGCCTATAATCCTCTGAATTAGGGACACATACTCTATCTCTATAGAGCAAGTACTCATCCTGAATGGAATACTGTTTCCATTTGAATCCTTGAGTCAACTGACCCTCAACCACTGGGGTTTGCTTGGGTAATGCAGGCTCAGAATCCTGAACGTCATCTGACGACGTATACTCGGACTCATCATCATCCTCAACGGAAGCTGCCGTATTCTTGGATGAACTAGCACCAGCCCCAGGAACTGGTTCTGGAGTCTGTAACTGTCTGCTATGGACTGAGTTCCAGATAGTAGAGAAGAATGCATCATGCTGGCATTTCCCTCTCAAGGACTCGAGTAACTCATTACGAATCTGAGTAAAACTCAGCTCGTTTATCATAGGCATTCTACTAAGGGCATCTGCTACTGTATTGAATTTTCCACGTCTATATCTGATAGACATGTCAAACTCTTGCATCAACTCTGCCCAACGAGCTTTTCGACCTCTAAGCTCAGGTTGATTGCAAAGGTATCTGAGACTCTCATGGTCTGTCAGGACCTCAAAGTTGGCACCAAACAAATAATGCCTCCAAGTCTTAAGGGCATGGACTATAGAAAAGAGTTCCTTTTCATAGGCACTGTACCTAGTCTGAGCTGGCTCGAGTTTTTTACTCTCGAACGCAACTGGTCGTCCACCCTGAGTTAGTACAGCACCAACTGCAAAGTCGCTAGCATCTGTTTCGACCACAAATGGCTGATTGGGGTCGACGACCTTTAGAACTGGTGCTGTAGCTAAAGCTGTTTTGAGAGCATCAAAGCTCTCCTGCTGTGCGGACTCCCAAATGAACTCCTTTCCCTTCCCCTTAAGAAGATTTGTCATGGGAACTGCTATCTGAGCATATTCCTTGACAAATCGTCTGTAATATCCCGCCAAACCAAGAAAGATCTGAAGTTCCAAAATATTCTGAGGTCTCAGCCAACTGAGGATGGCTTTAACCTTATTTGGGTCCATCTTAATCCCATCTGAAGAGATAATGTGACCCAAATATGCTATTTCTTCAACGAAGAATTCACACTTGGATTCTTTAGCATAAAGCTTATGCTTTTTGAGCAGTCAAAACACCTTTTTGAGATGTTTTAGATGCTCCTTCCTCGTTTTGCTGTATACGAGGATGTCATCTAAAAATACGACTACAAACTTACCCAAGTATGGTCTGAGGACACTGTTCATCAAGGTCATAAAGGTAGCTGGAGCATTTGTGAGCCCAAATGGCATCACCTTAAACTCATAATGACCGTGACAAGTCCTAAAAGCTGTTTTCGAGACATCTTCCGATTTTATACGGACTTGATGATATCCCGATTTGAGGTCTATTTTACTGAAAAACTTAGCCCCGTCGAGTTGGTCAAACAACTCGTCTGCCCGAGGCATACGGTATTTATTCTTAATTGTGACTTTATTGAGGGCTCTGTAATCTACGCAAAGACGCATAGATCCCTCTTTCTTTTTCACCAATAGGACTGGTGAGGCCCATGGTGAACTACTGGTCTGAATTTGGCCTTTCCCAAGATAATCTGTTAACTGCCTAGTTATTTCTTCATCCTCTGTTCGGTTGACCCGATACGGAGGTTTAGAAACAGGTGCTGTACCTGGTACTAGGTTTATTACATGATCTACCTCTCTGCTAGGTGGTAAACCATGTGGCAAATCTTCAGGAAAAACATCTTTAAATTTAGACAATAAAGTTTCTAATTTACTAATTTTCTGCTGAATAGAACTGGAAATAGAAACTTCAAGAATAAACTGAAAGTCACATAAGAATACCTGATGGTCTTCGACTCCGATTAGCTAACAGAGCTCTGAACTACAGACCATAGGACTGTCGGGAACATCATGCTCCCCATGCAACTAGATCTCTCGGCCTTTATGCTGAAAGCTGAGGGTGTTCTCCTGATATGTTCTGTGAAGGGAAGGTCCTAAGCTGTAGAGCCAATCTCTCCCGAGAACAATGTCTGTGCGATCCAGGTGCATTATCTGAAAGTTTATTTCATCTTGGTACCCCTGAATACCGAGATTTAAGCTACTTACCATAGTTTCCCATATTTTTTTATCTTCACCCTTAGCTAATGAAACTATGTACCTATGCTGACTAGGTACACAATATCGGCAGCCCACTCAGGGACAACGTCGACATGGAATCGTATGGTGTCAGGGAGTTTATCATCGACCCCTCTACTCTCGGGAACATTTCGGATCCTTAAGAGGTGATCGGCCAGATAGTGTTGTTTCCCTTTGCGAACGACGATTTTAAAGTCGAACTCTTGAAGAAGAAGCAACCATCTGGTGATCCTTCCGGTTGTGTAGGGTCTATTTACCAGATACAATAGGGCTTGGTGATCTACGAAGAAAACAAAGGGTTGGCTAGGTAGTTTAAGCTTTTTAACCAGGGCGTAGTTGATGAAATTATGGGTTGCCCCATCATCAACCATAACTCTTACTGACTGGTTACCAACTTTCTTATGCATAGGTACTAGGTCATGCGGCCCAAAGCTGAAGGGTCTCGCTAGCATTGCAAAGGTCAGTTGGCAATAGTGTTCATGATCTTCATGATACACTTTGATCTCAGAAGCTGCCGAGTCACTGGGGAAACATACAGTTTGAAGATGAACTTGTTTCTTATCTTTCTTATCTTTTTTAGTGAAAGGCCCCTTGGGACACTGTCTGACTGTGTGTCCCTTGCCCATACACACAGAGCACAAACGTTCTTGTTTGGCTTTCTCAAAATCATCTGGTTTTAAGGGCTGTATGAGTGAAGGGTGTTTCTGAGGAGCTTCACTTTTAAATTTATCTTGATTCTTTCTTTTTAAAAATTTCTTTTTGAATTGAAAGTCTTTTTGAGGAGGCTGCTCAGAAAGTGGCTGCTGTCTCGCCCTCTTCCTACCCACTGAATCATCATAGATTTGAGCATATCTGAGAGCTTGCTCAAGGGTAGTAGGCGAGTTTCTCTGGACCTCTACTTTATATTCATCTTTGAGGCCACGGACAAATCCCCTGATTTTCTGATAATCATCCATATTTTTAATTTTTAAAATTGCTTCTCGATACTGCGAGATATATTGGATGAGGGATTTATCCATTACTGTTCTTTCCCAGGCTTCCCAGGCTCTATCAAGTTCATTTTCTGATAGGAATTCTCTTAGGAAAGCTTCTTCAAAAGCTTTCCATGACCGGGGAGTCTGCCCAGTCTCTTGGAGATTTAACCACCACTTATAGGCCATGGGCCCTAAGGAAAGACTGGCCTCAATAGCTTGCAAATGGTTAGGGGTTTGTTTAAGAGCATGAATGTTCTTCCATTTGCTGAGGAAGGTTTGTAGAATATCTGCATTTCTATCCTTCTCTTCCCCATTAAAAGTAGGAGGCTTTAAATCTTTAAAAACACTGGGGTGAGACCGTAAAGTCTCACCCGAAACTGATGGAAGTGGAGAAGGGGATAACTGAGAAGTGGAGGGAAGGCTTCCTTTCGCGGAACTCAAAATCAAGCTTTTGAGTTCAGCGAACGAGTCGTCCACACTGGACTTGAAATTGGCTAATGCCAACTTCAGTTCATCCACTTCTGTTACCTTTCCCTTTACTGTAAGCCAAGGCTTTTGTTTCAAGTTCGTCGAAGCCTCTCTCCGGGGGTTGATCAGGTCCCTGAGGAGTGGTCACCTTGGAAACTGAAAGAGAGGTACCTTAACTTCTGAAGGAAAAAATGTCTAAAAGACTAATTTACAACTGTACAAGGGAAGAAAACGAAGCTCTTTCTGAGAACTGTACTTCCACAGAGAGAATCAAGAAAAGCCCTTCTCAGCTCTTCCTCAACTGCTTTCAGACCCGTGGTTTCTGAGAAAACTGATTTGAGGTTGGAAAAAGTGCAAAAAGATATGAAACTTTTGCTATCCCCCCTCGCTGGTCTGACAACATCTCAATTTGTGCACAAAATAGCAAGTCTGAAGTCCAAAAACCCTTCTGAATTCTGAAATTTCAGAAGTCTCCTGCTCGCTGATCTGGTAGGAATCCTCTTGCTCCAAATCTCTGACGTTGGGGCCCAAAAACTTGTCCAAAAACCAGATTTTCAGAAGCACTGGCAGCGCTGGCCCTGCTCCTCCTTTTTGGCTTCAAACTCGCTGAGAACCGGTAAATTTTTCCCTGGAAATCAGATGCAGGTCTCTGACTGTACAGCGATGGAGGTGCTGGCTTCTTCCTACTCTAATTTCGCTGGGAAAACTATAGAGAATCCTCTGGACTCAGTGAGAAACAGCTGTTTTTCCAGCGAGCTACCTACACTTGGAATCTGACTCCTTGCTACTATGATTTCTCAGTGAAAATCAGAAGTTTGAAGGCTGCTCCTACAACGATTCTCCTCCTCTAATCTTTTCTGAGAAACTCAAAGATCTTTCCTATCTTCTGATAGCTTTCTCTACTGCTGCTACTCAACTCCCTAGGGTGGAGATGGCTCTGATACCAGTGTAATAGATCCTAACACCACAGTAGGGCAAACACTAACTGATCCACCCAACCTTGCCTACACCCTGATATAGAGTAAGCCCCTCCTAGCCCAGTGTGAGGACTGGTAGCATGCAACGGCCAAGTGTCGGCCACGTGGCACTGACGTGGCCGACTGCACGTCGGGACCCAACTAGGGGCCCTATCCTGCTGATAGGGTCCCTAGGCTGTGTTAGGCCCGCCATGGCTATGGACCGTGCTGGGGCACACTACTCACACTGTCTTGCCCTGTTGGTCATGTACGCTGGACACGACCCTGCCTGTGGTATGTGACCTATCTGTGTTCTCTAGGGTTCGGCACTGGTTACGAGCTCGTAACAGGGATCTTAGCGATTGTCAATTTCGTTGGTTGCATTTTTTTGCAATCCTTTGATTTTTCTATTTTATATCATCCTGGCCGTTTGAACGCCGCTGCCGATGCTTTATCCTGTCTGTCCCTTTTGTTACACACACTTGTTACCACCATTCCTACCTGGTTTGATGATCTTCCCTCTGCTTATCTCACTTGTCCTGATTTTTGTGATGTTTATAGTTCTGCACCTCTTGTTTCTTCTCGTCCACACCAGGTCTATTCCATCGTTGATCACCGTCTTTATCATTTTGGGTCTCTCTGTATCCCTAGCTCCTTGCCTCTTCGCCCCCAAGGCCCAGTTATTGTTTGGTGCTCATTCCTCCCCTATTGGTGGCCATTTTGGGTTTCAAAAGTCTTATGCTCGTCTTAAGGACCACTCTTACTGGCCATCCATGAAGTCTGAGCCAGCCCTTTCTATTCGCAACTGTGCCCGCAATAAGTTCTCCCGTGCTAAGTCTGTTGGTTTGCTTCAGAGTTGGCCTATTCCTCATCGCCAGTGGACCGATATTTCTATGGAGTTTATCCTAGGCCTTCCCCGTGCCCAACGTGGTCATGATTCATGTATGGTGGTGGTTGATAGGTTCTCGAAGCAGGCACATTGTATACCGGTTCGCAGTACTATTACAGTTGAGCAGTGTACACGTTTATTCTTGTCAGAGATTTTCCGCCTCCATGGATTACCTAGTACTATTACAGCTGAGCAGTGTGCACGTTTATTCTTGTCAGAGATTTTCCGCCTCCATGGATTACCTCGTACTATCCTTTCTGATCAGGATAGTAAGTTTACCTCTACATTTTGGACCTTATGCGCATACTAGATGTTCAGCTTTTTATGGGTTCTACTTATCATTCTACTGCCGATGGACAGTCTGAGGTCCGTAATCGGATCCTTGAGGATTATCTCCGCCATTTTGTTACTTCTTCAGGGAAGGACTGGGATCAACATCTATGTTTAGCTGAGTATAGCTATAATAGCTCAGTTATTACTAGCATTGGTGTCCCTCCCTTCTTATTATCTCATGGTTATGCACCCATGTTACTTGGGATACCTCTTCCTCCTGAGGATACACCTGTTACACTTGCCTCTTTTCTATCAAGTGCTCACGAGCTTATTTCTCGGGCCAGCACACATCTACAACACGTCCAGCAGCGGTACCAAACTTCTGTTGATCGTCATCGACGACATGTTCAGTTTCAGGGTGGGTGTATGGTTTATCTACGCCTTCGGTTTGCTTGACACCACTTTATTCAGGGCCATGCTTCTATTGAGAAGCTTGCACCACGTTATTATGGACCTTATCGCATATTGGAGGTTCTTAGTCCTGTGACATATCGGTTGCAACTTCCTTCTTCGACATGGGCTTGTGATATATTCAATGTCAGTTTATTACGTGCTGCTATTGAGGATGATGCTCTTCGTGATGTTGAGTTTTCTACTGATCCAGAGTTATTTCCCCTCCTACTTGTTGCTATTCTACAGGTTCATCTTCATCATAGTCGGCGCCGGCGGCAGGTTCAGTTTTTGGTACAGTGGGATGGTCATCCTGTTGAGGAGGCCACATGGGAGCCTGTGGATGTGTTCTATCATACACCTTTGCTTGCAGACCAGGCTCGTGCTCTTGTTGCACTTATTGATTCGTCTTTCACAGTTGCTGATACACCAAGGCCTGCTGCTTGATCCTATGCTGCCTCTTCATTTTGCGGCGGGGCTTTCTTTTGTGTCTGGGAGAGTTATGGACTTGGCTCTTTACATTCGCCACGTCCATTTGCATCTACTTTACCTTTACTTTTTATGCATAAGCAGGCCTTGGGCCCTCTATTTTATTGTTTACTGACATTTAGACTATATGGTTGGCCTTGGGCCCTATTATTCATTTTATTGATATTTAGACCATATTACCTTGGAGGGGGGCTCTCTCGGACGACGCACTATTTTCCCTCCCAGTTGACTCTTATCCTCGGGACCCCTTTCTAGGGCTTCTTGTTGGGTATAAGTAGGGCTCTAGTGTCACTTTCATTTCAGCTTATGATATGGATCTCTCTCCTTTAGCTTCCTTAGTCTTTCTTTTCTTGCTTTCTAGGATTAAATCTTGCTTATGTGCTACTTTCTAGTTTAGCCTTAGATTACTTGTGGATCCGTTCGTAACTGGCATTACCTTTTCTTGGACCACAGACAACTAGACAACCTGTGAAAATCCTAAAACTTCACTTAGTTTTGCGGCTTGCTCAAGTTCAATCCCTTCCAAACTTTCATAAAAAGTTGTTGAAATTGATGCCACAATAGTTGGTATAAGAGCCATCATATGCCAAGACAATAAGGTGTTTGCTTATGAATTTTAGGGGCTTAGATCTTTTGAAACTTGATTCTCCACATGAAAAGTAACTCTTGGCCATTGTTTATGCCTGGAGAAAATGCATCATTATTTACATACTGTCCATTGACATCCTCACTGTTAATTCTACACTCAAAAAGGTCTTGGTGAGTGTCAGTTTTGTTGTCTCCAATTCTTACATACCTACCATTTCGACATCCACTATAGACATGGAAAGAGTGATGTCACCGTTGACGCCTTATCTTGTCTACTCTCCTATGTTTTCACGTTGACTGTTGTCACCCCTTATTGGTTTGACACTCGTCGTAGTCCTCCATGACATATTTTTAGTGTCTAGATTCTCAGACACCTACACCTTGGCTAGCAATGTCCTCTACCTCGCACCGAGTTCACTCCATTATTGGCCAATGCCTCTATCATTATAGAGCCCTCTTTATTCTTAGTACTTTGGCCATCCGTCGACAACTTTTCTCTGATGCCCATCTATCGTCTGTTCGCTTTGGCTACCAAAAACATCACGGCGCACCTCACATAGCATTTCTATTGGCTGGCTAGGAGAACTAAACTCGCCACAACCACTCCCTGTGTTTCTGATAAGTACTCTCAAAACAAGACACTTTGCCTATTCCTCACCGCCAGCAGACATACCGTTCCATGGACTTTATCCTTGGCTATACCCATACTCAACATGATCATGACACTTGCGTGGTGGTGTTGATAGGTTCTCAAAGCAAGCCCATTTCACCCTTATAGCATTGCACATAACTTTTCCGTACGGAGATTTTTTTGCTGCATCTTCTTCCGGGTCTATCCTTACTACTTGGGTCAGCAGCGGATTGCAATCCGCTGCATGCAAGTTCCGGAGCGTAGGATCCAAGGCCTGGATTGCAAAAAAAATTGCATTTTTTTCTCATTTTTTTTGCATACTGCAGCCTGCTAGTTGCAAATTTTCCTACGATGCAGCAGCAGCAGTGCAGCCTGCTAGTGAGGGCCTTGTCATCAGCGTTTCATTGTGTCCTAGAAATCAAAACTTAGATGTTTCTTTATTGTTGTCAAGATCAGGCAATTGCATGCTTATCACAGCTGTCAAAATCAGCGTTGCAGTGTCTCTTACTGCTGTTCAGAAATCAACGATTGAAATGCTTACTGCTACCCAAAAATCAGGAATTGATTGCTCTATAATGCTTTCAAAACTACGGGGTGCATGCACTTTATTGCTGCCAAAAATTCAGCATTGCATTGTCTCCTATGGCTGTCTAAAAATCTATTCACTTATTGCTGCAAAAAACTCAGAGATTTGCGTGCTCTTTACAGCTGGAAAGCTGAGTAAGAGACCTTTAAATCTCATACCCATATTGCCCACCAAAAAATTCAAAAGGTTTGCATCTGGGGAAACCCTAATGGGAAATCTCGGATCATGATCCAGATCACGGAACGTGCATCTTTGAAATTTTTTGGCCCTTGTAAGAACTACCTGTCAAACCTCATGAGATGGACAGTCAAAGGATTTTAACTGGATATTAGAGGATTTTGCACCAACACATGTGTCTCATGATTCTTATCAACTAGTCTATTCACCATCATTGCTAGGTACACTGTCACCTTGAAACGATGTAACCTCCATGATTGCTTCTTTTCTCTTCAATGCTCGAGAGACTAATCTGCAGGTAGAGGGTCAAATCTAGAGGGTATAACAACAATATTAATCATTCGGGGACTTTCATAGAGGCTACTCGGTAGAGTCACCGTTGATGCATTTGGTCATACACCTTTGTACCTACATTAGCACTTGTCATTTTATTGTATGCTTTTATTACTGGCCACATTAGGGGCAGTGTTCTAGTGATAGGAAAGTGTTATGGACATGTATAATAATTTGAATTGACAGTCTCTTGACCCAATTGTTATATTAATGGCCCAATTTTAGCCTGTTCAAAAGAGTGGAGTAACTTGCAGGCAGGCTGTAGGGATTCAATGTTTACTTCAACATTCGCACCTGGATTGACCTAACCCTAATTTGTAGGGTATACGTAGGTATCACTGAAACGTGTTTCATTCAATGAAACTCTTTCAAACGGACCGTTCAAAACAGATTTTAAAATTAGAGCCAAAAAAAAAAAGTATGAAAGTTGGGCATATAAAACCTTAGTTAAAACTTAAAACTCGGTAGGGAATAGTATAATTATGAAATACCTTGTGCATGTGCATTGTGTGTTGTAACTCAATGTTTCATCGAGTCCTTAGTCATTCGAGTGTGTCGATTAGCAATTGTCTATATCTGTATAGAGCTATAATCACTGTCTAGACGCTTAAGCAACACTTGGTTTTCCTTTAACAAAAGGCTAGGAATAAAAACAAGCAAAAAAACAATAAACATTTCAACGTTTCTTTCCTGACAGACCGATTCTTTCGTATTTCAAATGCATTTCAAACACGTTGCAAAAAAGCTTTTCAAAAAGG
Organism: Diphasiastrum complanatum; assembly: GCA_029204225.1. Classification (NCBI taxonomy): domain Eukaryota; kingdom Viridiplantae; phylum Streptophyta; class Lycopodiopsida; order Lycopodiales; family Lycopodiaceae; genus Diphasiastrum; species Diphasiastrum complanatum. Next base: position 15,178,875 of record CM055104.1, on the reverse strand, counting down.
TCCACAAAACATTGCTAGGTATTATTTACTCACTTGGTAGTTGATGATTTTGATTACTCTTTGAGTTCTTTCCAGGAGAAATCATTGCTCTTCCTTCTAGGGAATCTTTTAGTGACATTGATTGGTGTTCATTCGATATTCCTAGTTGGAAAACTGCTTGTTGATTATCTTTAGTGTCTATTTGTACTTGATGTGATGCCAAATTTGTTATTGATGTCATAGCAGATGGGCAATTTACATGTATTCTTGTTCTTGGGGAAAATAAAAAAGTCGTGTATTTTATGGCTGATATTTATAAGTGACAATCAAGCCTGCTGGTCCTTTTGAATGCTCAATTTCACAATTTGGAATGATTCATAGTCCAGAACGTTATGTTCCTTTTATTTTTTGGTAGGTGGGCGTGGCAGAAATGAAGGTGGCTGTGGAAAGAAGTGGTGGTCTGGTTGTGCTTGCAGAGAGTTTTGGTCATTCGGTGTTCAAGGACTCTTTCAAGCGCATCTTTCAATCTGGTGACAGCGCTCTTGGTTTGTCATTTAGGTATGAAGATTAACTCCAATACAAAAAAGTAACTATCTTAAGTAGTGTGCTTTGATCTTTTATTCTAAGATGATCATCTCGTGGAATTTCCCTTCATCGAAGTAATCCGAAGTGCAAAAATGAAAGACTGATGTAGTTTGGCAATATTTGCAGGGGTTGAAACCTTGTTTCTGCTAACTACTTTTGGTCCTAGATACCATTGCTTAGTGCTGTTTAATGCTTTTCCAGAGTACTCTTTTCCTATTGGGCATATAGGCTAACGTGACTTGTGAGAGTTAGACTTCTGTCTGAAATGAGGCAAACGGAATTCTTCATATAGTGGCATGGATGATTAAGACGAGTTCATTTTGTTGCATAGGCGACATTTCTAAGGCTGTAGTGTATGACACCATGCTGCAAGCCCTACATGTTGGCAGTTCAAGACCTTTTACAGTATCTCATGCCCTATAATATTGTTATGGCAGTGGCATATTTGAGGTCAGCTGCTCAAAAGATGTGAGAATCCTGGGAACAATTGGTCCTTGTGCATCTTTGGAGAAGGTACACAAACTTGAATGATTTTTTAGGCTTTTCATTTTAGTCTATGCTCGACATTAAACCTAATATACAGTGATGGTTAATTAGTAGCATCAGTTGATGAGTGCACAGCTTGTTTGATTGGTTAAGGTTGTAGGATGATGAATTGTATCATATTGTGGTGCTTGTAACTGCAAAGTTCCAAGGGAATTTTTGTGGCATGGTTCCTTCACTGCATTTGTGGGTATATAAAAGCATGATTTAATCCAGAAATTGTGCTCAGAATGTTGCCATGATAGGTGTTATCAGCAGCTCGTCTTATGTTCAATAGGAAAATGTTATGGCTCCTTTCCACAGATTTAGTTCAAGGATTACAAAACTTGGGCCTGTCATAGATGGTTATCCAGGTAGACATGTGAAAAATCAAGAGGGTTAGAGCAGATCATAGAATGAATCAGGCACATTCTTTGCTTTGTAGACTCTTATTCATTTGATTGGCTTTGCTCTTTAGTGCCAGCCGTCATCATACATTTGTATGGCTAACGTACAGAGTTTCTATCAAATCTATGGTGGTGAAGGGCAGACTCATGGTTCTCAAATTTTTTTGGCCAGACCCGTGGTGAACCGTGTGGTTATTAATTAATTAATTAATTTTCTATTATTTTTTAGTTCATTTTTTATGAAACATTAATTAATTATTTATGATGAACCGTACCACGGTTCGTGAACTGTGGTACGGTTCACCCCACGGTTCTGAGAACCGTGGGTACTATGAGCTAATGTATGCATTTGTTTGTGCAAGTGACCTGCACCTGCTCTAGAGTGCTGATGATGTGAGTAGGGATGTACTAGCATTTGGTCCATGCTTAGCATGATGAAGTTGATGGTTTAAATGGTTGGACTCCATAGGGTAGTAGATTGCATGTTCTTTTGTGGTGTCAATGATCTGAAACTTCGATCGTTATTGATTTCCCTACTTGTACATAACATGAGAAAGCATGAAACATGGTGGAGCTGGCTGCCTTGTCTCCTCCCAACCTTTGTTGCATAGATTATGATGAGGAATGCCTCTCCTCAAGCACCCCTTAACCTTGACCCTTACTAACGTTGATACATGGTCAATTCCCTGCACAGTTGACACTTGCCACTTGGCAGTACCCTGACACATAGGCAAGTGAGTAGGCTGACAAGTGTCGTTCATACATTGGGCCGAGTGTCCCATGAGCATGTGACACGTGTCATGTTTTTTTAGGAGGGAGCATGTGACACGTGTCATGTTTTTTTAGGAGGTTAGTCCAGCCACTCCTAATTAATGACCTAGTACCCTATGTCAAAGCTCAACATGCGACTTAGAAGCTCTAATAGTAGTTTTATTTACATTTCTGTTACAAAAGGTCATCACAGGCTGGTGACTTAGCCATTTCTGTATTTACAAAAGGTATGCTAAAAACAGTAAACACGAGAGAGAGAGAGAGAGAGAGAGAGAGAGAGAGAGAGAGAGAGAGAGATATTTAATTTAAACTTTACCTGTAAACTGAATAGAGATGGTCCAGAAAGAGATTCTGGCAACAGCCGAACTGCGAAAATAATTGGAGAGTTGGAGAGAGAGTTGATATAAGAAACTATATGATGCTGTGCCAATGTGTTTTTGTTCTATTGCATAATGCCAAGTCATGTCAGTTGAAGTTCAAGCATTGTGGATACAGATTACTATTTCATTGAATTATCAAAATATTTGTTGCATATGTCGCGCTATGAGGCTTCTACTTTGACCACTTAATTGTTGGGGGAGGATCAAGGCTTTTGTTATGGAGATAAGTTAAAAACTGTACAATCCAACAGATCAAGGAACATTGCCAATATTCAGTTTCTGCTTGCTGAAATACTTGAAATTGTATCTAATTGCTGTTTTGTGAATTGTCTTTCAGAAAGGACCAGCCTGTGGAGATACAGTGGTTGGTGAAGGAAACACGACTGCCTGGAAGATGTGTGGAATCGACAGAAACACCTCTCTAGCCGTCTTTTTTGAAGTTGCATCTTCTGTACAACAGACTGGGGCAGCAGGTGTTCCTATTGGTCAACAATTTTTTCTTCAATTTCTTACTGGGTATGCAGTCCTCTTCTCTTGATCAATGTAGCTGCAATTTTTAAAAGCTTTTGACCAGTGTCATCCTTGGAGTTGGATTTGAGCTTGCATTGCCATGGGCCATACATGCAATATAGTTCTATTCAGACTGCTACTTACACTAGAGGTTTCCAATCTCGTCCTGTTTGGACATTCCTAATTTACAACCTTTTTTGAAGCTATCAACATGCTGATGGTCAAATGATGCTACGTGCAACAACAGTAACAAGGCGTTGGGTTGATGGCACAACCAACCCTGAGGTTAGAAGATACTCTTTCTCATGATATTTTGTAGGCTTTATTGAAACCCAAAAAGTAATTTTCTTAACATAGGACTTACTGTTTGGGAAAACTGCTCTTTTCTGCTGGTCTACATCAAGTTGAAATGTGCCCTGGAAGAGCAATATTTCCTCAGCATGTGCTCCAAATCTTACATCATAAGAAACACACTGTATATTTATGCATTCAAAATTCACCTACTGCTGCCTGCTAACATATTGTATTGCATATGATCCATTTTAATTATGGAGGTGATAGTTGGAGATTATATTTTTGAAATTTCTTCCATGTACTTATGAAGTTTGAGATTATTCTGAAAAGATATCAATCTACATATGCTTATCGGTGCAGGAACTTCTAGCAGGTTTTGATCAAGAGGCTGCTGCAGTGATCATGGCACGATTGGCATCATTCAAAATGGAAAACGAGGTGCTGTTGTGAACCTGTGTCATAGTCCAATCAGAGTCGTCAGTCCCTGCCTCTTGAGTGCAATGGGTGACTAGTTGTTTTCCTGAACCTAGCTATTAATTGATTTATACCCTCGAGGGGTTGCTCTATATTCCTAATTTTTTTGAGTAAGTACCGTTGGTCTTATGTTATCCAAAATTGTTTGTTAGTTCTAACTTTTAAGTCTCTGTTCGCGGGGATGCCAGTTGTTTTAGATGCCCATGTGCTTGCTAGGTGGCGACCATAAGGCCCGCCACCCGGCAAGGCTTTTTTAAGAAGGAAAAGAAGTGGGATGGGGGGTATAGGCTCCATTTCCATCATTGAGGTGCTTATTGTGGCTTAGTCTCCTTTAGTAGTGGTCTCAAGTTCTCTAAGTCCTTTTGTTGCAAAGCCCTTGCAGTTTTTTTCTTTGCCTTCTTCCTTAGTGCGCCATGGACCCTGTTATGCCCTCGGGTGAAGGACCATCTTCACCACCTCCTCCTCTTGTAGACACTAACCAGCTTGTTCAGGCCCTAAATATGCTGCAAAATCAAATTTTAGAAATGCAGGCCAAGCATGCTGCGGCCGAGCAAGAGTGGCGTTCTTCGACGCACTCGCGGTCCGTTGGCACTTATCCAATGTTTAATCTGGAATTCTTTTCGGGTGAAAAGAAAGATCGGATTCCCGATGTGGTATTGTCATGGCTAGATCGATGGAATAGTCATTTTTCCATGCACGATGCACCTGATAGTACGAAGATCGCTTCTGCTCTCATGTTTTTACGCGGAAAGCGTTTACATGGTGGCAGGATCTAAAGGAGAGGGCTACTGCCCCTTCTACATGGGACGCCTTTCAAGAAGCCTTTAAAACGGCTTTTCTTCCGGTGTTGGATGATTTTGAGCATTGGCGGCGTTCTGCCACCATGCAGATGGGTACTAGGCCGTTAGATGCCTATGTCCAGGAATTCCAAGAAAATTTGCCTCGCGAATCGATCCTATCATGTTAAAGTTACATTTTATCTTGGGGCTTCCAAAGAAATTTCAGCTAGAAGTGCGGCGTAACCAATTGCAGACAATCGAAGATGCGGTTCGCTTTGCGAAAATCTTCGATGACGCCCATTTTGCCTCTCGTAAGGAGCAGGCTTTGCCCAAGGCTGAACAGAAAGAAAAGAAATTTTTCAAGAAGCGGGGCAGAGACAAAACGGCGGACACCGGTTGCCAAGGTGGGAAAAAGCGCGTCAAATTGGAGCGCGCCGACTACGACAAGGCGAGAACCGGCGGGTTGTGCTTCTCCTGCATGGAGAAGGGGCATCTTTCAAAAGATTGCCCAAAGAAAAAGCAAAAGAAATATGGCGGGCAACCTAAATCTTTTAACGCGCCAGGTAGTTCTAGTATTTCTTTTGTTGATTTATCCTTTAAGGATGACACTAATTGCAAGAATTGCCAACCTGTATCTCTTTTTCCATACAGGGTTAGCATCAAGGAAGAGGATGAAATTTCTAAGCAGTTACAAGAACTCCTTAGGATGGGCCACATACGGCCTAGTAAGTCCCCTTGGGGAGCACCAATCCTTTTAGTTAGTAAAAAGGATGGCGGCACACGTTTGTGTGGTGACTTTAAAAAGTAAATGATTTAACCATCAAGAACAGATATCCCTTACCTAGGATGGATGATCTTATGGATCGTCTGAATGGGGCTAAGTATTTCTCCAAGATTGATCTTAGATCAGGATACCATCAGATAAGGATTAGGAATGAAGATGTTCCTAAGACTGGATTTCGATCCAGATATGGCCATTATGAGTTTTTAGTGTTACCCTTTGGACTCACGAATGCGCCTGCCACTTTCCAACAGATGATGAACGATATTCTTCGTCCATATCTAGGAAAGTTTGTGGTGATGTATTTGGACGACATATTAATTTATAGTCGGACCCTTGAGGAGCATGAAGAGCATCTTCGTATTGCCTTAGATCTTCTAAGGCAAGAAAAGCTCTATGCTAAAGAGTCGAAGTGTGAGTTCTTTCAAACTAAACTCAAATACCTGGGCCATGTCATATCGGATAAAGGTCTTGAAATCGATTATGACAAAGTCCGCAAGGTGCGAGAATGGCCGAGACCTTTGACAATTTGTGATGTGAAATCGTTTTTGGGCTTCACAGGATTCTTTCACAGGTTCATTTTGGACTATGCCTTAATAGCATTGCCCTTGACGAACGTTCTTAAGGGGGTGAAGAAAAAATGCAGCCGCAGAAAAAGTCCATTGATAATGTGGACGGATGAAATGAATGAGAGTTTTGAGACTCTCAAGCACTGTGTTTCTACGGCTCCAATTTTGCATATTGTTGATCCTAACCGGCCCTTTGTGGTTGATACGGATGCTAGCGACTTTGCTGTTGGAGCGGTCCTTTATCAGGACGATAGACCAGTTGCGTTTGAAAGCAAGAAGCTGGATCTTGCTCAGACTAGGTATTCTACTTATGAGAAGGAGCTTTTTGCAGTCATTCACGCGTTAAAAATCTGGAGGCATTATCTTTATGGTGCCAGATTTACGGTAATGACTGATCACCAATCCCTTAAGTATATCTGTGATGCTAAAGACCTTCGTGGCCATAAGGCTAGATGGTCGGAACTCATTAAGGAGTTTGTCTGCGACATTAAGTATCGTAAAGGTACGTCGAACTGTGTTGCCGATGCCTTGAGCCGGATTGGAGAGATTAATCAGTTATGCTTTGCTGAGATCCAATCTGATTTGTATCTTTCACTACGGGATCTTTGTCGAACCAATAGGTTTTTTGGTCGCATCTGGCTAGATGTCCCGACAGGAAGTTTTAGATCTAGTGATGACCTTGGGATGCAGGATCCCAAGCAATCCCGTATTGATAAGTTACTTGAAGACTATTCCATAAGGAATGGCCTGCTTTTCCGAAAGGGAAAGGTTTGTGTGCCGGATAGGGAAGACTTGCGGGCCCAAATCCTGCAGTAGTGTCATGACAACCCTTGTGTTGATCACCCAGGCATACAGAGGACACTTGACCTTGTTAGGCAGAATTTCTTCTGGCCTAAGATGAAAGGTCATGTGGAGGCATACGTTCAAAGTTGTGAACAATGTCAACAAAACAAAGCAGAAAGACTCAAAGTTGCGGGTCTTTTACATCCCTTGGAAATTCCCAATAAGAAATGGGAAAGTATTTCAATGGATTTTGTGGTTGGACTCCCTAAAACCCGGAGTGATCATGATGCCATTTGGGTGGTAGTTGACAGGCTAACCAAGATGGCGCAATTTATACCAACTAAATTAACTGTCAAGGCATCTGAACTAGCCCAACTTTTCATTGAAAAGTTGTTCAGATTGTATGGTTTGCCGAATCGCGACTCCAAGTTCACTGGCAAGTTTTGGCAAGCAGGTTTTGAAAAACTTGAAACAACCCTTAGTCTTAGTTCTTCGGATCACCCAGAATTTGATGGGTTGGTTGAGTTCGCGCACAATAGTGCTAAGCATTTTGCCACCGGATTCAGTCCTTTTATGCTGATGTATGGCTTTCAGCCGCATTCTCCAGTTTCTGTCGGTCTCAAAGGTCTCAAGATGCAAGCTGCAGTAGATTTCCTGCAAGATATGCAAGAAATGCTGCTAGTGGCCAAAGAAAGCACGAAAACCGCTCAGGATAGAGCTCAGTTTTATGCTAACCGCGGTCGATCACCTCGAGATATTGAGGTCGGAACCTGGGTGTATCTTAAAATTCCTAAGGATTCAAAGGTACTCTGGACGGGAAAATGCCATAAGCTATCTCCTCGATATAGTGGACCTTATAAGGTTGTAAAGAAAATCAACCCGGTCGCGTATCAGCTAGATCTTCCGATTGGGGTTGGGGTTCATCCTGTTTTCCATGTAAGTCGTTTAAAACAACGACTTAGTAGAAAGGATTCCCTAATTCCGGAAGGTGAACTAGTTGAGCTCGAGGATCTATCTACCTTTGTGCCTAATGTACTTGAAAAAGTTGTGGACGTTCGTCGTCACCAATTGAGAAACCGTTTGGTTTCTGAATTTCTCGTACGTTGGAAAGGTAAGACAGATGACGAGGATACTTGGGAGAGAGAGGACTATTTAAGACTGAACGCCTAGCTTGCTCCCATTAGGAGGAGACTCTTAAAGGGGGAGGGAATGTTACGTACCCATAAGGGTATGCAACATGAAACTTGAGGTGACGGTCTCAGTTATGGGACGGAACGCTGATCTGGAGCTATAGGTCTTTTGGGTGCCACGTTTCAATGTCTCATTGGCACGCAGTGACTCGTTGTTATGGACCCGCGTCAATGTGCACAACTGCCGCGTGTCGTTAGTCATGCGTGACTCCTATGGAGGGAGATGACCCACCTGGACTATGTATATAGAGGTGGATCTCCATGAGCTGGGTATTCATTCTCTCTTGGAGAATGAAGAGCTCTTCCACTGGTGGTCAGGTCAGGACGAGTATCTAGGCCTCAGGATGTAGGTAGGTGAGGGTCAAGGGTAAGCTATGGTGATATGGGACACCATGGCTTACTTGAGACCCGAGCTTGCTTGCTGGTGGTCTGTAGCTCCAGGGCACGGGGGTGAGGTGTCAGTACCTCTATGGTTGGGTGGTAACGTAGCGTTCGTCACTTGTTTGTACTTTAGCAATGACCGGCATGACGATGGGATTCTAACAGGTTCCCTAGTCATGCAATTGTTTAAACGTTTAAACATCAATGGAAAAGCATGTAAAATAAATGGCTCATCATAAGATTCTACTTGTAGAACTTGCACATGAAACTGTTAGCATTTATCTACAGTTTTAATCTCGTCTTCAGGTACTGATACCTGCACAAGCATTTCATTAGTTAGAGTAACAAGCTCTAAGATTCAAAATATGTTTCATACAAAAAGAATGGAAGATAGGATAGCCTTTATTCATTGGGCATTTTGTCTATACAAGTTACACTGTAGACATGGCTACTAAGCATGCATGGCTTTCATTTTTACAGGATGAATTTGATGCAACTCGATGGCTGGATAGATCATTGATCCGTCTTTGTTCCAAGTTTGGGGACTACAGAAAAGAAGACCCTTCTTCATTCAACTTCTCTCCTAAACTTGCTATATACCCACAGTTTATGTTCAATCTTCGTCGCTCGCAGTTTGTTCAGGTAGTTTATCTTTGTGCCATGCAGCATGTACCGGGGTTTGATTATTCACTTTGTTTATGAACTGAAACTGGGAGCCAGTAGGTTATTTGCATGCAGCTTTGTCTCTCAACCATATCATTTGAGTAGTTGATTTCTGTATGCCAGCATCTTGAGGTTTATCAAATTGCTGTAATTGTTACAGGTGTTCAATAATAGCCCAGACGAGACTGCATATTTCCGAATGGTATTAAACAGAGAAAATGTGACCAATTCCTTGGTCATGATTCAGCCCTCACTAATTTCATACTCAATCAATGCACCTCCTGAGCCAGCATTACTTGATGTTGCTGCAATTGCGGTGGATCGTATTTTGTTATTGGATGCATACTTCAGTGTTGTCATTTTCCATGGCATGACAATTGCACAATGGCGTGCTGCAGGCTATCATAATCAGCCAGAATATGAGGTTTGTGATTTAGTTGTGCAGAATGCATTTTTGTTATTGTGATCTATAAGCACAATTTTTTTTTCCTTGGCTATGTGTTTTATGTTAGTAGCTTGATAGGCTCTTAAGTGCACTTGGCAGACTGAGGACTCGAAGCCCAGTTGACAGGATTGAAGTTGGCTCCTAGTAAACTAATAACTAATTTGAATTTTGCAATTCGAGATTGAATCTCTGGCTCAATTCACCAATAACTGTTTTCTGATTCACAGTTACCTGTGAATATATGGAAAGCTACTTTAGCTGTTATTGAGTCTTGGGAGCAAGCATTACATATGATTTCCTTTTGTAGGCTTTTGCACAATTGCTTCAAGCTCCTCGTGATGATGTTCAAGCCATTATCAAAGAACGTTTTCCTGTTCCTCGGCTGGTTGATTGTGATCAGCACAAATCTCAGGTATCCGTCTGTTGCTTATGTGTGATTATCTTTTAGGTAAATAATCTTTTTCTGAGACAATCTTCCAAATAGTGTGTCAGTGACTGGCATCACTGCTTTCTGTGATTCCTGTGCAAATATGTGTTTTTTCAGAGTTGCATCAATGGACTCTTCAGAAGTTTAGCTTCGTGAGAAGTTCTAGTGTACTGGTGGAAAATGAGACTAGCTGGTTGATGTCTAACATATTAAACAGCAGCATTTCATATTTGTAACTTTGTAGAATTCACCTATATTCGCTATTGATGATGCCTTTTACGATTTCTGTCTCTCATAAAGGCAGTTTCAAGTCAGTCCGTTAGTGCTATTTCTTTTTGTGAAATAAACTGCTATATTGTGCAGGCACGGTTTTTACTTGCCAAATTGAATCCATCTGCAACTTACAATTCAGCTGCTGGACCTCCCCCAGGTGGGGACATTATTTTTACCGATGATGTCAGTCTACAGGTTTTTATGGAACATCTGCAGAAGTTGGCTGTTCAGTCGTGAAATGGCTAACTCTAACTCGTAAGGCAATGACTGTTATTGGTGTTTCACAATGACTGAAAGAAGCCCCTGACCTTGGGGATAAGCTGCCAACTATGAAGTGCATCTCTCCTGAGGCTGTTTGTGCTCATTCAATTATTGTTTTGAGCTACTGATGAATTTGAAGGATTATTGCAGCTTTCCTGAAGTGTAAGGAGCACTTTTTGTGATCAAGTGGCTTAGTAGATTTGGACTGCAGACATCGATGAGAGAAAGGAGGTCTTCACCAACATGCCATGTATTGGAGGACAAAGAACATTGTATTACCAGGATAAAGTAAGACGCTGGCATGCCTGTTCAACTCATAGCTTTTGCAAGAAGAGAGAGTAGGGATTGTGGCTTTTGCTCAGGTCAATCAGTCACCTGGCCAAATCCCTCTTTACTTTCTTTCTGACACAAATCAAGAGATTGTAATGTCATCAGCTAACATTTTAGTGCTGTAAAGTAGCAGCCATTGCAAGTCTCACATTGTGATGCTAAACAGAATGTGTTCCATTCTACCCGTTTTGCACCATTATTGATTCAGCTTGAATAGCTGACATATCATCCGCAGGATGATGCGATATTGTAAACCTATTCATTAGGTTTGGACTGCTTTCATCCAGTAAATTTTTTGAACTTTCTGCATCCTCCAAGAATTGAGCTAGTCATGCAGCAAAAGTTGACTGCTCAAGTGAGAAATTTTGAGGAGATTAAGCTATTTATTAACATTCTTTATAGTGTTCAGAGAGATTTTGTAGTGGAGATTCTTTATGTGAGATTCCAGAAGTTTCTGATTTGTAGAGGCTTCTTATGACAGCTGAGTTAGTGGATTGAATGATATTTTTTGAAGATGTTTCGTTTTCACATTGATAAAATGGGAATTGCTTCAACATAGAGGTTACGAGAGTTGCAATGAAGCAAAGTACATCTCTCTCTCTCTCTCTCTCTCTCTCTCTCTCTCTCTCTCTCTCTCTTATTTCCTCATGTGTGGTGGATTGAAGTTGAACTCTCATCTCTTGACCTTACGGAGAGGAAAGGATCCCTACTCTTCCTCCAAACATCACAATATTGCAACGTCAACAAGGTTATTCCAAAATTTGATTCAAATGCAAGATAACAAAGTAATGATGTCCTTCACAATGTTACACATGAACTGAATAAAGACAAGAAAGAGGACAATTTTGAAACTGCTTGAAATGAGGATTTTGCTGCCAGATCAGTACACAAAGGGACTATTTGCTCAAGGGTACAATTGATTGATTGAAGGGGCTGATCATTGAAATGTTTTTAGGGTTTGGGACACCCAGGACCATAGTTGCCATTTTGCCCTAAAGAGTGTAGAAAATGTCGTTCGAGAACTTTATGATAGTGTTTTTGCATGTCACTCGCGGTGATCAAAGACATAAGGTACCGTCCAAAGTGCTATTTTTTGGCAATTAGTTGTAAGAATGACTTCGTGCATGTTGTTCTTGCAAACACATTACGCTCTATGTTTATTTGAGTACAAGGTGAAGAAAGGGCACGCTCTAGAAAACCTCCGTTACTCTCTTCTTGGGATTCATCAAGGAGATTGTTCCCAGCATGAGAGAGAGAGAGAGAGAGAGAGAGAGAGAGAGAGAGAGAGAGAGAGAGAGAGAGAGAGAGAGAGAGTTAGAATTAGAATTAGAATTATTATTATTAACGTCTTTTGGTACCCAAAGGTACATAAGACAAAAGAGGGTACAAGCGTAAGGAGCATTGTTCGCGTACGGACTTATTTACTAAGGAAAGAGAGAAAAAATAGCATATCTATCTTTCTATTTGTAAGAAGTATCAAAGCTTGACCACTAGCTTGCGAGGGTACAATGCAAGAGCTTAACCACCTGCTTTGTTGAGGAGATTAGCTACGAGCTGAATGAAAGTAATGAGTGATGGTAGTAGTAGAGCGTGCTGTAGGCTAGCGGGAAGCACGTGAAGACTTGAAAGATGAAATGAAACTCATCCTCCACCTCTTGAAGAGAGCAAAGCTAACATATCCTCTACGATCTGGGAGTGTCCATGTATTTACTCGTCTCGATGGCAAGTTGGTGAGAAGAGACTCGAAACTGTCCCATACGATATCTCAAACCAAATGACAATGGCTGTGCAAGCTATGTTGGGAGAATAGGAAGGCCCATAGCATCCAGCTGTAATAGATGTGTGCCTTAGAAATGCATCTTGATCCTATCAGGATTAGGTTGTGACCATATAGTGCGTATGTAGCTCCGATAAATCTGCTATCTGATATAAGCATGGGTCCCGTTCGGGAGATCAAGTGCATATATTCCCCATGTATGAAGAAGGGTTGAGACACTGCCATACCAGGAATGTTGGCTCCCTGTCCAGCAATGGTGCGGGATGACGTCAGAGCAGCGACAACGTATCTGGAAGTATCTAGATCCGATATCATGTGAATAAAGGTAACAATCTGGAACATAGCACCGACAACCAAGGGAGGAGAAGCAAATTTTGCTAATATGATATCATGTGGTACATAGGGCTTAGCCCGAATCATCCGGCTGAGCATGAGAATCTGTATGCGAGTAAGATCCCTCCATGTATCTCCATGCATCTCGTGATAGATCAGGGCACCAAGTCTCAACAAAGCATAGAGCAACTGGGGAAACCGTAGCAGAGAATAGTAAGCATCTGGTAGCAAGGTCTTGCACATAATATGTGGAGCAAAATCTCTCCATATGGACAAGAGCAGAATGCCCCTTGCGGAGCCTGGTGAGGGATGTTGGTTTAAAGGTGAGTAAAGGACCGGAAAAGAGTACTCCCAAGTAGGTCTAAGAGGTCACAATCTCAATCGGTTGCTCGTCATAGTAAAATATCACATCTCTCATATGTTGTCGATTGGTGTTGACACCATAATCTTGATCTTCTTAGTACTAACTATCAATCTCCAAAGCTGACAGAAGCGATAGAGCATAAAGGTGTCTCTGTAAACCAGCTGTAGAGGATGAGAGAAGAACCACATCATCATCATACAGGAGAAAGGATATAATAATGTCTGCTAAAGGGCAACCCTCTCCACCTTCCTCGCGAATAACCTGCTCAAGATCATCAATATATAGTGCAAAGAGAGTAGGCGATTACTATGTATCAAAGGAGACTAGCTACTACCATCTCTGAAACGTGCAAAACCCGCTCATATAAAGTAATGACCGCAACAATAGTGTCCTCTGTAAAGCCAAGTGAAGCTAACCTCTGAAAAATGAGATGTATGGGAACAGAGTCAAAAGCTTTGCGAAGGTCCACAAAGCAGCAGTAAACTCTCTGCCTCCTATGTCGTGCCTCCTCAATAAGGCATCTCAAAATGAAGAAGTATCCTGGTCGGAACCCAGCTACCAAAGCGTGTAGACCCTTAGTCTCAGCAAAGGATCCAGCAACCAACTGTAATATAGAACCATAGATCTTAGCCAAAGTGTGACCAATCGTGATGGTGTGATAGTTTTCTACATTTAAGGGATCACCTGCCTTGAGGATGGGATGGAGGTACACCATGTCGTGGGGAAACCAGAAGTCACAAAGGTGTTAAAATGAGCAATGTAGGGAGAAACAATGTGTGCTATCGGCTTTAGGAAGTCTACATTCAGAGAATAATAGTCAGTAGCTTTATGAAGTTTGGCATGTTTAATGGCATTTTCAACCATGTGTAGAGTAAAAAGAGAGCAGTGGGTAGGTCGTGGTGAGAGTAAGATAGGAGGAGAGTTCATGGTATATAGTTTTGTGGCATATTCAGTCTAGGATTTCCAGGGTGAGTGAAAGGGACCCATTTACGTGTGGAAGAGGAGCATGGGACGTTTGAGGATGGGGTTATATGACTAAGTGAGAGGCATAAGAGTGAGTGATCAGAAATTGTAGGAGGGGTAATGGAAAAATCAGAGATATGAGGGATCAAGGCAGATGATCCAATAAAGTAGTCAACTACACTATGCCCTTCACCATGAGGATGACATGTGAATGCTAATGGTGAGGGCCACTTTGTGAGGCCATTTAGGATGGCAAGAGAGTGCGTCTCTGAAAGAGTAATCAACTACTCCCCAAAAGACTCGGGTAGCTGGAATATCTGCATCCTGTGAAATCCGATCTAGTCCTATATCCAGGGGGTGGAACCGGAGAAAGTCAATATCTGCATGAAATTCTGTCTATCTGGAGCTTGTGCGGGCATTGAAATCTCCTGCTAACAGAATGTAACCCTGATGAGAAAAGATAGCAAAGTCATCTGAAAGTGCCTGAAAAGGGTCTCCACCCAAATCAGCAAACGCCGATGTCTGTTGGGCGAAATAGCACACAACCATATAAATGTCCTAAAGTACCCCCAAAAGTGACCCAACAATGTGAATCCAGATATAGCTAGTGTAAGGATCTTGCTTAACCATCTTAACTGTAGATATAAACAAGCCACTCCTCCAAATCCGCGACAATTTTTCCCTCTCACAAATGGGCAAAAAACAGAGTGCCAAGAAAAATCATGTGTATGTGGAAGAGAATGATATAAAGACTCATGGGTTTCAGCCATCAATAAAATCACATTTTCCAATAAAATCAACCAAATCTCCTGCAGATGATGTTGATAAAAAGCCATTGCAATTTCAGAAGCCAAGTCGCAAAGTGGTGGGGCATCTCGGGCTGCTCCTATGTCCAGGAGCCCCGAGGTCCTATTGTGAGGGGAAGTTGAAATATTTTGGCTTGCCGTCGATAAAGACAAAACTTGTCCTTTTTCTTTTGCTTCTTGAATAATTTTTTTTCTTGCCAACCATTGACTGTTTGTCAAATCATCATCCATATAAATAAAGGTGCCCTTAAGCTTTGTCCTAAGCCGTAGAGCTGCATGGCGTTGTTGAAGAGAACAAAATTTGATAAATAAAATTTTTTCATCGAACTTACTGCGCCATGCTGTATCTAAACCATCGACAACATGAGATAGCTTGGAAACGAGTAATTCTTTAGCTTCTTCTATTGGTTTCGTCCGGTTTGCGATGCCTCTTACTCTAATGTTAAAGGCCTTTTTGGCCCTTTTAGCTTGCTCATCCAAAAAAAAAAACAGTTTCCAAACTGTTATCTATAGTAGAGGCAGAAATAGGGTTATGACTATAAGGGAATTGGGGCCCTTAAGTGTACATGGTCATAATTAATGGTTGTAGGCCTAAACACTTGATGGTGGATTGGTATGGGTCTATCAGTGCGTCATTGGGGAACTGGATGACGTGGCCCAGATGGGCTGCAGAGGTGTCCAGTGAGGTGTCACAGTGCACTACTAGTGGTGCATGGGCCTTGGAGGATATAAGTATACCTATTGGGCTCTCACTAGTGTATGCTTGAGAGCATGACCGGTGGCTGGATGCTGCTGGTGTGATGCCTCATTCCTCTTTGTGATTGATCCATAGCTTGGGGGCTAGATCCGTTCGATCTAGGTTTGGTTGGGTTGGTTTGTCCACCATCAGGTTCCCTTGTGTTGCTATTGATTGGCATGCTTAGAATAGGATCCTTGGATTGAGGACTTTATATTGGTATCAGAGCCAATTCTGAGCACGTTTTTGCCATTGATTTGTGTTCAAGAGAAATCTCGAATTGTGGAGATTTTTCCATTGTGTGATATGGAATCCTGACACTTTTTCGAGAATTCAATGGAGTATGCAACGAAGTGGTGAAAGTGCGGATTATTCTTTCCGTGGATTTTCTTATTTGAAGTGTAATCGGTTGTGTGGTAAGTGCACTACTAGGTATACAATCGGTTCAATTTTTAGACACTTCATATTGGTTTTCAGGAAGTAAATTTCCAGTTTTCAATTCACTTGTGTTGCCGTTTACTTCATTTGCGACACTTTTCCGTTAGCAACGAGATCAATTAGAGGAAATACTGGTCTTTACGATTTTTTATTCTTTTGACAGTGATTTAGGTGGTTCTATTGGTTGTCTTTTGTTTTTTATTGTGCCAGTTTTGGCTTGAATCAGTGAAAAAGCATAAAAAGAAGCACAAAAAAGACTAATCATTGGTTGTGAGTATTGGTGACTTTTTACAAGTTTTGCATGAGGATTCTTTATGGAGTTGCAGATTTTTGTGGCATTTTCTAGCAAACTAACGGTGGTTTGTAGGTTAATGAGCCAGTAAGGCCATCATTGTGGTGATTTGGGTCATTTTGAAAACTCTTATGTGTGAAAAATGGCTAATTCTGCAAATTCTTAGTTCAAAGGAAAATTGGACAACATCTACCTTGTTTTTTTAGCCTTTAAGAAAACTTTTTTGTGTAGAATCTGTAAGAAGGTTGCTTATGCATGAATGAAGGCATAGCAACAATGATTGCATTCTACTTGCACATGTTATGTGCAAGAATAGCAGTAAGTAGAGGTAGATACCCTCTAGTTGAAGCTAAGGCAAGACTAAGCTCAAAATTTTTTTTACAAAAGAGGATGCTTAGGCATGAATGTAATCAAGACACTGCAAAACTGCCCTAAAAACATCTGAAATCTGCGAAAACAGCAGAGAGTAGTTGTGTTTTGCTTCAAGAAAATGTTTCCTTAGAAAACAATGGAGGGAACGGATGTGGACAGCCTCCAATGCTGCGTTCCTCCTGCATGATGTTGAACGCCCTTCTGATAGCTACCTACATTGGTTATCTACATGGTAAAAGGTGGAGGGGTGCCGCCTCCATTCCTCTCGGCCTGCATCTCTCTCTCTCTCTCTCTCTCTCTCTCTCTCTCTCTCTCTCTCTCTCTCTCTCTCTCTCTCTCTCTCTCTCTCTCTCTCTCTCTCTCTCTCTCTCTCTCTCTCGGGATCTGAATGGTGAAACCCAAGTATTTTGAGCTCGAGTTTAGGGGGGGGGATAGGTGAACTCTTAGTTTAACAAGAAGTTTTATTGCTGTTAATTTGTTGAGTTGTATAGTCGAGTTGGAATCTTGGGTGGAGGTGGAGGCTTGTCAATATTCTCTCGCATTTGTTTTATTTATTTTTTTTCAGTTTTCCATGGGCATTTTAGTCATTTTTGGACTACAGAAATGCAAATGCAGTTAAAGTGTTTGATGAATTGTAATGGCTAGTGTAGCGAAGTGAAATAGTTTCGGAATGCATACCTTCATTTTTTTCGTATATTTGTTGCATGGATCCGTTTTGCAAATCATTGGTATAAATTTTTTAAGCATCATATTGTCCATTAAAATTTTGTTTTTTGGGCAAGTGCTTTATCAGAAAAATTATACCGTTAATGATTTAACCGAACGTACATTTTTTCAAATTTTTTGGTTTATCGTTTGAGTGAAATTCTAAAGAGGGGAGGCAATTGAACATTTGTCCGACATCGCTCGATAGTGGTGACCCCTTGAATATATTAAGCACATGGTTTCAGTTTTAAACCACGGTGTGCTGGAATTTCATCTGGGCAATATATAGAAAAAATTGAATGCAAAATCTATTCAATCTATAAATAGCCATTGCGTTTTCAACTTGGGCTTACAACCAAAAATTTCTTGATGTGTAAAAGCCCGGAAGTTGATGACTGGATAAATCGTTAGTTCAGCTATTCTAGCTGGCGCAACATCCTTGAAAAAAAAAAAAGTGAATTTCGTTGGTTTTTTGCATTGGGTAAGGCCTCCTCATGGTGGAGGACGCAACCCATAGAAGTGTGATTGGGCTGAATTCCTGGAGGAATTCCGTAAGGCTTTTTCACAATTGACGAATTAGATTCGCTTTGATTAACTGCAATGGGCAACCGAGAATGTGAATTCTTGGATTTTTTTTGGCCAAGGTCATTTTCTCAAAATCATGCACGGCCAGAAAGCAAATACTATCGGTCATTAATCGGGTGTTTTGTCAGAAATTTGAGATATTGGTCATGACCCCTTTTTTGGATATCTCAAATTTACAAAACCGGAAACCCGACATGCTATTTCTTCATAAATGATATAACTCAAACATAGACTTGTTATGTGAATATGACCTATAAGTAGATATAGGCTGATTTGTATGGCATGTATTTGCCCAAACACCTTCATCTAAGTCCTAGCCTACCCTATTTTGTTATGTTGCATTATGAATACGGTTAACTTTAAATACATAGTACATGGTCATAGTAAAAAAGATATAGACCAGTACCTTAATGCTGATCAGAAGGGCAAAAGCCCTGATAAGGTGATCACAAGATTTGGCTTATCGCTAGTAATTTATGTTGTGCTTGGAAAGATTGGACTATTTGTTGCAATCTTTAATCATGTTGTCAAGTTAAGTGAATTTATTTTTGACAAGGATAACAACTGACATTCAACATTGACACCTGTCTTCCTCATTGGCTAATTTGTGCAGTTTTGTGTGGTGGGATGGTGGCAGGTAACAATTTGATGTCTTGAAATAGGTTTCGTTGTACCGTTGCGTTTTTATGTACTGTAATTATTTTTCAGCTATATTTTGCCTTGTTGGTTTATGAATAAAGGGTTTAAAAGATTTGGTCTTGACTTGTCAAGAGGAGTTTCTGTTCTCTCTCTCTCTCTCTCTCTCTCTCTCTCTCTCTCTCTCTCTCTCTCTCTCTCTCTCTCTCTCTCTCTCTCTCTCTCTCTCTCTCTCTCTCTCTCTCTCTCTCTCTCTCTCTCTCTCATGGTGCGTTCATACCAACACTACTACACCAGATCCCATCAGAACTCCAAAGTTAAGCGTGATTGGGCCTGAATAGTACTGGGATGGGTGATCTCCCGAGAAGTTCGGGTGTCGTACCCTCACTCCGCCTTTTTGCTTATGACATCAGCTTTATCCGGCAAGAAATCATCGGACTCAAGAGACAATTACCGAGTTTTAGAAAGCTTTTCAAGTTAAGTTAGCTATGGAATCCGCATACTATTATGATCTTAGGGTATAGAAAAATGACTAATGATGCCTCAATTCTGGTTGCTTAAAACAAGTACATATGTGGCACAAGTATTGTTTGAAGTACTTGTCTAAATCGTCGACGAATCATATGCGTATTGTTTAGCAAGAAACATGCTGAGAAGAGTACATAACAAATGATATACTACTTTTAGTTGCAAAGTAAACCCTTTCACTACTCTTTCCAGGATGTGAGTAGGTAGTGCTCGCTGTATTTCCTTATAAGAACAAGCCACTTATAGTGTATATTACAAATTTTATATATGCAGATCATTCAAGCAAAACATGGTGTTAAAAAACAACAGTTCATTGCTGGAAAAATCCATGCTTTCAAGCATTCTTAACTACACATGGCAAACTTGATGTATGGTTGACAACAAAGCCACATAGTAGTGTGTTGAAAAACAACAGTCCATTGCTGAAAACTTTCCTGCATATTAAAGTACCCACAATATGCTTCATGTATTGTTGACATCAAAGCTATGAAGTATTGTGCTGAAAACAACATTCCATCGCTAAAAAATAGATGCTTTCAAGCATTCTAAAGTATACAACATATACACGTATGAATGTTAAAAAAGCCATAAAGTAGTGCGTTGAAAAATAGCAGTCCATCGTTGCAATCAACTGTTGAAAACTCTAATGTATTGCTTACCAAAGGCACAAATGATCATATGCTTCATTTAGAATGCAAAAAATCTATCATTTATGCACCAAAGTAGGGCGTAGATCTAGCATTGGCCTATCTCAAGGTTCTATTGAAGCAAACAATGCTCAATATCATTGTGGAAAAGTGCATTTGTTAAGAATTCATTCAAACATGTAGTACATAGCTTTTGAAAGCAAAACCTTAAGCATAAATTGCTTACCATAATGATGGTACTTTGTTGTCCAAAAACATTAGAATAGGTGTTGTAATCCATAGCTTTTCTTTGTAAAGGGAGACGGGAACCACGACTTAGCTTCCTAGCTTTCAACACTTGCCATCCGAACCCACTCGACATACAAGCAGCCAACTCACCAACAACGATTAGACTTAACCAACTTGAAGTTCTGGAACCAACATTGAGAAACGATGTCTTGACATCCATTTGATGCATCTCGAGGTCTTTCACGGCTACTAATTGTTGGAGTTAATCTTACTCCTAGTCATCCTAACTGCCCTCCAAATCACTCATGTAAGTCACTCTCTCAAAGCAGTCTTCAGAAATGAACTGTTTTTTGCAACAGTCTGTATTTTGACACACAAACTTCAACAACCGAAAAGATATGAAAAATGCGACAAACTGCATATTTACACAGGATTTCACATACAGCTTGTTGACGTCTTCATGCTCCAGTTAATAACTGATCTAATGATCAATTAGACAACTGCTAATGATCTTGTAATTGTAAAATTAGAATAACACAAGCTCATCCAACAACTATATAAGGAACTGAATGATCAGAGACATCATCATAAGATGTATGCAACAGAGATCAAACGACCAAAAACTGGTTACACAGTATCAAACTCCTTAGAGTTAGAGAATCTATATATAGAGAGAGTAAAATATTCATATTTGTAGCAATTCATTTGTTTCTGTAAGTAGAATCACGTGCTTATCAGTGCAATTGTCTTGTGATCTGATAGTTGTTATTACAACATTGAATATACATAATCACTATTGTTCTATCTCATAGCATTTGTGTTGAATGTTTATTAACTCTCACTCTTCCTTCGTTACTATCAAGTACTCCATAAATGAAGAAGTGTATGGGTGTCATAGACGCCTAATTGTTTCATATTTCTTTATATTCAAAATATCAGTAGCAGAGAATTGCACGGTTGTCTCAGATGCCTAATCCTTTAGCAATCTCTCTTTATGGTTGTCTACGATAGATATACTAACGTCCATCACAAATCAGAACTACTCTATTCCATTCACTAAGTAATCCAAATCATGCTATCACATTTATTATTGTTCATCGTTTTTATTTGGTGGAACGATGACCTTCATTTCCGTTGCGGCAGGCGACCTTGTTATCCCAACACATCAGTGGTATCAGAGCTTAAAGCTTTAAAGCCACATTTCATCAGTGGTATCAATGCTTGGTTTTGGATTCACTAGAGTTTTAGGATTCAAAGAACCTAATACATTCATATTTCATCGATCTTAATAGAAGGTTACCTCATAGATCCGCTTGATCAACAAGTTCAACGGAGATGATTTCCGCATGTGGAAATTCAAAATGAGGATGATACTGATCGAAAAGGAGCTATGGAGATACGTAAACGGTTCCATAGCCAGACTGATGGAACCATAAATGCTATCTGCATGGGAAGCAAAGGATGGCAAAGCTCTTGCCATTGTATTTTTAATCTGAAAGATACTCAGATAGCTCACGTATCCTAAACCCTAAACCACTTCGAAAGAAGCATGGGATATTTTAACAAGCATTTATGAAACTTCAGATGTATCGACTCCTCGCTTTTTGAGAAAGAAAGTCCTTACCCTCAAAATGAGTGAAGGTACCTCAATCAATGATCATCTAAATGAGTTCAAATAGTTGCTGAATCAACTAGCTGCTATAGGTTCTCCTATTTCAGAAGAAGACTCTACAATGTCTCTTCTTGCTAGTCTTCCACCCTCCTATGGCAACCTAGTGTTGCTTTTGAGCAATACTCCTACGCTATTACTCCAAAAGCTGACAACAAGTCTATTGCAAGAAGAAGTTAAGAGAAAGAGCTTTTCTATAACGAGTACCAATACGATGGCCTTCTACTCCAATAAGCAACAGTCACGAAGAAGAACTTCAAGGATAAGATGACCAAGGTGGAACAATCAGATTCAACACAACAACAACAACAACAACAACAACACAGTCGACAACAATAACCTGCCAAGACCAAACTCTTTAACAGATATTGCAAGAGATCTAATCACGACATCAAAGACTGTCATATCCTCAAGCACAACGAAGCAAGGAAGAAGATACAACATCACCAAGAAGGAGGCTCTAACTTTGTCAGAAATTCTCAAGAAGAAGAGAAGATGCTGATGCTACAAGATCCACCAAGCAAGGATGCATACAAATGGTATCTACATTTGGGTGCTTCATAGCACATAACTCCATGTAAGAACCTGTTCTTGAATCTCACAACAACTGAATCAAAGTACATTTTCTTTAGAGACTCAATCTCACACAAAGTCGAAGGCCAAGGCTCCATTCGGCTACAATTCCTAGATGGTATTACTAGACAATTAGACAGTGTACTCTGTGTACCCAAGTTAACAAAAAATTTATTGTCTATAAGCAAGATCCCTGATCGATGCTATAGAGCTTTGTTTACTGCTAGTCAATGTACCATTCTTGACAAGAATTCAAATGAAATCCTCTATGCACATAGAGAAGGAAATTTGTGTATCTTGAGTCATGATTATGCACTTTCTGTGAGTATTTCTAATGCTCATGTCTGGTATCAAATATTAGGTCATTTAAACATGAGGTCAATCTTGTACATGCATCATAACATTATGGTCAAAGACATGATTGTTAATGTTGTCTCCACAACAAATCAAAATGTATGTGAAATGTGCTTACTAGGGAAACAACCTAGAACAAGATTTCCAAAGGGACAAGCCGAAAGAGCTAAGTCCATTCTTTTACTAATGCATAATGATCTATGTGGTCCTATGAGTGTGCCCTCTTTGGGTCAAACTATAAATTTTACAGTTTTTAGGACAATAATGATTGTACTTTACAATCATAGAGAGTTATTGGTTGCTTAATCAATGAATCTATCAAGTTCTACACATTAGATCTTGATCTAGATTCACTACACTTGGATTTAAGCAAGAGCAATGGATCAACACATCATTTTTTAGTGAGAGCGGCTTCACACGTGTGGAGTACTGTCCACTGTACGGCCTGCACCTGAAACAACAAGTACAATGATACTAGATAGCAATCATGCATAAAAATCACAAGACAAATGACTAGAAATCTCACAAAAGTGTAGAGTGCAAAAGTCTCATCAATTTTCTTAGCAAAATGATGATCCTTTTATGGATCAAGTACATCCATGAGTCTGGTACAGTCCAGCAGGCCTTCACACGTGTGAAGAGTGCCACATCACTCATATCTATCCATTTGATCCATCCTTGATCCTTATCCAATAGTTGACCTTCTAGAATATGACTAAAATCCAAAAAGCTAGTCTCCTAGAATATAGGAATATTCCCTACAAAATAGGATCTAAGGAAAATGGTCAACTCTTATCTTCTAGTACTCTATACACACATGTGAACATCCACTTGCCATGTGGGAGCATTTACTCATGCACATGCAAGGAAAAGCTAATTTGTAGGTGACTAGTCAACTTGACTAAAAACTAGTCATTTCATGTTCACACTAACTAGAATGATACAAAATCAATTTGGATATATACAAACATGAAAAGTACATCCTTTCACACATGGGAACATGCTCCACACGTGTGAAATCATATCATCAACATATTCTAATGTTTGATCAATATTTACATGAACCAATGTCAAGTGAGAAGTGACAATTTTCAACACTCCTCCTCACTTCTAACTTGGCAAATCTAGTGTACATCTATCTACAATTCCAAGAGCATATCTTAACTTAAAAAATGGATCTTTGGACAATGGTTTGGTTAAGATATCAGCTATGCATTCAGATGATGGTACATGATGTAGTTGCACTTCCTTGGATTGTACCTTCTCCCTCACAAAGTGGTGAGCTATCTCAATATGCTTTGTTCTAGCATGGAAGATAGGATTTGAAGCAATTTGTTGAGAAGCTTGATTGTCACAAAATATGTAAGGGATCTCCTCGGCCTCTAGCACATGTAGTTCCATCAAGAGTCTTCTTAGCCATAAGAGCTCTTTGGTTGTTGAAGTCAATGCCTTGTACTCGGCTTCACAAGAAGATAGTGAGATTGTATCTTGCTTTTTGGAAAGCCAAGATATCACTCCTCCACAAAGAAATGTTGCAAATGCACTAATGGACTTCCTATCCATCTTGTCACCTGCAAAATCTGAATCCGAGTAGGCTCTCAAGTGCAAGTTAGATCCTTCATAAAGTATACCAAAAAATCTAGTACTAGAAACATATCTAAGTACTCTCTTGGCACTTTTCCAATGATGAATTAAAGGAGCTTGCATACTTTGACTCAACTTGCTTACACAAAAACTTAAGTCAGGTCTAGTGATGGTTAAATAGATTAGAGAGCCTATAAGCTTCCTAAAGAGAGTGATGTCCTCAAAGGATGCTTCATCACCTTCATTAGTTGCTTTCACAACATGCTCCATAGGGGTGTCAATCCCCTTGCAATCTTTCATACCAAATCTTTCAAGAATGGAAGTAGCATACTTAGATTGACTTATGAAAGTACAATTGCTACTTCTAGACACTTCTATCCCAAGTATAAACTTTAGGAAGCCTAGATCTACCATCTTGAACTCACTAGATAAGTCAACTTTTACTTTGCCTATGCCATCATCATCATTTCCTGTCATAATGATGTCATCAACATAAAGAACCAAAATGATGATCTTTCCTTCATTACATTTGAAATATAAAGAAGGTTCATAAGCACTTAGTACAAAGCCAAGGGAATAGAGAAAATCATGCAACCTAGAGTACCAAGCTCTAGGTGCTTGCTTCAAGCCATATAGGCTCTTCCTTAAGTAGCACACCTTTTGCTCCTCACCAATCTTGATGAAGCCCTCGGGTTGCATCATGTAGATTTCCTCTTCTAAGAAGCCATTCAAGAAGGCATTTGTCACATCCATTTGGTAGAGATCCCATTTGAACAAAGTAGCAATGCAAATGATTAATCTAATAGTTACAAGCTTAGCTACAGGTGCAAATGTTTCTTCATAATCCAATCCTTTTATTTGAAGAAATCCCTTAGCAACAAGCCTAGCTTTGTATTTACTAATAGATCCATCTTGATTGTACTTAATTCTATAAATCCACTTACATGCAAGTGGTTTCTTTCCTCTTGGAAGATTTACAAGATTCCAAGTATGATTTTCTTCTAATGCATCATACTCTACTTGCATTGCATCTCTCCAAACTTTAGATTTACATGCTTCTTCAAAAGATGATGGTTCTTCAATCAATGTAGCTAAAAAAGAGTAAGAGGTAGAAGATGTAGAGCCTTCCTTTTGCTTTCCCTTGTCCACATAGGTAAGCCTTGAGGGCTCGGCCTTGCTCCTTGATGATCTTCTTGGCCCCTTTTGACTTGGATCCAAATCTCCATCCTCGGGTTTGTCATGATCCTCCTCGGGTTTGTCAAGATCCTCCTCGGATTTGTCAAGATCTTCAATGCACAATGGGTTAGATCCATTTGACAAGCTCTTAGCAAATTGTGACTCATCAAAAAGTACATCCTTGCTTACCTTTACTTTCTTGGATGTAGGATCATATATCCTATATCCCTTGCTATTTTCTCCATAGCCAACAAAGATTCCTTTGAAGGAGGTAGCATCTTCTTTCCTTCTAGTCTCCAAAGGAATGTGTACATAACAAGTACATCCAAAGATCTTAAAATATTTTACATTGGGTTTCTTATCAAACAAGGCTTGATAAGGTGAGATCCCATCTATAGCACTACTAGGAAGTCTATTACACAAATAATTAGCACATGTTATGGCTTCTCCCCAAAATGAGATGGGAAGTGATGCATCAAGCCTCAAGGACTTTGCACACTCACATAGACTCCTATTTTTCCTCTCGGCCACCCCATTTTGTTGAGGGGTGTAGGAACAAGTGTATTGTAACTTAATACCATTGATCTCACAAAAGTCTTTCATTTTATTGGAGGTGTACTCTCCTCCATTATCACATCTTAGTGCTTTGATAGAAGTACTAAGTTGTTTCTCTACTAGAGATTTGAACTTAATGAAAGCTTCATCAACAAGATTTTTCTTTGATAGTAACTCAATCCATGTGAATCTAGTACAATCATCTATAAAAGTTACATACATCAAGGCACCTCCATTACTTGCATGTGAAAAACTATGTACATCAGATATGTATGAGATCCAAGGGAGAGAGAGATCTTGATGAAGATTTCTTGTAAGAAGATTTGTGTGACTTTGCAAGGCCACATGCCTCACACATTTTTCCACACTTCTTGAAAGCTCTTGGTAGGCCGAGAGCTAGTTCCTTGCTTGCCATTGACTCCATAGATTGAAGATTAGGATGGCCTAATCTCTTATGCCAAAGCTCCACTTGAGTTAGCTCCTCCCTAGCCAAGTTCACACTTTCACTTGCAACATTAGCATCCAACTTGAAAAGTCTACCTTGCTTAATGCCACTAGCTATGCACTTATCATTTTTCAAGATGGAACAAACTCCATTCTTGAAATGTACATCTAGTCCATTGTCCATTAATTGTCCTACACTAAGCAAGTTTCTTGAAATGGTAGGAACATACAAAACATTTTCTAGATCTATCCTTTTAGATGTGCCTAAACAAAGAGGTATAGATCCTATGCCATCTATCTTGCATGCTTGATCACTAGCAGTGTATATTGACTTCTTAGAGTCATTACAAGATAGAAGAGTAGAAAAATAATGCTTGTTAAAGGACATGTGGGAACTAGCCCCACTATCTATCCACCATGTGTCTTGACTTGAAGTTGGTGTAGATGCAACCATTAAGGATGTGTTGAATCCATCCTCATATTCTTCCTCTTGAGCAATGTTCCCTTGATCTCCTTTGGCTTGTTGATTCTTCTTCAAGTAGCATTCTGAGGCAAAGTGTCCTTTCTTTCCACAAAAGAAACACTTTAGTTTTGCCTTGTTCTTCACTTTGCCTTTGGAGGTAGATCCTCCATTCTTCATCTCGGCCTCCTTGCCTTGATTTTTCTTGAATGGATTTTGCTTTTTCTTGCCTTTAGATGTAAAGTTAGCTTTCTCCTCTCCTCCATTAAGTGACATGCTATCCATTCTTGTCTTGAGGTGTAGAAGCCTACTCTCCTCGGCCACAAGAACATTGTGCAACTTTTCAATGGATGGAAGAGAGTCTTGAATGGCAAATGATTGGACTAAGTTGGTAAACTCATCACTTAGACCATTCAAAATGATTTGTACTAGTTCTTGATCTTGGATCTTCTCTCCTATTGCACTTAACTCCTTGTTAAGAGATTTGATCCTAAGAACATACTCTTGTCCACTCTCTCCACTTCCTTTCATGCTTTGGAAAACTTGATTTCTTAGCATGAGGATTCTTGAAGTATTGTTGGATTCATAAATGCTCTTTAATGAATCCCAAGCCTCTTTGGATGAGGTACAAGAAGACACCTCTTTCAAGAGGTCATTGCATACATTTAACTTTATGCAATGTAGAGCTAATCTTGCTCTCTTCTTGTATTTGGCTTGTTCTTGGGGAGTTTGAGGCTCTTCCTCTACTCCTTGAACTATGTCATATAGATCATGGATCACTAGGAGTGATTCCATTCTCACTTTCCAAATGGAATAATTTGTGGAAGTGAGTCTCTCACTTGGTTCCATCAAATATCCACCCATGGATGACATTTTAGAATGAATGCTCTTTTTAAAAATCACAAAGATTTTTGAATTTTAAAAGATCTATGAAGTGGCCTAAAGCTTACTAGAATGCCTATAGGCTTGTCTCTATCAAACTAACACACAAGCTTGAATGATACTCAAAGATCTTACCAAAAATTTCTAGCTTTCACTCTCACAAAAAAATTGCTTTACACTTTTCTTAGAGATTTCACTTCAACTAAGGATCTGAACAAATCAGCCTCTTAGATTTGATCTTAGACTCTAAAAAGAAATGCTTCAATGATCCAAAACACTATTTGGTCATAGGCATTAGTTAGAATGAATCTAGATCAATACTATGCTTCAAAAAGCACCAAAAATGAACTAGTATTGTGATTTTGGGACCAAAAAACACAAAGTAACTTGAATTGAAAGTTGCTGTACGGTTTCACACGTGTGAAAAGTACATACACAGCCTCCAAGTCGTTTTGATCCAAATGATTACAAGCTATCACTCTAGAAGAACTCGCCCTCACTAGTATTGGCCAAAAAACAAATTTTGCCAATGATCTTTACAAGATTTATGATTCAATGATCACTCTCTTACTTAGCTCTGATACCATGATAAATTTTACAGTTTTTAGGACAATAATGATTGTACTTTACAATCATAGAGAGTTATTGGTTGCTTAATCAATGAATCTATCAAGTTCTACACATTAGATCTTGATCTAGATTCACTACACTTGGATTTAAGCAAGAGCAATGGATCAACACATCATTTTTTAGTGAGAGCGGCTTCACACGTGTGGAGTACTGTCCACTGTACGGCCTGCACCTGAAACAACAAGTACAATGATACTAGATAGCAATCATGCATAAAAATCACAAGACAAATGACTAGAAATCTCACAAAAGTGTAGAGTGCAAAAGTCTCATCAATTTTCTTAGCAAAATGATGATCCTTTTATGGATCAAGTACATCCATGAGTCTGGTACAGTCCAGCAGGCCTTCACACGTGTGAAGAGTGCCACATCACTCATATCTATCCATTTGATCCATCCTTGATCCTTATCCAATAGTTGACCTTCTAGAATATGACTAAAATCCAAAAAGCTAGTCTCCTAGAATATAGGAATATTCCCTACAAAATAGGATCTAAGGAAAATGGTCAACTCTTATCTTCTAGTACTCTATACACACATGTGAACATCCACTTGCCATGTGGGAGCATTTACTCATGCACATGCAAGGAAAAGCTAATTTGTAGGTGACTAGTCAACTTGACTAAAAACTAGTCATTTCATGTTCACACTAACTAGAATGACACAAAATCAATTTGGATATATACAAACATGAAAAGTACATCCTTTCACACATGGGAACATGCTCCACACGTGTGAAATCATATCATCAACATATTCTAATGTTTGATCAATATTTACATGAACCAATGTCAAGTGAGAAGTGACAATTTTCAACACAAACTATATATTTCCTCACATTTATTGATGACCTCTCCAGATTCACTAGAATCATGTTCATCAAGAAAAATCTGAGGCATTCAAGTGTTTCAGAGAATTCAAGCAGTTTGCTGAGACTCAAACTAGTCAGAGAATCAAGACCTTGTGGTCTAATTCAGGGGGAGAGTACATGTATGATGAAATGGCAAACTATCTATCTTCATGTGACATGCACCATCAGTTCACAACCATCTACACTCCACAACAGAACGGCGTACACGACCCGTGATGTCCAATGCTCAGTTACCCAATAAATTTTGGGCTGAAGTAATTTCTACAGCCTACTATCTACAAAATTATTTCAGCACAAAGGCAATTGACAACAAAACTCCGTTTGAAGCCTACTATGGCTACAAACCAAGTATGAAACACCTACGTGTATTTGGATGTCTCTGCTATGCACAAATACCGTCTGATCTGAGGAAGAAGCTAGACCCAGTCATCTATAAGTATATTTTTATCGGCTATTCAACTTCACATAAAGCATACCGCATCTATAATGTTGAAACAAGTTAGATCTTAGTTAGCCGAGATGTAGTCTTCCTTGAAGACAAAATTTTATGATTTCAAGCAGAAGCAGCAAATGCAAGAATTTGTTCCAACAACTCCATTCACCATCGATAGGCCTAGACCTACGACTATTCAACCACAAGTTGAAGACATCCCTATCATGTACCTAGGAGGGACATCAGCTCAGGAACCTGCAGTTCAAAAATCTGCATGACAATGACAACAATCTGATCGTTTCATCCCTCAGACGTTCATCGGTCATGATGAACCTGCCACTGTTGCAGAAGCACTATCAATGTCAGATGCCGATAAATGGAAAGCTTCCATGGATGCTGAGTACAATTCTTTGATGAAGAACAAGAGTTGGAGTCTTGTTAATCCTCCTGCAAGTATAAAACCAATTGACACTAAGTTGACCATAAACTTCCCCCATTGATGGATTTGATTTCTCCACCAGGCAAGCCAACTTTTTGATTCATGCAAACAATTATAGTATGCATTGTCAACTTTCTACCATGCTGATATTTTGTTGTAGAGCCCGTCTGCAACACCTTGAGTATTTGTATTTCTCCATTGCAAGCACATAACAACATGCTCATCTCGTGCTTGTTGGTTTATGTATTTTTGGGTGTGCTTGTTGACATTGTCCATAAAGTGAAACAAATAGAATCTTTCCTTTCCAGCCAAAGGAATGTCAACATCTGTTCCATAAAACCCCTGAATGCGATAGGCTCATGTAGGTGGTTTGACATCACTCGATTCAATAGAGTCCAAAACTTTATTTGTGCTTGCACATCTTGAACTTTCTTGTCACATATCGCCATTGTTTGCATTGATTGGTTTCTGCATGAAATCAGATAAAAAATTGAGAATTAGTTTCTTGAATTGCAAGTGGAGTCAAGTATATACCATGTGTCGTAAACATGGGTGGCCATTGTTACCCAATCCTTAACCCTACATACGTGATCAAAGCAACACCAAGCATTTGCAAGATCATTTCATGTTTGCATCCTCGTCACGAGATCCACTTCCGCCCAGTAGTCACCATCTTAAATATATGGCATGCATCAAAATTGTCATGCATTTGTCCCGAAAGCAATGAACCATGGAAGTACTCATAAGCGCAATGCTCTTTTAAGTAAAGAAGAGCAGTGATATCATGAGACATATCTACTGGCTGCAATTCCTTCCTTGCTTCTATAATCAACTTTTTCAATCTACAACAACATTATTGCCACATGAAGACACTAAATGTAGGTTTCTATCTTCTATTTGACATGCAGTTGCAACAAATTCCAAAATGTGAATTACACAATATTCATTTACAGTACTTGTAATGACAATAAAATAATCAAATCTTCTATTGTTAGTCGTTGGCTGGATTGTTGACAAGATCTCATCCAACTGTGTCGCATCCATTGCCCCTGTGGCAGAAGTGCATGACAATAATTTATCTAAAATCAATTCTTTTGCCAAGTCTTTTTGTATTTTTCTATTATTTTTGCATGTTGTTATGAATTGCCGCCTTTTTAACTAATTATCCTGCCATCTGCATGCTGGTGTATGACTCCTCCTCTCCAAATTCATGTTGGTGAATCCCCACATGGATTGTCATTCTAGTATATGTGGTGTTTTCTGGTATACAGTAATATATCTTGGCTGAGCATTGTTTCACACAAAATGGTGGACGATTACAATGACGACATTTCATACTTCCAATATCATTTGGAACGGGCCTATTGGACATCTAGATTGCAGTCTGCCAATGAACTCTGTGCAATTTTTGGCACCAAAGGATACAAGATGAGAATACTTTTTGTTCCTACACTCAAACCCACCACCACATGGCGACACTCTCACAATCCCTAGAAAACCTTGTATTATGAAAGTTGTATATCTCACCCAGTTGTGACAGTCGTAGGATCTTTGCGTGCCTTCCATGCCTATCAAATTTTATGGTGGAAATTCGAATACCATATTGCCATTGTATATTTTTTGGCATCTCATCCACCTGCACAGGAGATTCACAAATTTCTAGCATCTTCTGCAATTTACTAGTGATTGCAAAATTGCTTGCCAAGTGCAAGATTGAAATTGCAATAAGATGTTGCGTAGTGACTCCCTCTGTCCGATTTGTGGCACTTGATGCATATTCATCATCACTGGAGGAAATCAACGTGACTTCAATATTTTTTTCCATTTCAATTTGGTAGTTTCCAACACCCAAAAATCGGACAATGATATTTTCATACAAAAACTTTGCAGCAGATTTCGCGTCTGCTACACGAACTACTCGTGCTTCAACCCACTTGGTCATATAATCCATTGCTACGATAATGTATCTAGCTTGAGTACCTCTTGCCGCAGAATGAATATGACCAATATAATCAAGTCCCCATTTTTCAAACGGTACTTGTGCTAGGACTGAATGTAACGTTGTTCATAATGTTGTTTCATAGGGCCACGTGCTCGTTGGCATACATCACATGACTGAATGTACTTCTCAGTATACTTATGAAGCGTAGGCTTGCAAAATTTTACAAACAGTGATATCAGATGAAAAATGATCTCCTCCCATTTCATCATGAGAAAACATAATTAAATCAGGCACTTCATGGGATAAAATACATCTTCTCATAATATCATCTGCTCCATATGACGATACAATTGACCAGAAATTAATTGGTAAGGTTGTGCTTTTAAAATCAATCACCTTTGTTGAACTTTCGACAAAGATTCACTTGGTTGACCCAACATTAGATACTCAACAATATCTTCTGCCCACTCAAGTACTTCTTCAACATAGAATAATGTAGCATCTGGTAGTTCATCATCCACTTCAGTGTTAACTGGTGTTGTTTGTATTCTTGAGACATGATCCGCAAGATAATGTTATTTACCCTTCCGAACTACAACCCAAAAGTCAAATTCAGTCAATAATAGTAACCATCTTGCAAAGTGTCCCATATTGCATATCTTGTTTACCAAGTATAGCAAAGGCTGATGGTCAGTATAGAAAGCAAAATGTGTTGCTATTAAATAATGTCAAAACATTTTCACTGAAAACACCATAGCCAACGCTTCTCATTCTGTGGTTGACTAGTTCATTTCCGCATCACTCAATTGTCGGCTAGCAAATCTAATCCAAAAATCTTTATTATACTCCTCCGATTGTGTCAATACAGATCCAATGGCAAATTTTGATGCATTAGTATGCACATGGAATTCAATTGTCTAATTTGGAGCTCATAAGATTGGTGCAAAAGCTAAGGCTTTCTTCAATTTTTCAAATGCTTAAATTGTCGCCATGCCAAATCGGGGGTCCCAACGTGGGTGACTTCCCTCCAAGTGAGCCGCCCAAATTACTTCAAACTTAACCAACTCGAAGCTTCGTTACAAATGAGTAACATCCATTCTAAGAAAGTCGTCTAACTTACATTAGATTTAATCAACTCAAAGCTTCGTCACGAGTGCTGGAAGCCAACCTGACACCACGCTAGACTGGACAACCATAAACAAGTAACTTTATTCCAATTCAGGCAACATATTAGAGCCCGTTCCCCAAGAGCTTAACCAGTTCACATTCAAGCAAAGAACACTCCCGCGACAATATGACGACAACCAGTTTTTGGACCGAATGGTCCCGACGACATACCGTCGACGTCTCGGACCGAATGGTCCTGACGACCTACTGCTGGCGTCCCGTGATATGACCCTCAGCTATGTGCCAGATCAAAAAGATTTGAAGCGACCTTACAACTGGTGCTGAGTTAGTTTGAGTAAATCCTGCTTATTAATAAATTTGAGAAGGTTACATTTCAAGTGATGACATGCCAAGGTGGGCTCTAGGACAACATTCCAGCAAGGGGAGCCGAGACTTGGTTGCGACTTAAAATAGGGGACCTATAGGATGGACAACATCTGAAGGTTATTAGACCCACCAAGGGACTATAAAGTGAGAAAAGGATATGTCGCAAGGCTTTCAAGGCAATTCCATTACCCCTTGGACTTGAATATTGGGCTCTCCCATAAAAAATAGAGTGGAAATGAGGTTATGTAGGAAGAAGATCTAAGGGACCATTCTAAATAGCCCTACATACACCATGAGCCTTAAGAAACAAGAAAGAGATCAAAGAAGCTCCTAAGGGTGAAAATTATCCCATGCTTACTAGAATTAGCACAAAGAGCTAGGCTTGTGCCTATAGTTCCAATCGTACATTGAGTGTTTCAACTCAATAGATTTAATTTATGCACTTTGAATATACCCAAATTTAACAAACACAAACTTACACAAATCGTCAATTAAAATGCGTAGGGCCTTGCAACTTGCCACACACACTTGTTTTCAAAAGTGCTTCATAAATAAGTTACAAGGCTATAGTATATGGGGCCTCTTTATTCTTGCTATGCATGAGGAGGGTTTAAATAAAATAGGCAAGGTGATTAAAAAGGTCCCAAGCTTTGCCATGTGGCATATACTTTGAAAAAAAATCGATATAATATTTTTCAAATCAAACTCATCGAAAAACAACACGTTTACGTCAGTGATTTGTGGGCGTGACGTCAGTGATTTGTGGGCGTGTTGGGATGGTGCTGGCAAAGCTGAAAGGGCGCCAATAACACTCTTAAGACCATAAGGGTAAGCTTCATACAAATGTCCAAACATGCACAACTATTTTTTAAGCTTGTCACTTGGGGGCCACGTATGCCCTAGTAGTAGTAGTAGTAGTGTGTATTATAGCAAGTTTGAGTCCAATAGAAACAAAAAAAAACCATAGCTTCCACGCAGTCCTCCTTTGCCTGCGCCATTCACTAGAATCTCGACACGTCGCATGTGACTCTCATCCAGTTAGGTATCGACACGTCATACGCCCGTTTCATGCAATAGGAAAACGACACGTCACATGTCGGTTCAAGACTGGCTTGCTGGAGCAGAAGCCCTAGACTAGACTTTTGTTAGCGAACGGACACGACCGAAGGAAAAGGAAAGGAACGGAAGGAAGGAAGAAGCGAGAGCGAGAGCGAGAGCGAGAGCGCAGGAGGAGGCGGATCTGTAGATCCAGACGCTTCTGATGTGGGTTTTCTTTCAATTCCGCCTTTCTTCACTGTTCTATGCTCAATCTCTGTGTTTTTTCAGCTCAAGTGTCAGTTCTGTCTCTTGTTGAAGCTCAAAAATCCTCTAGTTTTTTGTAGATTTGAGCAATAGAGAGCGGAAATTGTTTCTGGTTTGTATTGCGCTTAATCGAGGTATTTAGACGCTTGTGGTGTGCTTGTTCATATCGCAGTAGCAATGGCCACCTTTGGAGAAGCGCCCCCGGGGGATGTGAAATCCGGTGAGAAGATTTTCAAAACGAAATGTTCTCAGTGTCACGCTGTGGAAAAAGCCGCGGGTCACAAACAGGGTATGATTATTGTATCAGTCTTTAGAATTTGAATGCTTGGAATATAAGGAATCGATCATTATATCTGTGAACCAATCATGTGTTTTGTTGCAGTTTTAATTGCAACTTTATTTGGTGCCAAGATTTGTTGCGCAGTGTACCCTTCTTAAATAGTAGCATCCCCCTGTTATGATAGTGTCAAAAATTGAAGGTCAGCCAGGTCAGTAACTTCGGTGGGGCTTGCAAATTAGCTGCTTGGGTGAAATGAACCATTAACTGTATAGGTTAAATGTGGTGCACATATAGTTTTAAGTCCGCTTACCTTTGCAATCCCAAGTAGCCAGGATTTAGACTTTAGATTATTGATTCGCAAGTGATTGTGTGATACTTTATGGCTTAGATGTGTTATCTGTAGCTTCCATATGTAATTATGACAAAGAATTCAAATGGACAATGTAGAATCAGTATTTACATCACCGTAAAGTCTAAACACTCATCCAGTCACCAAATTGAATACACTTACCAATACATGGTTTATACCTAAACAAGCAGCATACAACTCCTGATACCTAAAACTCCTGAGCCAACCACAACGCCCTGCTTGAGTCTCAAAGGTGTGAAAAATATTTGTCGGATGCCAAACAATTTCTTCTATAAGTGTTTTTACACGTATGACTATTCTCCTAAACATTCAAGGGCAATAAAGTGGGCCAGCTCTTCCGCATCCTGGAGAGTAGGCCTTCTCTTGTTTGATCTCGTGCCACCTAAAGTATAACAAAATTTTTGAATCATGGTAGAGCTAGTCATACAACTATTGTCCGAGAAAAGCTTGGCACGTGCCATTAAAATCAGGCCCTCCCTATCCGAGAGCAAACACATAGATGCCACCCTCGCTGAATTATGAGGAGCACAGCAGTAGTGCTTGAAATTTTTGAGTAAAGGACCTTGATCGTTATTAGCAAAGAGAAAAATCCAAAGCATATTATACTTTGTAGGGGAAATTGGAAAATAACGATGGCAGGGTTGGATTTATGCTTATTTTGCCAAGTTGCAAGCTTTGCTTCAATCTAACACCAAGATTGAGTTGTAAACAAACAACCTTCACCACCATAATTTGTGCATTGATTTTGGCCTCGGTAGCCCCTCCCTTGTTCTAGAAAAAGTGCAGCCTAAGAAAGCCTGAAATTGGGTTGTAGCGGCACAAAGTTCTGAAATATCAAGGGCTGCGAACGTGGTTCCGATGCAATTTAGTTTTGTTCTATGGTTTGATTGACACGTGTTTTTGACTTTGACTAGATCTTAAAAGAGGTATTAGACTTTCTCGATTCAAGTATAGAAGGGCCTATTTTGATGAATATAAAGCCCAATCATTACCAGAAGCTGTACCTTTGAAGTGCTTTACTTTATGTGATGCTTATATCTTTTGGTTTTTAAGAAACTATTCTAAAGATTGCTTATGTTTGTGATTTTTTGTGTGTCTTGATCTGTACCAGGGTGTGTGTGTGTGTCTTTTCAACTTACCAATTATCGTTATTCAACCCTAAAATTGCTTTTTATGATGACTATGAGATTGGTTGTAAGGTCTTAGTAGCAGTTTTTACCTCTTTGCTGTTTCTCTCTCTCTCTCTCTCTCTCTCTCTCTCTCTCTCTCTCTCTCTCTCTCACACCAGACTTATTTCCAGACACTTTATTCATCTGGACTCCTGGGGATTGCCAGTACTCCCACAGTACCTTTCACAGCCTCTCTCTCATGCACTGCAATATTGCATCGGCCAGCTTAGAGTCTCCTCACATCAGTTGCGTATAGAGACAGGACGAGTGGCTGACATTCCACGAGAGGAGTGCATTTGTACTCTCTGCACTATTCACGAGACTGAGGACGAGAGCCACTTCCTCCTCCACTGCCCAGTTTATTATGAGATACGTGAGAGGTACTATTGCCTGTACAGGGATGGGCCACATTCACTACCGTCATTCATGCACTACCCTGATCAACGTTGCCTGGGTCTGAGGCTTCACTCCTGCGAGACTCCTTGTTTTCCCCGCCGTTGCCTACTGCGCCTGCTCCATGCCAGTCTGTATCACGGACTTCTTTCAGCAAATACATCATTCTGAGTCTGTTGACGAGATCGACATTCCTACAAGGACGCCTAGGCCTCGTAGATAGCTTCTTTACCTGGCCCGGGTTGTGGGCACTTTATTCATGTTTCTTAGATTTCACTGTGGCGGCATTGTTTGGCCCGGGTTGTGGGCATTCATACTTTTCTCTGCCAGCCTGCCATGTCTTTCTTACAGCTGTATCTTTCTGTGGTTTACTTGGCCCTGGTTGTGGGCTTTGATGAGTCACTTAGTTCTGTCATGTTTTCATTTCCTGTTTTTTTCCTGTTTTTTCACATGAGCGGATGGACTAAGCTCCCAACACCTTTTACAGATTTTTCTGGTCTAATGCACCCTCGGGGGCTATATAGACGTTAATAAAACTCTCTCTCTCTCTCTCTCTCTCTCTCTCTCTCTCTTCATATTAAAATTTGACATTATGTATTTCTATTTTTGTTATTTAACTAGAAGAACGATTGCAAGGTCTTAGCAGTATTTTTCCTCTTTTTTCATCTATACTATCTCTCTATCTCTCTGTCACACACACACACACACACACACACACACACACACAGATTGAAAGCCCTCTTTCAGTTGCCTGTTGAGTACCTTTCAATTGTCTTGAATGTGTCAAAACTTTAATTTTCTGTACCTGGGTGGGTGTGCGTCTGTGTTTCTTCAACTTACCCAGTTATGATTATTTAAGCTTAAAAACTGCTATGTCTGATAGCTATGAGAATGTTTGCAAGGCCTTAGTAGTATTTTACCTCTTTTTAATTTTACCTACGTTTTCTCTCTCTCTCTCTCTCTCTCTCTCTCTCTCTCTCTCTCTCTCTCTCTCTCTCTCTCTCTCTCTCTCTCTCTCTCTCTCTCTCAATTTCAACTTGTAACCTTGGAAGCCCTCTTTTAGTTGCCATAGGTTGAAAACCTTACAACAGGCCCTGTGCTGAATATGGAGATGGAAGTACATTTTATTTAAAGTTGATGATTGAATGTGTATGCACGCAATTGTGATTTGACTTTGTAAAGATACTGAATTTGAAAAGCATCACGTCTTCCTTATATGTTCTCTGGACAAAGATATTTTTAGAGTGGATGGTTCTGTTTTCTTAAAATTTGGTTTGCGAATTTTCATGGCATGTGATAAAATCTATCACAGGACCAAATCTCCATGGTCTGTTTGGAAGGCAGTCAGGAACAACGGCCGGCTACTCATACTCGACAGCAAATAAGAACAAGGCAGTGGTGTGGGGAGAAGAGACTCTTTATGAATATCTGTTGAATCCGAAGAAGGTTGGTTGAATTTATTGTGTTTGATGAATCTTTCACATTTGATTTAGTTAGTACAAACTCTGATTGCTTCATTTACTCTCATATTGCAAACTTTTGCAGAGCAGTACGTATATGTTTTGACTTTTTCTCCTGGATGTTTGCTAATCTAAAGGCAGTGGTTATTGTGTTTGATCTAGATATGTTTAAGTTACAATCTTACAGAGGAACATTCAGGTTTTTATACTGATTGAATCCTGAGAGAGAGAGAGAGAGAGGTTGTGTGTGCTAACTTTTATGCGGATTCTTGTATGAACCGACTTTGGTTTTCCGAGGATGGGGTGCAATTTTTCTTTTACTGTTTTTTCAAATGTGGAAAAGACTTCCATGTACTTTCTAATTTCTAAGTACTGTTTATGCTGTGCAGTTCATTCAAGGGACGAAGATGGTGTTTCCTGGTCTGAAGAAGCCTCAAGAACGTGCTGACTTGATTGCCTACCTTAAGGAATCAACTTCTGCCTGATATGGATTCTCTATGTTCAGAATTTGCTTCTTAACTGATCCGGAAACAATTGTGATGGAAGTGAGATTTATTGGGGGAGGGAATAAGGGGAGTGGCCCATTTCCGGCGACTTGAATGAAAATTTCAACATTTGTTCCAATTTTGCTATTTATAAGCAGGGATTCATTGCCTTCTTAGTTTGCATAGTACATTAGTCTCCAAATCATAGATTGCTTTGATATTTTACTTATTATCAAGCACTTTACAAATCTAAGTTTCTTTGATATTTTAGATGTCTTGTTCTCAAGCCTTTTTTCTTTGTTTTTCTATCTGGTATTGCTGCTTCACGTCGTATATTAATCAGAATATGGTTCATGCATGTTAAGGTTTCTTGTAGTGCATCTTCTTACTGCTTGATGACTATACACATGTAACTGCTGTTTTTTATTTTTTATATTTGCAATTATTTATTGTCATGTGAGCTTTTTACGAATGGGGGAATGTATTCCTCACTGACTTGTTCCATTGGGGAATCCTGGCATGAAAGATGGTGAGGGGCCGTTAGGCCAAGCCATTTCTATGGCATGATGATCCAATGGAAAGGTCTGGGGGAAATGCCATTCCGTTATCTAAAAGATGACTGATGCTAGCCAAAAGAGCAGATGTGACCTCAGTCAACCTTTATGGAAGTTTTGATGGCAGTCAAAGTACCCCTAAATTTTATGGAAATGTTTGTGGCATGGCTAAGCTCTTTTTATGACTCAATGGTTTTGCGTAATTTAAGCCTCTTCACAAATACAGTATGTCAATGATAGGGGATCTTTTACTTTTAGATTAGACAGATACACACACATGGCTGCCATTGTCGGAGTTTCACTTCATGATTCCGGGATCTATTTATGTTCATTTAAAGCTTTCTACTGGTAAATAAAATTTCAATAAGACTAATGACTTGACCTTAGGATGGTGAGGGACGATGAATAGATTTATGCAAGACGTACGGGCTTTATTTTCATTATGGTCATCATTTGTAGGCCCTTATTGCATGTTCTATGGATGTTTTGGGGAGATGCACTACATTGAAGTCAATCAGCGCACTAGATTTTGTTCAGGGACATGAGTTGATATGTGTTGATATTTGTGGCGTGGGGTGGGTGGGTGGGTTAGGGTAGCACGTTGTTCTAAAAACCACCCTTTGGAGCAGATTCATGCATCTTTGGGTTTTTCGTATTGAGGCTATTAGCTTACACAAAGTATTGTTTAAAGCTAGTGCTTATTCAATTTAGTCCAAGATATGTACCATACAAGTGCAAGATCCAATTTGAACTATCAATTTACCCTTCGTGTAATTATTGCATTAAGTGCAAATAAGAAGTCTATTACTTCTATTCTGAGTCAAGGAATCTTGGTTTGATTTTCTTCTCATGCAAGAGTTTTCTTTTATAATGCATGATTTTGTGCCCAGTTTGCATTGCATCTGCAGAAGAATATCACTTCGATGCAAAAAAGCTTCACATATTTAGTGGAAAGATCCAAGCTTGCTTTGAGTTTGTTGACTCCATTCATGTTTCCAAAAAATAAACACCTACATTTGTAATTGAATCTCATTGAACCCAAAAGATAAATTGTGTACTTAATCTATCAATCTCAAATGATTTCACAATTAGAGTTCCTTAGGAGATCAAGCTACACATATATCACTTCCACTTGACCACGAAATTGATAAAAAAGTCTCACAAGTATGTTGCACCTCCTATAAATGGAACAAGGGGGGATGGTAGTATTATTTGTAACCAAGGCTTTTTGAATCATAAATAGAAATGTCTATCCTTGGGGCTGTGATGAACATTAGAGAAAACTTGCGCTCGAAAAGGGCTTTTGAGAATACTAACTAATTTTTTTTTAATCACATTTGTGTTGCCATGTGGACAAATAGAAAGTATGATATTAGGCTTCTACGTAACGTAGTTCTTCGATATTTTAACAATATAGAAAACTTTTGAAATACAAATTTTTTTTGTTGGGTAGTTTGGGATAATGCTATTAACTCACCACTGCCTGAAAAGACCCAACTGGGTGGAAAATCTAGGTGACAATAGTTTAAGCATCAGTGACCCGATGCGACTTTAATGTCATTGCCCAATCAAATTAACCAGAGTTATCGAATATTAATGTCATTGCCCAATCAAATTAACCACAGTTATTGAATAGCGGTAAAAACTCAAATAAGTTTCATAATAGCAATACCAGAATGCTCCCCTCCTTTTGGGTGAGATAACTTTTAGTTTGGAGATTTTTGCAGGTAAGGCTAGGCACCATGAAGGAGACCAAGCTCCTCAATTGACTCTATGATACTTTTCAATGAGAAAGATGACAATGGATCATGGGTGCCAAGAAAGTATACAAAAAACTCTTGGGTTTTGATCCATCCATCATCAAAAGGAATATTTCGTAAAAGCAAAAAGACAAAATTTTCTTTCTAATCCTATTGGAAAGCCAAAATTATAGACTTCAAAGCTTCATTAGGAGGAAAATCCATATATGAAATTCTGGTTCAACATGTATATATGCATTCAGAATTAAATGTACAAGGAGTAAATTCCCAAGATCATAAAAAGCTCAACCTGTGAGTATTGATGTATCAGTTGTCTTGTATTTGATTTATTTTAATCTATGTTTTGTCGAACACTAATCATACTATTTTTTCTTGTTACAAATCTATACCCATCGAATATAAATGAATGGGAGCCAACTGGATCTCTTGCAGGTGTCCTTGATGTAATACATTTTGATATTGGACAATTGCAATATAAGGGAAGAACTAGAGAGATCTTTCTGATTGTGGAATATATATTTTTGATTCCATGTACATTCCAAATTGGCAAAATAGTTTTGGCAGCCTATTCCATTACCTAGTTTTAGTAGTGATGAATGGATTACTCTTGATATTGTAGTTTCAGAATCATTTCATTGTAAGTTGTTTAATGATGTGAAAAATTCCTTGAAGATAAGTACAAGGTCAAAAATAGATCGGTTAAGTTGGTTTGTCACTTTAAATGTATTTGTTGATTTTTTTTCAATGCCCACTATGTTGTCTGCAAAGATCTATTGACTGATGTATTATCAGAACTTGAGGACAAAGGATGGGATCTCAAATCAAATGGAGATATAGATTGTAGAATCAAAGTATCATCAATATGCTTTCGTTATCAAATTGAAAAGCAAATGCTTAGTTTTGTTTCAATTACCAAAGATGGAAAGGATAAAAGAAAAATGGGTGCCGCTTGATCAAGACCTTGAAGAAAATGGACACTCAGAGCAAAAACATACTGATATCATGTACAATGATGCACTTTTGATAGATATTGAGGTAGAAGAAGATTGGAGCTTGAACTACATGAGGCAAGAATTAATACTTCTGCAAGGGATTTGGCGATTTGCGAGTTTTGTGAGTTTCTTTGAGATGAATATTGGAGATTGTGGTTTTTGTTTATTTTGATATGTACTAATGGAACATTAGGAGAATTTTCTTTCCAAACAATGAATGACACATTGGTAGGTGTTGTGGTGTTTCCTCCCCTAGTTATGTTTGGTTTAGACTAAGAATATTGTGAGTTTAGGCTCATCCTTAGCAAGTCCACTTATGTCATTGATTTCAATCAAACTGTAATCGGAAACACCATCAGAATTCATATATTGTTCATTAAAATATGGGGGGTACATCCTGCCATCACACAAATTTGATAATTATATAAATTTTAACTCACAAAAAATCTAGACAAAGTAAAATGATTTTGATATAATCAAGATACGAATATGATTACCTCTTGGACAATTTGACTGTGTTCGATGTCAAGAGCCTCATTTTGTGCGCCCGTAGTAGGTGATTCCATTGATCGTTGATTCCTAGCTTGCAACCTTGTAAGTACCATGCTTTTCCTCAAAGAATACATGATAATGGTGATAAATTATCCCAAAGCATAAAAAAGTAATGACATAATTAGGAAGGTAAGGACATAAATTTTTTAGAAATTTTGAAAAAGTTGATCCATCTTTTCTATGTCAGATCATTTTAAGTAACTAATATTGCTTAGCTAAAATTAACTACTTGCTACACACTACTACTCAATCTAAGCTGGCTTGTTAACATTGTACTTGTGTCATAGCTGAGCTATAACATAACTCAACCAATGGTGCACAACCTTGAACCCTAAACCACAAAGGGCTATTCCACACTATTATAACATTTGAGCTATAAGGATGTTAACAAACTGCATGGTAAAATAGTGCTACATTAAGCAAGAAAGCTTGAAAGTTAAAATCTGCAAACAATATCGTGTAATTAGACTACATCATACAATCAAACCGACAAGATGCCAAGTGTGTTGGTGTAATTATTGATGATTATGTTACTACATTGAATCCAAGTTTCAACCCTTTATAGAGATAAATGCAATAGTTCTTCGTCACAAACAACCAATACAAAATATCATGATCAATGGAGAATCAATCAACCACAATACAACTATCAGATCCCGCAATCATCATCCATGAAATTAGACAGATGGTTAGGGATTTAGCTAGATCATCCCATTGGAAAGCCATGGTCACAACCATTAAAAAGAAGTAAAGAATTACAAAGTTCAATACAATCAATAAAGCATAAAAAAAAACATGCTAGCAACAATTTTACAATATACAAATTAGTAGAATCCAATCTAATAAACGTCTTCCTCATCTGAGCTAATATTCTCAATTCTTATGATCTTAGGTGCTTTCCAAAAGTGGTAGGCTACTCTTGTAGGGCTAGTATGCTGCTGTTTTTGACCTGCCAACTACAACGGCGAGGACAAAAGCTTATTACACAAGCCCAATGCTTGCTGATCTTTAATACCTAAGAGTATTGCAGAAGTGCAGCGTGTGGACCGAGCCATGGGCATGCATGCTTCAAGTGTTGAATACGGAAGCTGATGAATGGATTGCAAATAGGTTTGAATGGAAGAGAGCATAATGGAGTATGTCCTGAAAAAACCCTAATGAATAGTATGGAGTTCACGGTCTTCTACTCTAACACTCATTATTATCTAAATGCTCAGGCTATTGTTGGTGCTGGCCAACCATGTTCTTGTGAACTATAATGATCAAAAGATATGAGACAAAGAAGTAAATTCTGATTCATTTGTTCCTTCTTTATATCCAAATAAAAAATCGCGACCTATCAACAACCACTTATGTGTAGTCCTTCTCAACAAAGGCCTTGGGCTTACTGAAGCATCGATCAAACAAGCCTTGGGTTTGCTAATGGCCGACGATCAGCTTGCTGGCTCGATGCTTCAGTGAAAGCCTTCTCGAAGGAAAGATTTCTCTAATCGCTGACCTCCTTGAATATGATGGGAAGGAAGGTCGATTAACTAGCTACTAGGTTGGTTCATTGATCAAATATGGTGGTGAATGCAACACTGGCGGAAAAAGTGACAACATGGTCTAACATTTTGTTTCCTAGAAATAGTAGATTGACAGTAATAAGTGAGACCAGATGAGGGGGCTGAGCAGGTCGGAAATATGTTCTGCACAAATTCTTCTATCCGAACGCTAAAACTCGTTGATCAGCTGCAATCGTGCTAGGTTTAGCCAGATACATCACCCTTCAACATTGGCGCTTTGTGGGAAGTAGGTGGCCGGGGGTTTACCCTATCAATCCAGAATCTGTTGTAGGAGTTCAGAATGCATGTAGGAGTTTTGAAAGTGCAGCATTTCCATTCACCCCACATTCCAAGGCAAATTATTTTGCTTTTTAGCAGGCCTGAGCCCGCTGATCGCCGGCGATCAGCAACTCTCAGC
The DNA here is from genome assembly GCA_029204225.1 of Diphasiastrum complanatum. NCBI lineage: Eukaryota > Viridiplantae > Streptophyta > Lycopodiopsida > Lycopodiales > Lycopodiaceae > Diphasiastrum > Diphasiastrum complanatum. The sequence continues at coordinate 15,133,876 of CM055104.1, read as the reverse complement.
CTGCTTATGTGATCATGACTGACAGTGGAAGTCCGCTGATGGCATTAATGCCAAATCCAAGGTTTTTCTGGCAAAAATGGGAGGTCTACTGATGGCATTAATGCCAAATCCCAAGATTGACAAGGCCTTGGGCTTGCTGATCGCTGGCGATCAGCAAGCCTAGGCTGATCCATGCGTCAAGGTTCCAGCAGCGAGAGGGAGAGAGAGAGAGCGCAACGACCTCTCACTGCATAGCGGGTGGGACTCAACATATGAAAATGAGCAAAATCATTGGTTTCAATCTGGTTCTATCTGGCAACTTCAGCGTTTCAAGAGTGCATCAACCAGGACATTTTCTACTCAAATATCAGATTGAACTTGTTCAGATTTGTCCGTCCTCCATTGGCACAAGGACAAATGTCAAATATGAGCTTTTGCCGCAGAAACTAAATCTGAAATCATATTATTTTCTTGATATTTTCCTACACAATCAGAAGTTTAACTGCAACATAGCAAGGGGTAAGAAATGCCATAGGAACTAAGTGCAATCAACTTAGGAACCTCTGTCATGCCAAAGGAGCGAGGAACCTCTGGCCGGATATATCTGCAGACTGCATATGGCATCGTGTCCCACACAGATGCCCACACAGATGCGGCGAAGCCCAGGTAAACTAAACAAGATTTCACATTGGCACAAATTTCTTGCCCTGGCCGCAGCCAAGGCAAATGTTTTTGGCTGAAGATTTCTGATTTTGGAATAGGACAATGTTCAACAAAGTAATAAGCAAGGAAAAACATACAAATTTGAAGAATGATTTTAAAAAATTGCTTACCAAGATAGCTATTTGATCTCAGCACTTTGGAAATGGGGTTTGGAAACAGCACTTTGACTCACTAAACATAGACCTGAAACAAGGTAGGCTATATTGTATTCTATGAGAATTAGCAGTCCTAATGAAATGTCGTAAAATGTTTGAAGCATTGACTGGTTTCATAGCCATTGACTTGCCTTAAATCAAAGTATGGTTGAAAGCTAGCATGCACACCACCCTTTAAATTTCATGTGACAGGTCTGAAGGATATCTTTCAATATCTAGAGCCGTAAGAAAGCTTACCCTTTGAAAAAAAAAAAACTGTAGGAATCTTTAAGGGAAAAGCAAGATAATGATAACAATGTGCAAAATTGAAATTTTTAATTTTTTTTTTTTAAATTGGAGATTTTTTTGTGTATGCCTTTCAATTAACAATTTGCAAAAAAATTGCCTTTACTTGCACTGAAGTTAAAGGGTGCGTTATACAATCACGAGAACAAATTTTACATGGTGGAATATATAGTCATGAGCATGAGTTACAATCAAGAACCATATAAATTCAAAAAAGCACTTATGTTGTATTTTGGCACAATGATATATTTATGTCAGTTAATAACAGTGATTTGATTCAAGATCTCAAGTATCTAACGCCGTTAATAACGTTCACAATATATCATAGCTATCCTTGGCAGAACGAATCTACTTGTCAAGCAACATTTCTCCTTGAACTTATTGTCTTACGGCCAGAGACGGCCATGTAGTCCTAGTATCCTAGTATTGCGAAGATTTGGTGGCCCTTTTGATATCAATTGAGTAGTTTGAGATCCATTGTAGCACTTGATGAGTTTGGAGTTTGTATCAAAAGAATTTTTTATTTTTTCGTTATCTTTGAATTTTTTAAACAACCTCGAATCACTGTGCTTATTTTGCAGTGCACTATAAATCCCGAGATTGGGCCTTGAATTAATAAGAATACAAATCCAGAAGTTGATCTTCTAGGGTCGATATCTCCCGCCCAATCTGCATCTGTATATTCTTCAAGAATATTGGCAGATTGGCTGCATCCATAACATATGCTAAGATGTTTTGTAGCTTGGACATACTTCATGACCTTGATGAGAGCTTTCCAATGAGTTGGCCTTGGATTCGATAGGAATTGGTTGAGAGAACTGATGGAGTATGCCAAGTCGGGTAGAGTGCAGAGCATAACATACATGAGTGACCCAATAATGGAGTGAAATGGATATTGCTTCATTTCCTCCTCCTCTGCCTCGGATTGTGGACATTGCTCCTTCGACAGCTTCAGACCAGGGTCGAGTGGGAAGTAGCTCGATTTGCAATTGCTCATTTTGTATTTTTCCAGCACGTTGATGAGATATTGTTGTTGACTGATGAAGATCTATCTGCTGGGTCGATCTCGATAGATCTGGATTCCAAGACAGTAATGGGCTGGACCCATATCAATCATTTTGTACTCCTGGGCTAGCATGCATTTCGTATCCTTCATCAAACTCAAGTTGTTACTAAAAAGTAACGTATCATCGACATAGAGAGTGATGATAATGAAGGAACTGGAAACAGGCTTGAAGTAAACATTCGAGTCTGCCGAGTTTGGAATAAAACCATTCTCGATTAAAAATGCATTGATCTTCTGAAACCAGGCTCTTGGTGATTGTTTCAAACCAGAAAGAGCCTTGTGAATTTTGCACACTAGGAGCTTCTTACTCTTGAGCTCGTATCCCTCTGGCTGCGACATGTAGATCTCCTCTTCAATAGTTCCATTGAGGAAGGTGGTCTGGACATCCATTTGGTGGACTTCGAGATCAGTTGTAGCTGCAAAGGAGAGTAGTAGGCGAATCGAAGCATGCTCAACGACAAGGTTGAAGGTCTCCGAATAATCCAGATCTGGGATCTGGGAGAAGCCGACAAGCCTGGCCTTGTATCGATTGAGGCTTCCTTCAGTATCATACTTTGTTTTTAAAATCCATTTGCATGGAATTGGGTTTTGATCTTTTGGCAGCTCAGTAACAGTCCATATTTGATTCTCCATAAGAGAATCGAATTCGGTCCATTGTAGCTTTCCAGTGATCAACATCAAGTGTCGACATTGCCTTTGAAACTGTGGTTGGTTCCTATACAAAGTAGCAGGCCGGATCATCCATAAATAAGGATGGAGGCTGTCTGGACCGGTTTGATTTTCTGGGTTGAACTTCGGTCTTCTGATGTGATTCAACTCGTCGAGGATCTGACTCATTGTCGGAGGAGTCGATGTCGAGCTTGTGATCAGTCCTGAGTTCGGAGTTGTTGACTCTGGAATTGGAAGTCGATGAGACTTTTCCCTTGTGGTTGAAGAATCATTCTTCTACAAAAATGACGTCTCTATTGGTGAGCGATTTTTGAGTCTCCAAATTGTAAAGCTTGTATGCCTTGTGATCTAGGGAATAGCCGATGAAGATCAACTTTCTGCTGGTGTCGTCCAGTTTCTTTCTTAGATCTTCGGAGATATGAGAGTAAGCAATGCATCCAAACACTCGAATATGCTTGTCTGATGGCTTCGATCCTGTCCAAACCTCATGGGGTGTTTTGTCATTCAGGGCCTTAGTGATGGATCCGTTTTGCAGATAGGCAGTTGTAGTAACAGCTTATGTCTAGAATTTCTTTGGAAGAGAGGCATGGGCCAGCATGCTCTTGGCACTTTCGATGAGTGTCCGATTCTTCCTCTCAGATACACCATTGGACTGAGGTGAGTAGCTGATTGTGTATTGCTGATGTATTCCATTGGGCTTGCAGAAGTCTTTGAATTCGGTGGAGATGAATTCTCCCCCTCCATCAGTATGTAGAGCCTTGATATTTCTCTAAGTCTAATTTTCAATAGACGTCTTGAATTGTTTGAAAAACTTGAAAGCTTCGGATTTGTTCTTCAAGGAATAAATGACAGTACGTCGAGAGAAATCATCAATGAAAGTTAGAAAATAAACGGCTCCCCTTGTCGAAGCAGTCTGCATTGGGCCACAAATGTTACTATGTACAAGATCAAGCATACCTTTGGAAGTATGAGCTAAATAAAAAATAAAAGGACTTCTGGCATGCTTGCTGATAACATAGCTTTCACATGGAGATGTTGGTTTGCTAATAGAAGAAAGATCTTGCATTAAATTCTGAGTCGACATTTGATGAATACTATTGAAGTTTAGATGGCCTAATCTGAAATGCCAAAGCATATCAATTGATTCAGAAGTTGATGTATGAAGAGTTTGGCTGTTTGTCGAATAGCAGTGACTAAGCTTATAGAGATAACCTCATCATCTATCGAAAGCTAAAAGTTTCCTAGACTTGTCGAGAATGCTGCAGCCCTCTGTATCGAATTCACCCCTTTGACTAAAATCAGTGATTTTGCTTATCGAAAGTAGATTTTTGGTAAGGTTAGGAACATGAAGAACATTGGACAACAACTTTACATCACCTTTCCTGAATTTGACTTTGACTGTTCTTTCACCTTCGATAGAATGAGATGATTTGTCTCCAAGTTGCACAACTCTTGAGTGGGTGAATGACTTGTAGTCTTGGAACTAGTATCAATGGTGAGTCATTTGTTGAGTTGCTCTAAATTCTAGGTACTAGGAGTTGATATCTTGGTGCTCACCAACCTTGGTCATAAAGGCTACTTCATCTTTCTCTTGTTCCTGGATCGAGTGATTGGTTGTAAAGCATTGGCTTGCTATTGGCACTGCTTATTCTTCTCATTGTTATACTTCAAAGTTTGGTAGTCATTGGTGAGATGGCCAATCCTCTGACTTTGTTGGTCTCTTGGATCTAAACTTCTGATTTTTCTTTGTGTATAGAGCTTGGGGATCCAATCCTGAGACAGAGGAGGAAGCATTCCTTCTAATCTCCTCGTAGTAGCATCGAGATGACTCTTGATAGAGTGAGATGTTGCTGGGTTGAAATACCCATAATCCAAGTCTCATAGACATCGGAAAAACTCGATAATAGAGTCATTACTGCATCTAAATCTTCAATGACTGACCCAGTTGCAGTCATTTGCTCCATAAGGTTCTTGAAAGTGTTGAGATGGCTCAAAATACTATCTGCATCAGACATTTTGAGAGTAAAGAATTTCTCTCTCAAATGTAGTTTGGAAGTGACATCTCTTATGTCATAAAGAGTTGTTAGGATGTCCCATGCATCCTTAGCAGTCTGAGTAGCACGTATGTGGCTGATCTGAGAGTCTTTGATGTTGAGAGTGATCAAGGCATTTATGCCTTGCCATCTCTCTGTCTCCATTTGGTGATGCTGGCTGTATCAGCCTCTGGTTTCTTGACCTCAGTGCCATCAATGCCGTTCCATAGTTCTTTGGCAAGTAGAACTATTTTCATCTTAAACCTCCAAAAATGGTAGTTCTCTCCATCGAGTTTGTCAATCAGAGATAAACTAGAAGATGGATCCATTCTGGTGTAGAGATAATTGGTGGGATGTCTGAATACTATTGGATGCGCACTTGCTGAGATGATGTCTTGGTGGAAACAAGACTGATAACTTGCACTGTTGCAAAAAGACGAATGCCAGTGTCGCAAAATATCATTTTCTTAATATTTGGGGTAGCCCCACACTTTGCCAAAGTCATTGCCTTTAATGCGAAAAATGTGACTCTGTATTTTTACTCACAATTCCTGACAAGCGAAAAATGCGAGAAATGCGACACTGCATTTTTACTCACAATTTTTGACAGTGGCGCTTTAAGAGAAAATCGACTGTAGTAAGAAGAACAGTGTCGGGTTTTGTAGTGAGAGAAAATTTTCGACACTACTGTCAAACTTTGTGTATTTCTACAGATTGTGAAAAAACACTTGTAATTCTGCAGACTATGTAAAACACGAGAGAATCTGTAGAACTAGATAAACAGTTGGATGATGATTAAAAATCGATTATTCGATTAGTAGGAAGGAGAAACAAGATCTGCCCTTAGTTTTGCTGGTGTCATGAGGTACTCCTTTATTAGCTCTGGGTTGCGCATGAGTCATACTCAGTCATAACAAAGCCTTGAGAGAGTAGAAAAGTGTTAAGCTTAGCATACCAACTCCTTGGTGCTTGCTTAAGACCATATAAGCTCTTTTGTAGAAAACACGCATGATTTGGCTTTGTAGGTTAAATGTAGCTCTTGGTTTGCTCCATGTACACTTCCTCCTCAAGATCACCATTCAAAAAAATATTTGTAATGTCCAATTGCCATAGATCCCATCCATAAAGAGTAGCAAGAGAGATGATGACCCAAATGCTTACCATCTTTGCCATAGGTGCAAAGGTTTCATCATAGTCAATACCGCATATCTTTTGCCACCAACCTTGCCTTGTACTTGTTGATAGATCCATTTTGGTTTGCCTTCACCTTGAAGAATTTGCATCCAATAGCTTTCATGTCCTTAGGAAACTCCACCAATCATCATGTTCCATTCTTCATAAGAGCTTGATATTCGCCTCACTATATCCAACAAATATGCCTTTCCTTAAAGATGGGTCCTCCTTGGTCCTATCATCAAGAGTTATATTGACATAGCATGTGCATCCAAAAGTTCTAAGAAAGTTGACACTCGGCCTCCTCTTGAATATCAGCTCAAAAGGTGTCCTTCCATCCAAAATAGCACTCAGCCACCTATTTGTCTGAAATAGGATAGATAATGGAATAGTGGAACTTCCCTACTTCCAATGCATGACTCCTATAAAAAATTGAATAAAACAATAGTGATGGAAATCACATCCAATCTTTAGCAACTAACTTTCGCTAGATACTAAGTGATTACGTAGACAAACATAAAGTATTGAATTCTCAGACAATTTCTATCAGTTACAAAAGCAATACAGAGATGCATGCATATTGACATATACTGAACGCAATGAAAAAATATTATTGATTCAGAAAAAAACAAAATTAGATGCTAATGAGCGCAAAACAATAGCAGATAGAGACCGCACACTCTATGCTATCTCTAAGTAACTGAGAATAAGTCTGATAATAATCAGTTCTGCTAATAAGCAGTAGCGCAATAGCAACTCTAAAATAAATATCTCCACATTAGAGATCTCCACCTTTACCACGTTCACACTCTCCATTGCAACATTAGCATCTAATTTATACCTTGTTTAAATCCCTTTGCTATGCATTCATCATTCTTAAGGATGGAACAAACTCCATGCATAAATTGTACATCTAGGCCATTATCCATTGATTGGCCAACACCTAACAAATTCTTGGTTAACTTAGGAACAAAAATGACATTCTCAAGATTCATCCTTTTGGATGATCCTATGTACAATGGAATAGTTCCAATACCACTTCTTCTACACTCTTGATCACTAGTTGTAAAGATAGATCTTTTTACATCATTATAAGAGAGTAAAGTGGAGAAAAAGTTCTTTTGGAAAGTCATGTGGGAGCTAGACCCACTATCAATCCACCAAGAATAACTTGTCTTGATCTTGGATGATGGTGATGTTTTGGATACCATTAAGGATGATTCTTATTCATCCTCCTCGTGATGTGCAATATTGCTTTGTTCTCTTGTGCCTTTTTTTTCTTGAGACATTCTGATGCAAAATGCCCTTTCTTGCCACAGAAAAAGCATTTGAACTTTGATTTGTCCTTCGTGCCTTTTGAGCTTCATGCTTCATCCTCTTCTTTGGCCTCCTTTGGATGTTTCTTCTTAGCTCCATTGGTGAGAATTGGCTTTCTCATCTCCATCATGCAATGACAATGCATTCATTCTTGCTTTGGTGTGGAGCATCCTACATTCTTCAGCCACTAATACACTATGAAGTTTTTCAATAGTTGGCAAGGGATCTTGGATGGCAAAAATTTGGACCAAGTTTGAGAAATCATCTCCTAGACCATTAAGGACTACTTGTACAAGCTCACTATCTTTAATCTTCTCACCAATAGGCTGTAACTCTTTGTTGAGAGATTTAATTTTTAGCACATAGTCTTGTGCATTTTCCTCACTTCTTCTCATGCTTTGCAAGATTTGATTTCTAATCATGAGGACTCTAGAAGTGTTATTAAGTTCATAGATTGTTAGAAGCCCATGCCTCTTTAGAACTAGCACAAGAATATACTTCTTTCAAAAGGTCATTAGTAACACTCATCTTAATACAATGAAGTGCTAGTCTAGATTTTTTCTTCTATCTAATCAACTCTTGTGCACCAAGAGTTTCATTTTCTTCTTCAATCAAGAATTTATAAAGATCTTGAAGCACCATTAGTGACTCCGTCCTAACCTTCCAAATGGAATAATTTGTAGAATCTATTTCTGGAAAGTAGATAAGTGGATGAGGTTGAGTTTGGACCCGAGTTTGGACCCATTCTAATTGGCTAATTTACATTGCATCGACTAGAATTTCTAGGTCATTTGGTGAGATACCAAGAAATTACCATTTAGGGCAAGTGGACAAATGACATTTGAGAAGCTATAAATAGTAGTAGTAGCATGGAGAACATATCATTGTATTCTCTTTTGATGTGAAGAATTCATCTCTTATGATTCTATGTCCATCTCATGTGTATTTCTCTTGATATCTTGGTTTTCTATGTGTAGAATGTTGATTTTATGATTGATCTTGTTGTACGGGACATGGACGATACCTTACTTTATTTAAGTGTTTATGATCAGATCTTTATGCATTTCTAAGTTCTAGCATGCATAAAGTAATGATTTCTATCTTCTAGCTATTTCTAGAAGTGCAATCAAATTTGGCTAAGATCTTGTTGATCCATCAAGCATGTTTAGGATTTGAGTTTTTCAAAATGCTATCATAGCACGTTTCAGGCCAAAGTTGGTGGATTTTTTAAGGTTGATTTGAGAGAGCCATAAATTCTATGTGGATTTGGAGGTGTTTCTAGCTCAAATCTTGTAGTTTCAAGTATAGAGATTGGATCTTTGTGATCTTAAAATAATTTTAGGTCAAAACACTTGTAATAGGCTGATTTTTGAAACCACTTACTGTATTTTGGAGACAAAAATTGCTTATGGTTGTGGATGCGACATTCTATTAGATGAGATACCCATTTCTAGTAATACCACACACAAACTACTTCTAATCTCTTTGGTGGGACTGTACTCATTTTTTTGTTTTTGTGGGTATGAACTAATTTATAAGATCATGTTGGGCATAAGTTCAATGGATCTAACTTCTATATCTGGAAGTTAGAACTCCAGATGATGTTGATAGATAGAGATCTTTGGGATATAGTAGAAGGTGCTGACCTGAAACCAGAAGACAGTGATCAAGCAAAGGCATGGAAGATCAAAATCATAAGGTCTTAACATGCATCACACTCAATCTGGCCGATTCTCAAATATTCCATGTTACCACGTGCAAAATCTCTAAGGAAGCATTGGACTTACTATCAAGTCTGTATGAGACTCATGATGTAACCACTGGGTTGCACCTTAGAAGGAGGTTCTTTACTCATAGCAAGTCTGATTCTACTGCCATCACTTCTCACATCAATAGTTTCAAATATTTAATGGATCAGTTATCAGTTGTAGGATGTGCTATTCAAGATGATGATGTCATTTTGACCTTGCTTTCTTCTCTTCCAAAGTCGTATGAATACTTTGTTGTAATGATCTCCACACAGCCTGACCTCACTCTTCAAAAGGTGATCGGTCATCTACTTCAAGAAGAAATGCGGAGAAAGACCAGCGGCCTGTCCATCAAAGACAAGTCCTTGGCCCTATACACCAAGAAGAAAGACTATTCCAGTGGCAAAATTTAAGTGCAACAACAACAACAGAAGCCTCACACTCAAGGTGAGAACAGTGGATCGTGCAAGAAGCTTTTTTGTAGATATTGCAAGAGATCCAATCATGACATCAAGGAGTCGTATCCACATCTACAATGAGGCAAAGAAGCAATAACAATAGCAGCCAGATTCCTCCAATGTGGAAAAATTAAGGAGCAAGATACACACCTGTTAATGGCTTACAACAGTGGCAACGAAGACCATGATAGTTGGTACCTAGACAGTGGTGCTACCCAACACATGACCTCTTGCTAGGAATGGCTTATCGAGTTTGCAACTTACAGCAGAGATCAATTCATCTACCTTGGAGACTCAAGTACCATACATGTGGAAGGCAAAGGGGTAGTCAAGGTCACTTTCAACAATGATCTTATTTATGTCACCAATGTTCTTCATGTATCTCAGTTTCTAAGATGACTGATGAGGGCTACACTGCTACTTTCTCATCTGAGCAGTTACAATCTTCGATGAAGATACTACTCTAACTACATACACTAGAGTTGAAAATCTTTAATTCAGTTGCATTAGCTAGTATCTTTAACAAAAATGTAAATGATAATGCTATTCTGTGGCATAGTCGGTTTGGACACGTGAATACAAGATCACTTTCTTATATGCGTTGTAATAATTCAGTTGATGGATTGTATTTTCCCTCTTCATTAGATAGGAAATCTTTCTTTTGTGAATCCTACATCTATGGAAAGCACTCTAGAAGCAAGATTCCCAAATCACATTCCGTCAAAACAAAGCATGTATTAGATCTTGTACATAGCGATCTTTGTGGTCCAATGCCAACACTATCCTTAGGAGATGCAATTTATTTTATCACTTTTATAGATGATTATTCTAGATGGTCTACAATCATGTTCATTAAGCACAAATCAAAAGACTTTGAATGCTTCAAGAGATTCAAGGCCATGGCTGAGACTCAAACATCTACAAAGTTGAAAGCTCTCCGAATTGATGGTGGCGGCGAATACCTCTCTAACGAGATGTCCGACTACCTGGCTGAACACGACATTCGAAAACAGTTCACAACTTCCTATTCTCCTCAACAGAATGAGATTGTAGAAAGGAAAAACCGAACGCCTCTCAACTCAGCTAGATCCATGCTACACTAATCACATCTACCTACAAAGTTATGGACAGAAGCTACTGCCACAGCCTGTTACGTATAGAACAAATCTAGTACTAAAGCCGTCAACAGTAAAACTCCTTATGAATTATGGCATGGACACAAGCCTAGTGTCAGCCATTTAAAAATCTTTGGTTGTGTACGTTTTGTTCACGTTCCTAAACAGCTTAGAAAGAAGCTGGATCATAGGACAAATAAATGCATTTCCATTGGCTATCTTGATGAACATAAAGCTTACAAAGTTTATGATCCATCCACCAATGTAGTATTTGTCTCTAGGAATGTAATTTTTCAAGAACATACATATTATGATTTTAAACAACCATCGATGAAAGATGTTGTGTCATTTCATCCTATTTTACACAACATAAAATCTTCCAACGATGATGTTTTTCCTACAGAACCTGTAGCTACATCTATAGAGGCGTGCAACTGACAATTCCTGTCACCATACCAGACCAAGCTAGCTCAAGCAGATCTGGAGAAATTCAAGAAGAAGCATCATCGCATCCTGGTCAACCAAGCATACGTAGATCCTCACGGGCTTGGACAGTTCCTGAGAGGTATATACCTCAATCATTCTAGACTTCATCAGAAGAACTAGATAGCCTAGCCAAAGCAATCAACTCTAAGGATGTTGTGAAGTGCAAGAAGCTATGGAAAGCAAGTACAACTCACTTTTGACGAACCAGACCTGGACACTGGTCAACTTTCCCACTCACAAGAGAGTTATTGACAACAAGTGGATTATCAAGAAGAAGATCACTTTGATGGTTCCATTGTAAAATGGAAAGCACAGTTGGTGGCTAAAGGATTCACTCAAGTCCAAGGAGTGGATTATCAAGAGATCTTTAGTTCTGTCATCAAGATGCAGTCAATCAGGACTCTATTCCATTAGCAGCTGCGGAAGACCTCGAAATACACCAAATAGATGTCAAGACAACGTTTCTCAATGACAACGTGGAAGAAGAGCTGCATGCCTTGTAACCGGAAGGATTCAAAGTCAAAGGCCAAGAGCACAAAGTATGCAAGCTGCACAAAGCAATCTACGGTCTAAAGCAAACCGCAAGAGCATGGTTCGAAATCAGATCTTATCTCATTCAATTGGGTTTCGCAAACAATTCAGCTAACTGTAATGTTTATTCCAAGCATATAGGTATCCATCATAGCTCTTTACGTAGATGATGCATTCATTTTGTCTAATGACACTTCTCTACTGCACACTACTAAGAGTGATCTGTCAAAAGAATTTGACATGACTGATTTAGGAGCTATTCATTCTTTGCTAGGAATTCACATTACTAGAAATAGAATTCAGAAGAAGAATAGAAATGCCATCGACCCACTCATCCTGCGAGGCTACTCCGACTCAGATTCGGGAGGAATAGTCTCCACCAGAAAATCTATCTCTGGGTTCTGTTTCTATCTAAAAACTGGATCGATTTCGTGGAATTCAAGAAAGCAAACTGATTAGTTGCGCTTTCTTTGACCGAGGTAGAGCACATCGCAGCATGTCAAGCTTCAAAATAAGCTATATGGATTAGGTTATTACTTCACGACTTACGTCACACTCAGTTCAATGCTACCACCATTCTGTGTGACAACTTGAGTTGTATTTCACTGTAGCTGAATCCCAGATTTCATGGCAAATCCAAGCACATAGACCAGTATCATTTCATTCGAGAAAAAGTTTTCTCAGGGCAAGTGATCCTTCAATACTGCTCCACAACATAAATGTTGCAGAAATCTTCACCAAAGCGCTTCCCAGGATCAAGCATCAAAAGTTTTTCAACATGCTGAACCTGACGAAAATACCATGGCCCCAACTGTGACCTTAAGGGGGACTGTTGGAAATTAAGCCCACAGTTGTCTCCTTGGTGAATAACCTTTGATCTAGAATCAAGTAAAACCTATTTTGGATTCTATGTCTACTCATCTGATACCTACAGGAATCACAACTTAGACAACCGAACTATTTGAAGAACGACTGATCTCCAGCAAAGGGTAACCAATCATATTATTCTCCATGCTCAAATGTTAAGTTCAACTATTTGAAGACCATTGAAGACTTGGCCATCTTCAAGGACTTCCACAAACTAGCATTTAGAACAAGTTTGCAGAAATACATTACTTTTTCAACAGTTTGCAGAATACACTAAGTGTCACACTTTCTCGAAAAATGCGACATTTTCCTTCGGCTTCTTCCTTTCAACTATTTTGAAGAAGTTAACTTATGTGCAGTTCAAAAGTTTAACTGTTTTTCAACCCCTTCAGTTTTTCGGAGCACCTTCGCATTTTTACAAACACATTCGGCTTTTGCGAAAAATGTGAAGAGAGAGAAAAATCCTGAAGGTTGTCTATTTTGAACGAGGAATGTTCCAGCCACTTCCCAGGAAAAGTGAAGTGTGAGAAAGCCACCTGATGTAAAATGCAAAGTGAGAGAATTTGCAACGTCCGCATCAACATTCCCTGGCCCATGTACACATTGTACAGTTGTCATCACAAGTCAAATACTTCCAAGTACAATGGCTTGCCTAATTAGATGACAAACATTTATTGTTTCCGCCAAGAATTTTTGACATTCGATCTTCCAATGGCCCTTTTTGCACAATGGAAGCATTTGCCCATCTTCTTGGTCTTGCTAGATGATCCCTCATCCTCCTGAGTCTTGGCGAATTGTTGCTTAGACTTCTTCTTGCCCTTGTCTTTGCCTTGTTTTTGGTGTGTCGCAAGTGTTTGATTCAGTATTTTGACGTCTAGCTTTCACCATTTCTCGTCGTTGCTCCTCCTACATCAAGATTCTTGTGAGCTCGTCAAAGGTTGGCAATCTTTCTCTTGATGTTATTCCGCTCACAAACATCTGATAAGGTTCTGCAATGCCGCACAATGCATTGTGCACCAGCTCACCAATAGACTCGCAGTTCATCCCTCATTGTCTTGATTCTGGTCATGTACGTCTGAATGTGCTCTCCTTGCTTCATTCGGGCACTATTCAACTTTGACTTCAGAAACATAATCCTTGATGAATTTGACATCTCGAATTGCTCCTTTAGCACATCTTATGCCTGTCTAGGTGCAATGGGATCACTTATGTGGGTAATGATGTGGGCTTTCACTGACAAGTTGATGAAATTCAAAGCCCTCCTTGCCTTCCTGTCAAACACTTTAATGTCCGCTTCATTTGGCAGCCTTCTCTCATCACTTGTGATGACATCCCACAGTTCCTTAGTATGTTTCTCATTTAAAATTTCCACACTGCATAGTTGGAAATCCCGTCCAATGTGCTATTTTTGCTCAGAATGGACTCTCCCATGTTTGCCATTCCAAAACTACCTAGAACTACAACCGTAGGCTAAAAGACATGTTCTGAGTTCAATGGCAATGTCAGTAGCTTACTTTAATGACCTACTAAAAATTCACATGTGGCGTTTCACAAGCCAAGTCGCTTTTCAAACGTAAAATGCTTCTCAGCTCACACTCTTGACTACCCCCTCCCTGAAAGGGGCATAAGAGATTTGACATCCATTGAGTGCTTTCTCCACTACAATCACTTTGTTTTGCGATACCATACTTGCAGATACAGTTCAAGTGCCCTTCATTTGGAGTTCGTAGCCTTTCGTTTGGGTCAAAACAGATAAAGGACCCAAAAGTAGGGACTTTTCTAGTTTTTGAACTGTTTCTTTTTATTGAAATAACTTCAAACTTCAAGGTCTTCGGGACCCAACTCCAATTTCAAACTGAAAATTTGTAAAGAAGTTAAGTGCCTTCTACTCTTCAGGCCCCTTCAATTGAAGTTCTTGGTGGTTTAAGGCAATCCAATGGCTTATCCGGATCCAATGGCCCACATCGATTCTAGTGTGGGAGATTCTATGCATTGATCTCCTGGAGCCTCAATCAAACGGCTACGAGATTTTGCGTGCGCTGAAACCTTCTCCTTGCTGCCACTACACACTAAAAATACACGGAGTACCCACTCTCCTTCACCTCGCGTGACCTGTCCATGGGCTCCTCTTTCTCCTTCACAAAACCCCAAGTAGCTACTCTATAAAATTTTCAGAATTTTGTTTCTCCGCTTTTTAGATTCAACTGACAAGACATGTCTCTGAATCCTCTCACAACTTCAAGCTTGGCAAGCCTCAGTATGCCAGAAATTGTGTGCCAGTACTTTTCTTTCCACCTTCAACCCGCCGTAAACCCCGAACTCTCATAAGACTTCTCTTCTCCCGAAGCTCTCTTCAACGGTGACGCTGTACTGTGTGTACACTCCCTGTACGACTCTGATACCAATTAGAATTTGCTTTGAACAGGACACAGATCATGCTCCACAATAACACATACAAAAAACACTCTCCACACCAAGCTTACATAGCAGCTGTATTTCTCAATATGTCTCAATTAGAGTGTCTAGGTCCTCTCAAGGTAATTAGTCACAAACAGGCCTCAACATGGAATTAAATCTCGACATGACCAATAATCTCCAACATTGGAGGGCCAGTCTACCATATTAGGACTATTCCAGGTCCTTAACCGAATATGGCCATAACTCTCTCTCTCTCTCTCTCTGTCTCTCTCTCTCTCTCTCTCTCTCTCTCTCTCTCTCTCTCTCTCTCTCTCTCTCTCTCTCTCTCTCTCTCTCTCTCTCTCTCTCTCTCTCTCTCTCTCTTCATGTGCTATGTAGGTTGAGGCAAGGTTGATGTGAAAGATTCAACTAGTTTCATCACATTTTGCAATATTTCCATATTTGGCATATTGAGGCCAAAACTTGTTTTAGACTTAGAGGTTGACTTTTCAAAGTTCATTAATCTAAATTTCATTTGAATAAACACTTTTTTGAAAGTGTGGGAAAGATAGAATGCGAGTTTGAGTAGATTCAATTTGAATAAGTTGGGTACATTGAATCTAGACCCAAAATTGGTAGGGTTAGCATTTTGGTGGGAAAGCCAAGTGGCCAAATAGGGTTTGGACCTACTATAAAAGGATGTAACTCGTGGAGAGAGTCATCTTCTCTCTTCTCTATCTCAATTCATGCTTATACATGGTTCTCTTGGGTTCTACTATCCATTGGTGCACTATCTTGGTGATTGCTTGCAATTCTATGTGTAGAATGATCTATATTTGTTATTTTTGGATCCACACGTGTGAATATAGTAGCTTGCTGGTTTTGTACGGACATCAACAATACATAATCATTTCATTCAAGTTTGATCAAGTTCTATTAGTGTTTGCATCTCAAATTGTGTGTAGATGCTGATTTTTCTACATTGGTGAAATTGGTAGTGTATTTATCTTTCTAACCAAAGATCATTCAAGTAGATTGGATCTTAAGGATCTGAAATCTTTCACATGGTATCAGAGCTTGTGTTTCAGGTTATGAAGGAGAAAATCAGATCTATCAATGATTTGGTGAAGATATCAAGTCTAGAGCATGCTAGAGAGGATTCTACACCAAAATCGAATTTTTTGCTTTTGTCGATTGGATCTTTTGTAAATCAAAACACTAAATAGGTCAATATACTTGTTCAATTCCGTTTTGAACTCACATGCTAGATTTGGCTGATTTTTGGATCATTGGTTCAGCCTAAGTGGTGGCTTATGGATTGCATATCAAATTTTCAGCATTTGCATGTAGATTTGGAATAGTCAATTTTTTGTGATTTTGTCAAAACCCTAATTTTGATTGGATCTCTAGATAGTGAGGTTGCTGGACTTCATTTGAGTGTGTTTCAATCTTAGGAAGTGGCAAAAGTCATTAGATTGAGGATAGATCATAGGTTGATCAAGATTCCATGATTCTATGTGTTGATTTGCTTGGATAAGTGCTAGTTTCAAATCTTGGTGATTTCTTTTGAAAGCATTTGTTGTTGTTCAAAGGAGTGCTTTGTGCATTGAAACAGGCTGAAAGAGAAGATCAGGTCATTGCTACATGGCAACCTCAATTGGAGTCATGTTGGAAGCCAATGATAGGCTTACCTCAAGTAACTATTCATTATGGAAAGTGAGGATGGAGTCACTTCTTGAGATGAATGATGTTTTGGATATTGTTGTAGGTTTGGAGGAGAGACCAGCAACACAACAAGATCAATTGAGGTATGACAAGAGGGCCAAGAAGGCTCTACACATGATAAAGATGAATGTTACCAATGAACTTCTCAAGGAAGTTGGTAAGTGCACATCATCTTTGGAAGCTTGGAATTCATTGAAGAAGCTTTATGAATCCAAGTCTACTTCTAGAGTGTTGACTCTAAGAAGGCAAATCTTTTCTTGTTTGCAAAAGAATGAAGAAAGTCCAAGTACTTTTGTTTTGAGAATGAAAGCATTGAATGATGAGTTAGCTTGCATAGATGAAAGCATTAAGGAAGGAGAGCTTATTCAAGTGATTCTTAATGGCTTGTTGGATGCTCATGCTAACATTGCTCAAAGTATTGCTATTCAAAAGACTTTGCCAAGTTTGATGGATCTTCAAGAGATCTTGATCAATGAGGAATATAGGTTTCAAGCAAGAGGTGGATCTACATCGACACTTCAAGAAGATGCTATGTTCACAAAGGGCAAATTCAAGGGCAAAACCAAAAGCAAGTGGTCTAAAGGGCAAGATCAAGTGGATGCTTCTTCAAGTGGCAAAAAGAAGGATAGATCAAAGCTCAAGTGCTTCTATTGTGGCATCAAAGGACACTTTGCAAGTGAGTGCTACAAGAAGAAGAGAGATCAAGGAGACAAGCAAGGTAATCTTACTCTTGATGAGGATGGTTTGGATGTGCAAGATGCAAATGATGATGCTTTTGTGATGTCTTCATGTATGCTTGCTAATGATGGAGATCTAGATCCTTGGTGGATTGATAGTGGAGCAAGTTCACACATGACCTTTTACAAAGAGTACTTCACTTCTTTGTTGGCATATGGAGATGACAAGAGGGTGATCTACACGGCCAATGATGAGTGTGCAATCAAAGGGATTGGCACAATTCCTATTTCTCTCTCTACAAATAGGAATGTTCATTTGGAGAATGTCTTGTTTATTCCATCTATTACCAAGAATTTGCTTAGTGTGAGTCAAATGCTAAGTAAGGGCCTCAAGGTGGAGTTTGATGGAGATGCTTGTTTGATCAAAAGGAAGGATGTCTTGATTGGAAAAGGTAAAAGGCACGGGAAGTTGTTCAAACTTGATGCTTGTGTTATTGCTAACCAAGTTGGATGTGTTGCAAGGGAGCAAATTTCTATTCAAGAGGTTTGGCACAAAAGGATGGGACACCTCAACTTCAAGTCATCGGAGGTAATGGCAAGGAAGAAGGTTGTGATTGGTCTTCCAAGTTCCTTAAGTAATGACAAGCATGCTTGTGAGTCTTGTGCTTTGTCTAAGTCACAAAGACTACCTTATACTAGATCTATTTCTAGATCTACAAAGCCTTTTCAACTTGTACATTCGGATATTCATGGATTTACTACAATTAGCAATAGTGGAGCTAAGATGTATGTAACATTCATTGATGATTTTAGTAGATTTTGTTGGATCTATCTACTAAAGAGCAAGGATGAGGTGTATGATGTCTTTGTCAAGTTCAAGAATGCAAGGGAGAACCAATTCTCCACAAAGATCAAGTGCTTGAGAGGTGACAATGGTGGTGAGTACATATCTAACAAGTTCAAGGCTTTTTGTGATGAGCATGGGATCAAGAGAGAGTATACAACATCAAGGATCCCACAACAAAATGGAGTGGCTGAAAGGAATAATAGGACTTTATGTGAAAGTGTTAAAGCTATGAGGTTAAGTGCTAATCTTGACAAACCATTTTGGGATCAAGCTTTGTTGTGTGCCAATTTCTTGTGCAATAGGTGGCCGAGTGCTATTTTGGATGGAAGGACACCTTTTGAGATGCTATTCAAGGAGGCCGAGTGTCAACTTTCTAAGAACCTTTGGATGCACATGCTATGTCAATATTACTCTTGATGATAGGACCAAGGAGGATCCATCTTCAAGAAGAGGTATTTTTGTTCGATATAGTGAGGTGAGTAAAGCCTACAAGGTTTACATTCCTTCTACTAACAAAGTGATTATTGGTAGAGATGTCATTTTTGATGAGGGAAACATTCCAAAGGTGTCTTCAAGCATGATTGATGGTAAAGTATATGGATCTAACATTCTTGATGTTGATGAGAAGGATCCTACTTCGGATGGTGGTGATGATGGACCTTCATCAAGTCAAAATCCAAGGAGAACATCAAGAGAAAGACAAGTACCTTCAAGGCTCACATATGATCAAAAGGGCAAGCAAGTAGTTTCTAGAAATTATGTTTCTTTCCTAACCTCTTTGGATGAGCCTACAAGTGTAGATCAAGCAAGGAAAGAAGAGGAGTGGATCCAAGCAATGGATCTTGAGTATCGATCTCTTATGAAGAGTGGAACATCTTTTGGAAGATCTTCTTGTGTACATGGAGCTATGCAAGTGGATGGATGTTATCTTGCTGTAAAATCAAGTAATGGATCTGGAAAACAAATTTTGTTCAATGACTTTGATGGTCAAGTTGAAGATTAAGAGGTTGGTCTCAAAGCGCTTCAACTAGTCAAAAGGGAAGTTGGCAATTTGGAGCTAGTCAAGAGCATCAAAGGAGAGGTAATTGGCAAAGGTGTTATGGATCTGTTTTTGCAAAATATTGAAGACTCAAGTAAGGTCAAAGGAGCAGCAAGGGAGTGTTGTTCAAGTTTACTTTACTTGTTCTATCTCATGTTTGAGCAATTTCATGTGGATGTGTTCAAATTGTCAAGATATGGTAAAACTAGCTACATTGGTGAGCATTGTTTTGATGCTGGATTTGTACTAGCATTCTTGGCTGATTTTGCTGATGGAAATGAAGCTATTGGAGATTCATTATGTCACTCATCCATGGCTAAGTTCTCAAGTGTTGAGCTACTTGGTGCCAATACTTGGAGATTGTCAATTTTTGGTGAATTCATGGTCATTTTCTTGTGTCAAGTAGATCTTGAAGATGGACTAGTGCAAAATACTTGGTCTATGGAGTCATGTGGTGCTGGATTTGCATCATTAATGTACTCACCTACTCATGGATTTCCAAGGTTTGATGGTTTCTTGTGGCAAGATGAAGATGGAGGCTCATTCATGGAGTATCATGGTGGATACATGGCAACGAAGGACAAAGGAGGAGGAGACATGCAAGAAAGTTGATCACTCACATTTACTGGTTGTTTGATGTATTTTTCTAGAGAGTTCAGAGCTGGAAGCATGGTGGAATCATTTCATTTACATTCTAATTGATTCTTCATGTTCTAGTCACATTTTTACATGTAAAATTGATGTAAGAAATAGTGAAGCATCCCAAGTGGACACTATTCTCTATATCAATTATGGTTGTTTCTATTTTGAGCATTACATGATCATTGAAAGGAGATCTATTCTTAGGAAGAAGATCATTCTGATGATGGATCAAAGTTCTATTGGCAAAAACTATGCTAGGAGCATTGGAAGCTAGGAAAGCGAGTTTTGAGGTACATCATTGGAACTCGAGATTTTGGCATATTGTATGAGGGATCATCACCTAATCTTTTTGGATTTTCAGATTTGGACTATGCTGGAGATGTAATGGATAGGAAATCCATTAGTTCTTATTGTATTTTCATAGGTGATGGAGCTATATCATGGATGTCAAAGAAACAAGCCACTATCTCATTGTCATCTAGTGAGGCCGAGTACAAAGCTCTTACACATTACACAAAGGAGATGGTATGGATCAAGAGGATGATCAAGGATCTTCACTTGCTGGATTTTTCAGAGAGCCCAATCATCTTTTGTGACAATCAATCAGCCCAAAGAACGGCATCCAATCCTATCTTTCATGCTAGGAGCAAGCATATTGAGATACAATATCATTTTGTGAGGGAGCGAGTCATTGCAAAGGAGGTGGAGCTTCAACATGTGTCTTCAAGGGAATGTGTAGCTGATATCTTCACCAAAGCATTGGGAAAAGACTTGTTCGTGAAGCATAGGACTTCACTTGGAGTATTATCAAAGTCTATGCTAAAACTAGTTGAAGAGAGAGTGTGAAAGATTCAAGTAGTTTCATCACAATTTGCAATATTTCCATATTTGGCATATTGAGGCCAAAACTTGTTTTAGACTTAGAGGTTGACTTTCCAAAGTTCATTAGTCTAAATTTCATTTGAATAAACACTTTTTTGAAAGTGTGGGAAAGATAGAATGCGAGTTTGAGTAGATTCAATTTGAATAAGTTGGGTACATTGAATCTAGACCCAAAATTGGTAGGGTTAGCATTTTGGTGGGAAAGCCAAGTGGCCAAATAGGGTTTGGACCTGCTATAAAAAGATGTAACTCGTGGAGAGAGTCATCTTCTCTCTTCTCTATCATATTTCATGCTTATACATGGTTCTCTTGGATTCTACTATCCATTGGTGCACTATCTTGGTGATTGCTTGCAATTCTATGTGTAGAATGATCTATATTTGCTATTTTTGGATCCACACTTGTGAAATACAATAGCGTGATGGTTTTGTATAGACAACAGCAGTACATAATCATTTCATTCAAGTTTGATCAAGTTCTATTAGTGTTTGCATCTCAAATTGTGTGTAGATGCTGATTTTTCTACATTGGTGAAATTGGTAGTGTATTTCTCTTTCTAACCAAAGATCATTCAAGTAGATTGGATCTTAAGGATCTTAAGGATCTTAAGTTGCTGCTCCCAGCGACGAACCCTTATACTACCTACGACACAACAGTGGCGCTGCTACTGGGGAGCGCCACACTCTCATCTTGTCGCATAACACTTCTCTCTCTCTCTCTCTCTCTCTCTCTCTCTCTCTCTCTCTCTCTCTCTCTCTCTCTCTCTCTCTCTCTCTCTCTCTCTCTCTCTCTCTCTCTCTCTCTCTTCTCTTTTCACTTCATGCTATGCAAATTGAGGCGAGGTTGCCACTCCCAACGACGAACCCCTATACTACCTACGACACAACAGTGGCGCCGTTGCCGAGGAGATGATGCTAAACAATCCTAGGAGTGAATTCTTTGTTTGCAGTTTTCTGCTATTTTTTTTTGACAACTTTATTACTCGCCCTATTGGGTTTTTCCAAGTTTCCATTATTTTCATTTCTTGCCACTTTTTCAGAGAGTAAGAACAGGGCCTAATGCACCATCATGTAGCTTGGCGAGTAATGTTCTAATTACTCGCCCACTGTGGTTACTCACCGATTGAAAAATATTGAGCTTTTCTCAATGACTTTACTTGCCCTTTTTTCAGAGCTCTCTACACGGTCAGAACTATCACCAAATAGTTTGAGGAGTAATTTTGAAATTATTCGCTAAATCCAATTACTCGTCGAGTTAATTTTTTCCATTTTCTTTCTGTGTAATTACTTGTCCTCTTTACAGTGTGCTCAAAAACCTGAGATCTAGCATCATGCAGCTCGACGAGTAATTAGCTTATTTAAGGCCAATTTAAATTTTCTAGCCATTTTTAATTTCCCGCCGCCAACTGAGATTTCTCGCCTTTCTGCCAGTATCATTACTCGTCGTATGTACAATACCTAGTGCAGTACTGGATCTTCTATCTGACCGGCAAGTAAAGATCTGATTTCTCGCCTATTACCTCCATTACTCGCCAGCCATCCACTGTAATTACTCGCCACTTCACCCACAGTCATTTGTTGTCGTTCCCTACAACATACTTACTCGCCTGTATTACTTGCCGATTTGAATATCCCTTTTTTGCTTGTTATTTTTACTTGCCACTCTCACAATAAGAAGTACATGGTGAGTTTTATCAAAGGGCAACTCGACGAGTAAAGTTGATTATTCGTCTATTACTTGCCATTACTCGTCCACTTAAAAAAAAAAACATTGAGAAATTTTCAAAATTTTTATTGCAACTGCCAGTGACTTGACTTGCAAAATACTCATTGAATCCTACACAAGTCATACCGTTCAGTGTTGGGGGCCAAACGCAGTCTTCGAGATTGCTGAGGCCCCGGACCCCACCCATCCGACACCATCATTGCCAGCCATTCCTTCACATCAGCTACCATCTGCATCGCCACAACGTTTATCTTATTTGTTCCATTTCCATTCCATGTACCATCTCATCAAGAATGGCCACTAGACCCCTATGGGTATTGTTGAAAATCTGGCAAGTCCAAGTTCCTGATCACCATCATCCAATAAAGCCTCAAGTTTACGTAAGTGATTTCTTATCCACACTTTTCTTGAAGTAGCTCATCATCAACAATAAACTGGTCGACAGCTCTCTTCCATGGCAAACACAAGGCAAGTGTCGAGGGACGGGTACTAATTCAGGTTAGAGGCCCTGTTGTGGGTATTTTCTATACATAGATAAATAAGCCCAACAAAATAAAAAAATAAGTGCGAGGGCACTGGCATCCTGCACATGTAAGCCCAACCCAATGAGCACATGGCTAGTTATTTCATGTTAAAAAGAAGTGCCAATGCTGAGAGGGGTGTAACAGGGAAGAAAGGTGGTGAAGCACAAGGGACTTGTTCTTGAAGAATATCCTCTTCTTCTAGAATCCTCCTCAACTTATGGTTAAGAATTGGGATGCAAGCACTATGTTAATTTGAATGCAGGTTGTCGGACTCGTAGCCAATGTTAAAATTGGACGTTAACGGTTGCCCCTCACACAATTTTGAGATTTTCTCTTCAGTAGAGTTGATGCAAGTCAATCTAGTTTGGATTTTGAATCAAAATGGTTTTCCCAATCTTCAAAACTTGATTATTCAATTTGAGTGTGAAAGCCTTGTCTTTATTTAGAATATTCTTATATAAACTAGTGATATTATTAGAACTAGTTGATGTGCAATATTCAAGCTACAATCATAATCAGGCTTTTCACATATTTATGCCAATTTTGAACTTCACAATTTTTCTTGCCCATTAACACGAGCTTTAATGTGCAAAATGCCTATCAATTTTTAACAATGGTTCTCAATGTTTGTAGGTATTCCTCATGATACAACGAAGAAAGTCTTACAACTAAGGAGACAATCTTAAATCTAATTTGTTGTTCTTGAAAGTACCACAAAAGCAAAAGTCTGAAATAAGTGGATTGAAAGAGCAAACAAAGTCTTACAATCAATCAACTCATTCTAAATCTAATTGATTGATTTTAAAATTAGCAGGGAAGTAGAAGTCTCAAAGCCAGTTAGTAATGTGAGCAAATCTAAAAACTTAATGCTTTGGTAGATAACACAAAGAAAATTTTGAGAATTTCATGAGGTTAGTAAAGTGAATATGTGGATCTAACTGCCATTGGGATTTGAAAACTAGATAGACATGCTCTCATAAATGTTTCCACTCTATAAACATTTTGATTTACAAATAACACAATGACATTTGTTTTGGGACTTTGACCTGAAAAAGAGTAATCTTTTTTGGTGTTTTTTAATGGTCCTAGTTTGTTGCAAACTTCATAAAACCATCATAATTACAAATGAAATAATAATTCAAGAGAACAAATGATTTTTGAAACTCAAAATCCCATTGAAATACAAAACAACTTAAATTATATTTGCACATTCCTTTTTTTAAAGTACATTTTCTAGGGAATTTTCACTGATGCCTCTCAATTCAGAACTTGACATATTCTCAGCACTCTTGTTTTCAGCTGATGAAGTGGAAGACCCGTCTTCTTCATCAGAGTCAACTGGCATATCTTCCTCAAAATCCGTATCTAATGTTGACAAAAAAATCTTGTAAATCAGCTTTTCTCTGTTGATGACGAGTGGAGGATGATGGTTTTTCCAGTAATCCAAGTCGTTTTTTCAATATAGATATAGTTGACTTTCGTAGATGATTGGTCATTGTTAATTCAAAATTAAATGCCAAAATATCTACATCTTGTAGATTCAAATCGTCGACTCTTGGTTGATTTTTTGGCCATCTCTTTCTCTTGCCCTTTTGGATCTACTTGCAACATTTCGAGTTCGTACCTTCCCAAAAAAGCATTCGTTGAAGTGGTGCGCAACCAATGGACACGTAGTACTTTTGTTTGATTGCTATTTTGAATAAAACCAAGTACTTTGGCAATTCAAAATGGACGTCCTTCATTGTTTTATGAAGCTAGAAGTGCAACAAGGCTTCCAATTTGGATTTCATTCAAATCACCGCACCATTTCATTTTTGCAACTTTTACACTTTGCCTATTCTTCCTTGATCCCACATAAATTTCATGTTCCTCACCTTGCACAAGCTGCAAGAAATCATTATCTTGAGGAAGATCTGAAGGTTCGACAGTTGTAGTTGATGTTTCTAATTTATGAGGCCAATGAAATTCTTCAGTTATTGATGTATGTTCGAGATTGAGCAAACTGATTTTTTGTTCCTCGAAAAAGTCCATCCACCAATGCTGATCAAACTCATCAAAAAAATGATAAGCTGCTTGAATATTTGATTCCAAAAAAATTAATGAGGCAAATGGATCAATCTCACAATGTTCTCTTTGCGCCTTTTGTTCTTTTAGCAAGGACTTCAAGGGAGACAACACAGCAAGCTTGATTGAGTCAATGGAATGTTAAGCAAAAATCGAACTCCTTCAAGAGGTAG
The DNA here is from genome assembly GCA_029204225.1 of Diphasiastrum complanatum. NCBI lineage: Eukaryota > Viridiplantae > Streptophyta > Lycopodiopsida > Lycopodiales > Lycopodiaceae > Diphasiastrum > Diphasiastrum complanatum. The sequence goes on along the minus strand of CM055104.1, from coordinate 15,108,576 downwards.
CCATGAAATCAAATTTGAAAATAGTTTGCCCCATAAAAATATAATGTCTGATTTGTTATATTTGATTTTAAACCGGTGTTGAAAGCAAATATCATTAATATTAGCTACGCATCGTTCTGTTTCGTTGGATTCCTTAACATAATCACGAAAATCATATCTGTGTATGATTAATGACATGTTTGTCTTTGGCACATACGATTCCTCAACAATGCTTTGAAGCAATGGTAAAGAAAATGCTTTCTTGCATCTCAATCTCTTAGAAAAGCAACTAAACATTTGATCAATTTGATCCTGGGTATGTCCTACCAGCAAAAATCCTATTTTTACTTTTTTGAAAAAAAATTCTCAACTAGCATGGACAAGTATGCCAAAACAGTTTGGTTTTTATTTTTTCTAGCAGTGTTGTCAAGCTGCAAATGAAGTATTTTTGGAAGATTTTCACCAAATTTGCAAATTATCTTACGTACAATGGTGATCGTCAAATTTGGATCATTTCGAACATTGGGATAATTAAAAAAGACTTTGGACTCCAAAGTGCCATTAAACACAAGTGCTCCAACAAGATGAACCTGAAGAAAATTTGCCTCGTTCAAATTTTTGGGCACTCTGACAAAATGAGGCAACATTGTTTTCTTCTTATCCATGCCATCAATAACAAGGCCAAGATATTTTTGTGGACATTCCAAACATTTCTTTCGATGCTTGGCCAACTTTTGTCTTTCAACTGTTTGTTGATCTCTGTGCAGTTGAAGAGCTTTTGCAGCATCCACTGAAAATACAATGATTCACTTATTCAATATAATAAAGATCATACCATAATGATATTAAAAAAGATTACAACTTAGATTTTTTCAAAACCAAAAGTATTAAAATGAATGACAAATTTGATTAATATTTATCTTTCTCATCATTGGTCTTCGCAAGTTGTTTTGCAGATTTTAACAACTCGCAAGTGGAGCATACTGTCATTCGTGATTTTTTGGAAATCTTTACCAGTCCAAATTTCTTTTCCAAATTCTAAGAAAATATGAGTAACTCAAATATGGAACATTTTTTGTTTTGGCAAACTCTTTGTTCATAAAAAATATTTCTAATTTTGTAAAATTATCTGGCAAGTGAGAATATACAAAGAATACACGAGAGTTTCCAAAGCATGAGATGTGAATTAACTTGAGCTGAAAGCACACTGTGCTCAAGAGACAGGCCTGTCTTTTGATTCGAAAAATCCTACACAGAGCCTTACAAAATATGATAATTTTTTTCAGCTTGTTTAATGGGAATATCAGAGTGGAAGAACATGCAAGGGATTAGCTCTTTAGAGCTAATAATAAGTGTTCTTTCTAGAGTTGCCGATGGTCAACTTTCTTTGGCAGAAATGAGAAAAGAATTTCAAAGGTAATAGTCATAATCTAAATATTTATTTTCATGTTACTTTTTGTAATAAAGTGATTTTCATGATTTTGTTGGATTTTTAACAATTATACTTTTTAAATGCAAGCATAAATTATTTATGAAAGTTCAAGAAGCCCTTGTGACAGGGTTAAATTGTCAAGATTTCGAAGAGTGCCAGAGGCTTTATCCTCTGAGCAGCCGAAATGAATCTTTGAGTCCATTTCTGATTTTGTTTAGAGACATGGTATTTATTTCACCCATGCTTAGCATAGGTGTTTATTAATTGTTTCTTTTTTATATTTTATGTCTCCTATGCTAAGCATAGCTTTTTCTTTATTTAATTATTTCTTTTTGATACTTTAAGTCTCCTATTCTTTTTTATATTTTATGTCTCCCATGCTAAGCATAGCTTCTTATTTTTTCAGTCTCCCGAAGATAAGAAAAACAAAGTCCTTCCAGAGCAATTCAAGAGACATATTTTGAAGACAAAAGTAGAAAAAAAGGACAGGGAGAGATTGGCACGGAGTGAGACCATTGCGAAGGAGGATTCATTAGAGACCTATCTTTCCAAAATAGAAAATGTTGTGGTAAGTTTTTAAGTTCCTGAATTATTAATTCATATTTTAATTCATTTAGATTATATCTTAAATTTTTTATTTTTAAGTTAAATTTTTTTTATTTATTTTACTTGTAATGTTCCATGTCAGGTACAAGCCCAATGTCAGAAACTTGGGAGGAGCACGACTTTGCAATGAATTAGAATACATAACCATCAGTTATTATTCTTTGAATGGTAAACGCTCGATGCTTCATTACAACACTTCCAGACTGACAAGTTTTGGAAACTTGTTCATGTGTCCAACCGTGACCAAAAAACTAAAGAATCCAATGACGGGTTCCGTGGCTTGTCTCTACCAAAAGCCACAACAATTAATTAATCATTTAATTGATATTTTTTCTCACCCAGCTGATTGGGTTTTGGATTTATTTAGCGGTAGCGGCACTACGAGCGCATGTGCTGTTCAGAAAGGCAAACATGTTGTTGTAGTAGATTTAGATTCTAATTTAGTTGATTTTGTAAAAATGAGAATGAAATCTCTTTCAGTTTTGCTAGATAAACTATCTGAGGTGGGAAAGAGTTTAGATAGCGAGAATTCAGTAATTCCCTTGTCCAAGGAACCTTAGCCTCCTGCTATCGGAAAAGTAGGTGATACAGGAGAATTTGCTGATGTCTTGGTTCAAGATTATAACGTGGTTACGGTAGTCGAGGAAACTATAGAAGAGGTGTCACTTGAAACTACAGTAGCTACTCAAGAAAAAGAAAAAAATGTAAATGACCTCGATGATTTTTGGGAATAAAAAATTCTCTTTTGTTTCAAAAAATAATTGCATTTATATTTTTTGATGTATTGTGCTTGGAAATCTTTTTTATTGATTTAATATTCTTAAATTTGTTTTTTAATGATTTAAAATTAAGAATTTGAAATATTTTAAAAATTTTAACATTGATAATCATTACCAAAATTACAATTGTAATGAATTTTGGATGTGTTTTTGTAATATTTTTTGTAAAAAAAATTATTGCTAGAATTTTAAAGAAATGAAAAGATTTTTTTTAGGGTGATTTAAATATTTTCACAAATCATTTAATCTTGATTATTGTAAAGTAATTTCATTTGCGTTTATTTAATGTTTAAATATTCAATGAACTTACATAGGTATAAGTAAAGATTTTAAAAAATTTAAAACTTTAAAAGATACTGATTAAAATTTTATCATAATTTAGAAAATAATTTTTTCGATACAAGAATTGTAATTTAAAAAACTTTTAAAATTCCAAAAAAAAAAACTATAACTTTTGTTTTAAATAAGCAAAAAAATATTTTTTAATTATTTTAGTGGTTGTGTATCTAATGATTTTATTTTGAATAGTATTATTATTTCATATAAGCTAATTTTAAGCTATTTATGAAATCTATTGACCAAATTTTTGTAGCTTGAATTATTTTCTTGCAAAATACAACATTTTTTTAACATTACAATATATTTATTTGAAGCATTTTAAAATTGGATACTTTTTAAAAAAATCAAAAAATTTGAAAAAAATGGGTCTCCATGTCATTTTTTTTTTTTGTCGTCATGTTAAATGTAGATATTGTATGTTTCTCTTGACATGTTGTCAACCTAATTTGACTATACTATACCTTTCAAATTGCAAGTTGAAAATTCAAATTCCATGGGTTTTTTCAAGTGCACTTCTAAACTAGAATGAAAAGCTAGCCAACTCTAAACTTTGAAAGGAATATAGAGGTCATAGTGGACAAACCAACAGGTCTACAAAAAGTATGGGTGAGCATTGAGAAATGTTACTTCTTGTTTGATCTAGTTCATGAGGGTACATGGGACATTTAGTGAGCACTATAACTTTTTGTTTGTTTGTACATCAACATACACGAATTCATTTTTTTTGAATTGGAGGAAGAATATAATATGGTACTTATTAACGCCCATTGCCTCAAGACTTCCCCTTTTGAGGTGTCGTTGGGCGGCAAATGTTACTTGTTTGACGTGGTACATGAAGGTACATGCAAATTTTAGTGAGCACTATACCTTTTAGTTTGATTGTACATCAATGTACACAAAATAGTTTTTGAAGAATAGAGGAAGAATATAAGAAGTTATTTGTTATCTTCTATGTATAGAGTAAGGTTCTATTCGAGGTATAGAACCTTGTCCTATGCATTAAAAATAACAAATGTCATTTGTAATTATGACGGTTGTTACGTCCATGTCTAGTTAAGAGGATTCAGAATAATCCTTGACGTGGATATTCCAATGTATGAGTTTATTAGTTACACCTCGCCATTCCAGACTAGGCTAGAAATGTAATCAATAACCTTGTTAGGGACCATGTATAACCATTAGTGCATGGTGTTTGACAACCTTAGATGCATGTAAAGAAGATCAAAAGTAACTGGATGAGAATTGGGATCCTATAGGGACTATTCATATGCTCCAGGGGCTTATATATACCTATAGGAACTCGCCCTCTACTCTTGAGCTATTTTCCTTATTCCAGGATTCTCTCCTCTCGTGTATTCTGTCATTGTGACTCGGGGGTGAAGCTAATTGGAGTTTGACTCTTAGTTTCGAGTTGGCTTGGTGGTTTGGCTCCATAGTAATCCTTTTGGCGCATGCAAGAAGATCTAGAGGATCTTCACTTGGCAATCATTACAAGGGTATATGGAAATTTTAGTGAGCGCTATACCTTTCAGTTTGATTGTACATCAACGTACACCAAATAGTTTTTGAAGATTGGAGGCAGAATATAAGATGCTATTTGTTATCTTCAAATTCTATTGGCCTGAGGACACCTCGCAAGTGAGAAGGCTTGGCCCTCAAGTGGACCTTTCCGTATATAAACAAGATAGTAGATCACATTTTATATTCTTCCTCCAATGTACGTTGATGTTGATGTACAATCAAATTAATATGTATAGTGAATGGACCCTCACGTACCACATCAAAGTACAAGTAACATTTGGTGCTTGAGGGCCCGATGTGAGGTGCTCCAGGGCGGCAGCTCGTGGCACCTCGCAAGGGAAAGGCTCGAGGAAGGGGCCTTTCTTGATGTAAAGTATTGATGGAAATCTGCCAAAATATTTTTTTTACTATTTTTATTAAAGTCTAATTAATTCATGTTTATTATTTATGTTACGCATTTGTGATGTTTTATTCGATACAGTCTAATTTTTGCTAAAAGTACAAAAACAAATTCCCATAGATGCTTTGCCTTGCACTATAACTTATGAAGATTTGGGTTTGGGTGCAAGTCCATAATTGTTTGGAAGATTGGTGGAATAATTTAAGACCTTTTTATGTACTCATTTGCATTTGTGGGCCTGAGTGGTGAGGATAATTCGGGAATGCTTAAGGAGTGCACTGCAAAACAAGGCCATCCAAGGGTGATTGGAGGGAGTAAAGGGAGAAAAATGAGAACAAGGCCATCCAAGGGTGATGGAGGGAGTAAAGGGAGAAAAATACTCATTTAATGTGGAATGCAAAAACAAAGTTCATCCAATGGTGCACATTAGGTGAGAGAGGGTCAACGTTCTTTCTTTTGTATGGACTCGCTAACAAAAAATAATAAACAAAGGAACTCCTCACCAATAATGTGCTTGTTATGGGATCCAGGAGCATATATGGGAAGTTGCTGTTTGATGAGCCTGCGAGCATGTGAATGAAGATCTTGATCAAAAGAAAATGGTACGAAGTCATCAGATCTTGTCGTCTATTATTCATTTTGTCTGCGGAAAATCAATGGTAAAGATTTTTAGCTTAGTGAATGTAACTGGAAGACTTGTCCAATTGCAGATCATCATGCCTTTGCCCGGAAATGATGTTCTCAAATACTTTGCTTGTAGAGAATCAATGGTAACGATCTTGAGCTGAGTGAGTGTAACTCGAATATCTGTCCAATGACAGATCACATCAATCAATCACCACCATAGCCACTCCTTACAAGCTCTTGAATATCAATGGTAAAGATCTTGAATTGAGTGTAACTGGAATATCTGTCCGATTGCAGCTGATCATATGAGCCTATGCCATTTGTTTGTAGAAAATCCATGGTAAGGATCCTGAGCTGAGTGTAACTGGAACATCTGTCCAATTGCTGTGGAGCATGCCTTTGGCCAGAGATGGAGTTCTCTAGCATTTTGGCTGTCGAAAAATCGATGGTGAAGCTATTGAGCTGAGTTTTCCTTGAAAATAAGTATCTGTTGATTGCAGTTCAACATGCCTTTACCCGTCGATCAGCGAATTGGCCGTTCTGTTTCGGCGAGACGGGGACGGAAGCGATATCCGTCGTCTTGTTTAATGTGTCAACCCTTGTCGAACAAGCTTATCACTCCTAGCTTTCCCCGTCTTCAAACATCAAAATCAGATGTTCAATTCAGTGACAAGCCCATAAACAGGGCTTGCTCTTCAGAGAAAGTTTCCGTTCAACGAGTAACTGATCTGCCTGCAAGACTGGACAACCGCTCCTTTTCGTCACGATTTAATTTCTTAAACAATAAAGTTTTCACGAATTCGTTGTCTCGGTCAAGTTCCTATGATAGTGAAAAAGTTTTGGATGGAACGCCCGGGGATAGTGAAGGGACAAATTTGAAACGTGACGCTTCTTGGTCAGAGCTTTTGAATAGGAAAGAGGGTGAGGAAGCCGTTTTATCAGCGGAGGAATGGATGGTCGATATGTCTCAGTTGTTTTTGGGACGCAGATTCGCGTGTGGAACCTACTGCCGGTTGTACTATGGAATATACAAGGACAAATCCGTGGCTGTGAAGATGTTAAAGCATCCTGACGAGGACGAGGAGGTTGCACGCAGGCTTGATAGACAGTTTAGGAGCGAGGTCACAGTGCTGTCTTGTCTTCATCATAAGAATGTAGTGCAAGTACGTATGTTGCTACATACGTAACGAATCTAGATCTATACAGTGTATTAAATCGTCTGACTACAATGGAAATGGAAAAATCTAAGACATGTTTTTTCTTACTCTTGATGATTGGAATTCATTTTGGCTTTTCCTTACACTCGATGATTGAAATTTATTTTGGATTTAGTTAGAGATGTAAAGATGATTTGCAGGAATTCAGTTTTTGATGAGTTTCACTTTTCATCGTCATTTTTCTTCTGTATATATGCAACGCTTTGACAGTTTGAGATGCAAGCTTCTAGGAGGAAAATACGCTGCTTTTTATCTTCTGATCAAATTTTTACGAAATGAAGTGACCTTGACATGTTTTGAGTTATTTTTCGTCTGCCAGTTTGTGGCAGCATGCAGGAAGTCTCCTGTGTCCTGCGTAATAACGGAGTATTTATCTCAGGGTTCTTTGAGAACATTTCTACTAAAAAACAAACCACACTCATTGCCCTTGAAGATGCTAATCAGTCTGGCGCTTGATGTCGCTTCGGGTATGGAATACTTACACTCCCAAGGAGTTATTCACCGAGATTTGAAATCTGAGAATCTCTGTTTGGACGAAGAGCTGTGCGTCAAGATTGTTGATTTTGGTGTAGCCTGTTCTATGCAAAACTGCAAAAGCATGAGTAAAGATATTGGGACGTATCGCTGGATGGCACCAGAAATGATTAGCCAGCAGCCTTATTCGAAAAAGGTTGACGTTTATAGCTTTGGAATCGTATTGTGGGAAATTTGTACTGGCTTGATCCCTTTCCAAGAAATGACATCTGCACAAGCTGCCTATGCTGTCGTAGAGAAGGTATGTTCATTTGTGATTCTTTCTTATCAGGTTATTTATTTTCTGCTATTTGTGATTCTTTCTTACCAGGTTACGTATTTTTTTATTTTCTTTTGGAATAAAATTTCTTATTCGCTTGCCTATATTCTGCATTGACCATATTATTCAATCAGAAAATTAATGCTTGAATCAGAAATATTTTGTGTTGCAAATATCTTTAATATGGTTGGATCAAATAGCAAGGCCTAATATCAAGGTTGTTTTTTATTCTGAACCTGTTTTGGAGATTAATGTACAGGAAGCAAGACCAGAACAGTCTTCGGATTGTCCCCCGGCACTAAATGCATTGATGAAAGAGTGCTGGTCTCCGATTCCTGACGAAAGGCCAGAGTTTAGTCAAATTGTGAAGAAACTTGAGCAACTTAAAAGGCTTGTCAATCAAGATGTCCGCTGCAGAGAGTGGACATGCCCACTTCATGACACCAATTTATATTTAACATGCTTCGGAGGATCATGTAAAAAGCTACCTGCCTGAGTCCTGACTGCACATCTGCTATTGAGGTATCTTAATTTTACTCTGTAAAAATGCAATAAGGATACAGGAATACGCTGTACCCAGCCAAATATGCGGTGCCCATGGTGGCGACTGGCACCGCTATCCAGGCAAAATAAGCAGATCTCACATGCCGAAATTCGAATAGTATTCTAGCTTTCAACTTATTAAATATTCTTAATAAGAATGGCAGTCCATTAATTCCCAACGGAAGAAGTTATATGCAGAAGTTTAATTCCAAGAGAGAGTAACATTTTGCAGGTAAACACAATGCAATATTTCAATACTTGTGAGAGCGAGAATCTATTTTTTCTAGAATCAATAATTGTGAGAGCGATCATTTTTAGTAGGTGGAGCTAAATGACATCCATGAAATTGTCTAAGAGAAAGATGAAGTGTGAAGTGTGAGCATATGAGTGTGCTTGTAAAGTTGTAAGGTGTTAAACATTTTGGTTTCAGGCTTGTTCGAGGTTCATGTTTGTATGAGGCTCTTGGCATTCATCTCTATCATCTAGTCCAACCCATTTTGACTTGCTAGATGTCAAACCCTGTTGAGCAATTAATGTTGAGGGTGTTTTTCTTATGCAAATCACTAAGGGGGGACGATGCCCTCGCCCTTCCTCGCCCAGGAAGGGTGTCTGCCGAAGGGCATGAGCCCGAGGGCGGAGGCCCTTCCTGTGGCAAAATGCCTGAGGAGGCGTCCTCGGCATGAAATCTGTTTTTACATTTTTTTTCTGTAATTTTTTTTTGCATGCACCTTCCGGCCGAGAGGTGTGTGTAGATTTTTTTTGCCTTGTAGATTCCGTTCTGTGAGGCTCCTCCATTTCCTTCATGAAAATGTGGAAAGTGATTTTACGTTATTGTTAGATTTTAACAAGATGTACAAAAGCGAGAATACAAGAGGGCCACACAAGGCTGATGAAGTCATTTCCCAAAAAGGGAAAATCATGCCATGCAAAATGAAATCAGTACTATCAACACACACCATGTAGGAAGGAAGTCCAGTAGCTAGCAGGAAATTGACCAATCGTAATAAACTATAAAGCGGCTAGAAATTGCATAGCAAACTAAAACCAACTAATTTCATGATGTCCAAATCTTCAAGAGTATAGAAAGCCTGCATACATGCATAAAATGAGTACAACCTTGCACCTAACTAAGAGTCTCATAGCTAATGACGCATACAATGAACTGAGATGGAGTCTCCCAATGACTAAGTAAATGAGCAAAGTCGGCCCAAAGATGTCTGCTGCAATGAAAGAACAAGTGCTTAATAGTTTCTTCCAACTAGCAAGCTGGGCAAAGGCGATTAGTTAGGAAAGGCCTTTTGGTGCGGAGGGGAGAGATTTAGAAATAATGTGATCAACAAGATAACGTAGCTTGCCCACGGGAGGGAACGAATGGTGGAGAACCTTTTATGCCAAACCCTAGTAGGGTTGGACAATGACCAACATGGTTTGAAGTAGCCAGGGAAGAGGGAAGGGTAGGCTCTTAGGTGAACAATAGGCAAGATGAGGAGGGAAGGCTCAAGGGCAGGCTCCCACCCAACAAGAGACGAGGAAGTATTGGCAGAGATGTGAAGGCCAAGGCTCGAAAAGGAGGCTAGGCTAACTAGAGAACACTCACTAACAAACAAAAAAACATCACGCAAGTCCCTTATTTAAATTAATTCGACTCCTCTCATAATCCATTGCAATAAAAAATGCACCCTCTTGTTTTTCATACTTAATTTGACTTGCCACAATTTAAACGAAAAACAAAAGTTAACCCCTTTGAACAAGAGAAAGCAGATGAAGTTCATCATGACATGTCGAATAATTTTAAAAGTTATAGTTTGGATGATGTTGTGATTATGCAAAATCGTGAACTTGAGGACCAAGTGTCAGAAACACAAGAAGTTTATGATGGACCAGCTAGGACGTAGCCTATGAATCTAGCTGAACTAGAGGAAGATGAAAAAATCTACAAGTTGGAGTGCAACTTTCGACAGACCAGTTTAATGCATTGAGGAAGTTGTTGGTCAAGTATCAAGATTGTTTTGCTTGGTCTTACAAGAATCTAAAGGAAATTCCTACTTCAATGGTCGAGCAGACTATCCCATTGGTAATTGATGCAGTTCCAAAAGTGACGAGATTTTATCGATGCAATCCAAACGTTATAGATCTTATGAAGGAGGAGTTGCAAAGATTATTGGAAGCTGATTTCATTTATGAGATCAAGCATATTGAATGGGTTTCACCAATCATCATCATTCCAAAGAAAAATGGCAAGATGCAAATTTGTGTGAACCTAAAGGCATTGAACAAATTCACGCGAAAGGCCGATCATTTTCCATTACCTTTCACGGAAAGCATTTTGGATTGCCTTGTTGGAGTGAAAGCTTACAGTTTTGTTGAGGGTATTCCTTGTAAATAAATAAAGTTGGCCAATAAATAGAAAAATAGGTGCGAGGGCTTGGCATACCCAGATAGTTTCCTTTCCTCTACCTAGCTCTTATTTTGAAAAGCTTTGAAGTTTGTTTGAGTTTATAAATTCTAACATAGATCATAATCCTAATACTCACAAATTAATTTTCTACCACAACCTCTTAATCTTCTTTTTTATTACTGATGAACTACTCTTATTTAAAATTGTGCATTAATGACTTAATAGTATGCATTGGCACAAGCTTTGTTATCCAAACAATGTGACATTTTGCTGCTACAGTGTCCCGCAATCTGCATTTTGACCATGTGGAACAATATTTTATTTTGATCCTAGAATATAATTCGATGCGATTTGACGCTCGGTCTAAATTTTTTCGACCTTACAATTTCCAGTCTGACCCTGGAGCCTAATTTTATTTCGATTTTTTTTTAATGATTAGCCAAGTCTAAACATGGAGCACAAGGCTCCTACACATCAATGACAAAGTAGTCAAGGTATGAACTTACGCTTTCATGGCTGCAATAAAACAACTCTATCTAACTCACCTTGCTTGGAAAGACATGCAAATAATTTTTTTTGAAGCTATAGATTTATCCTCATGTTTCAATTTTTGTGTGTATTCTTACAAATTAACCAACATCTTGCGCAAGTCTTGATTTTTTACCTCAAGTTTTAAAGAGCTCTCTCCAATTTTTTTCTGATATTTCTCATTTCGAATTGCGAAGTGCTCATTTTTCTTTCGTATTTTGTAGCAGCTTTAAACAACAAAATAAAATGTGCTTCCCAATCATTCAAACTCCCACCAAAACTAACCCCCGCCCCCAAACAAGGGAACTTTGTGTGGGCTTTCGAATGACTAGCTACCACATAGCAAATGGGCTTTCTTGCAAAATTTTCATGTGAGCATTAAGTGTCTAATTGCCATATAGCACATGGACGTTCGGTCAAGAATGTCCATATGCTATGTCTAGCGAGTCATTGTCCACATGAAAATTTTACAAGGTCTAATAAAGTAACCGCTAACACAAAAAAAATCACACACGTACACAAACCCCCAAACCTGCCTCCCCCAAAAAAGCTTATTTATGAGATCCTCCAAGGGACTAGTGGTAAAACTACCTTTGCCTAGCACTTTCTCTTGTCACTCATTTTTTGAGTCTTGGCCAACATATCACCCATCCACCACAAACTTGGCTAATAATTGTTAGTGCCACAAGCTAATTGGCCCTTCTAAATCCTTGCCATGCCATTGATCCAATTTCCTTAAATTGCCCTTGGCAACTCAACCTGCCGAACATGGTCCTCGGGTACCCACTTTCATTTTGCCGCTATATTGCAAGGGACCCCTACCATCTCTAGGTCACATCTTAATTGAAGTCCTTTGAGAAGGCGATGACTTCCTAGATCTTTCCTTTACCTTTATCCAATAAAGCTGGTACATCAACATGGTCACTAATTTTTGGATCAACCATAGAAATTGCCTTATTTGGTGGGTTATTCCATTTGAGAACCGTGTTATAGTGTTGTTTAGCTTTCTTTTCTATCATCTTTTTTGTAGACTTCTCTTTATTCATAATGACTACTTTTGGTGGTTTCATTGGCGGATCATCAAGAATGTGTCGAACTCCAAATCTCGTAGGATCCATATGACTTAAGATTTGCTCATCAGTAAGTTCTGCATTCTCTTCATAAGATAAAGCATGACTAACGGGAATGTAACTTAATTCTGATTTGTCATCACATCGACAGATGTAACCCTTCATACAATCAACAGCTGCAAGTGCTTGATTCCAGTTAACATTATCAGTTTGAGAATCATAATTAACTCCCAAAGCTTTTTCTGCTCAATCACAAGTACGATCCATTGTTGAAGAGTCATCATCTCCCTTCTGGACAGCTGGCTTGATCGTCCAAGTCAATGGATCAACCTTGACTGCTTGTTCACAGTTTTCAAATGTAATTTTGCTTATACCCCAGTTATGAATTACTTGCACAACTCATAACCAAGGGTGTCCCAATAAAATCTGGAAAACTGATGGCGCTTCCAATAAGTCCATTACTACAAAAGTAATGACAAACTGGATACCAACAATTTTAACCGGTACGTCTTCCACCATGCCTTTAGGTCGAATTGTAGATTGATCAGCCAATTTAATTGCAAAAGTCATAGGTTTCATCTTTGCAAGACCTTGGCACACAACTTCGTAGAAATAAGATTGACACCTAACCCTCCATCTATCACTGTTCCTCACGATCAAAATGTTTATGTTGAATCGGCAAGGTCATGTTCCTTTGTTCACTCTCCCAAGCAGCCCCTACATTGAGTACTTCATTTGATTCTTTTTCAAATCTGGCACAATATAGTGGTTCCCGTTTGGACTTTTGGTTCAGTCTTGGTCAATCTTTCGACTAATACTTCTTTAGCTTGAGGCACCAATTTTAAGAATTCTCCCAATGTAATATCCATCTTACTAGATAGAATATTCACGATTGTGATACTCTGGTAACGTCATGCAAATGATTTGGATATATAAAAAGACAAAGAAACCAAGATACAAAGAAATATATGTTGAAGGCCTTATGTTGAAGACCCTGTGAAGAAATATACTTTAATGGAAGAACAAGTGAAGTGACATCGACCTAATAAATAAATAAGACTGAATTTCTAATATTCTATAGTCCAGTCGATGCATTCGCAACTCATTCTATGGTTGTGACTATACATGTGTAATCATCTAATTAGTTTACATGGCAGAGTGCCAACTCAGCAATAATACACTATATAGAATGTCACACCTATTGGAAATCGGTGGGATTGATCAGAGATGATCTTTGGTACACGTTGGAAGCAATGAGTTATCACGAATGGGTTCTGATAGAATTAGAACTCTGATATCAAATCGAAAATTTGCGGAATAGCAACGGAAGTTAAGCAACGGATGGTTGCGGATTGGAAGCACGACAATTAGCAGCAAATAATCAAGATGAATAATCAGTAGCAATGCGCAATAGAATAGAACAGTAGTGTAGACAAAAATACACTCTGATTGATTGAAAAATTGAGTACAATAGCTTGAAGCGAAAAATCGGCTTCAGCTAGTTGATCGTTGAGTGTTATAACACTTGCTACAAATTTGTTCTCTACTGAATAATATCTACATCTTCTTATTACAACTAATCAATACCTTGTAAGCATTAAATTCTATCTACTACATTTATTACAAACGTCATTGGAACTGTAAATGCATGTACAAAGTAGGCGGACTGTCAACACCACATCGTGGGTCGGATTTTCTGACCGACAATATCGAAAATATACATGTATTGAATTTTATAGATCTGACTCAAATTTTATTGAATTTTTCGAGTCGATCCAATTCGAAAAAATAACGACTCAATTTGAGTCGATCCAGAGTCGAAAAAATTTGAGTTTGAATTTCGATCTTCTGCTAAACACACACATATATTCTCACTTTTGCTTGAGAGAGAACTAAGAGCTTTCTTCCTCTCTCTATCATAGTATGTAACAAGAGGGAGAGCTTTTATGTACTATGGAATGGGCTGGGCAGAGGCCATTTTGTACTGTTCGCTAAAAAATTCTGGAAATTCGAACCGGGCGGAATGGTCTCTGCCCGCCGATACCTTCCATTGCGTAATGGGTACCCGGGGCTTTTTTTCACATGACCTTTATGAAATGTAATCAGCACTTGGATTTATCTTATCCAATCTTAAAAGATCACGTGGCATTCCACAGTCAATGGTGGGTCAAACATAGCGGACTTGACAGAATGGGCAAGGGCGGCTGGCGTGATGTGCAGCAGACAGTGACAGATTATGGTTTAAAGATGTTTAGAAATGGGCAGAATAAGCCTACGGGTATCCATTATGTTTGACGTACTTGTATATTAGAATGTTGTCTTTCCTTTGTTGTATGATGTCATAGTTTGCTAAAAAAACAGGGCATAAATAGATGGAAATGAGAAATCAAATAAGCTCCCACTTCTCAACTATATATGCATAAAGATGGGGGCTGTGCTCCACACATGTCAACATTCCATTATGATATTAGAGATTAATCAACCTATGAATCTCAACAACAAAATGCCTTTTCTCCTCCATACAAGCACGAAGCATATCATTGGCCTCCCTCTCTAGTAAACATTCGCCCCCTTTGAAATAAACAACGTAAAGATGGTCTCATATGATATGGACGGTGTATATAAAATGAGACTATCTTTGAAACTTAGCCCCAAAAGCCACTTCTTGGAGATAAGTGCAAGTGACACAAAGTTTCAATTAGAATAATGGATTTATGGCATTCATTGGGTGTGAGCTCTCACTTAGACCACTTACCTAGGCAAATGAACATGATGGGCACCTTCGTTTGGCATGTGGATGTATTTTATAAATTTAGCAAACATTTTTGCCACATGGGATGCTGTCACGAGGTAAGTCCCATCTTGTGTGGAAGGGGAAAAAGCCCACTTAGGGTGGTCTTAGATTACCTATGGAGTTCTCCCATTGGTCAAGGGTAAAGGAATGGGTCCCCCCAACTTTTTAGACTTACCTTCAGTTGCCACTATGTGGAAGGTAAGGTGGCTTGGAAACCTTGCCAAGTAGGGAAGCTCAAGCACATTTTTTGGGCATGAGGTTATGCATGTGTTGAATTGGACCTGTGAACAAAAATGGACCAATGATATTGTAGGGATTTAAAGTAACCAATCAAATTGTGGGCTCACCGGATTTGAAGTAACCAAATCAAATTGTGGCCTTTCATTTAGCACTTGCCAATCAAATTTCAGCAAATCAATCAAAGCAAGGCCTTGGTACAACCGAAATTGTATTATCACTTCTTCTATAGTGCTACACACTCACTCACTCTCTCTCTCTCTCTCTCTCTCTCTCTCTCTCTCACACACACACACACACACACACACACACATTCATGGTAACTTCTCCTCATTCTACTCCCTTTCCTTTTTCTTATTATTATTCTACTCTTGGTCCTCCCAAAGATTGAACACAAGCACTTCGGAAGAGGAATGGTTATAAGATTCTATGTATTATTCTTCGGTTGCATGGACTACTAATTTCCCTGCGTGTTGTGTTGCTTTGTTTTGATGTGCTGCTGATGGGTTCGCTATGGGCTCGCTGGTCAAGCAGCCAGAGTATGAGCGTCTCGGATCATTCGCAGTGGTGGGACAAAAGGTTTTATAAGGTCTGACTCTGAACTGACTCTTAACCTGGTGATATATGCTCCTTGGACGGGCAAGCCTAGATGCTGGACTTACAGTCGGGTCTAATCCAGATTGTGGTGATAGATTACTACAGTTTTGCTTTGGTCTGTTTGTAGTTTCTGCAGGAAAGGTAATTCACTGTCTAGAGTGAATTACAATTTGGAAAGATGCTTTATATCATGGCTCTCGATGCCTTTTTGGCAGGGAAATTCTGAAGCCCCGGACTTCAAACATAAGACTACTGAGAAGGCACTATGGATTGATGATAGTTTGAATCCCTCTTGGCTACAAGCAAAGCTTGCGATTTTCACCCAACAAGCTCCACGAAAATTATCTTCACTATCTTCTTCTTCGTCAACATACCGAATCTCTTCCAGTAAGTACATCCCTTGTATTGCTTTCCATAAAATATGACTCCCCTTGGCTAGCTGGTTACAAGCGCTAGTTGCTTGCGGGATGCTGGCTTTTAAGGTTGGTAGTGCTTATGCTTCACACCTCATCACTCAAGAATAAAAGTTTAAGATAAAGCAAGAACAAGAGATAAAGAGCACACATGCAGCAGAAAATGATCACAGGGCGTAATGCTGCATTGATTTCATTCGCTTTTATATTCGAGTAGAATCTTCTACTATTGGCCAAAAACAATAAGTTGCTAGAAACAGTAAATAAGACTTGAGAATTGTGTTAAGGCTAGGCGATTAGGGACATGCAAGCAAACATTCATGGACAGTAAGGACCTCATTCATTTGATTTTGCTCTTTAGAGCTAGCCTTCATCATGACTGAATTTGCCCTTCACCTTCAGAGAAATGATAGGAACTTAGTACATTGGTCTTTGTTTTGATATATGAAAGGTAATGTGGATGTATGTTTGTGCATGTGACGTACACCTCCTCTTGGGAACTGTTGAAGTGAGTAGGGATGTTATAGCTTTGGTCCGTCTACATATGATGAAGTTGATGGTCTGATTTGTGGGCGCACTCCTTAAGGTTGAAGTTTGTTCTTCTTTTTATTATGCCAAGTGCTATCCTACATAACATTCATATATGAAAAGTATACAGTAAAAAGAGCCATGCTAACAGTAGTTGTTTGCTAATTATGAGCAGATTGGTAATTTCTAGAATGCATGCCAGGAGAAAAAGGAATGAGCTTGAGGTTTTTAAAAGTCAACGGCTAAAAGCAAAAGCAAGGCCAAGTGCGACACATATGCATATAATTCACCCTCTTGTGGATAATGAGAGAAATTCATGGCAGAATGTATAAGAGGAAGAAGGTCATGAAAGAGAAAAGGAGGGCAACTTGACATTAGTGGCAGGGCAGTAATCCCACAAATTGCTCTCACTCATTCACCCATACAAAGATTTCTTAATATTGTGAAGATTCTTTTAAAATTACAAGATTGTAATATGAAGAGCAAGAATTCCTACAGGGACAGTTGTGAAGATCGATCTATTAGACTCTCCTCTCCTCCCTTCCATGATCTAGACTTCCTGTATACTCCTGCACTAGAGAGAGAATTGAGGTCTATCTAACGATGTTTGTATCTATCTACAGGTTCCTTATATTAGCTTCGGTAACACTGTACCGTTGATACTCTTCTTGGGCAACCTCCCTGAGCAGGGATCGGCTCCTTTTGTCAGGCAACAATTCCTCCAGTAACAAATGCCTACAGCCAGCTATAATCAGGGCTTCCAAATGATTCTACAATCTGCGCCAGCTCCATCCTCTTCACCTCCTGCAAGTTCTGTGATCAGAGCCAAGAGAAGCTTCTGTGTTGGACCTTATGAGCTTCAAGAAGAAGAAAGCCAACCTGAGTTTCAACCTTCCAGATCTAGACGAGGTAAGGACTAAGGACTAGCGTATGGACAAGTCAAATCTGGTCAATAAAGCAAAGAATGTACAACCATCAGCAAGCACCTCTACAAGTAGTTTGTTGGAATTTTCGGGACTATGAAATCTAAACAATGCAAACTTCATTCTTAAGTGTTGCAGATTTCAAACCCATATAACTCAAGAGCTGGGATTTTGAATAGAAAATTCGTGCGAGCTCTTATTGTATTCCCTGAATTGTTTTTAGAACTGTGAGATAGATGATTTCATCCTAAAGGTTCAATCGAGCTGCAAGCTATTCTTAACTCAATCCCCATCTTACCGTGTAATCATGCAAGTCTGACAGCCTCACTACGGTTGACAGTCTGATTGGCAGGACACAGTCCTTCCTTTAATGAAATATATTTCAGTATTCCATATGAAATAAGATTTTCTTAATGGGGCGAGTTGTGGGGAACGTCCCGTCTTGACAAACAACTGTGTTGCATGGTGAATGACGTTATCTGTTTTGTTTTAAGTGTTTGTGTGAAAATTACTGTAATCATTCATATTTCAGTATTTCTTACGAAATAAGATTTTCTTAATGGGGCGACGGTGACCGACCCCTGGGTTGCATGGTGAATGACTTTATGTGTTTTATTTTAAGTGCGTGTGAAAATTACTGTAATCATTCATGTTTTTGCAACGAGTAAAACTTATCAGCAAGTATCATGGGATCTCTGAGTTTGTGGACCTGTGACCCGTCAGTTATAGAGGGAGAAGGGCAAACTTTTGTTCACATCTATAATGCACTCATATTCCTCTATGACTTTGACTGACAGCCTATCATAGTCTCATCTTCATACTCTCTGTCGCGCAGGCCAAGCATCAAGGACACAACAACTTTGGGAGGAGATCTTGTCAGATCCTTCACAGTGGTGGGACAATAAGAGTGATGATAAGGTGAACCTGCTAGCACCCTATGGCATTCATTCATTTAAACAGTATTAGATACAAGGGGGACCGCGAAATTGTCTCTCTCAAGCCAGCTTGCCAGACCATACTTTTACAGGGAACCAGTGCCTTTGTTGCCTAGGTTTGTGGCAGTCACATCAGTAGCCGAGTAGCTTGTCTACTAGCACTTTCAAGTTGGCGATTCAAGGTCCAGCTTGCTTTAATGATTGAAAACAGCTGAGATCATTCTTGTACCTTGTGGAGCTTGCCTTGATGATTGCAGTCTACTCTATTCCTAGAATTGTGATCATTCTGGTAGAATCATTTGAAGCTATTGCTACTCAGTTTGCACGCTGGTGTTTCTTTTCAGAGGAAACCAAGGTTTCCCGACTTCAAACATAGGACTGCAAAGAAGGCACTATGGATTCATGATAGGTTGAATCCTCCTTGGGTACATGCAAGGCGAGCTGCCTTTGTACAATGTCAAGAACAAGGGGAATCTGGTCTTCCAAAACCTGAAATTGCTGGTATTCTTATACTCTGCTCATGTTCTCTTTTTTCGACAGCATAGATGAATTTGGAAAAATGTTTAATGCCACATTGACATTCGTTATCATATTTTGCCAAATTTCTGATATGTGCTGTGGTCTTGGGCATGCAGGCAGAATAGTTAAAATGGAGCAGCTCTGGCAGGAGTTTTTTTCAGATCCATCAAGGTGGTGGGACAACAGACTTATAAAGGTGGGAATATCTCTCTTTATGCCCATCAAGGGGACTTGTAAGCTGAGCCTGTGAAGATGGTTTTGGAATTTTGGTATCACTTTTGATCTGTGCCCAGTGAAAAGATTATTTTATGGTGGTAGGTGAGGAGGCTGTTGGTTATCGTACTCATTTTCCCCAAGATAAAGGCTAGGTCTGCTGATCGGTGGATTGTCTTCTAGGAAGGTCGAAACTATCCAGACTTCAAACATAAGATAACAAACGAGGGCCTATGGGTTGAAAATTGGCTTAACCCCCCCTGGGTTGAAGCAAAAATGGCCACCATGGCATTGGGTCAAACACAATCTGGTGGTGGATTGACACAACGGTATGGCGTTAATCTCGTTTGGACTGCAGAGCTCTCAGCTGAGATTACAACAGGTTGTCTTGGTAGTTTTTCTATATTAATAAATTTTCCTGTTTCTTTGTGATCATTGCACGATTGTGCAGGTTGTCCTACTCCTTGAAAAATGGTGATAATGTGAGCAAACTCTGTCGGGAGGGACGATTGAAAGATGCACTGCATATTGTGGAGCTTATGGTTAAGCGAAATATTCAAGCTCCAATCAATGCCTATGTTGGCCTTTTAAAAGGGTGCACCAGAAGTAAAGCCCTGGCAGAGGGCAAGCGAGTTCATGCCCTCATAGTCCAAAGTGGACTTCATTCGGACATTTTTTTAGGAAGCACCCTTGTTAACATGTATGCCAAGTGTGGTAGTGTGTTGGATGCACGCGAAGTATTCAACAAAATGCCTGAACACAATGTGTTTTCATGGACTGCTATTATCGCAGCATATGCTGATTATGGACCAGGTGGGGAGGCTATTAATTTATTTCAGCAAATGCAACAGACAGGCATAGCACCTGACAAGGTTGCATTTGTTGTTGTCCTAAAAGCATGTGCCAGGATTGGCGACCTGGAACAGGGCAAGCAGCTCCACTCCAACATCATTAAAAGTGGCCTTGAGTCTGATGTGACTGTAGGGAACACCCTTGTTAGCATGTATGCAAAATGTGGGTGCATAGAAGATGCACATGAAGTGTTTGTCAAAATGAACAAACGAAATGTGGTGTCATGGAATGCTATGGTTGCAGGATATGCACAGCAAGGTCGTGGAAAGGAGGCCCTTGCTCTGTATGAGCAAATGAAACAGGAAGGTGTGCAGATGAATGATATTACGTTTGTTGCTCTCCTAAATGCATGTGCAAGCATTGCAGCCCTGGAAAAGGGCAAGCAGCTTCATTCCCATATTATCAGAAGTGGCTTTGAGTCTGATTTGAAGGTGGGCACTGCCCTTGTTGACATGTATGCAAAATGTGGGATCATAGAACATGCTCGTCAGGTTTTCAACAGAATGAGTGAACGAGATGTGGTTTCATGGAGTGCAATGATTGCAGGATATGCACAACAAAGGCTTGGTAAAGAGGCTCTTGCTCTGTATGAGCAAATGAAACAAGAAGATGTTCAACCAAACAAGGTCGTGTATGTCGTTCTTCTAAATGCATGTGCCAGCGCTGTAGCCTTGGAACAGGGCAAACAGCTCCATTCCGACATTATCAGAAGTGATTTTGAGTCCGATGTGATTGTTGGGAATACCCTCATTGACATGTATGCAAAATGCGGGTGCATGGAGGATGCACGTGAAGTGTTTAACAAAATGAATGAACGAGATGTGATCTCATGGACTGCCATGATTGCAGGATATGCACGGCAAGGGCTTGCCAGTAAGGCCCTTGCTCTCTATGAGCAAATGAAACAAGAAGATGTGCAGCCAAACAATGCCACTTATGCTGTTCTTTTAAATGCATGTGCAGGTGTTGCAGCCCTGGAACAGGGAAAACAGCTTCATTCCGACATCATCAAAAGCGGTTTTAAGTTGGATGTGATTACAGGCAACAGCCTTATTGACATGTATGCAAAATGTGGGTCCATAGAGGATGCACATGAAGTGTTCGTCAAAATGAATGAACAAGATGTGGGCTCGTGGACTGCGATGATTGCAGGATATGCACATCAAGGGCTTGGCAAGGAGGCTCTCACATTTTTGGGGCAAATGCGACGGGAAGGAATTAAGCCTAATGAGGCCACCTATGTCAGTGTTCTCTCTGCATGCAGCCATTCGGGCCTTGTGAATGAAGGTCGCTACCTCTTTGGTTCCATGTGTAGAGATCATGGTGTCACACCAACTGTGGATCACTATGCCTGTATGGTAGATCTTCTGGGTCGTGCTGGGTGCCTGGCAGATGCCAAGGACTTCATTGATAAAATGCCAATCCAGCCTAATAGTGTGATTTGGATAGCTTTGCTTGGTGCTGCTAAAAACCATGGCCAGGTGGAAATGGGAAGACGTGCCTTTGATTGTGTTGTGAAGTTGGAACCAGAAAATGCTGCAGCTTATGTGTTGCTATCAAACATCTATGCAGCAGCTGGCAGGAGGGATGAGGTAGAAAAGATAAGAAAAGAAATGAAGGTTGCAGGACTGAAAGAAAGTGCCTGGATGCAGCTGGATTGAAGTTGACAATGACGTGCATGCCAAGCTTGGTTGGAAGGGATGCAACTTATTCACAAGGCAAGGGGACTCGGGCCAAATTGGATAAATTGCCAGGGTTGATGGAGGTAGGGATGATGCCTTGTGTAAAACCTGCGAAAAACTGGCTGCTGCTGTTTGGTTGTGTGGTGACTGTCACACATCATCTCAAATAAGATGTGAAATTACGAGTCATTCCACCACTTTAGGATTGCTTCTGTTCCCATGTGGATGATTGGTGATATTAATTCAAAGAGGCATCTTACTAGCAGGTTTGGAAAGAAGGCTTAGTTTTGGAGTCTTTTGTCAGCCTTAGTTGACACATTGTTTAGCCCAATTTTTCATATGGTCTTAGCCCAATTTCATATGGTCTTAGCCCAATTCCATACGCTTTGATGTGGTGCTAATTCTGCACTTTGGCAGACAAAAATCAAAGTGAAGCACTGAATTCCCATATTTGACTTCGTAGTTTTATGTGTGTCAAGATATAAAATTTTTAAAGGGTTATGGAATGGTATTAATGGTTGTTGATGAGATTTTTTTCTCCATTTTGATTTCGGGTTGTGATATTGATGTCGCAGCTCACAAACTGTATGTTAAGATAATGAAACCGTAAAACTGACCTATTATTGGTTTACTTGTCATCATTTTCTTGGGTTTTGAAGACAAAAGTATCATTCCGATCGTATTGGAAGGCCATAATTACGGATTTAAAACGTCATCAGAAGGAAATTTATGTCTAAAATACTGTTTTTAGAGATAAATGTGTAAGGACTGAATTGTTAGGATCACAAAGAATGCACTGTGAGTATTGATGTATTATTTGCACTTCTATTCCTTCATTTGGAATCATTGATTTTTTGTAAAACACCACTTTAATCATTTTTCCCTTGCAAATTTATATCCATCCAATAAAGGTGAGCCCATTGGATCTCTTGCAGATGTGCTAGATGTAATGCACACTGATATTGGAAATTTGCATGCTAAAGTAGGACCAATCAGTTAAAAACTAAACACTGCCTATCATACCAAAATTGAAGAATAGAGAACCAAAGCTGGTGAAATATGAAAAGACTCATAAACGTGTTTTAGCATAAATCTAGGGTACTCCAAGAGTACCAAATACCGTTGTTGGGATACTCCAAGAGTACCAAAGTATTCAGCACCAAAAGAAACTTACTCCAAGCCCCTCGTGAGCCCAAGTCCTGGCCTCCTCGAGGATCTTCTCGTTGCACCCTAGTTTCACTCACACAAAAGTCTTTGGTGCTTATGGTCATAGCAAAACATAATGGATGATAAGAATGCATGCAAGCAAACATCAATGATCCGAGAAAAAAGTTGGAGTCCAAAGACTCACCGCATGTAACGAAAAACCCAAGGGTGTGCCCTTGAGCATCCTTCCAATATAACTCCAACTTTTCGCAATCCCTCTACAATGAAAATCTGACTTCAACTTTTCGCATTCCCTCTACAATGAAAATCTGAATTATACAAAATAGCACCAAACAATAACCAACAATACCAAACAATAGCCAACACTGTATCTATTAGCTTTGAAACTACCAAATATTTTCAAAAAAATACCAAACAAAGCATAAAAAATGCCAAACAGTACTAAAAAGCGAATCCAGAAGTACCAAAAGTACCAAACAGAACCTTAAATGTTCCAAACAGACCAAAAACAATTTAAAACCAATAGTACCAAAATTGTCAAAAGTACCAAACTGCAAAAGTACCATTTGTAAGAAAGGTTACAAAAGTACCAAACTACAGAAGTACCAATAGTACAGTTAGTTAGGTGTCAATAGTACCGATTTGCAATAGTACCTCAGTTACAAATAATCTGAATGAACGAACTTGGGAAAAGTGCAAAACCACCAAAATTAGTAAACAATGCCTAAAAGTACCAAAAAGTACACCAAAAACAAATCCAGAAGTTTAAATAGTACCAAATAATAGCTAAAAAGTTTCAACACAGACTAGAAATTCAAATCCAATAGGGCCAAAATTGTCAAAGGTTCGGATAGTACCAAACTGCAAGAATTCCAATGTTACAAAAAGTACCAGTAGTACCAAACTGCAAAATTACCAATAGCACCATTAGTTTCAAAAGTGTCAAAAGTACCAAACTACAAAAGTACCGTAGGTGCAAAAGTTTCAAAAGAATGAGTTTTTTAAAAGTGCAAGACAACCAAAAACAACAAAAATCAAATCTCAAAGTACCAAAAGTAAAAAAGTTTCAAACAACATGAAAATGATCAAAAGTTCCAAAGGTTTCATTAAAATGACAACAGCGCGTTCATAAGCTTCAAAAGAACGAAAAGTACCAAACAACAAAAAGAAGACTACCAAAAAATTTACCTCCTCATCTACAACCTCCCTTGCGAGGGACTGAACATCCGCCTGCACTTCTACCTTTTTTAGCATGTGCCTGGTTACTTGTTTTATCTCCTTTGCATTGGGAGGAGTTCGTGTCCACAGCTCAACCAAGCGCTTCTCCAGTTCAACAATCTCGTCCTTGATCAATTGGACGACGATGTTTTATCCCTGCCTGAACAATGGTTTTTCTTTCTTCTTCTAAATGTTGTCCTTTAATTCTGACAGCCTTTCAAGCATCCTCCCTGATCTATTTGTGACTCTTTGATTCATCGCCTCCACTTCAGACATACATTTCTTGGAGTGGACAAATCAGCGTGGGACACACTGTCCTCACCTCCGAACTTGCTGGAGAACTCCCTTTTGACTCCAACTCCTGGCTGCCCACTTTGAGGGGGCCCGTTAGCCCTGCTCCAAGTTTCAAGCTTTTTCTGAAGGCCATCCTTCTTGTTGCTGCACATTCCAATCACATTCTCTCCAAATCTAGCCCATAATATTTTGTGATAGGCAGGGTCCAATTTTGAGGCCTTATAGCGCTCAAATGCATAGCATTTGGCGAATTTAAAGCCATGACATGAAACACTGGGTGAAATAAACTAACTTAAGAGATTAAACTTAAAGAAATAATAAAATAATTATAATTACAGTCTGAAATTATCCACAACTCTGACAGATAATTCATAAGCTTACAAGTACAAATATCCTTAGAATCCAAATTCTAAGATATGATAATTCATTCAATTAGAATCTCTAGGAGAATCATTAAGATATAGAATGATTAAAACTCAACTATGAGTATCCCAGAAACTCTCTTGAGTTAAATGCTCCTGTTTCTAGCACCAAATGCTAGAAAGTAACATTCATTCATCTTAATAGACTTTTCTGTCTCTTATGATAACTGGAGATCCAATCAAATGAAGAACTGTACTCAAGCATTTGCATACCATAAACAGTAGCAGAATACATCCACTAGATAGATTAAATTCTTCACAAATAAAATTCTTATCTTGTGAGAATGTCTGTGAGATCCATAGGTTCTCAAATCAGATACTGGAGTAGAAACATTCAAAACACTGATTCAAATTCTTACTCAAATAGTAGGTCAAGAATAATCCATCACATTTAAGAATCATCACAATTCTTTATAATTTTCTGGCAATAATTAAGTATCTATTTATGATCCGTCAACCATAAATACTTAGATTCATATTATTCATCAATCATAATTTCCTAGAATCCAAAATCATACTTAATCATTTACAGAATACTGGAGTATATGTCCAACATAACTCAAGAAAAGTAAGAGTCATTCCAAAATCTTTCCATCAAGAAAATACTAGATTTAGGAATACTTTCAAAACATGATTCTTTAACTAAAGTGCAAGATTCAAGTTCTATAAACAACTGGTAATTAAAGATTGAACGCATACCAAAATGACAATCATCTTTTACTACAAAAAAACTTTAGATTACAATTCAGAATCACATCTAGATACCCAAAGTCCTGCTGAAAATCAATTTAGTTATTATTCTTGGATTCATTATGATTCATTATTCAATTGAGTGCTCTAGGATACAATCACAAATGAGTTGATTCTATTTCTTAACTAAGGAATACTCTATCCCAAGAATACTATATATCCAATGCACATAATTTTAACCGATGAAGCCAAATGATTCACTAGTTATGCGTCTTACAAGCAATACAACTCAAAACCATCAGTTTTTGGTGAATCCACATCACTCGTTTTACCAATAAACTTCACTTTGGAGAAATCAACTACTCAAGTTAACTGCCAATGATTCAGAAATCTCAAATGTCTAGGTGAAAAATTCAATTATACTAGTATGACACCACATTTAGATCCTTATCCAAACCATTTATAAGTTAATCCATAAATCTCCAATCCAAAGATTTGTTAACTCTACAAGTATCTGTCAAAACAATACTTGATCATATGCTTATGTTCGCCAACTAGGTTAAGTGCACCAGATAACCTTAATAACTAGGATTACATAGTAGATTCATACAAGATTAATTGTGCACATATGAGAATCAGATTCCTCCAGAATCCATATATGTTACTCACATATCTCTCACTGAGATCTTGTAACTCAGCTACAAAATATTTTCTGTTTCTCATGAGTAAATAACATATCCAAAAAATTTCTAAGACGAATAACATTCACTTTCAGCAGTTTTCCAATCCAATTTCTTTTAATAGCATAATTTCTTCCATGCAATCAACTCCTCTCTGATCCTAGTACTAAAACTAAGATTAGGTTGATCCAATACAAAACTCTCAGACTGAAATTCTGATCAAACTTACTTCTATTCCAATCAAAATGGAATTAGTAACCTTTGAGCTTTTACTGTACTACTTATAGATAATGATTCAAATTTCAAACTTGTTCCAGATTGTCCACACAATTCCTAGAGAATTCCTCTTATTCGAAAAGTTCCAATTAGGCATCTTACTCTGAATCTATCCAAAATTACTTTAAAAAAAATCTCAATTCTATACCACAATTGGTTCTTTTCTAAAAACTATGCAACCCACAGATTTCCAAATAGAAATTTATCCCACCATTTCACCCCTCCTTTTAAAGAAATTATCAATTTCAATGAAAGTTAACTGGAAAGATGATATATGAAAATATCCAAATCCAAGAAAAGTTAGTAATAAGTGCTTCCACTAAAGGATACCAGGACTTATCCTTCAAATGTTTTCAATCTGAGTGATAGAAGCTACTATTCTATCGAAATCCATTTATGCAACAGAGATATTCTAGGTTTAAGAAACTGAAACATTGTAATCTTAGAATTTATCTGAATTCCAAATCTATTCACACTCTTATATTTGAGAAATTACCAAGAAATAAAGGATTAATTAAGAAAGCGAGAAATAGATTTGAGGGCCTGTGATTTTGTAAATAATGTAATACCACATTGGGATCTAGATTAAACCTCAAAATTTTTCAAAATACCCCACATTTGATCAAACGGTTTTATTTTTGCCATATCACGACTAGGTACTAAAACACACCATTGATCATCATACCTTTACAGTCCTAGAATTTCCTTTCCAAATTTACTGAGGTCCCATACCATCAGCTTTTCGTTCCGAAAAATCCTTAACCACCTTATCTGATATTCTAGAGATCCAGTGATCATCTAGTTGTCCTATAATCCATATAGGATATTATCTCTTATTCCCTAACACTGAAGAATCCAATCATTTGGATGACTGACATGCCTATCAGATGGATGTTTCAAATTCACATCTGATCTTGTGATTTAAACAGAAGAATTAACATGGTTCCACATTACATTCTGATCCTTCCAAGTTAGTTATAAGCTTTCAAACCCTACTGATGCATCAAAACTAGGGACAAGCTTCACTGAACTAACAGATCCAATGTAATTCACGTATCAGATTCTCCTTTAAACATCACAATTGACATCCAAAACTACGGATATTTCAATGGTTACAAAGATAACATTTATTAATTCAATTGAATGAATTTAATCTAGGAAATTAATATCCAGTATTAAGCAATTATTTAAAGTGATTTTCGAAATCCTAACTGCGAAATACATTTTTCAATCACACTTATTACCTCTGATGTCCACTCTTCTTCCCTCAGAATTTTCAGTTCCCTGAAAATCTATTTTAGCTAAGGTACTAAGAAGACGTAACGACATTAGTAAATGTTTAAAAAGTAATTAATATTGAAAAAAGTATAAACAATTTCATTTATGTCCTATACCTGGGCTGAATATCTGATATATCAAAAATCATTTACTAGTATGTGAAACAGTACAAGTCTGATCTTTTGAATATAATTCACCATAAGATTTTATTGGAAATAAAATCAGTTTTATAATTTCTATTATTACAAATTTTTCAATAAAATTGGACTATTTTTTCTTTTTATTGACTGGTTTGGCATTACTCCGTTAATATTGACAAAACCTATCCAAACACAGAATATGAAATTACAAGAATAGAATTTCCACCAATAGGATTTTAGTAATTCTTGAACCGTATCTAGTCAGATTCACTGACTAGATAAAGAATACTATTGCCACTCATTCAATTTGGTCATTTCATATTGTTTGACGATTTTAATTCAAATTTGACGAGTACCTTGCACAAACGTTCACTTGACTGATTTCTAGCGATTAGCTTCGATTAGAAAACTATCAGACAAGTAACTGATTTCAAATTTTAATCCAAATTGCAATTCAACAAAAAAAGAAAAAAAATTCAAATTTTAACTTTCAATCTGGGAGTTCCCAACTCCAAAAGTTAAAAAAATAATAGTAAAGTAAAAACTGTCGGCAATTGCATTACGGTTCCTTCTATCAATTTTAACTTACCTATCACCGAGAAATAATTTAGACTTAGTGAAAACACTGTGAACAATTTTGATTGATAAACACAGTTTAATCAATCCACTAATCTAAACTGATTCCATAGATAACAAAAAAATGACCAAAATTTTGATTTTTTTGGAAAACTCAATTTTTGCTTTATTTTACGTAATGCAAAAATTCTGACGAAAATATTGTTAGTACAAAAGGCAATCGAAATCCAAAAATTGAAACACTGTCCGATTTCTAATGTTACTAATCCAATGTCAAGCTGGCATGTAAAACACACTACATCAGTCACAAAACGTCATTCCAGAATTTTTTTACGTAAACTAGTGACAAAATGCAAAAGAGATCTTGGCACGAATTCATATGCAGCCCTTTTTGAACTCAAACTTCCTCTAATGGCTATTGCGTCCTGAATGAATGTTTCCAAGGCTTGGTAGGCCGTCGTTAGGTCCGTTGGTACAGCCAAACACTTACGCTTGCAGGAGCTGGTAAGGTAGTGGCCCCGACGACATGTACAGTGTTGTCGTCTCGTCGTCTATGAGTTGCTCCGGTGATCTCTTGTCATCAGGTGCGGTGGGATATGCACAATTTGGCGATGGAATAAAAATAGTCTGTGCAAATGCGTCATCAGGCAACGGTTGGTCGCCCTCGACAGCCTTTGATGGAGAAGTGGGTGGTGTGAGATGAACAAAAGTGGAGATAGGGATGGGGACAACTTGTCCAAAAGAGAGAATGGAGGGAACAGAGGGGAACTGTAGGGTAGTGTGGAGGATGGAAGGAGAAGATGGGGCTAAAGTGGCCTGGCGTGGAAGTGAAAGTTTATGACCTACATCCATGTCAGGGTGTCCAGAAACAACTATGAATCAATAGGATTGAATTGGAGAGAGACAGCGATGGAAGTAGAGGGGATGGAAGAAGCGATGGTAATGGAAGGGGTGGTAGAGAAAGGAAAATGTAGAAGTAGTATCTACAAAGGATATGGAAATGGAAACAGAAGCAGCAGTTGTAAGTTGAAGAGAATAAAGAGAAACGAAAACAGAAACAATGGTAGAGGGCACCACACATTCTTTTGCTGGCCGTCGTGTCAGTGACTGTAGGTTGGGCAGACATGGATGCGGTAGATGGAGGATAAAGGTTAGTGTGTGGCACAGTGGATGATAAGATGCTGGAACGGCGGAACCTGTGCACTTTCGCCTCGAGAAGTGCACAAGCGAAGTTACACAGTAGGGGGCCTGCTGCGATACGTTCACGAGCATTTGATTTGATAGAGATTGTTAGTTCGTGGATGAGGAAGGTATGCCAGTCGTATGGCACAACCATGGGGCCAGGGTATCCCAAAAAGGACTCCACAATTTGAGTCAGCAACTTGGACTGGATTCTATCCTTGCGAAATGTTGAAACAACCAAAAAGTTGTTCAACAGATGCGTGGCCGCTTGAATGACTGGGTCCGTGATAGCCTCTATCAGATATCTGTTATTAGTTTGGATTGGAATTTCAGGTGCAGTCTGTGTTACGAAAGGCTTTATCAGGGCTTTTGCCTGACGGTGAGAGATGTGGGCTGGCGATCGTCGGAGATAATGTCGACAGTGACCATCGAGTCATCGTTAATCCATACCTTGTATGTGGTACCCTGGTACAGGATGTGGAAACGCGACTTTGGCACGTCCTAGGTGGCATAAGCATGAAGGGCGAGGCCCATGTTAATGTCAGAGTTGAAAAGCACTAGGTAGAACCCCATTGCTTCAAGAAGTGGGCCAGCGATATGAAACCATGGTTTAATCAAGACATCAGAAGGCAAGGGCCAAATTTGGGTGGCTGATGATATTTCTCGCTGGATCACCTGCTTGGTGCTAGAGTCATCAGAATATGATGAGGTCATGTTAGTGGTGATAATTAAAGCTGGTTACAAAGAAAAAATACAAAAAAGTAGAGGAAACGATGGAAATGGTAAAAAGTGATGGAAACGAGAAAAATAGTGAAAAACAAGAGTTGGATGGTAGTAACGGTGGTTCAGAGCGCTGATTTGGATTTAGAGTATGCAAATGATGGCTTGTATGAAGTTTGGTCATATTCAGAGAACTTGGAAATTTTGGTCAAAATTCGAACAGCGCTTTGCTAGGAAAGGTGACAATGACTCAAATTCAGCCCTTATATAATAGAATCTAGAGTGCGTATCAAGTGAAATCCACTTTCCCTTGCTCAGTTCCACCTAAATTTTTGCAGGGACCTACTTTACAAATTTGCAAGACCTCAGAGAAGTCTGTGAGAGTTCAGAAGGTGATTTGACTGCCCTACGAAGGTTATGCAAGGGTTCAAACAGTTTGCGAGGGTTCAATCCTCGCAGGAAATGAATGCTCGTACAACTTGCTCCAGTGGTTGGATTTTCAAGATCTGACCATGTAGACAGGCTAGTTTCACTGCTCTGATTCCATTTATGCCCCTTGTGAAAGTTGGTTTGATGATCTTGATGCTCTGTGAAGGTTCTGAAGACTCTGCTCTTGGAAACTCTCGCAAACACTAAAAAATGGTGATTTTTCTATTAACTGATCCTTCACCCCTACAAGTGGGTAAGCTATTCCATCCCTGTTAGATCTGACTATAGGTAGTTCTCTAGAAGATTTGATAGATGTTTGGTAGCTGATTCATCAGTTTTGGTGAATTTTGTCTTTATTTTGCAATTGATTCCTGAAATCAAGTTCTCTAATCTACAAATTGGGGGCTTTTCGGTGTAATCCTGATGATCAGCTTCCCTCTTGATCCTGTCTGGACCTAGGTCTCTCTTGGATCGTGTTGGATCTTTTTTTATCTTGCCAGTTCTAGCTAAATCTTGGTGGATCGAGCTTGATCTGGCTTGATCTTCCTAGATCTATTTGTGATGGCCTTGCAGATGAACTTTTCATAACAAGCCACCACCAACCTAGATTTGTCTCATTGAGGTGGCCAGTACTTGTGCAACTGGATATCATTGATAGTTGTGTCGAAAGACATCCCATCTAGCTTCTCTAAATTCACGGCTCCATGATTAAGAATCTCTTTGATCCGATATGGACCTTCGCCTGTGAATTTTAATTTCTCCTTGATCGCCTTGGTTCTATACATTAGGACTAGATCTCAAGATCGAAGACCTTTCTTTTGTAACCTCCGATCATGCCATGCTTTGCGTCATTTCTTTTCAGTTGCTAGTGCATGTACAGCGAGTAAGCGTGTTTCATAGAGCTTATGTAGAGCTTCGTGGTGTAATTGTAGAGATTTGGACTCATCAAGACGTTGCGCTGCGACAATCCTTAACGAGGGTACCAAAAACTCCATTGGCATTACAACATCCTGACCATAAACCAATTGGAATGGTGTTTGATCATTGCTTCCCTTATATGTTGTCAAGAATGCCCATAGAGTAGCATGCAACTTGTGTTCCCAATCCGATTTGCTAGCTTCGACTATTTTTGTGAGAACGCTACACAGGTTCTTATTGGATGACTCTACTTGCCCATTACTGCGAGGATAATAAGGCGTACTAGTTCTACGGATCACAAAAAATTCCTCCAATAGGACATTGATGGCCTCACTGATAAAATGACTCCCGTGATTGTTGACTATCTCCACCGGGCATCCAAGGGGCACAATGACATTTTTGTAAAGAAACTTGGCAATGGTCCTAGCATCAGCTACTCTCACTGCCTTGGCTTCAACCCACTTGGTGAGGTAATCAGTGGCCACGATTATATATCAGACTTGGGTACTTCTTGCTACATGGTGAATTGGACCAATATAATCCAATCCCTACTTTTCAAATGGTGCTTGGGCTGAGACCGGGTGTAGACCGTCATAATTCAATCTCGTTGGTCTCCTCGCCCTTTGGCACACATCGCATTTCCTCAAGTATTCCTCCGTATCCTTATGAATCGTTGGCCACCAGCATCCTAATTGCAGGATCTTGCGAACTGTAATGTCGGATGCAAAATGACCTCCACCCATGCCTTCATGTGAAAGCGAAATGATTTGGGTAGCCTCATGAGAAAGAATACATCGCCGAAGAATCCCATCTGGTTCTCTTCGGTACAATTGGCTGACAATCAACTGATAAGGTTTAGTTGTCAAGATCAATTTTCTGCTGATCCGCCTTTGGTAGTGATTTGTCTGGTTGGCCCTCATTAGATATTCAACTATGTCGGCGGCCCATTCCGGTACCGTCTCAACATAAAATAAGGCAGCATCGGATAGCTCATCATCAGGTTGGGTTGCAATTTTCTTTCCCTTGATTCGCGATACATGATCCGCCATGTAGTGTTGTTTTCCCTTGTGAATTATTATCCAAAAATTAAACTCCAACAATAGCATGCATCGAGTGATTCTTCCTGTGTTGCAGGTTTTGTTAACAAGATAGAGCAAGGGTTGATGGTCCATGTAAAAGGCAAAATGAGTGGCCATCAAATAGTGACGACATTTCGATATCACTGAGCTGTCGGCTTGCAAATCGGATCGGAAAATCCTTTTTGTGTTCTCCTGGTTGGGTTAAGACTGCTCCAACTGCATACTTCGATGCGCCCGTATGCACATGAAACTCAATGGACCAATTGGGTGGGCGTAAGATTGGTGCTGAGACCAATGCGTCTTTAAGCTTTCAGAACACCTTTAGGGCTTCCTCATCCAATGTGGATCCATTGTGAGTTTGTAAATTGGTCGTGCCAACTCCGCAAAATCTAGGATGAAAATATAAAACTAATGTAATCCTAGGATATGAATGGTTTTATGATAAATCAGATTCCTTCGAAATAGATTTTAGAAGCCATATGTTGGCATTCAAAGATAAGTTTGATAAGAGACTCTCTATTTTTGGAGAGACTGATGTAATCCCATCGCCAACGATGTCCTCGGCGGAAGTTATGGAGAAATTGCATGATTCTGGTTATGAGCTTTTGTGCATTGTGATATAAGTAATGATGTGAATGTGTTTTCTTGTTTTAACACCAAAAATAGAACAACTTTTAATGCAAGATTTAAAACAAAAATTCAGTGATGTTTTTTCTAACAATTCTACCACCCGTTCGGTCCGTAGACCATAAGATAGATTTATTTTTCGGTAGTTGTCCCATTTTCAGACACTTTATAGGGTTAGTTAAAAGGAGGGAGGGAAAGTGGCTAAGCAAAGCAAGGAATACCTTAGGATGGGACACATCAGACCAAGTAAGAATGGTGGTTTCTGGTTATGTGTGGATTACAAGGGTTTAAAAAAACTTATCGTAAAAAATAAAAACTCATTACCTAGGATGGACGCTTTGATAGATCGATTGAATGGAGCGAAATACTTTATTAAAATTGATTTTTGTACGGGATATCATCATATTAGGATACATCCAGATGTGTATCTAAGATTGTTTTTAGGATGAGATTTGGCCATTATGAGTTCCTAGTCTACCTTTTGGATTGACTAATGATGAATGACTTTTTTTGCCCATATTTGGAAAAGTTCGTGGTAGTGTTTTTAGATGATATTTTGATCTATAGTAAAACACTAAAAGAGCACGTAAAGCATCTCTATACTGTCTTACATATTTTAAGACAACAGAAGCTTTACGCTAAAGAATCAAAGTGTGAATCTCTTAAAAAGGAATTTCTTTACCTTGGTCATAAGATCACCTCTTTTGGGATCAAGATTGACAAGGAGAAGGTAAAGATAGTTGTAGAATGGCCAATTCCTCAAATGGTTCGTGAGCTGAAGTCATTTTTGGATTTCGTTGTATTTTTCCATAAGTTTGTAGAGGACTATTCTAAGATTGCCGCACTCTCAACAATTTGTTAAAAGGGATAAAAAGTTGGAAAGATAGGCCAAACTCTCCCATTAGATGGAATGAGAAATTAGATGAGAGTTTTCAAAAACTCAAACTTCTAACTATCTTAGCTCCTTTTTTGAGAATAGCAGATCCAGATATTCCGTTCGTCATAAATACTAACGCGAGTGATAAGGCTACTGGAGCTATTCTCTTACAAGAGGGCCAACTTATTGCTTTTGAAAGCAAGAAGTTAACCGATGAAGTCAAGTATACAACACAAGAAAAAGAGCTTTTTTCAATGATCCATGCATCAAAATCGTGGAGGCATTACTTGTATGGTAACAAACTCATGGTTAACACAGATCACCAACCTATAAAATACTTTTACAATTAGAATGATCTGAGAGGTCGTAAGGCCTGATGGGTAGAACTCATGCAAAAATTCGAATATGAAGTGCGATATATCAAAGGCACCACTAATCGAGTGGTTTATGGACTTAGTCAATTTGGTGAAGTGATAGAGCTTTCCTTCATAGAGATCAGCACAAATTTTTATGTCTCCCTAAGGGGTCTTTGTGAGAAAGACCCACATTTTGGAACAAACTGGAAGAGGGTTCTAGCAGTTACATCAAGCAAGACTGATTTACATGGTGATTAATTTGGGAGAAAGGATAAAAAGAGTGTTGATGATTTCTCTATCCATAATGGACTGTTGTTCAAGAAAGGGAAGGTCTGTGTGTCCAATATGGAGATTTGGTACAAAGGAATTTTTATTGGCCAAAACTTAAGCCCTTTGTTGAATCTTATGTGGTCAAGTGTGACCAATGTTAGTTGAATGAGGCCAAACGCCTTAAGGCTGGTGGATTGTTACATCTATTGGATATCCCAAATAAGATATGGGATAGTATTTCCATGGATTTCATGGTTGAGTTACC
Organism: Diphasiastrum complanatum; assembly: GCA_029204225.1. Lineage (NCBI taxonomy): Eukaryota > Viridiplantae > Streptophyta > Lycopodiopsida > Lycopodiales > Lycopodiaceae > Diphasiastrum > Diphasiastrum complanatum. Next base: position 15,073,187 of record CM055104.1, on the reverse strand, counting down.
GTGGATGAATAAACAGAGTGATACAATTTGGGTAGTGGTCGACTGTCTTACCAAATTGGCTACATTCATTCCACTGACATTGTGAGCGATCGTGATCTACCGGTCACTTTTGGTTGGCCATGTTTGCTAAACTAGAGACGACACTGAGTTTTAATGCTTTTGATAATCTTGAGACGGATGGCCAGTCGGAAAGAACAAATCAGACAATGGAACAAATTTTCCATGCATATGTTTTTCAGTGACAATGTTATTGGGAGAAGCATAGGCCCTTGATTGAGTGTGCCTATAATAGTGGTAAGCATTCGGCTACCAGTTATAGCCCGTTCATGCTTATGTATGATTTTGAGCCTAAATCACCCACTACAGTAGAGACTCATACGATCAAGTTTCAAAAAGTAGCGGCTTTCTTGCAGGATATGCAAAAAATGCTACAGATAGCACACAAGAATTTTTATAGTGCCTAGGATAGGGACCAATATTATGCTAATCTAAAAAATTCACCTTGAGACTTTCAAATGGAGAATTGGGTGTGTATTTATGAATCTCAAATGATTCCAGTGTAATGCATACTGACAAGCATTACAAATTGTCTGCTAGAGATAAGGGATTGTATCAAATCTTGAAAAATATTGGATCCTTGGCTTACCAATTGGACCTCCCAGAAAGAACACAAGTGCACCCAGTTTTTCACATAAGTTGATTCAATAAGAGTCTGCATGAAGGGGAACATCTTGGTTTTGGAGACCAATTGGACTTGTTGGATGAATCATCGGGTGTGACTCGGCTTGAACCCCGAAGGATATTGGATACAAAAACCAAACGATTGAGAAATCGTATAGTTACAGAGCATCTAGTTCGATGGAAGGGTCGCATAGACGATCATTATTCCTAGGAACATGAAGGTAGCTTGAAAATGAATTTTCGTAGTTTTAAGTTTTGAGGTCAGAACTTGACAAATGGATGCACTTTTGCCACTATTGTAAATATTATCTTTCTCATAATAATATTATATCATACACTAGAATGTGTTGGATAATAAGGTTACACATCAGATCAAAAGCTTAATATCAAACTAAGCATAATGCAATGTTGTGGGCCAAAGTGTATAGATTTCTCTCTCTCTCTCTCTCTCTCTCTCTCTCTCTCTCTCTCTCTCTCTCTCTCTCTCTCTCTCTCTCTCTCTCTCTCTCTCTCTCTCTCTCTCTCTCTCTCTCTCTCTCTATTTTGGACATGGATAATAATTGACGTTCAGCGTTGACACTTGTCTTTCTCACTATACTAACTTGTGTGATTTTGTGTGGTGGGATGGTAGTAGGTACCAGCTGGATGTCTTAAAATTTGTTTCACTTTACGGTGCTTTTCTTTGAAGTACTATATTATGTTTGCAAATCATGTTGTCTACAAATTGTACATAGTATGCTATATCATTGAGAACACAAAAAATTTAATCATTTTAATTTTACATTTATCAAGCTTAAATTTTTTTGTCTACTACCAAGGATTGATGTACAACCATACATTAAAAGACATGATAGTATGTGGCCAAGCCTATGATAGGTCTCATAAAATCAACATTGGTAAAAAAAAAAAAAAACACTTTTATTGTATGTTCTAGATGGAGGCTATAACTTAACTCTTAAGGTTATGTTGAGATGATGAAATAATAAACTATTTTCATTTTTTTGTTTAAAAAAAATCAAATTTGAGTAAGGCAATGTATTCTACGTGAAAAATGGAGCATTTTTGCTTTTCGGATCATCTCAATGCGAGCAATATTAAGAAAGTTATCGCCCTTCAAACTTTTTTGGGCTAACTTTTTTTTTTCTTGGAGCTTGAAAGGGGTAGCACAGTAGCGTGCTACCAATGTAAGCTTTTATTCTTTAACTCAAATTGATAGCATGCCTGCGTGCTACCCCTTTTAGGTTCGAAGGGGAAAATGTTTTCTAGTCTAAAAAGCTTTGAATTGTCATTTACTATTGCTCGAATTGAGATGGTCCAAAAAGCAAAAGTGCTCCATTTTTTATGTAGAATAAGTGCTCCATTTTTTTTTTCTAATATAAAACAAGTAGCCTATATATTTAATAGCATACCATGTGCCATGAAATTTTAGAAATCATTTGTAAATAAAACTCGCAAAGAATTTACTCGCAGATTGGCAAAACCCTAAAAAACACACATTTCAATTTTTCAAAAACGAGAGAAACTAACCAAAAGGAAAAGGCAAGAAAAGCTGAGAGCTCCCAAAATCTAGAATGCTCTCACAATTGCTCCCAAGTCGCTCACAATTGAAGATGCCAAACCTGCAAGATTAATGTGAAAATGGCTTTCGCGGGAGAAGAAAATGAAAATAGTGTCGAAATCTGATGGATAATTTATCCATTGGATTCCAACAACCCTGTCAAATTAAAAAGAACATCAAATCATGAAAGCCATGGATTGTTGACGTGGATGACGGACTACGACGGTAGCAATAGTCCGTCAAAATTTGACATCCACGTTAGATGCCACCTCTGTTGTCGATCTCTGACAATCAAATTATTTGTCGAATTTCAATGCATCGAATTCCAACAAAGTATTTTTTTTTTCGAAATCCATCTGAAACCCATGTTGGAAACCCTACATCTTGTTGTAGTAAAATTTAAAAGAGTGGCTCATTCTACCATGTGAAAGAATTTGATTTGTAGTAGAGGATGTTAGGAGCATTGCAAAGATGAAGCATTGTAGGGCATCAAAGAGAATCGCACGATTTATGCTAGAGCACTTTGTGCCGAAATTGACTTTGAATGGGGAGCCATGTGAAGGACTGGCAGAACTTGCTTGGGCTGATTTTTTTCTCCTCTTTGGGTGTGAAATTGGTAGACGTGACTTCAGTGCCTGCATGGAATCATTTTAGTGAGGATTTGGTCATTGTAGCCTCCCAGCGTTCAAGAAAGTATACCATAGATATTCATGGTAGAGTAGTAACATTATAAAAAGCTATAGGAAGAAGATAATCAAATTCTCTAGTCGGCACAGTTTATTTTAACACACAAGAAATTTAATACTCCTTTATTTACCTTGACATAAAGAATATTCAAGCTCCAATGACAACTGCAACAACAGTAGAGATGAAATTAGAATCACGATAGAAGGAGATATAAACATCAAGATAAAAGACATACATTGCTCAAGTAACAAGACTTACTTTCATATGGGATCAGATAAATTTTGGCCATTGGACTACACTCAATAAAATATTGTGCTATCTCAACATTGGCCTCTCTAGCTTTGATTGTGCTATCTCAAAATTGGCCTCTCTAGCTTTGATTGCACCCATGAAACAAAAATTTCTTGAAGGGAATCAAGATTAATGTTGCCCTGCAAAAAGTTCTGAATTGCTTCAACAATGACATTTGATATCTTAGTAGATTTGTTCTTTAACTCCTCACAATTTCGGACCCATTCGAAAGCTCTTTGGGTATCTTAAAGAAAAGGTTCAAAATAATTGTCGAGGTGTAGCGGCCTTGGTTCACCTTTCACGTGTAGATTTGTTCCTAGGGGAATAGTGCTTCCCTTGCGAAGTTAGCTTGCATAACCTACTCTAACCACACCTAGCTAACCACCCTACTTTAACCACAAGCATGAGAGCAAGAATATAATACAATGGGGGAGGTGCTTACATTATATCCCCTCTACTCTCTCGGAAATCATTAACAACATGCAAATAGAAAGAAGAAGCAAACGAAAAGCAATATCAATTACAAAAACGAGAGAGAGAGAGAGAGAGAGAGAGAGAGAGAGAGAGAGAGAGAGAGAGAGAGAGAGAGAGAGAGAGAGAGAGAGAGAGAGAGAGAGAGAGAGAGAGAGAGAGAGAGAGAGAGAGAGAAGAAAGCAAGGATATTCGAGTCACATTTGGGCATAATCTCCTCCTATTGAGCGTGGAAATATGGTACAAAGGGTGCCTTTTATAGATGGGGAAGGGCCTTGTCCCTTTCTCCTATTGGTTAACTACAATGGCAAGGATCCTAATTCAAGCCATTTAAACTAACACAAAACAAATCTAGTGGTTTTAAGAAGCACAAGGGCACTCGCATGATTCATGTGAGTTCTAATTTGGGCCCTTTCAGCTTTTTTATTAGCAACTTGACTTAGGGCCATTTTAGAGTTTTAAGCCCCTAGTCACCTATTTCTAATTCTACAAGTTCTGCAAGACTAATCTGCATGCTCATTGGGTTGGGCTTATGCACGCAGGAAGCTAGCTTGCACTCATTACTCTACTTGTACAATGTACAATGGCAGGGCTCACTTGGTACGATTAGCCAGTAGTACTTTAGTGGGACTTACTAAGTGCCTAACAATATCTCCCACCTAAATAGGTGTCGTTCCCACGGCACCTGCCTATGCTTGTTGTGGAAGAAGGTTGTCGACATGTTCATTGCTGATGATGGAGTGTGTCAGGAAAAGCGTGGATAGAAATCACTTATGTAAAATCTGAGGCTTTATTTGATGATGAGCCTATCCTGAACTCTTCAAGAAGTGTTGGGGAAGGCTGGTGGCGACCAGTACTTGCGCAACTGGCTATCATTGATGGGTGTAGCAAACGGTGTTCCATCCGTTGTTTCTAAAGTCACTGCCCTTTGCGATAGGATGTCGGTGATGCGATAAGGGTCTTCACCAACAAACTTCAGCTTTCCTTTGATCGCCTTTGTCTTGTACATGAGGAATAAATCTCATTTTTGAAGATCTTTCTTGTGAAGACGATGATCATGCCAAGCATTAGGGGATATTAGAACTCAAAATGGGCCCTTTGTCAAGATGCTGTTTTTTACTTTGCACGCTTTCAATGCTTATGTGTCCCAATGAATGGTGTCCATCTGTAACGAACTGTAATAGTGGTTGATGGACGAAAATTGTATTTAACTTTCCCGGCCAAATTTTTGTGATTTTCAAATATCCCGTCCGGTAGAACAAACATTTGTAATTGGACCACAGTTACTGCCCGAATACTCTTATGCTGTCTGTCTTTGTTCACTCGAGGTTGATTTGACGTCAATAGTTCTCATTTTCTTGTCATTCTTAGGTTTACCTCGCAATCTCTACATTCTCTCCGATCTCAGCCTGCGTACTCGTATTTTCGACTAATGGCTACACATAATTTGAGACCAAGAGGAACCATTGATGAAATCAATATTTGCAATGAAAAAAATGCAGAAGATCAATGGATACCAAGAATATATCAAAAATATCAATGGATCTTGATGCATCCCTCTGCAAAAGGCTCATTCCGAAAAAGAAAAAGATCGGATAACATATATAGAAGCTCTTGGAAAGGCAGGATAATGGATTTTAAAGTATCACCTGCTGGTCAATCTATCACAGAAGTTCTAGTTCAACATGCTTATCTTCACAATGAGCTCAACATTCATGATCTGAATCCAGATGATAGAACGAAATGCAATTGTCAGTTTTCAAATTCAATTTTTTTAGATTTAGCATTTTCTTTAAATTATTTTTTTCTTGAGATGTTTTTGTTGGTTTTGCAAATTTGTATCCATCAAATTTCTTTGAATGGCAATCAGTTCAATCGATTGCAGGAATAATCGATGTCATACATTCAGATATCGGTATTCTACAATATAAAGATCAATCTCCAAAAACACTTTTAGAGTCGGGAGTTTTTTTTTATGATCACACCTATTTTCCTGATAAAAATGGTTTAGTTGGTAGATTAGAGCCATATCCTCTACCAAATTTTTCGAGTGAGGAATGGATTTTTTTTTATGTAGCAATTTCAGAAAGTTTTTGAACTAGGCTATATATTGATATTCAGAGTATATTAAAATGTAGCACTAGATCAAAGAATAATAGATTAAGTTGGTATCTATCTTTTACTATTTTTGTTGATTTTTTTTCCAAATGCAATGTTTGGAGAACAAAAACAATATTTATTTGTAAGGACTTGAGTGTTGATATAATCGTCGAGTTGTTGGATGATGGTTGGGATACAAAACAAAATCAACAAGTTGAGTGCAGAGTATGTTACTCATCCATGACATTTAGATATCACATCAAAAAACAAATGCTCACTTTGCTGCTGTATTATATAAGATGGATTAAATACAAAAATGTTTGGAAGCCACTTGATCAAGATTTTGGTATAAACCCTCAAGAGCAACTTCAGATAACAGTGAAAAGAAATGACAACATTCTTGCAATGGTTGAGGTCGAGGAAGATTGGTGTCTCAATTACATTCGATCAGAACTAGACATGTTGCAATTTGATCTACCTCAGCACTATCAATTTCGATTGAATGGTGTAAAGGTACGTTATGCCATATAAAAATATTTCTTTTTTTCTATTTCTAAGTGAATCAGTTTCATAAAATATATAACTAAAACAATTTCTCTTGTGCAGGTAAGAGTAAGGTAGGAAGAACATATAAAATGCAAAGACATTGGAACATTCATCGAAATTGAAGATCCATAGATTACGAACTATGGAATTTTGTATTATGTAATACAATTTTTTGTATACATCATTTTTGAAAATATATGAACTACTTTTTCTATTCATTTCTATGATCTCCATTTCCATGGTGCAAAACACAATGTAATTGCAACTGGATAATATGAGTTTTTGATAGCAAGATTCATTGTCTCCTGCAGGAAATGCACTATCTCCGTTGGGAAGATCTTCAGTCACTTGAACTCCAGTGATCACTACAATCGACGCTTGCCCTGGTTGAAGTCTCGTATATATCGGTTGTATTTTTAGTCTTCATTGCCTTGGTCTGTATTGTGCTTGTCTTGGCATATTTGGATATGTTCAGATGATGATCTGATCAAAACTTTGTTGCAACAAATTTAAGTGAACTAATGTCGCATGTTTGGATTGGTTGTGGCAAAGGTTTGATCAGAACATCATTCTGAACTTATCCAAAAAAGACCATGGTAAAGGCAAGGCAGACCAAGGCAATGAGAAACAAACATGTCGAAAAACAGTAGAAATTAAAGATGAATGAATCATAACCTGAATTGATAAGAGAGGAATTAACAAGTAAGAACAATCATAGAAAGATTGTAAGTATATTTCTATTAAAATTTTCTATACATGTGTCTCATCCACATCAAGTGAGACAAATATTTAAACAGAATCAACTATCTATGATCTCTAAATCCATTTCTCCAGTTGGAAGTAGCTTGGGTGGAGAACACTCGGCCACTACAACTGGATATGAATTTTTGATCACAAGCTTTATGGACTCCTGCCTGAAGTGCATTATCTCCATTGGGGAGACCTTCGGACATTTAAACTGAAAAAAAACATAAACACAGTTAAATTTAATTAATCAAAGATCAATTAATAGGAGTTTGTATATGAAAAATACAAAAACACAATTAAAAGTAATTAATCGAATATTACCTCTTCCAGTTTTGGAAGTCCATCTTGTAATGCAAACCAAAGTGTTTGGCATTGCATACGGTATACCAACCACAGTTGACAGAATCAACCTGCTGGGAGGACTGCAAAATCCAAATTTGAACATTATGAAAGTCCACACTCCCACTCTGTATACAAATAACAAGCCGGGTTGGTTGAGATTGCTTTCATTTTCTCCTCTCTGAACCTTGTTTTGGAGGAGAGGAGGGAGCAGGTCTAAAGTATTTAGCAAACTTGTCATATGTGTTCCGAAGCCTGAACACAATGTTGAAATCCTTGGGCATGATGGTCACCCTCTTGGCATGGACAGCTGCAACAACAATATCAGAAAAAAATTTCTCCTAGAAATCCTCATATGCTGTGTGCAGCGCCTCAATTGCCATTACCGTCCATCTCACATCTGCAGATAGACTTCTTGTCACCTGCCTGATGGACTTCTGTATGTGAGATTTCAGAATTAGAAGATTATTTGTCTTCTGAAGCTTCCGAATATCCTTGAGCCAGGGTGGGTCTCTTCTGCTGCCCCTTGGCCTAGGAGGAGGTGGTGGTGGACAAGGTGGTGGTTGTGGATTTCCCTGACCCGCACCTGAAATTGGTATTCCATCTGAATGCCCTCGTGTTGTCTGCTTGGTCCACACCATTACTGTGTAGTAGCGGATCAACACTCGATAATATTGATTTCATGATCAAACCTCAAGTCGGACGCGTCGAAGTGATACCTGAGCTAAACAATTTCGTTAGATGGTAGCGGATGGGCGCGAGCAAGTAGGAATGGATTGAAGAAAGTTGTTTTTGAACGCGTTAAATCGATATCGCATGTACACAAATAACTATAAGCAAAAAAATTTCAGCGTCGTCGATCAGTATATATAGAGAAAATCAGAAATGATTGCAAACGTGGTGGCTCGTATTACGATGATGATTACTCAGAGGCTTGTCAATCAAATCAATCTAAATATCCATCAGTCATCAAAATGATTAGTCCATATTGAATTAACCAGAACTAATCTCAAATAAAGTATGGTCACATCTACAATTAATCACACTTCTATCATTTAATGATGAAATTGACAACGTTGATAGCTAATCAATGCGCATATAAAGAATTTGACAACTGTAGTATGTATTCTCGCTCGTTCATCCGATATTGGACGCAATATGAATGATCAAAGCTTGATTCGATAGATTTTGCATAACTTTGGCCAGTATGAAGAGTCTTATGAATCAAGCTTTGATCATGCATATAGGGTCCGATAGTTTCAAAAATTTTGATAATATTTTGGTCTTGGAATACCGATTCGACTCACGTAGTCCAAATGCAGCAAATACATCGTCTGCCAAGCGCGCTGATCTAATATCCCATACGCAAAAAAATCATACTGGAACGCATAATGAAAGACTTATGAAAATGTTCTGAATGAACATTATCTCAAAAAGAAAATTTTCGTCTTTACGGTGTTTAAATAGGACGAGAGGTTGTAATAATTCTCATCGTTCACGTTTTTCAATGATATCCATTAATCAATTGTTTATAATTTTTTTAATGATTATTCTAGGAGACTAGTGATTGTCTATTTAATGTATTCCGGTGCAGGGCTAATGATAATTCGTTGAATCTAGTACTAAATCTCATTTTTGAAGATCTTTCTTGTGAAGACGATGATCATGCCAAGCATTAGGGGATATTAGAACTCAAAATGGGCCCTTTGTCAAGATGCTGTTTTTTACTTTGCACGCTTTCAATGCTTATGTGTCCCAATGAATGGTGTCCATCTGTGACGAACTGTAACAGTGGTTGATGGACGAAAATTGTATTTAACTTTCCCGGCCAAATTTTTGTGATTTTCAAATATCCCGTCCGGCAGAACAAACATTTGTAATTGGACCACAGTTACTGCCCGAATACTCTTATGTTGCCTGTCTTTGTTCACTCGAGGTTGATTTGACGTCAATAGTTCTCATTTTTTTGTCATTCTTAGGTTTACCTCGCAATCTCTACATTCTCTCCGATCTCAGCCTGCGTACTCGTATTTTCGACTAATGGCTACACATAGTTGGAGACCAAGAGGAACCATTGATGCAATCAATATTTGCAATGAAAAAAATGTAGAAGATCAATGGATACCAAGAATATATCAAAAATATCAATGGATCTTGATACATCCCTCTACAAAAGACTCATTCCGAAAAAGAAAAAGATCGGATAACATATATAGAAGCTCTTGGAAAGGCAGGATAATGGATTTTAAAGTATCACCTGCTGGTCAATCTATCACAGAAGTTCTAGTTCAACATGCTTATCTTCACAATGAGCTCAACATTCATGATCTGAATCCAGATGATAGAACGAAATGCAATTGTAAGTTTTTAAATTCAATATTTTTACATTTAGCATTTTCTTTAAATTATTTTTTTCTTGAGATGTTTTTGTTGGTTTTGCAAATTTGTATCCATCAAATTTCTTTGAATGGCAATCAGTTCAATCGATTGCAGGAATAATCGATGTCATACATTCAGATATCGGTATTCTACAATATAAAGATCAATCTCCAAAAACACTTTTAGAGTCGGGAGTTTTTTTTTATGATCACACCTATTTTCCTGATAAAAATGGTTTAGTTGGTAGATTAGAGCCATATCCTCTACCAAATTTTTTGAGTGAGGAATGGATTTTTTTTTATGTAGCAATTTCAGAAAGTTTTTGATCTAGGCTATATATTGATATTCAGAGTATATTAAAATGTAGCACTAGATCAAAGAATAATAGATTAAGTTGGTATCTATCTTTTACTATTTTTGTTGATTTTTTTTCCAAATGCAATGTTTGGAGAACAAAAACAATATTTATTTGTAAGGACTTGAGTGTTGATATAATCGTCGAGTTGTTGGATGATGGTTGGGATACAAAACAAAATCAACAAGTTGAGTACAGAGTATGTTACTCATCCATGACATTTAGATATCACATCGAAAAACAAATGCTCACTTTGCTGCTGTATTATATAAGATGGATTAAATGCAAAAATGTTTGGAAGCCACTTGATCAAGATTTTGGTATAAACCCTCAAGAGCAACTTCAGATAACAGTGAAAAGAAATGACAACATTCTTGCAATGGTTGAGGTCGAGGAAGATTGGTGTCTCAATCACATTCGATCAGAACTAGACATGTTGCAATTTGATCTACCTCAGCACTATCAATTTCGATTGAATGGTGTAAAGGTACGTTATGCCATATAAAAATATTTCTTTTTTTCTATTTCTAAGTGAATCAGTTTCATAAAATATATAACTAAAACAATTTCTCTTGTGCAGATAAGAGTAAGGTAGGAAGAACATATAAAATGCAAAGACATTGGAACATTCATCGAAATTGAAGATCCATAGAATATGAACTATGAAATTTTGTATTATGTAATACAATTTTTTGTATACATCATTTTTGAAAATATATGAACTACTTTTTCTATTCATTTCTATGATCTCCATTTCCATGGTGCAAAACACAATGTAATTGCAACTGGATAATATGAGTTTTTGATAGCAAGATTCATTGTCTCCTGCAGGAAATGCACTATCTCCATTGGGGAAATCTTCAGTCACTTGAACTCCAGTGATCACTACAATCGACGCTTGCCCTGGTTGAAGTCTCGTATATATCGGTTGTATTTTTAGTCTTCATTGCCTTGGTCTGTATTGTGCTTGTCTTGGCATATTTGGATATATTCAGATGATGATCTGATCAAAACTTTGTTGCAACAAATTTAAGTGAACTAATGTCGCATGTTTGGATTGGTTGTGGCAAAGGTTTGATCAGAACATCATTCTGAACTTATCCAAAAAAGACCATGGTAAAGGCAAGGCAGACCTGTCGAAAAACAGTAGAAATTAAAGATGAATGAATCATAACCTGAATTGATAAGAGAGGAATTAACAAGTAAGAACAACCATAGAAAAACCGTAAGTATATTTCTATTAAAATTTTCTATACATGTGTCTCATCCACATCAAGTGAGACAAATATTTAAACAGAATCAACTATCTATGATCTCTAAATTTATTTCTCCAGTTGGAAGTAGCTTGGGTGGAGAACACTCGGCCACTACAACTGGATATGAATTTTTGATCACAAGCTTTATGGTCTCTTGCCTGAAGTGCATTATCTCCATTGGGGAGACCTTCGGACATTTAAACTGAAAAAAAACATAAACACAGTTAAATTTAATTAATCAAAGATCAATTAATAGGAGTTTGTATATGAAAAATACAAAAACACAATTCAAAATAATTAATCGAATATTACCTCTTCCAGATTTGGAAGTCCATCTTGTAATGCAAACCAAAGTGTTTGGCATTGCATACGGTATACCAACCACAGTTGACAGAATCAACCTGCTGGGAGGACTGCAAAATCCAAATTTGAACATTATGAGATATTAGATCAATGCGCAGGATGTAAGAATAAAATCTACAATGGAAACAAGTGTGCGACGAACTGATATCAAAAAATCTTGATTGAATATCGGATCAGCGCGCACGTTGGAAATTAAACCAATCAATAACTACAAGGGCATGTCGAACTGATATTGAAAAATTTATACCTCTGCATCAACCATTTTTTAGCTTCGAGTATGCTTTTGCATTTGGTACTGGAAAGAGTTCCAGTATTTTCTGTATATGGGTCATGGCAATTTTGTGTGTGTGTGTGTGTGTGTAATAGAGTTCATCTTCAAACAAATTGGATTACACACACCTCATCATTGATGTACAGGGACAACACATATAAGCTCCAATGATCACTAAAATCAGAAAACAAGAAATTTATGAGAATCAATGTCAAATCAAAATTCATATGAAAAATTCACACTCCCACTCTGTATACAAATAACAAGCCGGGTTGGTTGAGATTGCTTTCGTTTTCTCCTCTCTGAACCTTGTTTTGGAGGAGAGGAGGGAGCAGGTCTAAAGTATTTAGCAAACTTGTCATATGTGTTCCGAAGCCTGAACACAATGTTGAAATCCTTGGGCATGATGGTCACCCTCTTGGCATGGACAGCTGCAACAACAATATCAGAAAAAAATTTCTCCTAGAAATCCTCATATGCTGTGTGCAGCGTCTCAATTGCCATTACCGTCCATCTCACATCTGCAGATAGACTTCTTGTCACCTGCCTGATGGACTTTTGTATGTGAGATTTCAGAATTAGAAGATTATTTGTCTTCTGAAGCTTCCGAATATCCTTGAGCCAGGGTGGGTCTCTTTTGCTGCCCCTTGGCCTAGGAGGAGGTGGTGGTGGACAAGGTGGTGGTTGTGGATTTCCCTGACCCGCACCTGAAATTGGTATTCCATCTGAATGCCCTCGTGTTGTCTGCTTGGTCCACACCATTACTGTGTAGTAGCGGATCAACACTCGATAATATTGATTTCAGGATCAAACCTCAAGTCGGACGCGTCGAAGCGATACCTGAGCTAAACAATTCCGTTAGATGGTAGCGGATGGGCGCGAGCAAGTAGAAATGAATTGAAAAAAGTTGTTTTTGAACGCGTTGAATCGATATCGCATGGACACAAATAACTATAAGCAAAAGAATTTCAGCGTCGTCGATCAGTATATATAGAGAAAATCAGAAATGATTGCGAACGTGGTGATTTGCAAACGTGGTGGCTCGTATTAAGATGATGATTACTCAGAGGCTTGTCAATCAAATCAATCTAAATATCCATCAGTCATCAAAATGATTAGTCCATATTGAATTAACCAGAACTAATCTCAAATAAAGTATGGTCACATCTATAATTAATCACACTTCTATCATTTAATGATGAAATTGACAACGTTAAGTTTTAAATATAAGACCTTTTTTATATCCAATAATTATAATTTTGGAAAATTCCAAAGGCCAGTTTTTCACCCGATAGCTAATCAATGCGCATATAAAGAATTTGACAACTATAGTATGTATTCTCGCTTGTTCATCCGATATTGGACGCAATATGAATGATCAAAGCTTGATTCAATAGATTTTGCATAACTTTGGCCAGTATGAAGAGTCTTATGAATCAAGCTTTGATCATGCATATAGGGTCCAATAGTTTTAAAAATTTTGATAATATTTTGGTCTTGGAATACCGATTCGACGCACGTAGTCCAAATGCAGCAAATACATCGTCTGCCAAGCGCGCTGATCTAATATCCCATACGCAAAAAAATCATACTGGAACGCATAATGAAAGACTTATGAAAATGTTCTGAATGAACATTATCTCAAAAAGAAAATTTTCGTCTTTATGGTGTTTAAATAGGACGAGAGGTTGTAATAATTCTCATCGTTCACGTTTTTCAATGATATCCATTAATCAATTGTTTATAATTTTTTTAATGATTATTCTAGGAGACTAGTGATTGTCTATTTAATGTATTCCGGTGCAGGGCTAATGATAATTCGTTTAATCTAGTACTAGACTAGTTAATGTATTTTGGCGTAGCTACAAATTAGTCTCATTCTGATTGGTGGATAAATATAGGCTGTAAATCACAATTCGTTATTTGACAAATGTATAGTTGTGATCAACATGAATTGGCTATAAATATGTGCACCACTTTCCATATTTCGATTCCGTAATCTTTTATTTTGAATTCTCTAGTCTTCTTGTTTTTCTTCATTCTTCCGATATCAAATCGACGCGCGCCATCTCTTGCTGTGCATGGTCGTATTCATTCAAGTGCGCTGAATTGATATCAGTCACTTCCGACCAGTGCTTTTAGAAAAATTTCATTCTCGGCCTTACTATCTCGGATCAATGTGCGTCCTTTGCTTTTCTCTCTACCGATATTTATCTGACGCGTTGAACCGATATGGGATTCAATATGGCTAGTTCCTCCATGGTCTCAAATGACAAACTTATGGATTTTTTTTTAATACCAGTGACATTCCATCTGACAAATTAGAGTATTTTGCTAGTATTTTTTTTGCTCCCTTCGATATCGATAAGCTAGTTTATGAGAATTATAATTTGATTTCTTACCTTGATAATTTAATTATTATTTAATTTCTTACCTTGATAATTTCTTTCCGGTGCAGGGCTAATGATAATTCGTTGATTATCAAGGTAAGAAATTTAATTATAATCTAATTTCTTACCTTGATAATTTCTCTCAGATTATTAGTTTCTTGTTTTGGATATAGATAATTTTTGTTTCGTTCATTTTTAGGACCTTGTACATTCCCAACCATCCTCTAAGCATAAACACAATAAAAAGTACTCTAACTTGCATGACCATTTCAAAGAAATATATACTTTGATATCCACAAAAGCATATGTCACCTTCTAATCAAAGGAATGGCTTTTGTGTTTTACATATCTACTGAAATTTCAGATGACGAGTCTGTTGAATCTTCAACTGTTCCATTGATCAAAGGATTTGCACCTACTCCAGTTGATGTAACTGATGTAGATACTGATATAGGGGTTGAAGCTGAAGCTTCTATGGCTTCAGATTATCAAAAAACTCTCTCTCGTTCTATAATCCTCTCTGATTCTCTTCCATCTGCATCTCTTGTTAATCAATTAACTCTACTCGATGTTCCTTTATATTTTATAAATAATAAATTTTATATTTCATTTAATGATATAGAAGATGTATTGAATTTGAGAGAGGATGTATTGAAATCCTCTCAATTTTTGCTCAAAATTTATCAGAATTTTCTGACATTGTTGATTACTCATATGATGACCTTGAAAGTGAGATAGATTATGATAAAAATGACAATTGAAAATCTGGCAATGAGGCCTTGGAGGCCATGATTGAAAAATCTAAAGCCTATGAAAAGACTTTGCCTACAGAGGAGGAATTTCTGGAATTTCAAAAAAGATATCCCCCTAGGGCTAGATATATCCGCTCCGAAAATGTAGAGGCCATTGGAGGACATGACATCAGCAGAGCAAGCGTCGTTGATTCTCCTAATGAGACTTCGCTAAACACTTTTCATATTTGGATCTTCAGCTTCTCGTGTTGGGCCAGTGTTTGTTGATCGTCCCAAATTTATATTCTAGAAATCCTTCATGCAATAAAGACATGGATGCTTTGATGTTGTCCCATGAGAGACATTATACATACATTTTAATGTTTTCAAATCCCTTGCAAGGTGCCATTGAGTTTGAAAACTCCCATGGTTTTCGACTGTAAATTTCTCACCTTCCAAATGTCTCTTTATAATCTTGCAAGAATTTGAAAATATCCATGATGGTATTTTATGGTCCTCTTTCAAGACCTGTAGAGAAACAAGTAATGCATGACATGTCAATAAAAACTGGCAAGGTATGAATTGTTAATATAGATATTCTAAATGTAAATTAAAATGTATACTTGGAATGTCGCCAACCACCATATGTGATTTTCTGATTGAACACTAAACGTTCGATCATCTGTATCTGAAATTTTGTTCATCAAAATGACACTCACACGTTCCAACTTCTGACCCTTGATGATTTCAGATTCATCCAATTTTATTACAATAATGATCTTTCCATTTACTTGATGTTTGTCTAGTTTATAGAATCGAATAATGTAATTTAGAACATTTTTAATATCAAGAAAAATATTATTGCAATCGTTGTAATTGAGCTCAGCATATTCTGATTTGTATAATTCAGTTATATGAAGTGGTTGGCCAACTACGTTGAACATTACGTCATTATAAAAATTTCTAGCTAATCTTACCCGATATGGACGCGGAAGATTAATTTTCTTCACCATCACTTGGGAAAAAGCTTCTTTAACTATTCTAAAAAAAGTAGAATAAGCATTTCTGCTAATTCCAGATGCATCACATGCACCTTGTATCACATTCGCATCCAAGTATGATTGAACCTTAATCAAAACAGTCTCTACAATTTCATTTTTCATTTTTTCAAACCGAGCATTTTTTATCATTTCCTTTGCTGACTTTCTTGGTAAAACATGACTTAAAGATGATCCAATGCATGAATGATCTGTTAAATAGTTCTTTGCCACCAAATGATATGCAACAAACATATGAAACTCAAATTATGTTTAATAAATAAATAGTCCATGTTATCAAGTGCAAATCAAACTTAAATGACATATACAAATCAAATAAACATTTTAGATGACAACATACTTGAATGCTCAAATTCTTTTTTTCTGATTGCCGCTATGTGTAGATAGGTCATCAATATTCTTTATCGATACTCTCTTTCTTTTCTTCTTCATCATTGCCTTATTGCAAGATATGCCATGCATTCCAATATCACGCAACCTTTGACAATATCCAAGTAATCCGCTATTTTTTTCACATACATATCTGAGAAGATGAGTTACGGACTTAAAATCTGGACACAAATTGGTAGCTGGATCATTAGGATAAATTGACCCATCCACCCACAAATCTATATTCATATGATTATTCATTCTCAATTCTCTAACTATTGTTGTAGCATTCTCTACAACTTTTGCATTTTTCTTAATAATTGGAGTGCATTCCATCGGAAGAGCAACATGCAAATGGAGCATTGCCATTGTTAAAGCTACAATCATGTAAATGAATCTACCTACAATAAATCAATATGAATAGATCTAGCATTCCTTACTTTTTTAATGTTTATGTCGCATTGAAAAATCGTCTTGCCTCATATTTCACTATAAGCATACAGTGATTTCAAAAGTTTTGCCTCTCCCGCTTCAGTTTTTGCATTGAGCACACCAAGATTTTCAGTCTTAAAGCTCTAGTCCCAAATTTTGGAACAAGCCTAAAGAGAAGTTATTACATCTCATGCTAAACTAACTATTGTCTGAAGTTAACCATACTAGTTAAACGTCGAGCAAGGCTAGAAACTCGAAAAACGGCGACCAGAAGTTACCGGTTTGCATTCTCTCTCTACATAATCTCTCTCTAAAAAGAAATTTCTTAAAGGGCCCATTTTGAGCCCATGTTTCCCCTAATGCCTTGTAACGTTCTTTCTCTGCAGCAAGAACATGGACTGCTAACAAGCGTGTTTTCGCATGACTTGTGTAGCACTTAGTGATGAAGGTGGAACGATCTTGTATCATCCAATCATTGCACTATGGAAATGCTTGGAAAATATATACAAGACATTAATGGACACAATGTGCAAGATATTGACAAATCAATCAAGCTAAACTTTGTCTTTTCTTCACATGACTACTAAAAAATTAGCTTGATGAGGTACTAGATCAAACAAAAAACTTAATATGCTAATCCTAGCTTCTCAAGTGGATCCTTTGGCATGGATATGTTGTGAAAACCATCTTGTGGTAGCAGCCAATTCACCATGAGAGGACTTCTTTGATGAAGATCCATTACCACCTTCCTTGATGAACATTCCACCATCTTGGCACCTTTCCTTTTGGTTTCTTCCATGCTTGAAGAAGACCTTTGACTTGAAATCTCATTTTCCTTGAAAATAGCTTCATCATAACAATGGAAATCTGAGGACTCAATGCCTCACAATGATCATGGAGATCAAGATCACAAAGTACGCATAAGTGTTGATTACCAAGATTTTGCATACTAGCTTGACAAACTATGAACATTGTGCATAATAGCTCTAATCTTGTAATCAATAGCAGTCTTTAACCCATTGAGGCTTCTTACTTTCTCATGGATATAAGTGTCCATTGTGGATGATTCACTTATTCTCATGATAAGTGTACAAATTGCCTCACAAAATAAAAAAAACATATTTTTTTTACACTATGAATAAGAAACTCATTCTTGCTCTTATAAGATCCAAGAGCATACATTTGATGACATAACCACTTGCTTTACAACTGATCTAGAGCCAATTCTAGATCATTAAGAACATAAGATATGTCCTTCCAAGAGACTTCACACAAAACTAGTTTTGTCTCACTCCATACTTGAGATGCAAAAATATCACTAAAGAAAATCGATTCATCAAATGACATAAGAGAAGCAAGCATGAGATGTATACCACTTGAGATGTGCTCCTCTTTCCCTTGAAATTTGAGCCACATAGGCTTATCCATGTCTCATGAGATTCTTCTTGGAATCTTAACTTGAGAATAAGGACTCTCCTCCTCAATCCTTGGCACACTTGAACCTTGAGATGGTTCCTCAAGATCATCATCTTGGTGCTCCTCCTTGATCCTTGAAGTCTCCTTGACATCACCACCATTTGCAAAACTTTCAATCACATAAGAAACATCATTCTTGATGTGAGAGTCATAATCCATGGAATTGAGATTTTAGTGCTCCATTCACTCCTCTTGAGAAATGAGCTCTCCCTTGGCTTCCTTCACTTCCAACATGTGATTAGTTCTCACACAAATATTAAGCTTGAAGAGCCTACCATCTCTAATTCCTTTTGCAATGACTTTCCCTCCTTTGATGATAAAGAATTGAGACTACATCCTTTTTCAACTAATTGACTCACACTTAACACACTTCTAGAAAATGACATAAAACACATTTTCAAGTTTTGCTTTATTCCTTGATTCAAGCCAAATAGGAATGGTTCCTATTCCATGAATCTCATATTCAATACCATTTGAAACAAGAATGGGCTCCTTAGAACTTGAATATGATGTGAATGAACAAAAATATTCCCTTTTGCAATTGATATGTGACTTTGTCCCAATATCAATCCACCAAGGTTTCATCCATAGAAATTGTTGGTGCATCTATGCATGCCATGAGAGACTCCTCCTTAATGAAGTTATCTCCACCTTGAGCAGCTGCAGCATACTTGCCTTTCCTTTTGATTTCTTTCATCATTCTTCTTCTTGTAGCACTTGAAGGCCAGTGCCCCATCTTGCCACAACCGTAGCACCTTGATTTGGACCTTCCATTTGCCTCCATTGATGCCATGGTAAGAAGTACTTGTACACAAACTACAAACTTGTGAAATGACTCTTCAAAGTGAATCTGTGACTCTCAAGACACTATATTGGAACACATCAAAAATCTAGAAAGATCTAGATCACAAATATGAGAATCAATCTTCACTGAACAAACTAGTCACCTTGGAAAATGGACCTTGTCTCACAAAGATTACGAGGCACACAAATTCGAATCAAATCAAACCAAAATCAGACCCAATTACTCCTATTGGACTCAAGCAAGACCAATTATTCTACCTCTTGAGAGTTAGAATAGATTTGAAAAGATATGCTCACAAACAATGTCCTAGTTTTCCACCAATCTTGACTAGACCTCTCATAACTTGAGATTCTTGGACAAACAAGTAAGACTTGCCTATTTTCCACTAAAATTTGTTGCTTCTCTCTCTATCTATAAGAATGATACTTGAAAGTGAATCCAACTCCTTAAGAGATCTTGCAAACACAATGTGAGATCAATCTCACAACCAATGTCAATCTCTCCTTGTATCTAGATCTTGCCTCACAACGAGGATGAAGAACTCCAAGACTTTGAGCCAAATCCCTCCACAAGCTTCAAAAACACTCAAGGAATCAACAAACAACTCAAACACAATGGATTTGTGTGAAACTACGTGGCTATGGCACAAAATCTCATCTAGATATACAAACTAGATTGACAATGCAAAATCATGAATTTTTGATGATCTAAACTAGATATGAGCAATACATGGCATGTCTCACCGATTTGGGTGCCCTACCCACTTCATTTGAATGCGTATAACTTTCTCAATACCGGAGGATCAACACAAGACTGCATTTTCTACTGAATGGGGTACATATGCCTACAAGGTCATGCCATTCGATCTTTGTAGTGCCCCCAGCTCTTTCCAGTGCGTCATGCAAAAGGCATTCAAGGACTATTTACAGAAGTTCCTTGAGATCTTCCTCAATGATCTTTGTGTGCATGGGTTTAATGATAAACACTTATCTCAACTAGATAAAGTGCTCGCAATCTAGTTCATGAAGAAAGCTAGTATACATAATCTCATCATTTTTCATGCAAATGCAATGTCTATTGCTTTGCATGGATGCCTATGCTAGATTGCATGTCCCAACGAAGAGGTCAATAATCATGTCTTTTTGTTCAGTGAAGAGCGTGAGGAGGAACCTGCAATGGATTCATAGTATTTTGTGATCATCTATCGTGACAAACATTCTACATACAATATCTTGTGTATAACTTACCAAGCATGGAGTTCAGATACTATGTACCTGTAATATTTGTTCACCTCTCAACGACACCACATGACATGCAACACCTTCCAATGTGTTGTACATGGTGGGATTATTTGTCACCCAGTTGGCATTGGGCCTAGGGTTCATGCACTTATGCTGGGATGTTGTTGCTCATCTATCAAGCTGTGGCATTGAAATCCCTTTCGGTAAAATAGTCCCATCAAGAGGCTACAGACCTACATAAAAAAATGTCGTTGAATTTTGATAAAAGAATAGTTAAAAGGCATTTGAAGCATTACTATATCTAAAAATGAATTCCATTTTCTTATCTCAACATGTAAATCAGTCCTCATATATCATTTGTCAATTATTAACGCGAGGCTTATATGCAGGCAAAATCTTGTGCTAGTGGCAACAACATAGATTGTAGGGAAATGCTCGAGCAAGTAAGATCAGACCATTATGAGTAGTACATATCATCATTAGCCATGTGTGGAGCCCGTTCCCACGTGTGAAATAAATTCATTTATCATTTAGATGAGTCATATAGGTTGTACATACCATTTCATTTGAGATCTAGTGGCTAAAATGGCCAAAATCTAGTTTTCTAGCTATATGCCATTGGCATCATTTTATTGGTAGGAAAAGCTATTTCACATGGATAGGAGTGATCTCACACGTGCCAAGGACTTCTCACATGTGTGAAAACATCATTAGTAGGTGAGATCCAACTTGTAGTAGATATTTGTGCAAGTCCCTATAAATTAGAAAAATTGGCCTAAATCAAGGGAGGTGGCTATAAGCTAGGAAACTTGGTCCATGTGCCATATTGATGATCTCACATGTGCCAAATCGGCTTAGTAAGCATCAGCTCTTGTGTATATATGGTGGCTCATTTGGCCATAATTGACAAGAAAGCTAAATCTTGGTTTTGGTGCATTTCTTGAGTAATCTCTCCATTTGTCTTGTGATTTTATGCTTCTGATGGTTTCTAAGCTTAGTGTACTTCATTATTTGCTGGTAGTTCGTACTATAACAGGTCTTCACACGTGTGAAACCAGCAAGTACAAGTTTTGATCATATTTGATTGTTCTTGTTAGATTTGTTGATGTAGATTTGATTTAGTGCTATCTAATCTTGTGTGGATTGGTAGATCAATCTAATCTAACACCCAATCACACTTGTGGATCTGATTTGGATCCATTCTTGGTCCTTTTTGCTATACTTTCACATGGTATCAGAGCCAAGTACAAGTGCATTTAAGGAATTGATCTAAACTATACCCAAATTGGCAGGCTTTTGGAAACAAGCTAATATTGAGGTAGTGAGGTTGAATGGATAGCTAGAACCATCATATTTGTACCAAATCTTGCTGTGGGATGCAAGTGTACTTTACACACGTGTGGGGACATACAGAGCCTATTTTTAACAGTAAAATTCAGTTTGGTGCATTTTGAGCTTCATACACCCAATTTTGAGTCAATTTAGTGCATTTTTCAAGCTTTCATTTGCATTGTTTCTATTCCATTGATTTGTTCTTGGTTTAGATCAATCATATAGATGGATTAAATCTTGTTTACAGTATATTGAAGTTGATTCTCTGATTTTTTGAGTGTACATTGAAGTTGAGAGAGAAAGAGTGCTATAAACCATAGATTAAGGAGTGATTTGCAAGGGGAGTGATTGAAATCCATTATACCTTCATTCTAGATTTGTTCAAGACTGAAAGGGTCGAGTCTAGAAGCATCTAAATGCTAGAAGATACTCTTGGGTCAGTCCTCCAAGTGAAATCTTAGTGAATTTCTAAAGCACAAACACTCATAAAGGCAAAATCTACCTATGTGATAAGAATTCTTGGCAAGTACTAGGAGAAAAATTTGAGATCCAAATCACATTGTTCACCCCTACTCAAGTGTGTGAGTGTGTTTTTTGGCTTGAATTAAAGTCATAAAGGTGAGTGAGGCATATGTGTTGTGTTCGATCCAAAATTTCCAAGAGATCCTTCCTTTGTAGAGGGCAAGAACTAGTAACTCAATTCTTGACTTTGGTGGAAAATTTGCCTTCTTCATTGTGATCAAATCTTGCTAAGTGGCATTAGCTCTTTGTAAGCACATATCTTAGTGAGAGAGAAGTATCACATTTCTGGAAATTTGAATTTCATTCTAACTCTAAAGAGGTAGAGTCATTGGTACTTGGTGAAGTCCAATAGGGGTGAATGAATTCAATTTTTTGAGCAAAATTTTGACATTATATGTATGAAACTTAAATAAGTTCTATTCAACTTTCTTTGTGAGAGTGTGAGGGTCAAGTTGTGATCCCATTGGGATTCTAGAACATGGAGGAGTCCATATTTGAGTTTTCATGCATGGTTGGGATCTTTGTGAATCTCTAGATGTCTAAATTTTAAGCTTGGTAAAAAATTATTGACATAGATTGTTATCAAACCATTTCATGTCCATTCCAAATCTCAAGAGTGAGATTCTTTGGGTCAAGGGGGATTCCAAGAGGGGTGATTGGATCTGATCTTTGTGTGTTTGAATCAAGTATACATGTCAAGTTTTTGTGATCTAGTGTAGATCCTTTTTTGTGAAAATTAGTGGTTTAATTTGTTGTCAAATCAAATCAAATTCAATCCAAATCTCAAGAGTGAGATTATTTGGGTCAAGAGTGAATCCAAAAGAAGTGACTAAGTTTTATTTTCAAGTATTTGAAACAAAACCCATACTTTGTTCAAGAATCTCAAAAGTTGAGAGAACTAGTCAAGAGAAAAGGAAAATCTAGGTGTCAAATCTTTTCAAATCCATTCCAACTCTCAAGAGGAAGATTCATTGGTATTTGTTGAGTCCAATAGGGGTGTTTGGATCTGATTTTTGTGATTTTATAGAGTGTTTTTTTCTCAGTGATCAAAGCAAAGATTAGTTTCCAATTGACTAGGTTGAAAGAGATATGATTCAAAATTTGTGGTCTAGATCTTGTGTAGATCCTTCTAGATTGTTGAATGTGTTCAAATATATTTCTTGAGAGTCACAAATTACATTTTGAAAAGTCATATCACTAGGTTTTACTTCCTCATCATGGCATCAATAGGTGGCAACCTATTGGAGGCAAGTAAGGATCCTAAATGCAACCTTTGTGGCAAGAGAGATTGTTTTGTCTAAAGATGCTACAAAATGAAGACCAATCCATCCAAGGAGAACCAAAGCAAGGGGGCCGAGGTGAAGGATGGAGCTTCAAGTTCAAAGTGCAAAGGCAAGAAGGACAAATCCAAAAAAAGGTGTTTCATTTGTGGAAAGATGCATGAGGCTTGGAGTCTCACAAGGACTTACAAGATTTGTCTTCAGAAGTCCATCATCACACATTTCAAACCTTTTAAAGTTTTGCATTTGAAAGTGAATTTTTTGGTTCAAGATGCAAAGATAAATGTCACTTTCATTAATGTCACTTGGATTTATTTCATGTCCTTGGAAAGCATTTTGCTTAGAACTTTAGAAAAGTTCAAATGTATTGTTATGATCCAAGAGAAATCAAGAAAGATTAAGGAGGAGCAATCACAAAATGAAAATAGTTTCATTTATGCTCTCATGAAATCTTATGAAGAACTATTTTGCTTTGAAGAGATTTTTGTATCTCAAAGGTGGATTAAGGCAATACTAGCTAAGTGTGATGCCTTAATAGATAGCAAAGCATGTTTTCCTTGTAAACTTACATTGAATATGAAGTCAAGGAAATGGAAATGTCTTCATAATGTTGTGAAAACATCAGTAGTAGGTGAGATCCAACTTGTAGTAGATATTTGTGCAAGTCCCTATAGAGTAGGAAAACTTGCCTAAAATCAAGGGAGGTGGCTATAAGTTAGGAAACTTGGTCCATGTGCCATATTGATGATTATTGGTGGATCCTTTGATGAGTAGGCACTCTCACACGTGCCAAATCAGCTGAGTAAGCATCAGCTCTTGTGTATATATGGTGGCTCATTTGGCCATAATTGACAAGAAAGCTAATCCTTGGTTTTGGTGCATTTCTTGAGTAATCTCTCCATTTGTCTTGTGATTTTATGCTTCTAATGGATTCTAAGCTTAGTGTACTTCATTATTTGCTGGTAGTCCGTACTCTGACAGGTCTTCACACGTGTGAAACCATCAAGTACAAGTTTTGATCATATTTGATTGTTCTTGTTAGATTTGTTGATGTAGATTTGATCTAGTGCTATCTAATCTTGTGTAGATTGGTAGATCAATCTAATCTAACACCCAATCACACTTGTGGATCTGATTTGGATCCATTCTTGGTCCTTTTTGCTGTACTTTCACAAAATTTACAAGAAGATGTTGACATAGATAAAGTAATATTATTTTATTTAGTTTGATGTTGATATAGTAGTTCATTTGATTTTTCTTATTTTTTATTTCTTTAGAATCATGTTTACTAAATTGCTAATTTATCTTGTTAGCAATGACAGGTCACTCTTGATCGATACAACCCTGATGGAGTGTGTTTTCAGTTCCAGAATTATAATAGAGTTGCGTTACTTTGATAATAAATTGCAGGTTCACAGTTGTCTTCATCTTTTTCTGTAGCTCTTTCTTGTTTTGATCCATTACTTTTGGATCTCGTCCGGCTTCATAGGAGAGGATTCAACCATCATTGCTCCATAGTGTTTCTTTTGATCAAGATCGATCTAACTCAACTGTTGCTTAAGTTTTGTCGTTTCCTCCTCAGCTTCTTGGATCACTCTCTTTATTTCTTCTAGCTGCTTTGCATGCTTCTTAGATCTTTTCCGGATGACCAACCAATGTAGATGGTAGTTGGTCTCCGCAAGACACTTGCAATGATCTTTTAGCCGCTTCGATAAGGCTATAAAAAATTGGAGATTTCTCAGAAGAATAGTGAATTGATGATAAACAAATAGATGGAAGGAAGCGTGGTGGTGGTGTTGACAACGGTAGATGGTGTGGGTGATAGGCATGAGAATGGGTGCAAAAGTATGGCAAGAGGTTGGTTGAAGAAGGAGACTGATTTCCCAGTGCTTGTGCTTCCCTTTCTAAAGGATCTTCGTCGTGACTAGGATACTTCTTCTGATTGAGTTCCTTTAGATTTCCCATCTGCCTTCTTAGCCTTGTCGTTATCGTCTTTGGTTTTGTGACCTTGGTCGTCGATCTTGTTGATGATGTTGTTGGCAATGTGGCTGCTCCAGATCCAAGCAGATCCACTCTCCCCCCCCCCCCCCCCCAAAAAAAAAAAAAAAAAAAAAAAACTGTTACTAGGGATGTTGTTGCTGGTAACTGTTCATGCTCAAGATTGGATCGGCGTGTGGAACACATAGTTGAAACACGTTGAACATGCAACTGGACTAAAGATTGAACAAATTTTAACTAAACATGGTTCAATCTTTATGTAGTTGACTCGAAGAGTAATATGGCAATGAGATGCAGGAATCAACTCTGACGTGATATGTACTTTGCAAATTTTCAGTATGCTCAAAGATCGTAAACTTTGTGCAAGGTGATCTGAAGATGGATAGATGAATGAAAATGTATTCTTGAGATGCTCTACAGAAGATTCTTGTGTGGTAGTTATTTCTCATGCAAAAATCAATCACACAAAATAGGTGAAGAGAAACAAGGAAATAAACAAACGGTACAGAGAGTGAGAACTGTATGGCACTTGTCGAACAAAACTTGCATTCATCAACATCGATAATTCACCTTGACAATTGCAATACTCCATTTTTTTGTAGAGTAATGAGACTTACTCTGATATGCCCTTGTCAAAAACAAGACAGGGTTAGTGACACTCAGATCTATCATCATTGATAATAGATATTGTAGGATATGGCTTGAAATACATAGAAGGAGAAGGTACTATTCCCATTAGTATCTTTCAGATCATGAGATTCATAAATGAACTGTTGATTAGATCCTCGATTTCTCAATGTTGGTTCGTGATATGCAGTGGTTGGAAATCTCATCAAAAAGTAGATCGTCATATAGAACTGAGGTTGACGAGTGTAGTGAAAATGTCAATTCCCTAGGGAGGGTGTTGTTGTCTGGGAAAAGTAGCAGATGGCGGAATATCGGTTTCCTCTACGTCTTGCAATAACTCATTTCATATGGCGTCTATGTGCGATTATTGATTTGATAAATGGCATGGTGATGTAGAAGTTCACAAGTAACTTCTCGATTGAGCAGCAGGTTCAACTGTTGGTTGCTATGGTACTCGTGAGGATCCTATCGTGATTCATAACTAACATGGTGGGCAGGTAGGATCTTACTTGGTTGTTTTGGACAGTCTTTGAAACTGTGTTTTCTGACATAGTCGGGACACTCGGCGTGGTACTTGGTCTTGACTGGACAATCAACCATGAAGTGGTCGGTTTCACCACAGATGAAACATCTGTTGTTCAATGGCCCTTGCATAATGGCATAGCCATCTTGTATGGCTAGTGGTTCTGGACTTTCAAGTGGATATTCATAATAAGTCAATGAATGTCCAGATTGTGACGGAGGGCGTCGGTTGAGATTTGATGGAGGTAATGCTCGGTCGAGTTACTCAGTGCAGGACCCGGTTGAAATCTGAGCGCGTGTTGGTGAGGTCAAAGTCTGAGGAACTGCTTGGTTGCGTGTTTAGATGCAATGGAGAGCTGTTGGAGATTTGGAATGAATAACAATCGGTCGAGATGGTATTGAAATCTGATGGAGTCCTCAGCCTCGGTCGAGATGGTGTGCAAGGGATTCGGCTGAGATCTTGATGGAGGGAATGGAGCGTGAAGGTCCATGTCGGAGGATCTATCGAGGAGAGGAGGCTTCAGACAGGTGCTCGTAATGAAGAAGAAGACATGGGGTTAGGGCCTGGTGGTTGTGAAGTTGCCGATGAAGGAAGACGGGGCTTCTACAGATGTGCGAGGGATGAAGGTAAGGCATTGGTTGCAGGAGGTATGCGTGGGTAGTGTGTGTTTTGCAAGTCTAAAGGAGGTGTAGGCCGTGAGGGTGCTGGTTGAAGGTTTGAAGAGGGAATTTTGGATGCTTGCTTCAACAAATGATCGTCAGACTGGTGAGAATTCTGGTAGCACTTACATGGATGGTCAAGAACGGGTTTGACAGTTTGTGTCAGATGTACAAAT
Source organism: Diphasiastrum complanatum (assembly GCA_029204225.1). Taxonomy (NCBI): domain Eukaryota; kingdom Viridiplantae; phylum Streptophyta; class Lycopodiopsida; order Lycopodiales; family Lycopodiaceae; genus Diphasiastrum; species Diphasiastrum complanatum. Next base: position 15,045,524 of record CM055104.1, on the reverse strand, counting down.
GTGCTCATGTGTTATGGATCTGATTTGGGTACTATTACAACTGGTATAGTTTGATGATGTGTGGAATGCAAGCAGCAACGTGCGCCAAATGTTTTTGTCGGTTGAGACTTCAAGCGAACGCGTCGGTCGAGATTGCAAGCAAATCTGTCGGTTGAGATTGCAAGCAAACGCATCAGTTGAGATTGCAAGCAAACTCGTCGGTCGAGATTACAAGCAAACCCGTTGGTCGAGATTGCAAGCAAGCCCATCGGTCAAGATTGCAAGCAAACCCGTCAGTTGAGATTGCAAGGAAACGCACCGGTTGAGATGGCAAGCAAATGCACCGGTTGAGATTACGAGTAAACCCATCGGTCGAGATTTGAAAATGTGATTCGGTTGAGTTTTGAGTGAATAGCAATCGGTCGAGATCTAAGTGTCTTCCTCAGTCGAGTTCTGAGAGAAGTGTTTGGTGGAGACATTGATCTCATGACTCGGTCAAAATTTTAGAGCCTTTTGGCTCGGTTGAGAATTGAGTGCCTGTTGGCTTGATCGAGATCATAAGGGAAGGGAGCGTGAAGGTCTGGGGCTCATGAAGGAGAGGGTGGCCTGGGGGCACGGTTTAGGTGCTCGAGAAGATAGCGACGGAGGAGAGCGTGGCATCTGCAGGGTGGCTCTGGTTTTTCTGGAAATGCCGTGGTGAATAGATCGATTGTAGGGTGTGTGTTTACAGGTGTTATTATGGTCATTTGGAGATCAGGGTGAGGTGAAATGCATATTAGTAGATGTAGTGTAGAGTGTTTGTGCAGGTGGATTTTGGCTTTGCAGGTCGTTGCAGAGATCAGACTATAGAGTTAGCAATAGGAAAGGCCAAGAATGTTGCAAAACACAAAGTGTGACATGCTCTGTAGAACTCAGAGTTGTGCAAAGATGGAGAGATTGTAGCCCGAAATGTGAGCACAGATAGTATTGCAGCGATGACAGATTTATGATGTGTTTGTTCAAGCAGCAATAGGTGCCAAATGTTAACAAATCCTCTGCTTGGGAGGATATGTTTATTGGTTTTTTTCTTGCTTCTAGTTTCAAGAATGGTTCTGTCTGTTATCAGGCTTCTTGGGCATTTCGTGATGATTTCTTATTATTATAATGCCCAAAATCAAACAAAAAGGACTGGTTATCATTGTAGTATTTTTGTCATGCCTGTCAAAGGACAACTTAGGGCAGTCACTCTTGAATTGAAATCACATATTCATCTACCCAAACATGTAAGTCAGGCATTCAACCAAGAAATCAGCATGAAGAAAGATTGCAATGCCATGAAATCCTACTCTAATGCTGCAGAAAAGAGATACAATCAGATCCTAAACATGAAAACTGTTGGGAGAGAGGGAGGAAGAATAAATGACGAACACGAACGAGAAACGAACTCGAACAAGAAACGAACGAGAAGCGAACTCGAACAAAAAATGTTCGTGCTTTGCGGAATGAATTATTTGACTCTCTTCGTAAGCGTGACTACCCAGCTTTGTGAGGGAGTAATAGAACTGTGATTAAAAATCCATCTGTTGGACTAGAAGTCAAATTTGAGTGAAACACTGCAAGATAGAAACCTTTGTGAGTTTCACGTTCAAACAAATCTATATCTTGTGTGTAGAATATTGCTAGTAAGATGGGATCAGTGGGATCCTACCTTCTAGAAGCTAGTGAGAGGTTAAATCCTACCAATTATGCTATTTGGAAAGTGAGGATGGAGTCACTAATGGTGCTCCAAGATCTTTATGAGTTTCTAATAGATGATGAAGATGAACCTCTAGGTGCACAGGAATTAGTGAGATACAATAAGAGATCTAGGCTTGCACTTCACTGTATTAAGATGAATGTAAGCAATGGTCTTTTAAGGGAAGTATCATCATGTAAGAGTGCTAAAGAGGCTTGGGAATCTTTAAGATCTATCAATGTCTCTAGTAACACTTCGAGGGTTCTCATGCTTAGGAATCAGATTCTACAAAGCATGAAGAGGAGTGATGAGAGTGCACAGAGAACTTGAGGATCCACCTCAAGATGCAAGAACTCCAAGAACTCCAAGAAGATCTACAAGGGCAAGATCCGAGCCATTGAGACTCACCTATGATGGTCAAGGTGATCAAAGGGAAGGCCCATCATCTTTCACATCTTACACCTTTCTTACTTCAATGTTAGATGAGCCAACATGCTATGAAGATGCTTGTAAGTCTAAAATTTGGATGAATGCTATGCAAGTAGAGTATGATGCTCTTATTGAGAATCATACTTGGGATCTTGTGGATATTCCTCAAGGGAAGAAACCTCTTGATTGCAAGTGGGTATTTAGATTAAAGTATAATCAAGATGGATCAATAAGCAAGCATAAATCTAGGCTTGTTGCCAAAGGTTTTTTACAAACCAAAGGCATTGATTATGATGAGACTTTTGCTCCTGTGGCTAAGCTTGTTACTATCAGGTTGATCATTAGTCTTGCTACAATCTTAAATTGGGAGATATTCCAACTTGACTTCACAAATGCATGCCTCAATGGTTATTTGGAGGAAGAGATCTACATGAGGCAACCCGAGGGCTTCATCAAGGCAAAGCATGAAGGAAAGGTGTGTTTTTTGAAGAAGAGCCTTTATGGGCTCAAGCAAGCACCTAGAGCATGGTACTCTAGGCTAAACTCTTTTCTCATTTCCATCAATTTTGTAATGAGTGCCTATGATCCATCATTGTATATTCTTCAATTGGAGTTATTGATAAAAGAATTGTGATCTCCAAGGCTAGATTTGAGGAGGAGTGTGAAAAATTACCTACATTGGCAAATCTAGCCATGTAGAATATTGTACATTTTGTCAATATTGTTTGTTGGTTACTTGAATGGCCAAAGTGCCACTTGTACACACACACCTAAAGTAGGTTACCACGAGTCAAGAGGAGTGGTTGTGTCCATTTGGTAGTGATTCCTACTTTGTAGGATCTAGACCATGACTTATGATGAGATTTGTACCTACCATGCACCTACCAAGCATGACTCTTGGATCTAGGCTAGGGTTTTCACATTAGGGCAAGAAAGTGGAGTCTACTTCCTTATTACATGCTGTATTTTCACCTAACTTATCAAAGGAAGTGTGTTTTACTATGTATTCCCATTCTCCATAGTGAGAAGATAGAAACTTTTTGGAGCCTCAAGGAGAAACTCGAGTTTCCTCTCATTGTATGGTGATTACTCTTGATTTCCAATGAAACCCAGCTTTGGCACTTTGTAAACATTGTCTATAGGCCGTACTACTGCCTTATTTCCACACGTGTGGAGTTGGAGTTCCTTTACCTTCAATAGCTTGTGTGTTATTGTCGCCAAGGTGAACAAATTTTTGGGTACTGTAAGGTGTATAGGACTCAAAACAGCCAATCAGGCTAGTCATGTGCTGAGTGGCTTCAGAATCCAAGAATCAAGAACTGTCGCCAGATGCTCCTTGATGGTTGGTCATGAAGGCATCATGATCCGCTTCTTGAATGGGTTGTGGAGCTTCTGCAACTGCATTTGTCACTTGATTCGACTGCCCTTTGTTGTTTTTCTTCGCTTGAAGTATTCGAAAATCTTGTATTTCGTGGTTGTTTCATTTGCAGTATCTGTAGAACAGTTTCTTCTTTATCTGTGGATTCGATTGTTCCTTGTGCTGAACTGGTTTCTAGTCTGGCTTTGATAGCTTCAGGTCTTTCTTCTTCTGCTTCTTTGTCATGCCCTTGTTGGTGAACAAGGCGTGAGAATCAACTGAGGAGCTTGAGGCTTTGTTCCTTCGTGTGTCTTCCTACAACAACTTTTTGATGACTCTCGAAAGAGTCAACTCTGGATGAGTCGTGATGATCATCACCCAGCTGTTGTAAGAACTTGGCAAGCTTGTAAGCAATTGCATCACTACATCTTGATCGTCTATGACAGATCCGACAGCGGTCATTTGTCATAGCAGGTTCTTAAATTGATTAATGTGATTCTGTAGAGAATCACCATTCGTCATCTTGAGGGAGTAGAATTTCTTCCTGAGATGTAGCTTGGAAGCTACATCTCGGACTTCATATCGCGTGCTCAAGATGTCCCAAACTTCTTTCGATGTCTGAGCCTCGGATACATGGCCGATCTGTGTATCCGTGATGTTGAGGATGATCAGCGCGAAAGCTTTTCCATCCTTCAGTTTCCATCTGGCGATTGCCTCGTCATCCGCTTAAGGTTTCTCTTCTGCACCTGTAACAACGTCGTACAATTCTTTTGCCATTAGTACAGTCTTCATCTTAAATTTTCACATATGGTAATTGGCTCCATCAAGCTTGTCCATGAGAGGACTGGCTTTCCCTTGGGAATCCATGTGGAAGAAATAGTCTAAGTGATAGGAGAAACTACCAGTGAGTTAAGAATGAAAATATGATACTGAAAATACAGAACAAGCAAACAATTACTCTATCGGCTAGTAGAGTCTTGTACTGTGAGAGCTAATCAAGCTATAAAGATTGCTCTGATACATGAACGAGAAACAAACTCGAACAAGAAACTAACGAGAAGCGAACTCGAACAGAAAATGTTCGTGTGCAGCAGAATGAATTATTTGACTCTCTCTGTAAGCATGACTACGCCTATCAGAATGAACGAAACTTTAGTGATAGAAATCACAATCATTCTAGATTACGTAGCCAAACATTTAAATGGATGAAGCGCTAGATGAATAATTTGTCGCAAATTGCAAGACAAATTATCTGTTGCAAATGATTCGCGAAGAGCTAGAATGTGCTCGACTGATAATTAGTCGCGAATTATTCGTGAAAGACAAGACTAAAAGTTAATCGTCTATTACCAGAAAGAGCAACAAGAAAGATCAGACAGAATGAAGAACAAGCATAGCAAAATTGACAGATCTAAAACGCAGAACAAATGAACTGTATCAGATTAAGTATATCAAGTATACAAGTCAATAATGTGGTAGAGCACAAGATTGTAGTGGATGAAACCGCGTGCCCTACAAAGCTTATTTCTGTTTGTAATGAGGAATGCAACCTCTTCTCTTAGTCTCTTCTTCACTCACTTGATCATCTGATCATCATCATCATCGAATACGCAGATGGTATCCAATATATATACATAATATTACAAGTGTGCAGATGCGAAAGTACAGAGTGGATGTGTTGTCTGTAGGAGATCATGGGTGGCTGCAATCGTTGTCCAATTTGTTAGCGCAACTGCATGGGGTGAGCGTAAAAAAGGTGCGACGTCAGCCAGTACTGAAGTGAACATTGGTGATGACTCAAAAGTGTGTCACTCTTACGAATGGCCTTAGGATAAGATTTACAAGGTGGCTTATCTGTTAGGGGACCTTTGGCATTTAGTAAGGTAGTGTCCCCTTTTCGCCTGTCACCATGACCTGTGTAAGAACACAGTGTCGCGATTCATTCACCTTTTCTTCGTCTGTGCGAATTTGCATGTAGAAAATGCAGACTATGTGACAACGTTAGAAAAATATGCAGCATGAATGGAGGCAGATTAAAATTGAGATTTAGGAGGAGTAAATCCAACAGAAACTAAGCTATATCTGCATTCCACAAAACAAGAACAAGAAATGAACTAAACTAGACAATATTTAGAAGTCCAAGAATCAAGAAATCAACTAGTCTTTTGATTATCGGACATCTCAAGAACATCAAGAACAGGGTTGTAAATGAATATTCAAGAACTACACCACAAACCCAGTCTATTTAGTTGACCTGAACGTTGATTCCTACATTAATCCACAAACAAGAAATAAAATCTAATCCACTCTAGGAAAACAGGAAATCTAATCCACAACCACACACAAAGGAGGGAAGGGCAAGGTCATGAATGCATTCACTCAAGAAACAAACATGATCAAGGAGCTCAACGGAGGCACCAAAACTTGTGGAGGCTCTTCTCATTTTAGCATTGAGTAGGTACATTTCACAAAAAGCTCCTCTTCTCAAAGAGGGAGTCTCTTATATAAGCAAGAGAGTTCCTTAGGTGGCATCCTAGTGGCATTTCCACATTACACAAACTACAAGTGGAATAATGCCCTCCACTAGAGGTCACCATCAAAAGGTGGCTCACTCTATTTTCTTTAAGAGGGGTCTACTTGCATTTATTACTTTGCCTAGAAATACTAGTTCCTACATGGTCATTCCATCTTCCGAGATTCACCATGAGGCTTACACAATTCTTGCTTATCATTCCTAACTAGTACTTCTCGGCTCTCGGTCTTCGTTTGTCTCGTTTTCTGAGAGACCTCCTCGATCTAAGGTGAGAGATGCTCTTGGGTAGCTCTGACCGAGCATCTTGGGAATTTGTCAGAATCAGCCAACATTATGGTAGTGAACACTTGAGACAGATGCATGTGTGTGTGTGTGTGTGTGTGTGAATTTGTGAAAATGTTTGAGAGAGAGAGAGAGAGAGATTGTATGTAAATTTTTTGCATGTAAATTAATGCTAATTTGCAAGAAGATGAAAATAATTTTTTTTTAGTTGGGTACTATTTGAACCTGGCTTATTGATTTGTATTAGAGTATAGTTCCAATATGTCTATGTTGCCTTAGAGTTTAGTTCCAATTTGCCTAGGTGGAATTTAGGGTTTGTTTAATAACTTCAAAGTTTAAAATTGTCAACAATATAAATGCATGAGGTGATAAATGTAGATGAATAATATTAATTTAAAATTCTCAATTCTAGGAAAGTGTGTTGCCCTTACTTTTCTTCCAATAAAGACAAGGATATAATTTTCCCTTGAGAGGGAAGACCTATATGTTGTTGGGAGGGAATATGAGGTGACATTCCGAAATAGGACATAACTACAACATTCGAGAATTTTAATTAATATGTTCATCTCCAAAAAAAAAAATTAGAAATACACTTGTTTTACTGAGATAGAGAGCAAGGATCTAATTCATATGTGCAATTGTAAATTACTTAATAGATTCCTATGAATATAAAAGCTATAATCATCTTCATCATTGCTTGCTTCCTCTGGCCAATCTTCATTATTGCAGAGACTTTGGAGTGACTTTTGGAGAGACTTTGGACTAGATTATTCAGCTCTCCTTGCTTGTAGTTTTGGTTTGTTTTGGCTTAGGGTTTTCAAGGAATGGTATTAGAGGATTGCATTTTTTTCAACAAATAGGATTCTTAAGAGTATTCTTTTTTATTTTTACTAATGTTGGGGGTATTCCCAACACAACGTGAGCAAAGGGATAAATTTAATAATAAATGTGTTGCGAGGGCATGGCTTCCTGCGCGTATAAAGGCCATGGCCCAATGAGCATGTGAGCTAATTGTAAATAAAAATAATAGACCTGGGCCCTTTATAATTAAAATAAAACTTGAGGCCCAAAGTCATTTTAAAATTTAGAGCTAACTTTTTAGAGTTGGGTCCACTTTTGGACTCACATGAATCTTGTGAATTCTAATGTACTTTTTATGGACCCTTGGATCAAGTTGGGTTTAAGATGTATGGATAGGATCATTGTGAATAGTAGCCAACAGGATTTTGGGGCAAGGGCCTTCCCCATTTATAAAAAGGCACCAATTGTACTCTATTTGCATGCTTAATGAGAAGGAGAAAACTCTACCAAATTTTGGAGAGAAACATCCTCACTTGCTATTCACTACTTGCTAATGTGCTTGATTGTGTTTCTCTTTTTACGCTCAAGTTTGCAAATTTTTGGTTTCCATAGTTAAAGTTTTGTGCATTAGCAAGCACAAGGAGCATTTGAGCTAACCTCCACCCTCACACACTCTCTCTCTCTCCACCTTCTCTCTATTACTCTCTTCCTCTATTCTATTCTATTCTTCTCTTTCAAAAATCATGATGAATGGTAGTTAGGGGTGAGTGGAGTTAAGAAGGAGTAGTATTAGTGGTGCTAGAGTTAAGGAAAAAGTAGAGAACTAACTAAAGATAGCATCTATTTATAGTTAGGCACCTATCCAGTGTTCTAACCCTTGTTGACAGGCGGAAGGGCTAATACTACACGAGATCTTCGACCCTACAGTGGCGTCGTTGCCGAGGATAGGTTTCCACTAACTAGTATAGCTGTATTTTAGCTATTTCTTGTTTTTTGGAGTAGTTTTAGGTAGATTTTTGGGTGTTTAGAGTTAATTTTCTATATTTTTTGTGTTGGGACTGTTTGCAGCTAGCGTCAAAGGTGTTAGAGGGTAGAGGATGCCTTGAACAGCCTCTAAGGACTTGAAATCCAACCAACAAGTAAAAAAACCGCAAAAAGCACACCAATCTACATTTTTGGAGGGAAAAAGAGTCTAAAATCTCATCAGACTTTAATATCTCCAAAACTAGTAAGAGTTAGCCCTCGCACGACTGCCAGCAGCTCCAGGGTATTATCCCAGACTTGCATAGAAGCTTGTGAGAGGGAAAAACCAAAAAAATTCAAAAAACCCTTGTATAAAATCAAAAAATTTCAAATCTTCACCAGAACTCTCACAGAGCCCTATGAAGTTCCATCTCAGTGAGACAAGGACACAAAGAGACTTGCGAGAGTTAGTTCACTGTCTAAGTGCCTGTGTGAGAGTTTCTAGTGGAAAAAAGACAAGAAAATACCAATAACCCTCGCAAACACTAAAATTCTTACTTCCAATGGTCAAGAACCCTCACGGAGAATTTTGGAGTTCCATCTCAGTGAGACCCGGACACATAAGAGTCTGCGAGAATTGTTTGATTCCAATGAGCAGAAAATTGGGTTTAAGTGCTAAAAAATCACTAAAAAGTGAAGATCCAGCAAATCCTTTCAGAGAGAACCCTCATAGACCACTCCAATCAATCCAGAATGTCAATTTACATTAATGGTGAAGCCTGCGAGAGTTAGTACTGATTACTGGTGAAGATCAAGCCAAATTAGTGGTTTTGAACCCTCGCAAAGATTGAATTTTTCACTTCTTGCGAGAGTTAACCCTCGTAGAGATTTTCAGAGTCATATCTACCTTAGATGCAGTTCCTGTAAATCTTGCGAGAGTTAATCCCCAGTAATCAGAGAGATATCAAGATTTTTTGACTGCAAAACAGCCAAAGAACCTCGCACAGCCAACCCTCACACCAGAGAACCCTCGCAGACTAGATCAGTAGGAAGATCTGTACTAGATCCAGCTATTGTGAAAATCTCAGGTCAATCAGTGCAAGGAGTAAAAGTTATCAAGAAAAAACCACCGTAGAGGCGCCTGATTTCTCACTTTTGGCCGATCAGATTGATCAGATCCTTAAGATCCAGATTGCATCCAACTGTATCAACAACATCCAATAACTTTGGACTCTACCATCGAATGAATCTGAGATCTAGACGATCAGTAGTGCTGGCTGATTCTGACGAATCCCCAAAATACTCCACCAGAGATACCCAAGAGCATCTCTCACCTTTAGACCAAGGAGGTCTCGGAGAAGGCAAGACGAATGAAGACTGAGAGCCGAGGAATACTAGTTAATACTGTCAAGTAGAAACTGTGTAAGCCTCATGGTGAATCCAAGAAGATGGAATGACCATGTAGAAAATAGTATTTTTAGGCAAATGTAATAAATGCAAGTAGACCCCTCTTAAAGAAAGTAGAGTGAGCCACCTTTTGATGGTGACCACTAGTGGAGAGCATTATTCCACTTGTAATTTGTGAAATGTGGAAATTTCACTAGGATGCCACCTAAAAAGCTCATTTGCTTATTTACGAGACTCCCTCTTTGTGTAGAGGAGCTTTTTGTGTATTGTATCAACTCCATGCTGAAATAAGAAGAGCCTCCATGAGTTAGATGCATCCATTGAGCTCCTTGATTATGATGGTTTTCTTGAGTGATACCCCTATGATCATGCCCTTCCATTCATATTGTGTGTGGTTGTGGATTTAGAGTGGATTAGTTTTCTTGCTTTCCTAGTTGTGGATTAGATTTCATGTTTCCTTGTGGATTAATGTAGGAGCCATCATTCAAGTAAACTAAATAGTCTAGAAATGTGACATAAATCTTGCATATTCTCTAACATTCTAGTTCTTGATGTTCTTGGGATGTCCAAGAATCAAAAGACTGGTTAGTTTCTTGATTCTTGGACTTCTAACATGTTGTAGATTAGTTCTTGTTTCTTGTTTTGTCAATTTATGCAAGTAAAGTAGTGTAGGATCTGATTTTAGTTCATTTTGCAGTAGAAGTAGAATTTCATTGTGTGTTCAACGGATCTGCATACTGATTTTATGGTTGAACGTTTTGGCATGTATGAGTGGTTGTTTATGCATGTGCATTAGTTCAAGAGTGACTTCCCTGGATTGTCCTTTGACAGGCAGGACATTTACTACATCGATATCAATCCCTTCTGCTTGGTTTCGGCATTGAACTAAGAAGCTAACATTCAAGAAATGCAAACAAGCCTCTAAACAGACAAAAAACAGTTCTTGTAAACAAGAAACAAGGAGGAACTAGTAATCAGATTCTATAGGCTCAGAAGATGTCAACATTTGGCACCGTTGCTACTTGAACTCCACACCTCATAAACCCACACCTGCTGCAACAGTGTTCTTGAACAGATCCATAACAATTCTCATCTGCAGTCTACCTTCCAAACGCACTACCCTACCTGCAAAACGACCTGCAAGAAACAACAATCACAAGCAAATAGACTTGCTTGCAAATCCGTCTGAAAACCAACTTGCTTGCACCTGAACCTGCAAACCAACCAACAAGCCACAACAACTGCAAACACAAGCGATCAGACTTGCTTTAGTATCAAACTGCAAAACCAGAGCCCACAACCATCACCTACACTCCTTCAGCCATCCTGTCACACTCTATTTCTTTCATATCTCAGCTGATGCTTTCCTTCATATCTCAACCGACGCTCCATTTTTTTCATATCTCAGCCGAAGCTTTCCTTCAAAACTCAACCAACACTTTCCTTCATATCTCAGCCGACGCTTTTTTTTCAAATCTCAACCGACGTTTTTTTTTAGATCTCAACCGACGGGTTCGCGTCAGATCTTGACCAACGGGTTCGCATCAGATCTCGACCGACAGGTTTTCGATCAGATCTTGATCGACGGGTTCATGTCAGATCTTGACCAACGGGTTCGCGTCAAATCTCGACCGACGGGTTTCGATCAGATTTCGATCGATGGATTTTCAAATAGATCTCGACCGACGGATTTTCAATTAGATCTCGACCGACAGGTTCGTGTCAGATCTTGACCCATGGGTTCGCGTCAGATCTCGGGTTTTGATCATATCTCGACCGACGGGTTCGCGTCAGATCTCAACCGATGGGTTCGCGTCAGATCTCGACCGACGTGTTCACGTCAGATCTCGACGACCGACAAGTTTAGATTAGATCTCGACCGACGAGTTTAGATTAGATCTCGACCGACGAGTTTAGATTAGATCTCGACCGACAGGTTTCGATCAGATCTCGACCGACGGGTTTCAATCAGATCTCGACGGATGGGTTCACGTCAGATCTGGACTGACGGGTTTCGATCAGATCTCGACTGACGAGTTTCGATCAGATCTCGACCGACTGTTCTGGGTCCAATCTCGATCGAAAAGATTTCTCACCATCTCAACCGACCAACTCCATGCCAGATCACAAAACTTTCAAACGACACCTCTGATTGGCATTTTGATTGAACCACCATCTCCCCAAAGCCTTAGAGACTGAAAAAAAGAAAAAAAAAGGCATGAACACCAAAAAAATTTCAAAAAATAAAATTCATACCAATAGAAAGCTCTTTTTATATTGAGTCTCCACCTTCACTTCCTTCAACACCCAAAAAAATCTAAAAAAATATAAAAACACAAACCCTAAAAAATCCAAAAACACCAAAAACACCAAAAACCCTAAAAAAATCCAAATACACCAGAAACACATACCCAACACAAAAACGACACAACAGTATCCAATGGTCGACAATACGGATTCTCAACTTTTCGAAGATTATCCATACGAGATCAGGTCCCCTGTAGCTGAACAAATCAGACATCATAGGTTCTACCGAATGCGGGCCCAAATACACGAGCCATTCATAAACCCATTCGAGGGACGAGAACCTGATAGAGCTGAGTCCTCACGCGCACGGTCCCAATTTTATAGTGTTGAACCCTCACAAGCCAAAACCAACCTTAATGGAGTCTCTGCTACCCATAATGCTCATTTTGAAAGACGTACACCCAAGCTAGATCTACCAAAGTTTGACGGTAGTTCGGACCCTCAAAGATTTTTGCAAATCTTTGAGAATGCATGTGATGTGTATGGTGAAACATCTCTCGATGCTATGGTCCAACTATTTTCGATGACCATTATCACTAAAGCACGTGATTTTTCAACCTTGATCGTGAAGATAAGACAGACTGGTCAATCTTGAAAGAGTCCTTTATCAAGCATTTTAAGCCTTTTCGCTTGATCGAGAGTCCTTTTGTCAAATTGAGTAACATCAAGATGGCATGAACGTGTACGAGACTATATCGAGCGTTTCAAACGCCTCAAAAGTCAAGTACAAGAACAGCCCTCTGAACAGATGCTCATCATCTGGTTTTTAGTCGGCCTTCCAAGATGGATTAGACGTGAGCTTAAATCCAATGATGAATACACTAGTCTAAAGTTAGCTATGTCTGATGTCATCAAGGAAGAAGATGAAGGATCAGATGTTGATGAATCTAGAGAAAGACGAGCACCACGCGCTCCTGTCCATGAGTCAAAGTCGATCGAACACACCCGAGATCAGCTTTGGAAATCTCAGTTGGAGTTGCTTAATAAGCAACATTAACTATAGATGGAGAAACTCACCAATGAGTTTCAAGCTACCCTGAAGTCTATCCAAAGCAATATGTCTGGTCAGCCAAACCCTGCACAAGTACCTTATAGACAAAAAACAATATGGTGTCCACACTGCCGGGCTACGCATCCTGTTGATGCTTCTATCCAAGCACATAAAATCCAACGATATGAAGAACACTCATCACAGTCTGGAAATGCCATGACTTATCATGAATATCCACCTGAACGTCCAGAACCATTAGCCATACAAGATGGATATGTTGTTATACAAGGGCCATTGCACACCAGATGTTTCATCTGTGGTGAAACTGGCCACTTCATGGTTGATTATCCAGTCAAGACCAAGTACCATGCCGAGTGTCCTGACTGTATCAGAAAACACAGTTTCAAAGACTGTCCAAAACAACCAACTAAAATCCTACCTGCCCATCATGTCAGTTATGAATCCCGATAGGATCCTCACGACAACAACACGAGCACCATAGCAATCAACAGTTAAACCTGCTGCTCAATCGAGAAGTTTCTTGTAAACTTCTAAATCACCGTCCAATACACCAACTCCATAATGCAAAAGACACTAATATGAAATGAGTCCTTGTCGAAAGAAAGTGAAACCGATATTCCGTCATCTACTACCATGTCCAACTAAGAGCAATCTCCACAAGGAATTGACAGTTTTTCTCCCCTTTTACAACCTCAAATCTATTTGTCTTTACACATGATGATCAGATTTCCAATGTGCCAATCCACAATAAATCTACGATTCGGAAATCCATATAGAGATTCGGTTCTGAATCTCTTGTTCAATGAGGTCCTCAAGACATAGTACCTCAACCACATCTGCATCTCAAGCTATATATTACAACATCTGCTATCAATGATAGTAGATTTTCGTGTCACCTACCCTGCCTTGTTTTGACAAGGGCATATCAGAGTACGTATCATTACTCTACAAAATAAATGAACTATTCCAACTATCAAGGTGACTTATCAATGTTGATGAATGCAAGTTTTGTTCGACAAGTGCTATACGATTCTCACCCTCTGTCACGTTTGTTTATTTCCTTGTTTCTCTTCACCTATTTTGTGTGATTTATTTTACATGAGGAATAGCTAATGCACGAGAGTCTTCTGTAGAGCATCTCCTGAACACATTTTCATTCATCTATCCATCTTCACATTACCTTGTACAGCAGTTTCAAATTTTTGAAAACTATGAGAAATCCATGACAAGTTAGAGTTGATTCCTACACCTCATTGCCATATTACTCTTCAAGTCAACTACAGCAAGATCAAAATAAATTTAGTTAAAATTTGTTCAATCTTTAGTCCAGTCACATGTTCACCGTGTTCTCAACTACGTGTTCCACACGCCGATCCAATCCTGAGCATGAATAGTTACCAGCAACAACATCCCTACCAACAAAATTTTTTTGGGGGGGAGAGGGTGGATCTGCTTGGATCCATTGGAGCAACCACATTGCCAGCAACAACATCAGCAAGATCGACAGCCAAGGTCACAATCCAAATATGAAAAAGACAAGGCTAAAGAAGGCAAATGGGTAATCCAAAAAGACTCAATCAAAAGAAGTACCCCAGTCACGACGAAGATCTTTCAGAAAGGGAAACACAAGCATTGGGAAATCAGTCTCCTTCTTCAACCAACCTCTCGTCATACATCTGCATCCATTCTCATGCCTATTGCCCAAACCATCTACGGTTGTCACTACCACCCTTCCTTCCATCTGTTTGTTTATCATCAGTTTACATTTCTTCTGAGAAATTCCTAGTTTTTTATAGTCCTACCGAAGCAGTTGAAATATCATTGCAAGTGTCTTGCGGAGACCAATTGTCACCTACAATGGTTGATCAGTCAAACGAAGACCTAAGAAGCAGGCGAAGCAGCTAGAAGAAAAAAAGAGAAAGATTCAAGAAGTTGAGGAGGAAAGGACAAAACTTAAGCAACAGTTGAGTCAGATCAATCTTGATCAAAATAAACTCTCTGGAGCAATGATAGTTGAATCTTCTCTTATGAAGCCCAAAGATATCCAAAAGTAACGGATCAAAAGAAAGAGCTGCAAAAACAAGAAAGATGAAGACAACGTGAACCTGCAAATAAAGTGAGCTCCTCACCTAGCAAGTGGTAGTCGAAGATCGACATTGCAAGGGTCCAAGGTTGCAATTGTAGAACTATCAGTTCCTTCACCTTGTCACCAAGCCTTCCTCACCGTTACCAAACTGTCCATCCAAAACTGTTTCTGCCACCAAATTTTTTATGATGAGTCCATCCCCTTGAGACTGATAACCAAGATTTGTGATACCTATCAGAAAAGAGCGTCGACAAGACTGGAACTTCAACTGAGAAAAGAATTGCGAAAATACCCAGAAGCAATATGGAGGATACAACTTCCCAAAAGTTAGAATCTGCCTAGAAACTAGAAGTAAAATCATTCATGGCAGATGCAACGAAAGAAAGAGACACGAGGAAAGCATTCGAGCATGCAAGTTATGAAGCTGCTGAGAGCTCTCCAATTTTGAGAATGTCAACCACCTATAGCAATAAGACATTCTGATCCAATGGCGGCAATTTGTGAAAACAAATTTTGTGATAAAGACTGGCAACAATAAGCACTTGGTTTTATGCAAGCGAACGAGGATCTACGCTTTTCCAAGTGACAATCGAAGATGCCAATGCAAAGCGAAGCAATATCATCCAATATGGGTTGCAGTGGGTTCTGCAACACATTAGAGGTGGGAAGATATTGGCTGATTCTGACGAATCCCCAAAAATACTCGACCAGAGCCACCCAAGAGCATCTCTCACCTTTAGACTGAGGAGGTCTCTGAGAAGGCAAGACGAATGAAGACTGAGAGCCGAGTATGAGTGCCGAGGAATACTAGTTAATACTGTCAAGTAGAAACTGTGTAAGCCTCATGGTGAATCCTGGAAGATGGAATGACCATGTAGAAACTAGTATTTCTAGGCAAATGTAATAAATGCAAGTAGACCCCTCTTAAAGAAAGTAGAGTGAGCCACCTTTTGATGGTGACCACTAGTGGAGAGCATTATTCCACTTGTAATTTGTGAAATGTGGAATTGTATCAACTCCATGCTGAAATAAGAAAAGCCTCCATGAGCTAGATGCATCCATTGAGCTCCTTGATCATGATGGTTTTCTTGAGTGATACCCCTATGATCATGCCCTTCCATTTATATTGTGTGTGGTTGTGGATTTAGAGTGGATTAGTTTTCTTGCTTTCCTAGTTGTGGATTAGATTTCATGTTTCCTTGTGGATTAATGTAGGAGCCAGCATTCAAGTAAACTAAATAGGCTAGAAATGTGGCGTAAATCTTGCATATTCTCTAACATTCTAGTTCTTGATGTTCTTGGGATGTCCAAGAATCAAAAGACTGGTTAGTTTCTTGATTCTTGGACTTCTAACATGCTGTAGATTAGTTCTTGTTTTTTGTTTTGTCAATTTATGCAAGTAAAGTAGTGTAGGATCTGATTTAAGTTCATTTTGCAGCAAAGTAGAAGTAGAATTTCATTGTTTGTTCAACGGATCTGCACACTGATTTTATGGTTGAACGTTTTGGCATGTATGAGTGGTTGTTTATGCATGTGCATTAGTTCAAGAGTGACTTCCCTGGATTGTCCTTTGACAGGCAGGACATTTACTACATCGATATCAATCCCTTCTGCTTGGTTTCGGCATTGAACTAAGAAGCTAACATTCAAGAAATGCAAACAAGCCTCTAAACAGACAAAAAACAGTTCTTGTAAACAAGAAACAAGGAGGAACTAGTAATCAGATTCTATAGGCTCAGAAGATGTCAACAAGTAGCAAGAAGGACAGTGAATCAAACACCACACTTTTCCAGAACAGCAATTGTGCAACAAGACCGGAACCAATACCAATGGATCCAATGGGTCAACTCGTACCTGTCGCTCCCTTGCAAGCAATCCGTTTCGGATGGAGATACCTAAATACAACGGATCATCAGATCCCATCCACTTCCTCCAGATCTATGAGCAAGCTTGTGAAATCTACGACGATCAGACACCTGCAGAAAAGTTGTTGTTCCCTATGTCACTAATAGCTATGGCTCAAGATTGGTTTTTCAACTTGTCGGAGGAAGAAAAATCCACCTAGGAAGCGGTTAAAGAGGCTCTCATCACACGCTTTAAACCAAGGAAGTTCCTAGAAGACCCGTTTCTCCTGTTAAGCAAGGTCAAGATGGGAAAAAGAGAAAGGGTCAAGCACTATATTGAGAGAGTCAAACATCTACGATCCGAATGCAGTGCGGCCCTAACTCCTGATCATGCGGTGATCATGTGGTTCTTAGTGAGATTACCATGTAGCATCAAAAGAAAACTAAAACGACAGGAGTAGTACGCCACTCTGCAAGAAGCCATGGAAGATGCCATCATGGAAGAAGATGAGGGATCAGATGATGAATATCTCACTACCCACACTCCGACTCCCTCAGTAGCGTCAACCTCATCAAATGTCTCCAATCTGTCCGCAGAACTGTTGTTGGAACAAATGACCAAATTACACAAACAGCAGATGGAGCAACTCACGGTTTAGTTCGATCAGAAACTGCAAGCCTTACAAGGAGCTATGGCAACAATGTCAAATCCACCTGATCAGGACCAACCACAATATCATCGCCGAGAGAATGTATGGTGTCCAGTTTGCACTCAAAACCATACAATAAATGAGTGTCCAATCCTAGAGCAAAATCTGAGACTGACACAGATATTTTGTCATCTATGCAATGCAACATCGCACAAGACGGCTTTTTGCCCATTTAACCTCCGAATTGTCCAACAGAAGAGGAGTCAAACTTTTTACCCATATCATCAAAGGGCACCAAATGCGGCACCAAGGTATGGTGCACTGAATAATTAACAGCACATGGCCTTACCTGCACCACCAAGGCTAGCTAATCAACAAGTGGCCCACGTAAACTTGACAGCAGCAGAGCCAGAGATGCCAGTACCACCTCAACCTGAGCAGGAGCAATGGTATGGGCTGGAAAAACCATATATGGATCTTGTCATAAATGAATATTATGCGGCCTACATAGCTCAAACTCAGCGTCAGGACGAGAGAAATTATGGCTGCTATGGATGCGGCGAAGGACACAGAATTGCTGAATGTCCTTACAAGGAACAATACACATCCTTCTGCCGGGAATGTGGATATGGACATTGTTTCAAAACTGTCCATTGAGACCTGGGACCAGTGCACCATTGAATTTCATTGTGATACAATCAGCAACAGTTCCAGTAGGAATGCCACCGGAAAAGCAACAACTCCATGCACTTGTGTTAGCCACACGTGAGCACAGAAGAGCAAGGAACTGGCTCCCTCACCACCACCATAAGTCTCCGATGACCAGCCCTCAACTTCGACACCATATCCGAATGTGAGGGAAGAAAGAAGACAGTACCAGAAGATACGACATTGGGTACAGAGAGCACAAGCAGAGGAAAAAGCACAAGAAGAGGCTAACCCTACGGAATCTCCTACCGAAAAAGCAACAACTCCATGCACTTGTGTTAGCCACACGTGAGCACAAAAGAGCAAGGAACTGGCTCCCTCACCACCACCATAAGTCTCCGATGACCAGCCCTCAACTTCAACACCATATCCGAATGTGAGGGAAGAGTGGAGACAGTACCAGAAGATACGACATTGGGTACAGAGAGCACAAGCAGAGAAAAAAGCACAAGAAGAGGCTAACCCTACGGAATCTCCTACTAATGAAGAACCAGAACCACAAACGGGCTCACCATTGCACACTGATCGGAATGATCGATTGCATCATCATAAACCACCTTTCCACATGGTGGAGCCTGAGGAACTGCATACGAAAGTTGTTATGGCCAACTTTGGTTAAGGACCTGGAATAGTCCTAATATGGTAGACTGGCCCTCCATTACTCCAGATTATTGGTCACGTCATGATTTAACTCCATGTCAAGGCCGATTTGTGCCTAATTACCTTGAGAGGACCCAGACACTCTAATTGAGACATTTGGAGTATTGCATGTCTGTGTGACGGATACATGCATGAGGATTGCATGAAGAGGTGTGATCTATTTATAGTTGACCTGCACGGGGGTTGCATGGTTTCATGCACAAGACTTTACTCTCTATATAATGCTTCTTGGTTTCCAAGGGAAGGCTCGAACTTGAGACCAAAGAAACTTCGGATGTCAAGCTAACCAATTGAGCCAACTCCCTTGGGTTACTCTCTATATAATGAGGTGAGGATTCTCCCGTCGACATATGGGTTTAAGTTACCAGTTTCTCTCTTCTCCTCTTGCTTCACACGGAATGGCTTGGGGGCTAGATCCCGGTTTGATCTAGGATTGGTTGGGCAATTTGGCTCCATAGTCTCTCTTATTGTGTTCTCCTATCCTCATCTTAGGGGCAATCCTTGAGGGTCATAGAGCAGAGTAGCAGTTTACTAATATTTTGATTCTGAGAGTGAAGTGAAGCTATGAATGTAAGTTAAGATCAATAACTTTCTTAGATCTGCTGTTCTCTGTAGAAATTTTGAAAAGCTTATGCTCTCTTCAATATGACCTGCAAGTATTGAAATAAGTATGAAGTAAAGTAAAAATTTCTGAGAATAAATCTGAGTCTCTTTGAGCTGTAGGTCGTATGAAATCAGGGGTCAATCTACGGATGGTTGCTGACTAGCAGTCAAATCTGTAGAAGGATGAGAGTGTAACCTTGTAAGATTTGATAAGGCAAATCTTGATTGAAAAACCCTGATGATCACCTTCCAAGTATTAGCATCCCTCTGTGTGGAGAGATTAGAGCTGTCACTGGCTGATGGTTTCTGAATCTGTGAGTCTTGCAAAGAGCTTTTGAACCGTTGTCTTCCGTCCTACAGAAGGATTCGCTCAGTAGAGAACTGTCAACAATCTAGGGCCGAAGGTAGACATGAGATTTTGCAAAATCGGACGTGGTGATAGCCTCCATTATTATGTAGTGGAGCGCAATCTGACCAATGATTCTTTTGCAACCATTCCTTCCGAACAGGGATGAGCGTGAGGCAGGGGCATTGAGGAGCAGGCTGATCGAACAGGAGCGCGGCTCGGTTTCTGATTGCTCTCTCTCTCTCGATATTTGGTGCGGCTGGAACACTTCGTGAATGAACTATGGCGGCCCAGATGCATCGTGGTGAAACCCTTAGGGTTAATGGCAACCTTATTAAAAAACTTAATAAGTCAAGTTTGGCCTTGCATGTGGTATTTTAGTTCTATGGTTCTTGAGAAACTCCATTTTGTCTATTGGCATGCAGTATTGGGTTCAAAAGGAGATTTCTGTAATAATTTGCCTAAATCAGCAGGGAATCATAGAATTATTGATTCTGCGTTGCATGGCCGAGAAAATGGTGTAGGGAGATTTTTTGCTATCCTAATAGTTCGTCTATGGATTTGATTCATAGATTTAGGATGACGACAAATTATTTCGGTCTTCATGAGCTACTTTTCCAAAACGGTACCCGATCAAAGAAAATTTAATTTTTTTGGAACTGTGTTTGGCGTTGATTGAATTTTGGAAGCGAAGTTCTTCCCAGATTTAAAGTTAAAATTGAATTTTTCCTTTTCTGTTGAATTCCGAACTTGGGTTAAAGTTTGAAATCTGTTACTTGTCTGGAATATTTCTAATCGATATTGATCGTTGGAAATGGATCAAATTAACGTTTGTGCAAAATACTCGTCAAAATTGAAGTTAAAATATCAAACAATATGAAATAGCCAGATAAAATGAATGATGACAGAATTCTTTATTTGATCAATGGAATCTTGTTTGAATATAGTTTAAGAGTTCTGAAATCCTATTGGTAGGATTTCCATTCATGAAATTTCATATTCTGAGTTTGGTTAGTTTTTGTCAATATTGATGGAGTAATGCCAGACCAGTCAATAAAAAAAGAAAACAGTCCAATTTTATTGGAAAAATTGTAGGAATTAAAAAACTAATTTCATTTCCAGTTAAATCCTATCGTAAATTATATTCAAAAGATCAGACTAGTATTGTTTCACATACTAGTAAATGATTTTTGATATATCAGATATTCAGCCCAGGTATAGGACATAAATGAAATTGTTTCAGACTTTTTTCAAAATTCCCATAGTAATTAATTTTAAACATTTACTAATGTCGTTACTTCTTAATACCTTAGCTGAAAGATTTTCAAAGAACTGAAAATTCTGAGGAGGGAAGAAGAGTAGACATTAGTGGTAGTAAGTGTGATTGGGAAATGTATTTTGCAATTAGGATTATGGTGATCTCGGTAAATAATTGCTTAATACCAATTATTAATTTCATGGATAGAATTCATTTAGTTGAATTCATAGCTTATATCTTTGTAACCATTGAGTTATCCGTAGCTTTGGATGTCAATTGTGATGTTAGAAGTAGAATCTGATATATGAATTACATTGGATCTGATAGTTGATAGAAGTTTGTCCCTAGAGTTGATGCCTTGGATCCAGGGGGATTTGAAGCTTATCATTAACCTGTAAGAATAAGAATGTAGTGTTGAACCATGTTAATTCTTCTGTCTAAATCACTAAATCAGGTGTGGATTTGTGGTATCCATCTGATGGGCATGCCAGTCATCTAAATAAATGGATTTTTCAGTGTTTGGGAACAAGAGATAATATCCTATAGTGACTATAGGACAGCTAGAAGATCAGTGGATCTCTAGAATATCAAGTAAGACGGTTAAGGATTTTCTGGAAGGAAAAGCTAATGGTATGAGACATCAGTAATTTTGGAAAGGAAATTCTAGGACTGTAAAGATCTGATGATCAATGGTGTGTTTTAGTACCTAGTCGCGATATGGGAAAAATAAAAACCATTTGATCAAATGTGGGGTATTTTGAGAAATTTTGAGATTTAACCTAGATCTCAATGTGGTATCTCATTATTTACAAAATCAGAGGCTCTCAAATCTATTTCTCACTTTCTTAATTAATGATTTACTTCTTAGTAATTTCTCAAATATAAGACATCAGACTGGTTTATATGATTATTTCCAATATGAAGTTATTCTTCTGAAAGACTGTCATGTCATATAGTTTACGACTTTTGTGAATAGACATGGAATTCAAATAAATTCTATGGTTTAAGTGTTTTAATTTATTAAACCTATAATATCTCTTTTTGCATAAATGGATTTCGATGAAAGGGTAGTTTCTGTCACTCGGGTTGAAAATATTTGAAGGGAAAGTCTTGTGTGTGATAGAGTGAATCCTTTTGTGGAATACACTTATTACTAACTTTTCTTGAATTTGAGTATTTTCATATATCATCTTTCCAGTTAACTTTTATTGAAATTATACTTTCTTTAAAAGGAGGGGTGAAGTGGTGGGATAAAATTCTATTTGGAAACCTATAGGTTGCATAGTTTTTTGGAAGAGAACCAACTGTGGTATTGAAATGAGATTTGGTCTAAAAGTAATTTCGGATAGATTCAGAGTAAGATACCTAATTGGAACTTTTCAAAAAAAAAGAAAAATTCTCTACGGATTGTGGTGGACAATCTGGAACTAGAATATGTTTGATATTTGAATCATTATCTATAAGTAGTATAGTAAAAGGTCCAAGGTTACTAATTCTATTTTGATTGGAATAGGAGTAAGTTTGATCAGGATATAAGTCTGAGAGTTCTGTATTTGATCAACCTAATCTTAGTTTTAGTACTAGAATCAGAGAGGGGTTGATTTAGTGGAGGAATTATGTAATTAGAGGTAAGTGGTATTGGAAAACTGTTGAGAGTGAATGTTATTCGTCTCCGGATATGTTATTTACTCATGAGGAATAGAAAATCTTTTGTAGCTGAGTTACAAGATCTCAGTGAGATATGTGAGTAACATATGTAGGTTCTGGAGGAATCTGCCAGATAAAAATGTGTTTATGTACTGGGTCATAGTGAGATTATTCACATATGTGCACGATTAATCTTGTATGAATCTACTGTGTATTCCTGGTTACTAGAGTTATTTGGTGCACTTAACCTAGTCGATGAACATAAACATATGATCAAATATTGTTTTGACAGATACTTGCAGAGTTAACAAATCTTTGGATTGGAGATTTATGGATTAACTTATAAATGGTTTGGATGAGGATCTAAATGTAGTGTTATACATGTATAATTAAAAGCTGCACCTAGACATTGAGATTTCTGAATCATAAACAATAAACTTGAGTAGTTGATTACTCCATGATGAAGTTAATTGGTAAAATGATCAATGTGATGAGGATTCACCAGAAACTGATAGTTTTGGTTTATATTGCTTGTAAGACACATGATTAGTGAATCATTAGGTTCATCAGTTAAAATTATGTGCATTGGATATACAGTTTTTTTGGGATAGAGTATTCCTTAGTTAAGGAATAGACTCAGCTCATTAGTGATTGTATCCCAGAGAGCTCAATTGGATAACAAATCATAATGAATCCAAGAATAAAAACTGAGTTGATATTCAACAGGACTTTGGGTATCTAGATGTGATTCTGGATTGTAATCTAAAGTTTTTGTAGTTGAAGATGATTGTCATTTTGGTATGCGTTCAGTCTTTAATTACTAGTAGTTTATAGAACTTGAATCTTACACTTCAGTTAAAGAATCACGTTTGAAGAATATTCCTAAATCCAGTATTTTCTTAGTCGAAAGATTTTGGAATGATTCTTACTTTTCTTGAGTTATGTTGGACATATACTCCAGTGTCCAGTAAATGATTATAGGTTTTAAATTCCAGAAAGTTATGATTGACGAATCATACGAATCTAAATATTTACGATTGACGGATCATAAATAAATACTTAATTATTGTTAGATGATTATTCGAAATTGTGATGATTCTTAGGTGTGACGATTAATTCTTGGTCTATTAATTGAGTAAGAATTTGAATCAGTATTTTGAATCTCTCTACTCCAGTATTTTAATTGAGAACCTATGGATCTCACAAAAATTCTCACAAGGAAAGTTATTTTACTTGTAGAGAATTTAAGTTATCTATTGGATGCTATTCTGTTACAATATATGGTCTGCAGATGTTTGAGTACAATTCTTCATTTGATTGGATCTCCAGTTACCATAGGAGACAAACAAGTCTATTAAGATGAATGAATGTTATTTTCTTGCATTTGGTGCTAGAAACAGGAGCATTTAACTCAGAAGAATATCTGGGATACTCAGAGTTGAGTTTTAATTATTCTATATCTTAATGACTCTCCTAGATATTCTAGTTGAATGAATTATCATATCTTAGAATTGGATTCTAGGGATAGTTGTACTTGGAAGTTTTTATGGATTGTCTGTCAGATTTGTGGATGATTTCAGACTGTAATTATTATTATTTTTTACTTTAAATCTCCTTATGTTAGTGAATATCTCACTCAGTGGTTCATGTAAGTGATTTACATGAAGATGATGTTACTAACTTGTGTTGAGTATAACCTAGTTGAGAAAATGTATCTCTTAGTATACTTTTCAAACCAGAGTTTGTACTCCAAAACAGAGATTAACAATTGGAAATTGGTTTATCTCTGAGTATTTGGTTGATATCGAAGTCAGACTAAGGATAATGATTTTCTCGGTTAATATTTAAAGTCAAAGAAACTATTCTTGTAAGTCTTTCCTGTTTGAGGAGCTTCTAAGGATAGAAGCAGTTTAAGGAGGGAAGAATGTTATGGCCATATTCGGTTAAGGACTTGGAATAGTCCTAATATGGTAGACCAAACCTCCAGTACTCGAGATTACTGGCCATGCCATGATTTAATTCCATGTCAAGGCCAATTTGTGACTAATTACCTTGAGAGGACCCAGACACTCTAATTGAAACATTTGGAATATTGCATGTCTGTGTGACGGATATAGGCATGAGGACTGCATGAAGAGGTGTGATCTATTCATAGTTGACCTGCATGAGGGTTGCATGGTTTCATGCACATGACTCTACTCTCTATATAATGAGGTGAGGATTCTCTCGTCGATATATTGGGTTTAGGCTACCAGTTTCTCTCTTCTCCTCTTGCTTCACACAGAATGGCTTACGCTTTTTTGGAATTGGTGTGTCTCGGGCATTTTCGTGAGAGAGAGAGAGAGAGAGAGAGAGAGAGAGAGAGAGAGAGAGAGAGAGAGAGAGAGAGAGAGAGAGAGAGAGAGAGAGAGAGAGAGAGAGAGAGAGAGAGAGTGAGTGTGTGTGTGTGTGTGTGTGTGTGTGTGTGTGTGATAATAGATTGTGTGTGTGAGTGTATGTGAGTGATTGTGTGTGTGTGTGTGTGTGTGTGTGTGTGTGTGTGTGTGTGCGAGAGAGAGAGAGAGAGAGAGAGAGAGAGAGAGAGAGAGAGAGAGAGAGAGAGAGAGAGTGTGTGTGTGTGTGTGTGTGTGTGTGTGTCCGAATTACAAAATATCAAAATTACAAAATTATAAAGTTTACAGTGTATAATCAGTGCTTGAAAGTCTATAATTACAAAAGTATAACTAAAGTAGACAATTATGTCCAGACTAGTTTTAAAGTAGAGTTAAAAACTATCTGCCAATACCCTTTTCAAAATGCTTATCGAAACACCATCCCTTACCCTAAATAACAACTTAGAGAAATATTTATTTCACTGTCAATTTCAAATTGTCAAGGCATTAGTCCACGAATAAGTATATATAGATTTTACAGACATGTCTAATCCAAGTCATATAACTAAACCCATCATACCATTTATATCAGAAATAGTTGAAGTGTAACCAAAGGTTTAAACAAAAAGTAGTACACTTCAAAGGAAACCTCGTTAATGAAAGTTAAATATCAACAAGTAGTAAATTCATGATCATTTCATGGCACTTCAACTCTTCATACCCATTAGTAACAACAACCATACTGAGGGGATTAGAAGATTGTTCACAGGAATTTTGTCATTGTTAACATTAAGAGTGTTGTCCGAAGTTTGATCAAAAGAACTCAAGACAGTTCGTTCATTGGATATTCAAGAGGAATCCTCTCCAACACAAGAGTGCTGTGTGTGTGTGTTTGTACCTAACAAATCTAAACAAAACTGGACATAATCGCCACAATACAACACACATGAATCTTAAAGTCAATCAAATTTGTATAGTGTCATCATAGTAAAAGACAACCATATTTTCTCAAAGATGATGCCATCAGAAATATGTCCTAAGATTTTTCAATAGCATTCTAGAACCGAGATAAGCACTCAAGATATAATAATAGTTTTTCTCAGCCAAATTTTGAACTAGTTCACAACACTAGCCAAAGTTTACACCAGTCTAGCAGTGTCACAACTGCCCGAAAATCATTTCTCAAGTCTTACAACCATAATGTAGGAGGCTGTATGTTAGAAAATCACATACTTGAAACTTGTCAATGAAATAACCTTGTCCACTACACATTATAGTGTAGTAAGGGACACGATAATGAAAGACAAAGTACAAACCCATGTAAGATAGTAATGTCAATAGTAACTTTGAAACATTGAAAACCCAGTATTGTTGGTGAAATGTTACAAGGCAAATCTAGCCAAGTATGGTTGGATTTTTTAGGAGAATCCTCTCCAACACATGAGTGGTGTGTGTGTTATTGAACCTAACAAATCTAAACAAAACTGCACAATACCAAACATACAAATCTTAAAGTAAATCAAATTTGTATAGAGTCATCACAGTCAAACATATCATATTGACCAAACCTAACAACCAACAAAAGCTCCGAGTTGAGGAGAATGTGTTCACTTGCATCCATCGACAACAACAACCGTGTTAGAACAGGGACATTATTGTGAGACCTACAGGTGTCTAGACATATTCTCAGTTGTTATCCATGTCGCAACAAGTAGTCATTGCCAAATTAGGTGACTCTAATTTTGTCCATATCATGAGTAAAAATTTGGACATTGTTTCAGCTCTACTCAAAGTTACAAAATTATAAGGTTAACAATGTATAATCAGTGCTTGAAAGTCAACAATTACAAAAGTACAATTAAAGTAAACAATTACGTCCAGACTAGTGTACCCTTTTCAAAATGCTTATCGAAACACCATCCCTTATCCTAAGTAACAACTTAGAGAAATATTTATTGCACTATCAATTTCAAATTGTCAAGGCATTAGTATATATAGACTTTAACAGACATGTCTAATCCAAGTCATATAACTAAACCCATGATATCATTTATATTAGAAATAGTCGAAGTGTAACCACAGGTTTAAACAAAAGCAGTGCACTTCAAAGGAAACCTCGTTACTGAAAGTTAAGCATCAACGAGTAGTAAATTCATGATCATTTTATGACACTTCAACACTTCATACCGATTAGTAGCAACAATCATATTGAGAGGATTAGAAGACTGTTCACACGAATTTTGCCATTGTTAACATTAAGAGTGTTGCACAAAGTTTGATGAAAAGGACTCAAGACAGTTCGTTCATTGTGATCATAGTGACCGAAACAAGCAAGTAAATCATGAGAGCATTTCTTAATGAGATGTGTGTGTGTGTGTGTGTGTGTACAAGCGGTCACACCGGTGTGAGAGACAATAGACTAGAGTGTGCATTGTGTGTGTACCTGCCACCTGGTGGCACCATGCCGAGGACGAGAGATCCCTTATGGTACCATGTCACCATTGATGCTTTTTACGGTACCTCCGGCACAAAGAGGTGGACTTGTAGATATTGCCACGTCTCCTTCACAGGTGCTCCTGCTCGGATTTGGACGCATTAATACCATCAGCATGGATACGATATAGCTCCTTGCACACAGGCACCAGCATCATTGGCATATACAGGTGATCGAGCTTGAGCAGAGGTGCAGGAGGCTGGTTCTTTGATGGCGAGAGGTAAATGTCAGTTCAAAATCAAAATGTCCAAAATTGTATGATAATTGTATGAAGTTCCAAGTCTCGACTTTACAATTCGATTTTGCGGCTTGCCTAATGAACATTGACATGTCAGTGGTCACAACTTAGTAACTTAGACATTTTTCATTGACACAAGGAAATGGAGAGCCTTCCATGTCACGGGTTGTACGTACTGCAGCTCGCACACCCGTCTCTTCTCAGAGAGAGGCCGAGGGCATAGGTGCCAATGTAGGTCCACCTACTGACATTGGTGGATCTTCGGAGTCACACAAAGCCCTTGTGCCATCGACAAGGGCTTGTCACTGCTTGGTATGTCTAGACAGCTTGGGGACAGAGATTATTATGTGGGACGCTATGAGCCCAAGAATAAGGACCAAGCTCGAGTTGCAGTTTGGAGGTGTTTCTACCTATGCGGCCTCCCCTTTCACTTGATCTTTCTTAATAAAAAATTCTAATCATTTTTTTAAATTTGTAGTATGTACTATCATCTATGTACCTTGTAGTGTCATGAAATGAGTCATGTATCATGTATGGCATATGCGAATCACGACCACCAGCTTGGCCCATCTCGACTCTCCACTCAGCTCTCATCATCCTTAGAAGTTAAATGTCTCAAAATTTGAAATATATGAGTCATGAGTCATGACACATTGACAAGTCATGTTAGGGCCTTTTTCGGCGGGGGATTGGTCTAGCTAAAAAGTCCTAAAAAATCAAGGGGCAACAGTACTGATGATGGTTATGCCCTACGTGAGTAACGGAGGTCCTACCGCATCCAATCCTGGGGGCTTCCTCTGTTAGCTCGTGCTCCTGAGCCAATGAGAGTTTTCCAGGCTCTCAGAAGTATCACTGTAAGGAGGAGGCTCTAGTACTTTCGATGCAATGATTCATGAGCTTTCTAGGGTCACGGTCCCGTCAAAACTTCTGATTGCTAATTCGTGCTAGGATCTCACTAATATCTCTCTCCCCATTGAATTCGACTTGCAGCTAGTTAAATTACTACATGGGCTTGAAATCGATTTACTGCATATGATGTGCTCGTGGGGTGCAAGTTATATACACCGCCCTGTTTGATAGGCGGTGGTATTTCCACTGACTGTCGGGTCTAGGTATTTCGCTAGACAGTACTGACGGCGGGTGTGACTAGTGACTCCTAACCTAGGTGGCATATTTCGGCCATGTTGGGGGTGGACTGCCCGCTCTTGTATTTCAAAGAGGTCGAGGTTTACCAATTCGACCCGTCACGAACACTTCATGCAATGCATTGATAATGATTGTTTAAAATGGATGTGAACCCAAAAAGAAACCATGAGCAATAATGAGAATGTCCTATCAGTTATCAATCTCGATTATGACTTGATTCTATGCAATAGAATCAAAGACGGTTCACATGTGTTTTAGTAATGGAAAAATCGATACGGGTCACCACTTTCAACAATGCTAAAATCCAGGTACCAAACAGAGCATCCAAGATGCCTTTTATAAAAATATGACAAGATTAAAGATAAAATAGTACCTCACGTGAAAGGGAAAGTTGGTATACCACAAGAGCCCCAAGTCATGCCATAAGAGCCCCAAGTCATGAGTTTTCGGCAAACCGTGATATTGTCAATTCCGGGCCTCCTAGAGATGGAGTCAAGGGGAAGGATAGAGCAACTGGCTCACCGATAGAGAGCAATGGTTCACTGGCAGCGATGAAGAATGAGAAGCCCTTGCATCCAATTGCTCTATGCCAGCGATGAACAGTAGAATAGAATTCACACTCAATCAATTCTCTATCCATGGTTAAGACGGAATCAACTCTTTGGCAGCGATGAAGGACAGAGTAAAATATTCAATCAGCTCCGAAGAGTAGCTGACAACAAAGACTCAACCTTCTTTGTGAATGGTGCTAATAACTGAAACATGATTCTCATTGACGATTGTTTGGCAGTAGAAGTGTATTGAGAAATAATAGGATTTCACTTGATTGTTGTCATAGAAGTGCAAATGTTTACCACAGTAAAAGTGCGATGCGATTGAATGACAGAAAAATTGCACTATAGACTGCCTCTTGGATCAGTGAGCGATGGCCACAAAAATGCGTTAAAAAATCGCCAAAATAAATGTATTTAATATCTGCCACAACAAGTAGGATTGGCAATAATGGATTCATTGGCCCAAAATGCGCTGGCCCTATAGGATCAAAATGCGCTGGTCCTAGAGGATTATACCAGTGATCATCAAGTGGAGGTCGTGTTGAATGAATCAAACCTCTGCAAACCTTTGGGAAGAATTTATAAACTTTCATAGATCAAAACATAGAATCTGTCCTGTATACTTTCGGGATTGAGCATCACGATTCTGAATGTTCTCCTTGATTGTTGTGTTCCCGGATGGCTAATCTTGCTTGGCAAGTGCAAATAGCTGTAACTACATCAAAGGGCAAGTAGCAGTTGACAGTCAGACAGCGAGCACATAAAGAGCATAGACAGCGGGCTGAAATGTAGGGTAGCGAGCAGAGGCAGCCAGCGGGCAGTAGGAGCATGCAGAGAGGAGTTGCAGGGCAGCGAACAGCTGTTGTGGGCTGTGGTGGTTTGCTGCCTCTAGCGAGCAGTAGTGGGCCAAAAAAAACATGAGAGACTCTCCTCAATTGTAGCTGGTATTGAGGCATTGATGAAACAAGGCCTCCATTATGGCATATGAGGGGTTGGCTCAGTTGGTTAGCTTGACATCCAAAGTTTCTTTGGTCTCAAGTTCGAGCCTCCCCTTGGAAACCAAGAAGCATTATGGCATATGGCATTCAATTGTACTTCAGATGTAGAGTTGCAGGGTCAATGATGGTTCTCTTATTACAATCCTCGTGTCTCTTGAAAAGGAACATTCCACTTTTGCCCACCTGAGGAAAGTTTGTCAGCTCTCAAACGAAGGTGAATTCATCCCACAAAGACACTAACACATCCTTACAATGGAATTTATGCTTCTCATGATGGAACTATAAGAACACTCCCAAAGTAAAATTGACAAAATTAGAAATAATTTCTCCCTACTTGTCACACCTCTCCCTACTTGTCACATAGTCTTCATGTCTCACACACCTCATATAGATCTCTCACTCGTGCAATCTGTCAAGAATGAAACTACATGAAGCACAATAGTTGTATTGATTGAAATTCTCAGCTCTTGAAGGCTCTCTCAACATGAGATTGAGAGAATGATACATACAAACATGTATTAAAAAAAAACCATCTTCAATGCTAGATAGACTTCCTCATTACGAACTTCATGAAAAAATGTCAAGAACCACACCCACAGATAACCAACAAGCATATGAGATGGGTGCCTCCCTTAAGTACAAAGTGTAAACATGTCATCAAGCATTCATGGCAAAAGTATTCAATTTTTCTGCTACTCTTCAAATCACTATGGATTGCTAGGGTAGCATCCAACCCAACCATTGAAACCATCACCTTGAGTGGCAAAGGAGCACAACACATGCATTACATCGGTCTCACCAAGCTCTCTAGTAATAAAGCCCAACCAAGCAAACACTACCCCTCTACGTTTACCATTCAATGCACTCAAAAGGTATGCACAAAAAGTACCCCTTTTTTTTTTCCCTCAATGCAAAATCAAACACTCCATGATGCACTCCTACTAGAGATGAGATGCAAGCAATAACCACCAACTCCCATAGCAAACTCTAACATGGAACAACAACATCCACAATCACTAACATCAAAATGTAACTAACTTCCAAGCATCCTCTAGAAGTTCTCATCAAAAAGACTCTCAACCGACATCACATTAAAATTATCACATCAAACTCATCAAACTCTCCACTGTCAACTTAGCAACTATCAACATCATCTCATTATCCAACTATCACCTCAAACTATCACATCATCATCCAACTATCATCCAACTATATCTTAACACAAAGAGTGGCCTCCTTTTATAGTAAATCCCAAGTGTCCCCCTTCAAAATGAGGCTTTGCCAATTTTCATGCCCTTCAAGCCCTTTTGTCCATTTGTCCAACACCCGTTAGCAAGTACATCAAGTGGCCTCCTTGAGGGTGTAGGGGTTGGTGCCATTTAAGGCCCCCTTCCAAAACTAGCCAAGATGTCCTCTTAGTCAAAAGCTAGAGAAAATATCTTTTAGGCCCTCTAGGTCCTAAAGTCTTGTTTACATTTATTATCTAGAAGGTGGGTGAGGACTTTTGTCAAGCCCCTACTCCACCTAAGGTGCCCTCCATTCCCTTGGTCCTTGGTCCTTTGTTTCTTTTAGCCCTTCATTTGATTTTTCTTTTCTTTGTAGCAGGTACGGCCCGCCGGCCCTTGGTTTTTGGTTTCTAGGGATTACTAATTGATTTGCGTATTTTGTCCATTTCCCGTAATTTGCCCAATTTTATTTGTTAGGGTTCCTGCAAGTTTTCAGTATTGCCCATAATTCACAGCTTGGGTTTTGCCCGATAAATATTTTTCTTTGATGGCTCTTTGACTGAAGTTGACTTTTCCGGCATTCATGACTAGGGCTCCCACGACAGCACGGTTTCCCTAAAAATGCACTAGGCAACCATATATTAGTAAAACCAACTCTGTGCATGGTAGGATTTTAGCACGGCTATGCTAGCTATTTTTACAACGGGCCAAAAAGTCGTAAGACTTTATCATAGGCCCTTTCTAAGGCCGCAAACTTTTCTCTAGCCTCATTTAGGATGGACTGGGACCCATTTCTAGGTGGACCGACACTCTTGGCCCGGTCTTACAAAACTTGACCACAAAATATATATATTTTACGGTTTTTTCAAAAGTCAGTTTCTTTCTTTTAAACTGTGTCTAGCCACTTTAGGGGCGGGCTGGGACCCAGTTCTAAGACAGATTTGTGCCGATTTTCCTCTAATAATCGGGTTTTACATGCCGATTTTTTCTAGTTTTGTGAATTTAAACTTCAATATTAGCCCGATTTTTCGTGCGGAAATATCGGCTAACATTGGCGACTACCATTGGGTAGTATGGTCCCCATATGACAGACCCAGAGTCTCTGGTTTCGCAGACCAGCTCCCGGCGATGGATCAAGTTTAGTGGGCTCAACGCCCTTGCTAGGTGATGCTAACCACAGTGAATTTATGGGATGTCTTTAACAGCTTCCTACCCAAAGGCCATCGATTTAGCCTTTAGGATCCATCTGCAACCGGATTGGATTTAACCACAGCATCTTTGAACAATTTGGTGTCTCCATACCTACAAAAACCCACCTGTGACCTACATGGCAAATGCTCCCAATTCCATGAAATGTAAGGCAATGCCCACTTTCGGACCCATGCATGGAGGGATATGCAAATGCAAATCTCAGGATTGGAGATAGGATGATATGGATGCACGTCAATAGTATTGTGTCTAACACCGTGTCATTGATGTGTGTGTGAATGCACACACGATGAGGCTTTGATGTCCCAACTCTGAAATCGGTCCAGACTGGTGATTACCAACTCTTCTTTTTTCTTTTTAGACATTCAACGTATAGTCTCTAAAAATTGATTCGACGGGGAATAACCATTTCTCCTCTCTGTACTGACTCTTCTCTCAAGCCCTATATTCTGACAGTAATCCATGTAGGACAACTTACTGTCCTAAGATCCAATACACCAAACAGTATGAAGCATTGGTTTTCCGCTAGTCTATGGAATCAATTAGGAAAATCGTCCTCCCCTCTTATGGATGTGCGAGGCGTCACTCATTCTCACAAATTGGTTTGAGATCTGATAGATACAGTTGAAGTCTTCTTCTTTTTTCTGTTTTCTCTTTTACTTTTCTCTCAATCTTTCTTTCTGTCTCTTTTTCTGTTTTAGTAGGGACCTTATGAAAGATGGTTTCCGGTCAATGGAGATGAAGTAGAATCTTCTCAGTTGTCTGGTATCAGTAGGTGGACAAACTGATTCAAATGTAGACATTCGTTGTAGATCATCCCTCCCATCTGATCTGACTTTATGTACAAAGCATAAATATCCTTCAACAATTGTCTCAAGTGGTTCACTACTCAGAGAAGTAGTGACGTTCCAAGCTTGTTATCTCATTGCATGTAACCATCATGTGGAGACTCTTGTTCTTTTTTTCTTATTAGTCACGTCCAGAAATTCTCCAATTGTCTAGTCAATCATGCCTTATCTATTGGGCAATGGAGTCACTCCCCACCCACTGCACTATTTCTATTTCCAACTTTTTCACTCTTACCCTCCCTTTTATGCTTCTGATCAAACACTCATGCCCATGGGAGAAAATATGTTATGCCCTATTCAGCTCAGAGTATATGCAGAATGCAGGGGTATGGATGCATGAGACGGTCTTGCAATCAAATGACCAAGCACATTGTGCCTACATGATGCGAGTGCAGCGTGAGTGAATGTAGTCGACTCATCTGTGATATTTGTAGATCACAGTTTTTAGTGCGGATCCCACATGCAGTAACAACAAATCCCATATTGAAACAATTTTGTTTTTTTTTTTCTAGTGGTATTTTAAAACAAGATAGAATGTTGACCTACAAATAAAAAAAATACTATAAAACCAAAGCGGCAAAGTAGTCAAACTTACCACCCCTCGACTCCCCCATGTGAAATCAGAAATAAGGGTGTATTGTTGTCACCTTATCACATCTATCCAACATCCACCTTGTTGTCTAGGTATTCATCTTCTATGGTAGGTCTATCATGACATATGGAATAGGAAGCTAAACTATTCAGGTCTCTCAACTGATATGGGTGATTTTGGGGTATGTTTGAATACCATGGTAGAAATGGAAGATCTGCGCCTACCACATCGAATATCATTCCCATATCATAGGGTTTATCCATGGTTGGAGGTATAGTATTTCTTATTTCCTCTCTAATTTCTAGTTCAGGCCCCTTGTTCTCAATATCTTCTTCAGAGACATATCTTGGCATGCCTCCTTCCCAATGGAATATATTCATCAATACCTCTTGGGTTTCTTGGATACGGTTTTGGTACCCATCCTCGTTAGTATGCATCAATCTACTCTTGTTCGCCACATTCTTATGATCTTCGAATAGGTTATGTATATCATATGACTCCTCTTGATTAATGTCATCAGAGATAGGTAGTTTAATAACTTCACTTTCTAGAATTGTTGGAGTTGGATCTAGGGAGTGGTACTAGTGGGTTAGCACATATTGGTTCCTCTGCATTGCTATCGTCGTCCTCGCCAGGAGGTACAACTTGATCCGCCTGATTGCTAAATATCGTTGGTAATGCCTCTTCAGACTTAGTGGCCTTCCCAAGACTCACCTGCCGATTACAACCTTCCATCCACTCTTTCCTAGGTGGGTCTGTCCGTAACTCGCTTCGGGTTGCCGTCAGCATGCTTGCCCTAGTCCCCTCAGGGATGAGTGTTCCTATTGGGTGTGTCGGGGGACTATTGTCATTGGTCTCAACTCGTCTATCCTAAGATGTATTCTCATGATATCTAGATCACAGGTCCATATTCTTACTAGTCTGGGCTTCCTGATTGGCTAGCCCATAATGGTGTAAATTTGACCCACTCCCCTATGTCCCTCCATAATCCTCCACAAAGTTAGGTAGTAACTCAACGCTACTAGGCATTCTCTCTTCCTCAACATATTCTGCTTTGAAAAACTTTGAGGGTCCAGTCCTCTCATAGGTGTCATGTGGTAGTCCTGTATGATGTAATTCTCTCATTCTTGGCAACTCGCGCCCTAGTGTCTGTCGGCTACTATCTAGCATCAGATTTCTCATGGCCTGACATTCACGTGTGGTGATGTGTGCTTCCTCTACAATCGTGGCTCTAGATATCGCCTCTTCCAATGATGAGACTCTAGATTGGCGTACCACTAGCTAGATATTACTCGACAGTTCTCTCAAAAAGCTATCAAGTAGTAGTTGCGGAGGTAATTCCATTGTAAAACTCAGGTCTAGTTGGTGCACTAATCCTTCGAATCGTCTAGCATACTGATATAGAGTTTCTGTAGATGTTTGTTGTATGGTAGCTAGGGAAAATATCAGACTATCTAGATTATAAGTGCCTCTGAATTCTCTAAAGAATTCCTGATAGTACTCCTCAAGTGTGCTGATAGAAACTCTAGGTAGAGTATGGTACCATCTCCTGGTTGTTCCGACCAAAGTAGTGGTGAACAACATCATCTGATGCGCAGGACTCACCCTATTCACGAGCATTAGTGTTTCAAAATTCTCGACATGCTCATGGGCATCTTTGTCCTCATTCCCGTGAAATTGCGATAGGAGACCTACTATTTCATGTATCTCCCCAGTGTCATTTGGGACAATTATTGGCTCAGTCACCCTCCTTACTCTCAAAGTGATAGGCATAAGGCTAGGTGCTGGCACAGTCGGGTGAGCTATGGGCAAATCATCATTCTCATCTAAAATTTCTTCCACAACAATCTTCTTGTCATGGTTGGTCTCGATCGAATTTAAGTTCAATTCGATCTTACTCTCTGCCATTGACACAAATCTTGGGTCCTCCCTTATGACTTCTTTCTCAAGTCCTTCATCTGAATTTGATTGAACTTTGCTTTCAGACGTGGCTTTCCACTTAGATACTATGTCCTCCTCCTCTAAAGTTGGCTCAATTTCATTTTCTGACATGGTCTCCCACTCTGATCCATCACTATAACTCTCAACTAAATTAAGCATCTCCTCCTCACTGTCATAATGTGTTGAGGGCTCACCTATCTCTACTTCTGGCTGGCGGTCATCCGTGTGGGTATCTGATTGTGTTTCCCATTCTTGTAGTGATAGTGCTATTGTTATTTCTAGATCATTGGTGTTATCCTCATGATTTTCAAGGAAAGTTATGTTCGTGAGCTCTTGTGGTGGCTGTTCCTGAGTGTCAACTACTTTTGGGAATATGGGAGGTGCATCTTGTGCTAAACTCCTGCTATCTATGGCTAGACGTGGTTCTCTAGGAATAGCTAGCATTTTAGCACGGCTATGCTAGCTATTCCAAGAAGCTGAGGAGAACAAAACTTAAACAACAGTTGAATCAGATTAATCTTGATCAAAAGAAACTCTCTGGAGCAATGATAGTTGGATCCCCTCCTATGAAGCCCAAAGTGATCCAAAAGTAATAGATCAAAAGGAGGAGCTGCAAAGAAGATAAAGACAACAGTGAGCTTGCAGGACAAAGTGAACAAGTAGCGGTCAAAGCTCAACATTTCAAGGGTCCAAGGCTGCAACTGTAGAACTATCAGTTCCTTCACCCTTTCACCAAGCCTTCATTATGTTTCCTTACCGTTACCAAACCGTCTATCCAAATTTGTTCCTACCACCAATTTTTTGATGACGAGTCCATCCCCTTGAGACTGATAATCGAAGTTTATGCAACCTGCAAATCGAAGGTTTTCCTTGAGACTGGAACTTCAACTGAGAGAAGAACCACGAAAATGCCTAGAAGCAAAATGGAGGATACAGACCTCTCAAAAGCTAGTGTCTGCCAAGAAAATAGAGATGAAACTATGAATGGCAGATACAAGTGATATGAGAAAAAGACACGCAGGAAGCACTCAGGCATGCAAGTTGTGAAGCTAATGGGGACTCTCCAATTTTGAGAATGTCAACCACTTGCAGTAATAAGACATTCTGATTACATTGCGTCAAATTGCGAAAGCAGGTTTTGATAAAGAATGGCAACAATAAACACTTGGTTTTACGCAAGCGAACGAGGATCTACACTTTTCCAAGTGCTGATCGAAGATGGCGATGCGGAAGCGGAGCGACATCATTCAATATGAGTTGTAGTGGGTCCTGCAACACATTAGGGGTTGGATGATGTTGGCTGATTCTGACGAATCTCCAAGATACTCGGCCAGAGCTAACCAAGAGCACCTCTCACCTTAGA
The DNA here is from genome assembly GCA_029204225.1 of Diphasiastrum complanatum. Lineage (NCBI taxonomy): Eukaryota > Viridiplantae > Streptophyta > Lycopodiopsida > Lycopodiales > Lycopodiaceae > Diphasiastrum > Diphasiastrum complanatum. Next base: position 15,007,957 of record CM055104.1, on the reverse strand, counting down.
CCGAGGAGGTCTCTGAGAAGATGAGACGAACGAAGACTGAGAGCCGAGTATGAGAGCCGAGAAATACTAGTTAGTAATGAAGCAAGAACTGTGTAAGCCTCATGGTGAATCCCAGAAGATGGAATGACCATGTAGGAACTATGAGAGGATACTCAGATTGGTCACTCTTGCACTGGAGCACATGCATAAACGACCACAATCAGTCAATCATTGTCAAGAATTAGATATACAACATCAAGCATTCACCATAAGCAATCACCACAAGAAGGCGGAAGAAGAACACGCACTGTCACACTATCACTCTAACACATACAGAATGTAAAATGTAAAAATAAACTCTGAACCCTGATAGAGAGAGAAAACCTATGAGTAGACTAATAGACTAGCCTACGGCTATTGACAGCTGGTTACAACTGTCAACATTAATGTGCATCGTAAACAGTAACAATGAAGTTTATCATTGATTTCTAACACTCTCCCTCAATGATAAAATTACATTTTTCTATCCCTTATAGAGTACAAAACCTCTCAAATTTACATCTACTTAATGACTTAGTAAAAATATCTGCCTTTTGATCTTCAGATTTACAAAAAACAAGATCAATGGCTCCATCAAGAATTTTTTTTCGAACAAAATGGTAGCGTATTTCGATGTGCTTGGTTCGAGCATGTAAAACTGGAATTTTGACAAGGTGAATGCAACTTTGATTATCGCAAGATATAGTAGTCGCATCCACCTGTGGTTGACCTAAATCCACAAGCAATCTTTGTAACCATACCGCTTCTTCTGTAGCATTGTTGAGTGCTCGATAATCAGCTTCTGTCGATGATAGGGCTACTGTAGGTTGCTTTTTGCTGCTCCATGAAATTGCAACTGTACCATAACTGAATGTATGACCACTTGTAGATCTTCTGTCATCAATATTACCTGCCCAATCGGCATCTGTATAACCTACCAACATTGGCGTTTCAGACTGATCATACTTCAAACCAAAATTCAATGTCCCTCGATTGTATCTGAGAATACGTTTAGCAGACTTCTAGTGTGCTTGACCAGAATCTTGCATAAATTGACTAACAACACCATCATAAGAAATATCAGGTCGTGTGTGTGTCAAATAAATCAAACTACCCACCAGCTGTCTATACAAATAAGCATCCACTTTCTCATATTCATCATATGCAGTAAGCTTCATGTTGACATCCATAGGTGTACTCAAAGGCTTACAATCTTGCATATTGAACTTATAAAGCAAATCTCGTGCATATTTGCTTTGTGTAAGAAAGACCATGCTTTCCTTTTGCCATACTTCAATGCCAAGACAATAGTGCATCAATCCTAGATCACTCATGTCAAAAGCTTTGGAAAGATCTGATTTCATTTCATCAATTAAGCTCTCATTACTTCCTGTAATAATCAAATCATCCACGTACAACACAATGAACACTATATCTGAATCTTGCCTTAGAATGTAAAGATTAGGATCAACATCACTCTTTGTCATTCCCCTTTGCTTGAAGTGTTCATCAATGCAAGAGTACCACGCCCGTGGTGCTTGCTTCAATCCATAAATGGCTTTGTTGAGCTTACAAATGAGATGCTCTCTCCCTGGCTCAACAAATCCTTGAGGTTGTACTAAGTACACCTCTTCATCCAACACTCCATTAAGAAAAGAAGATTTAACGTCCATTTGTTGGATCTTCCAACCATAGAAAGCATAAATAGCAATGATAGAACGTATAGTTACCATCTTAGCTACGGGTGCGAAGGTTTCTTCAAAATCAATACCTTCTTGTTGCTCAAATCCTCTCGCATCCAACCGTGCTTTATACTTGTTGAGTTGCCCATCAGCTCCATATTTGATCTTTTATATCCATTTGCAAGTGATAGGCGTCTTACCATCAGGTAGCTCAACCAAGTTTCACGCCCTATTTTTCGATATAGCTTCCATTTCTGTTTCCATAGCTTCATGCCACTCCTTGTACTCCTTTGCTTTATCAAAAGTTTTTGGTTCCTGAGCCTTGAGCATAGAACCCATTAGGGCTAGATTCATCTCTAATCTTGCAGGAGGTTTTCGATTTTTACTTGATCTTCTAAGCTCACCCAACTCACTTGATTCGGGAGTATCTCCCTTATTAGCATCACTTGTTACTGACAAGTACCACTTAGGCACTCTCCTAGGAATCCCATTATTGACCCTGTCTTTTTCCATTGGCTCTTCCATATCGACACCAACTTCTTTCTTCACTTGCACTTTATCTTTATCATCAAAGGAATCAATTGTCAATTTGATTTGGTCATTTTGACCCATCTCATCAAAAGTAGCACCTCTGAAAATCACGATCTTTTGTGCATCTGTGTCATACATCTTGTATGCCTTGGCTCTTTCATCATATTCAAGAAAAATACACTTAACAGCTTTTGCATCCAGCTTCTTTCGTTTTTCATCAAGTACATGAGCGTAAGCATCACAACCAAATATTCGTAAATGAGAAACATTAGGTTTCTTTCCAGTAAAAGCTTCGTAAGGTGTCTTACCCTCCACGGACTTCATAGGACACCGATTCAATATATGAGTAGCTGTGTTGCATGCTTCTGCCCAAAAAGTATTTGGCAAACTCTTGCTTTTAAGCATTGCCCTAGCCATCTCCACAATGGATCTGTTTTTCCGTTCTGCAACTCCGTTCTGTTGTGGTGAGTAGGGTGTAGTGGTTTGTCTCTTGATCCCCTGATCCTTGCAGAAATTTATAAACTCTGTTGAAAAATACTCACCATCACCATCTGATCTGAGGGTCTTAACATAACAACTTGTTTGTTTTTCAACTAGAGCCTTGAACTCCCTTAGCTTGGCAAAAGCATCAAATTTCTTGCTTATGAAATAAATTCAGATATGTCTACTATAGTCATCAATGAATGTGATGAAATAGTAACAACCACTAATGGACCTAGTTTGTATTGGTCCACACAGATCACTATGAACAAGATCAAGAATGCCATTGGCTCTTCTTGCTCCATCTCTGGGAAATCTCTCTCTATGTTGTTTTTCCAAAATGCAACCCTCACAAATTTTTCCTTCAGAGGAGATATCAGACAATCCAACAACTAGATTACCTCTTTTAAGGATTTGCAAGCTTTGAGCATTAATATGACCAAACCTTTGATGCCAAAGATCACTTCGACTATCAACAGTGCTTACCATAGCTTGAGTAAAAGATCTCAAATTAGTAGAGTCGATTCTCGTTGACTCTAGCTCCTGTAGCAATCACTTTGTAGTGATTCTTGATGTCTTTGACAAGACATTTGTCACTGTCAAACTCAACCTTGAGTTGTTGATCAGCCATCATTCCAACAGATAGTAGATTGTTAGCTAAGCTAGGTACATATTGCACATTGCTTATATGCTCAATTTTCCCGTTGGCTAACTTCACTAGTACCACTCCAACTCCTTTAACAGATAGCAATTTGCCATCAGCTTGTCCAACTTCATCACCATTGTCAGTTTTCTTGAGTTCTGAAAACCACTCTTTCCTTGAAGTCATGTGCTTGGATGCACCACTATCAATGTACCAAGTATCCTTGGCTTCATCACTTGTCATTAATGCTGTAATGAACAATTTTGAACTCTCACCTGTATCATGTTCATATTGATCATCATTGTATTGATGTTGATCAGTATAATTGTCTTCATAATAATAGTCATCAAATTGATGTTGATCAACATAATTTCCCGCTTGTCATTTGTCTTTTCTTTGTTCCATCTCCTTCTGTTTCTTGAAGCATTCACGCTCCCAGTGACCAGGTTTGTTGCAGTACCTACAATTTCCAGGTTTATTTTGTCTTGAATAGCTACGTCCTTGACCTCAATCTTGATTCCAATTACCTCGATTCGGACTATCATTGACTTGCTCATGAAATTGTTGAAATGATCCTCGGCTTGAGTTTCCTCCTCTCGATTGATACTTTCCACGGCCAAATCTTCCACCTCATCCTCTAACTGCAAGAGCTTGATCATAGCTCCTGTTACGATGATTCAAGTTCTCTTGACGTTGCTCTTCTTGCAAAAGCAATCCACCTAGTCTTCATAGGTTGGAAGATTTTCTCTTCTGGCTATACTCGTCACAAACATCTGATGTGACTCACTCAGACTATTCAATGTCAATTGCACGATCTCACGATCTTGTACTCGCTCTCCAACTGCTGCTAATTGGTCACAGATCTCTTTGATCTTCAGTATGTGATCGACAATAGTTGCACCATCATCCATCCGCAATGTATCCAACTTTGTCTTTAAAAGTAGTATTCGAGATGTATTTGTCATTTCAAACAATGCCTTCAATGTATCCCACACTTCTTTTAGTCCTTCTGAATCTGAAATATAGGGAATAATTGCATCTCTAACTGATAAGTTGATGACATTTTGGGCTTTCCGTCTTCTCCTATCAAATGCCCGCTGATATTCTTCAATCACTAGCCTTGTCTCTTCACCTGTCACGATCTCCCATAGCTCCTTTTCCATCAAAATGTTCTTCAGTTTGAATTTCCAAACTGCATAGTTGCCGACACCTTCCAATTTGCTTGACTCATTAAGAACACTTTCGCTTAGAGTTGCCATTACTGGATAGATGAGTCTGGATCACAAAATTTATTCACACCACAGAACTGTAAATTTTTTGTTGTACACCTGATATCGGTACGACGTGCGAGTGCACGACTGCTCAAAATTCTCTTTACCTCTGGCGCGTCGCTCCAATATTGGTACTGATATGTGATATCGGTATGACGCGTGGATGTACGACTGCTCAAGATTTTTCCTACCTCTGGTGCGTCGATCCAATATTGGTACGGAAAAGATTAAAAATAGAGAGAATATAAGAACTTTTAGAGGGAATATTCTAGATTCTCCACTTCGGCACGGCGGCTACGCCGCCTCCTCTTTGCAAATATTTCGAAATGTGTGATTGTTCAAAAGACAGAGATCAGTAATGTGAAAAGTATGAAGCCTTCTAACTCTGAATAGTAGTACTAGACACTGTCTAGTGTGATTTGTGATACTCCAGATAGACAAATGAGAGATTTCTTGGCAAACCTCTCACACAAATATCACTTTCCACAATAACTAGAAAGTATTGTAAAAATCTCTCCCACTCAACAAATTTTCAATCTGTTTGATGCTGCCCTGGCCTTTCTGATGCCTCCGGGACTGTGCTTTTGTTCCCCACTGATGATTCTAAGCTCCAACCCTACAAAATACACCAAAGAAGAATTTCTTCCAGCCGTTTTTGTCTCTTCAAGTTTTCACCTCCCGTGAAGGACTTCCTCACTTCGTTGCGGAGCCTGTGACAAGTTGTACAGGCACGCAGGACTATCGCTGCTCTGATACCATGTCAAGAATTAGATATGCAACATCAAGCATTCACCATAAGCAATCACCACAAGAAGGTGGAAGAAGAACACGCACTGTCACACTATCACTCTAACACATACAGAATGTAAAATATACAAATAAACCCTGAACCTTGATAGAGAGAGAAAACCTACGAGTAGACTAATAGACTAGCCTACGGCTATTGACAGCTGGTCACAACTGTCAACATTAATATGCATCGTAAACAGTAAAAATGAAGTTTATCATTGATTTCTAACAATCATGCTTGCCAAAACGTTCAACCATTAGATCAGCGTGCAAAACCGTTGAACAATGACTGAAATCCTACTCTAATGCTGCAGAAATGAGTTTGAAATCAGATCCTAAACATACTACACTTGCATTAATACACAGAAGTGAAACAAGAAACTAATCTAGCAACATTTTAGAAGTCCAAGAATCAAGAAACCAACCAGTCTTTTGATTATTGGACATCCCAAGAACATCAAAAATAGGGTTGTAAGCGAATATGCAAGAATTACGTCACAAACCCAACCTATTTAGTTTACCTGAATGCTGATTCCTACATTAATCCACAAACAAGAAATGAAATCTTATCCACTCTAGGAAAGCTAGAAAACTAACCCACTCTACTATCCACAACCACACACAAAGGACGGAAGGACATGATCATAGGAGCATCACTCAAGAAAACCGCCATGATCAAGGAGCTTACTGTTGTATCAAATTCATGGAGTCTCTTCTCATCTAGACATGGAGTAGATACAATACATAAAAAAAACTCCTCTTCCCGAAGAGGGTGTCTCTTAAATAAGTAAGAGAGCTCCTTAGGTAGCATCCTAGTGGCATTTTCACATTACACAAATTACAAGTGGAATAATGCTCTCCACTAGAGGTCACCATCAAAAGGTGGCTCACTCTACTTTCGTTAAGAGGGATCTACTTGCATTTATTACATTAGCCTTGAAATAAAATGGCCCACCGTATCTGCTGACAGGCATAACACCAGCATAAACTATAAGCAAAAGTAAAAAAGACAAGAACCAAAAGCCAACAGATCCTCTGGAGCAGGGGATCTCTGTCAACATAGGTTTGGATGCAGCATCATTTCAGATGGCTGGAGTGATACAAGGAAATGCTACATTTTGAATATATTGGTGTCTTCCTATATGGGCACTATGTTTTTGAGAGCCATTGATGCCTCTAATGCAGGCACAGCTGTCACCGGAGAGTATATCTTTGGCCACATTCGGAGAGCCATTGAGGATGTGGGGCCAGCCAATGTTGTGCAGATATAATAACTTGAGGTTACTTGAATGTTATGAATTATAATTTGTAACTTGAAACTTGCGTCCACTCTCAAGTCCCAAATCATGATTTGCACATAACATGCACGATGCATGTGCCATGTTGCATCAATGTCCATTGTCAAATGATCATGAATCATGATTTGTAGTTAGTAATGTTATAACTTATTACTATTGTGAGTTGTGACTTGTAAGTTGTGTGTATGTCATTGTGTATGAGTAATGAATCATGTTGAGTCATGACTTGCGACTCATCACTCACATAGATGATAGATGATAGACTTTTAATCTGTACTGTGTATTTACTGTTTCGAAATTTGAATTTTGTACAGGTTGTGACTCACAATGCATCTAATTGCATTGCAATGGAGAGGCTTGTCCATGAGGCCTATCCCCACATTTTTTGGATGCCCCATGCTGCACATTGTTGGACCTCCTATTTGAGGATATAGCGAAGTTGCCTTGGATCAAGGAGGTGGTTGACACAGCATGATTCCTGGTGAGGTTTGTTGAGTATGTATAGGGCTCATTCACAACTCGAGGTTTTGAGGCCTGCCTCCAAAAGGTATTTGAGTAACTACATACTCATCCAGATTCCGACCTCTAACCTCTAAGTCGTTACTGCTTAATCACTAATAGCATTTTGCAAATATTGCACAACGAATCATGATTTTTGATAGAAATTAATAATCGAGATTTGATTATGAGTCGTGACTTGTCAATGTGTCATTGTGTAGGTTTGCCTACATGTTTATTGTCTCGAAGCGCTTGTTGAAAGTGCATGGAAGCTTGAGGCAGATGGTCATCTCAAATCATTTGAATGGATTGGCGACCATCACGAGTTCCCAGGGGGAGGAGATTTGAGTGTATCGTGCTAGGTACATCTTTCTGGGGTACGTCGTGGACTATAGTACAATAATTGAGAATCAAAGGTAGACTAAATCTTGCTTCTAATTTCTAATTTCTTGGTGACTACCAAGGCCCAAGTTCCAACTGGGCCCTGAATAGAGTCCAAATGCAGTGTGCACCAATTCCAATTTTCCAAAATGAGCTGGATATGTCACTATAAAAGTTTCTTTACTTGATTCTGGCACAAACGAGCAAAACAAAAATTCAGGTGTATGAATCGGCTGACTCGAACCTGTCCAGCCGATTCAAATCGGTCCATGAAACATTGATTGCATGCTTAAAATTATTCCAATAAACTTGTAATTGTGTAGGCAAATTAACAATATGATAGTCTTGTGCAAGACCAAAAACGTTGCTTAACTCATTGCTAAAATGCCATTAAAATTTAGTAAGCCAATAATTGTAGTAAGCCACTTGAATAACCATTGGAAAAAATAAAAAACAATATGGGCTTTAGAGCACGGGCCGCGCGTGGGAGGGGTTTGGCCTCGGTGCGTGCTCAGGTGCCCGCCAAAATTGGGGCGTGAGAGATTTTGGCGGGCGACGTCTGAAAGCGGGCCCCCGCGGGGCCGGCACCGGGCACTCAGGCTCACACACATACACTCAAGGAGTTGGGTGGGTTTTTCTATATATCCCCTCCCAGTTCCCTTGCAAGATTGCTTATGGGATAAAAACTGGCTGCCTGAACATGTGGCATCCGGACAACCAGTTTTTAAAAAAATAAAAAATAAAAAACATGTGGTCAGGAGGGCACCGTAGCCAAATGGCCAAGATGCGAGGATGCAAGCCCCAACCCCGCGCGCGCGATTTCCCTCCTTCAGCCCATCGGGCCACCTCATTGTACACAACCGGAGCTGCCCGAGCAGAAGAGGAGAAGGGTATGCAACGGGGAAGAGAGAGAGGGAGAGAGAGATGTGTTGCACGTTGGCCGCGAGAGGGGGGGGGGGGGGGGGGGGGGGGGGAGGCGCGACTGCACCCAGCAGCACGCCACCAAATCTCTATCCTTCAGCTGTTTGCAGGCTGTTATGTATGCAAGAGATGGACTTCCACAAACCAGAAAAACAGCTGGATCAGGACTTTGCTTCATCTTGAAGTTGTATTTGTTTCTTTGCTGTCCTTAACCATTATTTACAGTTATGAACAAGTTTTTTGTTTGCAGCAGGGCTCAAAAAAAGCAGCCCATGATCTGTGGGGTTCAGATTGCAGTAGATTTATCTATTCAATAATTTCCATTCAAGAAACTGTATGTAAGTGTTTCTTTTGTGTGTCTTGCAGGTTAGAAAACAAGCTTACTTAGATTTCACTCTGTTTGAAACAAAAACGTGTTCTGCAGTGAAAACTACTGTTTAAAAGGAATCACTTTGATGTTAACTGAGAAGCATTGCTTTAAGTAGGGTGTAGGAACTCGTTTTCATAAAAAACACATAAAACAGATGTTTCCAACCACACCATAGTTAATTTCTCTCAATTACATCCTTCACCATACAGCTTTTAATGGGAAAGCAGTGAAGCAACTGGCTATTTTGCTGCCGAAAAAGTGTAAATTTTTTTGACAGAGCAAAGAACAGCTTGTTTTAAGACTTTTCACAAACAAGAAACTTCCATGCTATACTCATGCAAAATTTAAACATACCAACCCACTAATCAACGATCAAGTTGACTGAAATCACTTATTTACAGCAAACTATCAAACAAGTTTGAATAATTGCAAGTGATTATAAGAAGCCTCCCAAGAAAAAAAACCCAGCATTTAACATCTTATACAAAAGCAAAAAAAAAATTCATTTGCTTTTCACTAGAGCACTCAAGAACTATGGCTGTTTTTATAAGGGTAAAAAATTTCAGTTTCAACACAAGCTGAAATTTGCCTATCGTCAAAAATCTATCAGCAAAGGAAATTGCAAAAAACTTAATGCAAAGAGTGAATCAAAATTCCTTTCAAACTCACTTTTCAAGAGCATGCCATAACAAACCAATTGCAACCTTGGTAGTGCACATACCGTACAATCTATTCCCCTCTAAACACCGTGAATCTACGGAAAGTTCACGGAAAGAGACTTGAATCACGCACCAAGCTTTCGCACCACTCTTTTGCTTCAAAAAGTGCAAGAATCAAGGCCCCAACCCGATGATCCGCTTCCTACTTTTTGGCTCCCCCCTGAGTACTCTCCTATAGCAAATCCACTCAGTTTTGGCTCTAATACCACTATAAAGTCGTCACTTAAGGATTTGAAACTAAACAAAACAAGTAACACAAAGGAATTGGATGGTGAACAAACTGACCCAACCAAACCTAGGTCATACGGATCTAGCCCCCAAGTTATGTATCAATATATCACAAGGGAAGGAGGAATCACACCAACAACATGTAACTACCAATCACACAATCAAGCATACACTAGTGAGAGCCCAATGAAAATACTTATACCCTCCAAGGCCCATGCACCTTGGGATTGACACCATTTTGCTAGGTGACTCCCATATCACGCTCTTCCCTGACATTCTAGCATGTCTACAGGTTAGCGGTTCTATGTAAGATATGGACGATGCAAAATCAGCAAGTTTTTGAGAGATTTGCATCCTCTCTCTTGATTTTTGCTTGTTTCCGCTTTGCTATTTTCTTTTTGCATAATTCCCAGTGCTTAGTTTGTATAGTTTGCCCATCAGGGCAATTTAACTCATCTTGGGCCCTGGGTTGCCATCCCTTTTTGTACTTGTACATTTGTGGAAATATACTACTATCCTTAAGTTTTGCAAAAAACAAAATTGTAGATTATAAGTAGGCAAACATCAAAGGAGCATAATTGTGAAGCGCCTATGGACAAACCTTAGAATCTACACTATTGTTGTAATATTTTCCAATATAAATATAGCTGATATCTTATTGACAAATCTATGGAATTAAAGGACAGTTTCTGCCACTTTTGTAGGACGTGGTGCACAGCCTTTGGAAAAGTCATGGCACGGCTTCTGCTGGTGCAGGGGAAATTTGTTGAGAGCGTAACAAGGAGCAGGATGGATCCAAGTGCAGGGGAAATTTGTTGAGAGCGTGACAAGGAGCGGGATGGATCCAACCGATGGTTGTTAGACGCCATCGGATCTACTAATAACAAGCTTAAACAGACCCTACAATCTACACTGTTGCTGATAATGTTTTCCCATTTCCTAATATCTTTTTGAAAGATCTATGGTTGTGGTATGAGAGTGAGGTCACCACCACCCTCTTCAAGCAATTGCACATCAACATCAAAAAACTGCTTAGAAGGAGCTTTTATGCATGAGGTCAAAACTGACTCCTTTGTAAGGAGCAAGAAGGAGAAACAAGAGCAGCATCCTTTGTAACAAGGAAGAGAGACACACCTAAAATCAAAACGGCATAGAATGTGTTGCAGCCTAAAACCCAAAAACCCCTGACCTTTTTCTCTGCTTATCCTCGTATGTGAGTTTGATTGCAATAGACCCCATGATGTCAAGAGGAGGAAAGGAGGTCTTCCCCAAAAAAATGCTTGTCAATTGCATTCCAGAAAGAGTCGATCAGCATGACTATGCAGTACATTTAAGGAATTCATACTTCTAAACTGAAAATTTCCATCAAATCAATAACGCAAATTTGATCTGATTATATCTTGCCTGCCTAAATATGTTGTTTGGTAAGTAACAATTTGACCTGATCAGGTTATGTGTGAGTAAGTGAGAGAGAGAGAATGTGTGTCTGTGTGTGTTATAGGATCAATTAGTGAAGTTACGGAGGGCAGCTCCAGCCTCGGCTCCTTTGGCAGCCGCAGATGGTTCCACCTTAGGACTAGGGGCTACTGTTGGCCTTGTCAGCTGAGATGGCAGCTTAGCAATGCCTTTCAAATAGAATGTGTAGAATAGCTTTACAGGAAAGATGATCTGATGCAGCTTCACTTGTCCATGGGCTCCCTTGAAGATCCCTGAACCACCCGTGATGGTTAGGAAGGAGTCTTCATATGTCAGATACGGTCCCTGCTAGTTCACAATACCCCACAAGTAACTGTGAGTAGTGACGTAGTTCCATTACCACATACCGTTTGACGATGCATATGATTACACAGAAACACATGGGTATGCGTTAGCACGGGTATTGTTTGCACAAGTGCCTAATCAGATCGCAGCCAGCAGCCGAATTGTAGAGTCAACTGGACTACATCCATCAAGTGTGCATATCACACGATCAGATCTGTTGATGAGTGAAGTTGTGTGACAAATTGAGGCTAACGCCAAAAATTGATGTAAATGCTAATTATGTACAATAGAAAAGCCGATAACATGCAGCCCAGGATGAGGAAGCATGTTACCTGCACCGAAATATGTCCATAGTCTCCGAAGTAGAAGCTGTACATGGCTTCATAACGATCGCCATTCTTCTCAGCGTTGTGCTCGATCAAAATACACACCCCTGCTGTGATCCCCAGTCGTGTTCGAAGAGATCCATCGTACAACTGCTCACTTTAAGTTAGAAATTAGAATGAAGACGGCAAGAAGCACCTAGAGCCAGAAAAGGAAAGGAAAGAAAAAATGAATGGATCCGAGTACCTTGTTGCTGAAAGGTACAATATCACCAAGTGCATTGACCGGCTGCTGTGTGATCGGATCCTTGGCATCGCTGAATCTGAGATATTTAGGGCTTCCCCTATCCAACTCGTTCATCTCATACACAGATAACTCCTGAACTCCTGCTATTTTCTCTGATCACCACAGCAAAGAGTAAAGCGCATGCGAGGATCCTCGTACAAACAAGGCAGAGAGAGAGAGAGAGAGAGAGAGAGAACCTGCCAGCACGTGAAGTAGCTGCTGAGCCCATGTCTCATTATTGCTGCTTGACGCTGCTGCCGGGGAGAAATTGGAGGGTTGCATTTGCCGATCTACAAGTCCATGAAAACGTCGACTGAGGAACGGAAAGCGAGATCCAGTTTCCACTGAAAGAGAAACATGCTTGCTTGGAGATGATCTTATCTGTCCAGAACAGGGAATTCCCAGCATTCCAACACGGTTTGCAACACTTGTTGCTACAAAGCTGGCCATTTTGACTGCTGGGTTTCGTTTACTACGACTTCAGTATCCTCAGCAAGCATGAAACTCTTCTGTACTATAGTCGAATCAATAAAAACCCTGTGCAAAGGTCAGTAACCGGGGAATACCTGATGAGACAGAGGATTAAGTCTCTCGCTTTTTGTCAATTCCTAGAAGAATGAGCAGAACTTAATAAGAGGACGAAAAATGAGAAAGAAAGATGTCTAATATTCACGATCAACGAGGCAGCAAGGATACCTCACTCCTGAGTCCTCGTCTCTTGCAGCTGGTGTTCAGTATTTACCGGCAAATTACAATAAACAGTGTTCAGTCTTGTCCACCAATACTCCTTAAGCATTCCCTTCAGTATCTACCTACACTAGTAGCAAATTGTCCATTAATACAGTTTGTTTAACTGTTTAGTATCTATCCAGTAATGTCCTAATTCAACTTTTGCAAATTGCACGTGTTACTTGTGCTCAAGCCCATTCATCAAGTGCAGTACCCAAGAGTCTGCTGGCAATTGATAGAGCAAGGCTTCCAAGGGTTACCCAAAAGTATTGAAGCCCATCTCATCTTAGCTCATCCCTTAGATCTTCTTGTTTGCAATTTTCAATGCAAGTCAAACCCTCGTCTTTGAAATGCAAAATTTTCATATGAATGGCAAACTTAAAAGTTGCCCTTCCATTTGAAAGGTAACTTTAACTAGTATTGAATTCAAACACAATAATATGCAAGTCAAACCCTCATCTTTGAAATGCAAAATTTTCATATGAATGGCAAACTTAAAAGTTGCCCTTCCATTTGAAAGGTAACTTTAACTAGTATTGAATTCAAACACAATAATTTTGATGATGAATTTGCATTTTAAATATTTTAGATAATTATTTTGATTTGTGATTTGTGATTAAAAAAAATTTGAATGCCAATAGTTTAATATTTTGTTATTTTATTTTGGTAGAGTATGATATTATGCAATATCTTTATTATGTATAGCAAAAAGTGTGACAAAGAGAGAAAAGAAATCAATGTTTATAATGATGTGAATGTTTTTGCAAGTATTTTTGTGAGATATAGACGTTTGCCCTTCTTCTTTTTTTAATTGTGATTATTTTAACTTGTACAATTGTAATTGCAAATACATGATATTGGATGATATGATAGCTTCTGAAAGCAATGTTGCAATATATTCAAATGATGTTTTGAGCATAAATTACATGGAGACATACTTTTTAGTGATAAGTTATATAGAGACAAACCTTTTAGCAATAAGATATATGGAGACAAACTTTTTAGCGATAAGATAGAAGATATATGAAGATAAACGTTTTAGCGATAAATATCAATTTTTATTGATATAAGTCATAAAAAATTGAATATAATTGTGACAATAATGCAATAAAATTGAAATATAGATTAAATTTAACAAAATTCTATTTGTAAAATTGTATGGTTAATATTTATTCATAATCATTTGTAAGACTTACATAATAAATATTTATAACCACTATAAAATAACAACTTATTTAAAATCTACTCACTAATGATTGTTTAGTTTATGTTACTAAATTAGATGTGTCAAAATCATAACTAGCATAATATTAAATGTTTGTGAACTCAATATAAATTTAATAGCAATTTTGAGGTATAAGCTTATTTAGATTGCCTCTAAATAATGTGATATTTACAACGATAAATAAATAATTAGACAATTATAAGTATTTCAATGTATGTTGATAACTTGTATAAAAATCATAAAATACAATGATAAATATTTTGTTGTCTCAAACGACTTTTGTTGAATAATATTTTGAAATATAGTAAAATTTTAATCTATTTTTTTAGTTATATCTCAAATATTCGAACTAAAAAGTTTCTTGTAACAAAGTTAGCTATCAAAAGAACTTTGTTATATTATAAATAAACATTTGATATAAATTGTAATATTTGATATCAGATGATATATAGAATAATTTAACATAAAAAAATTATAAAAGACATAGAATTATGTGTCATTTGTATTATATCATACTTTGATTTTAATGAAAATAGATTTGAGATATCTAAAAATAAAAATGTCATTCCATCTTGTGCAGTTTGAAACTTATTTATTTAAAGAAAATAGACATAAATTTAATAATATAAATAAACAGTTTAATTTATGCTATATATATATATTTTAAAATCAATATAATTACACTCTAAAATATTATATCCTTTACATGTTTTTGTTTTATAAAAAATTATATAGAATTTTTCTAGTCTATTTGCTCTATTCTTAAAGTTCACAATTTCTAATATTTCCTTTCTAAAGTATTTTTCAAAAGAATAAAAATAGATATATCTTTTAATATATTTTTTGGCGATTTTTGTTTTGTATTGTGATATTCTTTCTTGTAAGTTTTTTGTTTGTCCTATATAGAATCTATTATTTACTAAACATTCTAACTTGTATGTATGTATTTTTTTAATGTCGTTCGTTTTTTTTTTTGTTGAATTTGTTGCAAAAAAACATGTTCATAATCAGTAAATATTTTTAAAGAATATTGCTTTAAGTACTATATATCTAAAAAATTATATTGATGATGATTACCTTGTGAAAATTTACACGTGTGGGAATGCCCTAAGGTGTGAAATTGATCTCCTAAGCAATGCTTTTGCACTTCAGATCAACTCTAGATTGAAATCCAAGACCTATGTCAAAATCCAAGGCAAAGAGGCAAATCTACATGCATACATTCATAACCAAAAGTGTTTCACATGTGTGGAGGCTCATCTTGAAAAAATTAAGGCAAATTAAGCTCCTCTCATCGGATAGAGAGAGAATAGACCATTTTTGCTCTTTGGTATAGAGAGAGAAAATGCACACAAAATTGAGATATCTCCGAATTGACTCAAAAACTCACGTGGATTATTATAGAAATGAAGAGTACATATAGAACTCGTGGAGATCCATGCTTCAATCCTATTGGAACCTTACAACACATCTCTCTCTTATGATTGGACCCTTTGACTTTTGCCACCATATAGGGTGCATCACTCATCAAACCTATGTTGAGATTCTAATCTTCTCCTACTCCTCCCTTCGCCCTCCTTCTACTCTCAAGAATTCTATCTCTCAGAATCAGTCTGCAAAATACACGCAAAGTCGAATCAGGCAGAACTGCAAAGCTATCGACAGCCTACGATCTGACTGAAGGGAACCGTTAAATCAATGTTTATGGAGAAGCACGACTCAAACCGCAAACCGCAAGAATCGCAAACTGCAAGGGAGTTGTTAAAACCCGTAGGTTACCATCTACGAGTACTTGTAGAATCCCATCGACCACCGCAAGTGACCTTTTTACGATCTCCTACAAATGACCAGAGTCAACTCTCCTAAACCATTTTCAAACGTAAGCAGCTTACTTATGGTTATCAACGAAGTCGACCAGCGACGACGATTTACGAGTTCCTACGAAGTCAACTAACAACAGTTGACCCGTCTCATCGTTTAGCTCTGTAAGTTATCACTTACGATTATCAACGAAGGAAGCAAACGATCATCTACAAAGCAAACAATCAACAACTGATCGAACGACCAACAATTGTTCAAACGATTGCGGACAGACTACGGCCACCACGGCCTACATCCTTGCACCATGATGC
The DNA here is from genome assembly GCA_029204225.1 of Diphasiastrum complanatum. Classification (NCBI taxonomy): domain Eukaryota; kingdom Viridiplantae; phylum Streptophyta; class Lycopodiopsida; order Lycopodiales; family Lycopodiaceae; genus Diphasiastrum; species Diphasiastrum complanatum. The sequence goes on along the minus strand of CM055104.1, from coordinate 14,991,672 downwards.
ATACGGAGGATACATTACTCTGTACTTCTCCTCCTTCACGACGCTTCAATAATGGATCTACGGGTCTTGTTTAAATGACTGTTAATCATCTTATAAACCGTAATTACAATAAATCAAAAGACTCTGATAGCTATTAATATGTATCTGAGCGAAGAGAAGACAGAGAGATAGGTGTTGTTGGGCTGAACAATCTGTATGCACAGAGTGATCAAACGACCAAAAAGGTCTTAAGTAACTAGCTCCTTAGAGTTAGTGATTTATACACACACACACACACACACACACACGCACACACACACAGAGAGAGAGATCTAGAACTGTAGCTATTATTTTGAGTCTGTAATTAGGAGCACGCACTTATCAGCGCTATTGTATTGTGTTCCGATTCTCTTTTATATATACAGATTCGCTACTGTTCAATCCTTATGTTCTTGATTGAATGCAATTGCCTCTCTCAATCTCTTGCACACAAAAATGGTTATTAGAGACAAAGGATCGCATGGCTGTCCAAGACGCCTAATGCTTCGCAATCCTACTATTACGGCAGTCTCAAACTCCTACTCTGATAATCCGAAAGGGATAACAAGCTTTTGATTATGTTCCCTAGTCAATCCATGTTCCTGAAATCATAGTTACTGCTATGTTCATTGTTTTTCTTACTGTTGGTAGAGACATCTCGCCTCTCGTGTTATGCTTCTGTCACATCCGCTGCAATTGTAATCAATCATAGACCAAGTAGACTATCGTTCATACACCAACAGAAGTGATATAAAAGCATTGGTTCAGTGGATTACTAGAGTCCAAGTTCTTTTTTTCCAAAAGCTATTCTAAATTGTTTGTGTATAATTTCGATCACTATGGAAGTCACCTCAGAGATCCGCTTGATCAATAAATTCAACGGAGATGACTTCCACATGTGGAAGTTCAAAAGAGGATGATCCTGATTGAAAAGGAGTTATGGGGATACGTTAACGGTTCTATAGCCAGACTGGCAGAACCCAAACAGCTCCCAGCTTGGGAAGCCAAGGATGGCAAGGCTCTTGCCACTGTATCTCTAGACCTTAAAGACACTCATATTGCTCATGTATCCAACTGCACTACTTCCAAGAAAGCATGGAATACACTCACCAGCATCTACGAGACCTCAGATGTCTCGACTCGTCTCTTCTTGAGAAAGAAGATACTAACACTCAAAATGAGTGAAAGCACCTCAGTCAGCCACCATCTGAACGATTTCAAACAATTGATGAACCAACTAGCTGCAATAGGTTCTCCTATATCAGAAGAAGACTCTACCATGTCTCTTCTTGCCAGTCTTCCATCCTCCTACGATAATTTAGTGTTGCTTCTGAGCAATACCCCTACGCTGTCTTTCCAAAAATTTATAGCAAGCTTGTTGCAGGAAGAAGTCAGGAGGAAAAGCTTGTCCACATCTACGAGTACCAAATCCATGGCACTCTATTCAAACAAGCAGCAATCCAAGAAGAAAAGCTTCAAGGATACGAAGACAAAGGCAAAACAGCCAACAACATCACAACCACAACAACAACAACAATATAGTCACTCATCATCCAAGACCAAGCTATTTTGCAGATATTGCAAAAGAACCAACCATGACATCAAGGACTATCGCATCCTCAAGCACAATGAAGAGAAGAAGAAGATGCAATAGCACCAAGAAGGGAACCCGGACGCAGTCAAAGGATCTCAAGATGAAGAGAAGACGCTGATGGTACAAGATCAATCCAGTAGATATGCCCATCATTGGTATCTCGATTCAGGTGCTTCTCAGCACATGATGTCATGCAAGGACCTCTTCTCTACACTCGCAGCTACAGAATCAAAGTAAATTTTCTTTGGTGACTTCAGTTCACACCAAGTTGAAGGCCAAGGGTCAATTCAACTGCAGTTCTCTGATGGCATCACTAGGTAGCTTAATGGAGTACTTTATGTATCCAAATTAACAAAGAACTTTTTGTCTATTAGCAAGATCACAGATCAGGGCTATAGAGCTTTGTTCACTGCCAACTGATGTACTATTTTAGATGAGAACTCAAAGAAAATCCTCTCTGCTTATAGAGAAGGAAACTTGCCCATATTGAGTCACGATGTTGCACTTTCTGTGAGTTGTTCATATGCAAATTAATGGCATCAAAGATTAGGTCATTTAAACATTCGTTCAATCTTGTAGATGCATCACAATAAAATGGTCAACGACGTGAATATAATTGTTGTCACCACAGCTAATCAGACTATCTGTGAAAATTGTCTACTAGGGAAACAACCTAGAACGAGATTTCCCAGTAGACAAGCCAAAAGGGCGAAGTCCATCTTGTCATTGATACACAGTGACTTGTGTGGTCCTATGAGCATACCTTCATTAGGTCAAGCTCTATATTTTATCACATTCATTGATGATTACTCCCGATTTGCCAGTGTAATGTTCATTAAGAACAAGTCAGAAGCATTTCGTTGCTTCAAAGACTTCATGCAATACGCTGAAAATCAAACTGGTCAGAGGATCAAGGCCCTACAGTCTGATTTAGGGGGAGAGTTCTTGTCAAATGAGATGAAGGACTACCGATCTTCATGTGGCGTGCACCACCAGTTTACTACGAGCTATACTTCACAACAGAACGGAGTAGCAGAGCAGAAGAACTACACACGGTTGGAAGCTGCATGATCCATGATAGCAAATTCGCATTTGCCTCAAACCTTTTGGGTGGAAGCTATCTCTACGGCTTGCTATCTGCAAAATTACTCTAGCACCAAAGCGGTTGATTCCAAGACACCATTTGAAGCCTACTATGGTTACAAACCAAGTTTGAAACACCTGTGTGTTTTCGGATGTCTCTGCTATGCACAAGTGCCATCTGATCTGAGGAAGAAACTGGACCCAGTAAGCTGTAAAAGCATCTTCATCGGCTATTCAACTTTAATTCAGATAAATTCTAAGATTACAATGTTTCAGTTTCTTAAACCTAGAATATCTCTGTTGCATAAATGGATTTCGATAGAATAGTAGCTTCTATCACTCAGATTGAAAACATTTGAAGGAGAAAACCTGGTTGTAATGAAGTGAATCCTTTAGTGGAAGCACTTATTACTGACTTTTCTTGGATTTGGATATTTTCATATATCATCTTTCCAGTTAACTTTCATTGAAATTGATAATTTTTTTAAAAGGAGGAGTGAAATGGTGGGATAAATTTCTACTTGGGAATCTGTGGGTTGCATAGTTTTTAGAAAAGAACCAGTTGTGGTATAGAATTGAGATTTTTTTGAAAGTAATTTCGGATAGATTCAGAGTAAGATGCCTAATTGGAACTTTTTGAATAAGAGGAATTCTCTAGGGATTGTGTGGACAATCTGGAACAAGTTTGAAATTTGAATCATTATCTATAAGTAGTACAGTAAAAGCTCAAAGGTTACTAGTTTCATTTTGATTGGAATAGAAGTAAGTTTGATCATAATTTCAGTCTGACAGTTTTGTATTGGATCAACCTAATCTTAGTTTTAGTACTAGGATCAGAGAGGAGTTGATTGTGTGGAAGAAATTATGCTATTAAAAGAAATTGGATTGGAAAACTGCTGAAAGTGAATGTTATTCGTCTTAGAGATTTTTCGGATATGTTATTTACTCATGAGAAAATCTTGTAGCTGAGTATATCGTGTTTATGATGTGGTTATGGGCCAAATCTTGGTCAGTCGTGATGTTGTCTTCCTTGAAGACAAATATTACGATTTCAAACAGAAGCAACCAATACAAGAGATTGCCATAGCAGCTCCACATTCCAGCGATAGGCTACGACCTACGACTGTTCAAGCAACGGAGTTCGTCCCAATGGCTCCACTTACCGTCTATGGGCCTAGACCCACGATCGTTCAACCACAAAATACTACGGCCCCAGTCATTCACCAAAGATAATCGTCTGGTCAAGCACCTGGAGTTCGAAGATCTGTGAGACAACGACAGCAGCATGACCGCTTCATCCCTCAGGAACCTGCCACCGTAGCAGAAGCACTGTCAATGACCGATGCAGACAAATGGAAAGTTGCCATGGACGCTGAGTATCAATCTCTAATGAAGAACAAGATCTGGAGTCTTGTCATTCCTCCTACAGGTGTAAAGCCAATTGATTCTAAATGGATCTTTAAGCTGAAACTTAAACTAGATGGATCTATATCCAAATGAAAAGCTAGACTGGTAGTTAAAGGTTTTGAACAAGTATATGTGATAGACTACACTGAGACCTTCAGTCCAATAGTAAAACATCAGTCTATTCGTACTCTATTGGCTATATCTGCTGCAGAAGATTTGGATATTCACCAGATGGACATCCAGACGACATTCCTACATAGATACATACAAGAAGATGTCTACATCTATCAACCAGAAGGTTACATCCCTCAAGGCAAGGAACATCTACTATGCAAATTGCACAAGGCATTATATGGTCTGAAGCAAGCTCCAAGGGTCTGGTATGAACCTGGTGGAATTATGATCTTACGTTTGTAGCGCTGGGTGTCTGGGTTTGCTTTTTGGCAACTCACATGCATTGTAAAGATGGATTTCGCCATGGTCGATTGTAATCGCAACTGACAATCTAGACAGGGATGTTCAATGCCACAATTTGAACATAATGCCATGAAGGCTGTTGGGTTACCTTCGTGTGGGCATTCTGATTTACGATGTCTTCCGCCACATCCATAGCAACGTATCATTGGCAAAATGCCATCGCCTCGGAGCTAGATTGCATAAACTGGTATACGCTCTTCACTAGGTCCTTCCACATAATATAGTGGAGAACTGTCGTGGGTTTCGGCTCCCGTAGATCTTGGTGATGCACATGGCGAATGCACAATCGACGCCAATCTTTCACCTATTGTTTTCAAAATGGACCCATCTCTTGAAGATGAACTGCTTGGGTGTGCCATCTGCTCAACTTGCTTGCTTGTTGTCAAGGGTGGATCTTGGAATTTTGATGTTTTCCTGCTACTACTGGTTTTGCAACACAAAACTTCTTAGTTGGGCAATTGGCAATGTGATGGTTCTCGAAGCAATATGAACATTGCCCTCTTTGAACCAACATTACATTACAAGCAGCGGCACATGCCTTTGGATCATATTCCAGATCTTGATCTTGATCTTGATCTGTTGATTCATGCTGGTCATCATCCCTTCCTAGTGAAGCTTGTTCTTCTCTTGTCTCTCCGTTATTTTGCATTAGCATTGTCAAAATTCTTGAGCCTCTTATTAATGGTAATCCAGATACTTCATCCAACTCAGACTCAGAGTCAGTATCTTGAATTGCCAACAATGTGGATTCAATCTCCATGGCATCAACAAGAACTTGCTTCAATGTAGTGTAAGAGGTGAGGTTCTTCATTTGATAGTGAATGTCGCTCCTCAGACCTTGGATAAAGTTCTTGATGATCAATGATGTTGGGATTGGTGGATGACAGTCCTTTGCTATGTGATAGATAATGTACAAACTGTCTCCTGACGTTGCATGCTAATGCTTGATAGCTGAGTAGTCGACATGTTGTTTGTGGATGGATGGATAAATGAATTTCTATGTGAGATTGCTCTTCAAGAGATGATTAATGATGCACAATGTTCCAGATAGTGGTTTTGTTTGGTTTTGCTTCTTCTTCTTCTTCTTCTTTTAATTCAAAAAACTGGAAAATCACAAAAAGTCTAGCAAATTGGGGAATCACAAAAAGTCTACCAAATTTGGGATTCACAAAAAACTAGGGGTTTTGGGGATTCAAAAAACTGGTGGTTTTGGTGAGTCAACAAAACTAAGGGATTTGGGGATTCAAAAAACTTGGGAATTTGGGAAGTCAGAAAACGTGAGAGTTTTGGGATTCAAGAAAACTGGGAGTAAAAAAAAACTAGGGGCGTTGGGAAGTCAACAAAATGGGGGTTTTGGGGAGTCAAGAAAACTAGGGGATTTGGGGATTCAAAAAAACTGGGGTTTTTGGGGAATGTAGTATGTTGGGATTTGAGGACTCGAAAAATGTGAGAACCTTGGATATGGGGAAGTCAAAAACTTCGGGAATTCAAAATTTGCTTGGGGAATTGGAATCTGAAAATGTGAGAATTGGGATTTTGGGAAAACAAAAGGTCGTGATGATAGGAATTGGGAAAAGTAGAAATCCAAGAAAGTAAAAAAAAAAAGTTGGGAAAGCAAAGGCTTGGGCAAACTAAATATTTCATTTTTATTTTTATTTTTAATTTTTTTTTTGAGAGGAAAAATTCATACAACACCCTAAATTGTTCTTAAAAATAAGCTAATACATACCGAAAAACTTAATAAAACAAAACCAAAAAAAAAAAAAAGTCCTAAAACGTAATCTTTATGAAGAGGGCAGCGAGGAGAGGATCCGGAAGAAAAGACACGGGAAGGGAAGGCAGACGAACAACATGGGAGAGGAGAGGAGCAACAGGAGCCGAGGAAGATGAGGGGCAGCAGGCCAGGGTGTGAAGAGGGCGCAGGTGTGGGGGTGAAGTGCGCATCAGCAAGGGGAGAGGAGAGGAGGGGGAGAGCAGCAGCAGGGCGGACAACAAGAAGACGAGAGGAAGGATGAGCAGCAGTAGTAGGGCGACGCAAGGGGAGAGGGTGGATGGAGGGTAGGGGAGGGGTTGCACAGTACACAATTAATTGTAAAAATTGCAGCTTTCTTATTCGCATGTCTATCCCATTTCTGCCACCTGCATCATCTATCTAGGTACAATATAGGTAGCAGTGAAGCCTACGATGGAGTGATCTATTACCGCTCAAAGAGCTCAGATTTAGCAGTGAAGCCTACGATGGAGTGATCTATTAAGTTGAACTCGAGGTCTAACGAAGCGAGTTGCAGGTATGGAGATGTGTTCAAGACATCTGTTCTGGCATCCTACAGTTGTGTCGCTGATCCAGAAGTGAACAAGTCTGTGATGAACAACAAAGGCCGACTATTTGTGGTCAGCCATCTGAAATCGTTCGAAGAATTGTTTGGAAAATATACGATACTGGCAGCCAGGGAAGATGTGCACAAGAGGAAATGAAGAGGAGCAGCCTGTGGAGAGGGGTGATTGAGCCACAGCAGGGCATCGCAGGGCAGAGGGCAGATGGAGGTGAAGTAGGGAGTGGAGCAACAGGGCAAGAAGGGAGGCGTGGAGCAGGCAAGTCAGGGAGGGAACGAGGTCGGGAAGGGAAGGGGTGTGGCTGGTTGTAAGTAGCAAGGAGCAACAGAGTAGGGTGAGAAGGAGAGGGAGGGCAGCGTAGAGAGAGAGAGAGAGAGAGAGAGAGAGATGGAGGAAAGATGGACTTAGACGGCAGCGAGAAGGGAGAAGGAGAGGAGTGTTGGAGGAGAAGTTTTTTTTTGTTTTAAAACCAAAAATCAGAGTCAATTCATTCATATCAAATTCTTTTTTCACACAATCTCTCTTTTTTCTAATCATTCACATTTCATACATTTTTTTATACACACACACATTACCTCTCCTCTCTCTTTCAACCTCTATTTCTTTTCTCAAAACAAAAAATCAAAACTAAAAAACAAAATCAATTTATTCACATTTCATTCATTTTTTCATACACACATCACCTCTGTTTCTTTCTCTTTCTCTCTTTCTCTCTCTCTCTCTCTCTCTCTCTCTCTCTCTCTCTCACTCTCAATCTCTTTTCTCAAAACAAAAAATTGAAACCAAAAAACAAAATCAACTCATTCACCTTCAATTCATTTTCTCGTTCTCTCTCTCTCTCTTTCATTCTCAATTTCTTTCTCACAAATTCAATCACTCACACACACACTCTCTTTAAAAATCAAATGTTACAAATTGTTTTACACACACACTCTCTCTCTCTTTCCATCTATCTATCTATTTATCTCTCTCCCTATCTATCTATCTATTTATTTATCTATTTATCTCTTTGTCTCTATCTATCTAAAACATGTACAAGCAACTAAATTAACAAATAAAAACCTCTAAAATCTGAATCTGAAGCTCCAAGCTCCAAGCTCCAAGCTCCAAGCACCAAACACCTCAAGCTTTGCAAAGGTACCACGAAAATGAAGCTCGCGGGAGGGAACATGAACACAGTGTCAGAATCCGACATCCGTAGGGTCCGTCGAAATCCAACATCGTTTTGTAGAAGCCAAAACGTGTAATCATCGACAAGATTGCTGATTTGTATGTCGGAATCCGACACAGGTAAAATTGTGTCGGATTCCGATATCCTACTAGGATGCCACCTCAGTGAAAGTTTGTCACATGGCACCCACGTCGGATGTCGAAATCCGTCATATATTTAAACTATCGAATTCCGACATCCAATTTTAAATTATATATTCCCGCCAGCTACCGGAGGCAGCCAGAGTTTTTTTTTTACGAGGGTTCGACAAGGATGTCGGATACCGACATCCTTGTCCGTATCCGACATGTCGGTTTCCGACATTCTATGAGATTTCCCAAAATTCGTCGCAACCACATGTCGAAATGAACGCGTTTGGTAGTAGTGGATCTTGCCTATATTGACTTAATCTATTCTTTTGCACCTATCCATATTGAATTTCTTCATAATTGAAGTAGTATATTTTGATTGACAATTGAAACTAAAAATATAATATAGTGTAAAATTCCTAGATCTTTCATTTTAAAATCCTTATTCAATGCCATATTGGTCTCATTGATAAAATGTTCATTATTTCCACAAGATGTCCATTGTAGGAAGGTTCTCTTGGATGACATACAATTGGAGTAAGTTATAATAGTCCTCATTCAAGACTATTTGGACGAGCTCTCTTTGGTTGATTGGCTCTCGAATTTAAACAAGTTCTATATTGAAGTCCTTAACTAAAGGTAAGTAATCTTGATGTATTTATAGACTAATAGATGGCTTTGAGTGTCTCAAGAACCTTTAAGTATTGCACATGATCCTATCTCTCTAAGGACCTCATTTGAATCATTCATTTTTGTGAAAAATCACACATGTGGAAATGTCCTAATGTGTGAAATTGATCTCCTAAGCTTAGCTCATGCACTATAGATCACCCATTGATTGAAATCCAAGATCAATGACAAGATCTAAGGCAAAAAGGCCATTCTACATGCATTCATTTATTACCAAAAGGTGTTTCACACATGTGGAAGACTTCATGAAATAAACTAAGTCCCAACAAGCTCCTCTCCTCGGATAGAGGAAGAAAAGACCACTTTTGGGCTCATCTAGAGAGAGAAGACAATACAAGCGAAATTGGCAAATCTTCAAATTGACTCAAAAAAACTCATAGATCTCTCATACATTAATGAAGGGAATGAAAGTACATATAGAAACTCATGGAGATCCAAGCTTAATTTCTATTGGACACCCCTTAAACATAGCCTCTCTAATCCTATTGGATGTGTGATGCAACATCCCTCACTTTTGATTGGACCCTTCCAACACATCTCTCTCTTATACTAGCTCGAGTTACATCACAATTGAATTTTGGCCTAATCATGACAAAACATGTGTACTTGACCATTTGACCTCTAAAGCCAAAATTGGCCCTATCACCTAGTGACACCAAGATGTTTGACTAGCAATCTTTATGACAAAGTCAACATTATAAACTATTTCTAACTATTTTACACATGAAGGAACATGCTCCACACACGTGTGAAATGTGAGAACATGCTCCACACATGTGAAATGTACTCACAAACATAAAAATATAAAATAACCAAGATAGATTTTTGACAATTTTTCACAAATTTGATGCAATGAAGTGTCATTTTCTTTGGAACTAGGTTGAGAGCTTGCCAAAAAGCCACCCAGCCAACAATGATTAACACATCATTTCCTCTCTTTGAGCTCAAGAATTTAATTCCTTTTAGCCAGATGTGGCAACTCAACATGCAAGCAAGATCTCTAGGTACTTTCATTTGCCCCCACGTGGCAAGGGCCCCCACCCCCTCATATGCCACACTGTGGTAACTCAAAAATGAGAGTGAAAAGCGAGGAGGTCCTTTTATTTTAGACCAAGGTACTTAGATGAAGCTTGAAGATGAGAACATGGACATTATGAGTTAATCCTCTTGATCACTCTCATCTCCTTCATTTATGATGTTAGCTTGCTTTTATTGTGGTTTTTTCTTCATAAAGCATTCGGAAGCAAAGTGGTATTTCTTGCCATTAAACTAACGCTTGATGTTCGACAAAAACAATAGATACATCTAGTATCAATTTCACATAGAAGACCAGAATTGTCAAAAATAATCTTTACCTTTAGTTCTATAAAACCAATGTACAAATGTGCTCTCATTTCATAACTATAAAGCTCGTATCAATCTAGGCTTTAGATTAGACAAATTAGATCTTAGATTAAGGTGACTTTTCTTGGAGGTGGTTGACCTATCCTACTTATGTACACATGTGGATGACACGTGTCAATCAATCATGGTGCCACATGGCATGAATCTAGTTGTTAGATTTTAACATTTTTCATACAAAACAAATTGGATCAAAATGTTCAAGTGTCGATTTATTAATAATGTAAATGTTCTTTTTATCTGTGACTCTATACCATATAACATATGTTAATCTTGGAGTAAAATTGTTTCTTATATTAATAATAGTTTTTTCAATTATTGTTGCACCTTGAGATTTATGTGTTGTTATTGAATACACAAGTATTATTGAAAATGTCAATTTATAATAAATTTTTGTGTCTAATCTAAATTTTAACAAATTTGGATCTTGTTAGATTAAATATCTCGTTATTATTTTGAATTTTTAGTTTTATTAATTTGATGCCATTTCTAATTTTTTCAAATTTAATATCATTTACAAAACCTATGATACCAGTTACCATATCTTTTTATATGTTTATGTTTGCTAAAAGAATAAATTTTGCTCCTAGTGCAATATTTTTAATTTGATGAAAATTCGTATCTTTTAACCATAACTACAATTCTTTTATTGATTCAGCATTTGTTTTTACATCTATATTTAATATTTCTGTTGTGCTAAATAATGTTTTTAGTTTATGTTCATTGTATCTTAAAAGTGTGTGCATATTATTGTTGTATTTGCATCAATTTTTTCAATTGCTTCACATCAGTTATATATCTACTTGTAAATTTTTTATCTATTTCACCTTGGGTTGGTTTTCTAGTTCTAACTATATTTAAAAAAAAATTGATACAAATAAATTTGAACATTCAACAAGGCAATTTCTTCAATCATATTTGTTATTTACATTTTTGACAATTTTTTCGAATTCATTGATTTCTAACCATCGAGTATTTGTCGTTTCAACTGATGTTAAAAACAAATGTAATAAACCCCACTATTCTACCATCGTCATTAAATCATTTACAACTAGGGTCATAACAAAATGCGCACAAAAGTGTGCCTTTCAAACACTTATTCAAAAAATCATATCTCATAAACTATGATGAATCAAATCAAATCCTTTCACATGTGTGTTCTTCATATATACATTTATCGATTAAAAAATTTGAGACCTTCATTTTGAACAACTTATATGTGAGATATGATGTGCCAAACATGTGGGGGTACTGATGAAACTTCGATTTTTTTCATATATGAGACTACATTGTTGTGAAGTTTACATTCATTTTTTAGCCTGTCTACTCTTAAGAATCCTATATGATTATAGAAACATGTCTATTAAAAATAAATAAATTTGGAGATCTATAGAAATAGATACGGGCATTCAAAGTTACCATTTTAAGTGTTGATAAAAATCACCAAAACTGAAAATATCATATATCAGTGTATAATACAATAATTTTAACAATATTTTTTTGGTTTGTCTACTTTAAAAGTATTATATGACCATAGAAACATGTCTCGTAATTTTTTTTCAATTTGGAGTTGTGTAGAGATAGATATGTGCATTTAAAGTTACCCATGTCAAGTGCTACAAAGTATTGAAAATTATTGAAAGTTGCTAGAAGGTTTCAGTTCTTTTGGAGGTGCTTTTTACAACCCTTTTGTTGGCTATCTACTTTCAAAAATCCTTTATGACCATAGAAACATGTCTATAATTTTTTATTATTATTTGGAGTCCTATAGAGAGATATACGTGCACCTAAAGTAACTGAATATTGAAGTTTTTTGGGGAAAAAATTGTCATCAATTGAGAGAGAGAAATTTAAGTCTTCCAATAACACAATTAAGAGTCAAGTCTAGTTCCACATACAATTAAAAGATTAAAATTTCAATCATTTGATGGCATGTTATGTCTTGTCAAGTGACCAAGGGTTTTAAGTGCACGCGCACAAAAATGTGCTGAAAACAACTCGTGTTAAGTATCGACAATTCCATGCTAGAGTACTAGAAATATTTTGGCTAAGGGTATATATCATTACATTTTCGAATATATCTTGTGTTGTTGCATTTTGATTTTTTTAAAGAAAATCAATAATATATTTTTCTAAAATTATAGTTAATATTGCTTGTCGTAAATGACACATAATAATCAAGTATGGAGGATATAGAGTATATATTGAAAAAAAAAAAAACTTCCTATTCTCATTTTTATATATTCCATAGAGTTTATTTTTGTGTCATAATATCCATGACCAAAGGGGAAAAAAATGGAAAAAGGATTGCTAATGTAAGTATATTCTAGTGAATATCTTCGACTCAATAGGATCGAACAACTTGTAAGCTTGATCTGAAGTAGTGTAGCTGATGAAAATACATTTGATACTCTGAAGGGCAAGCTTCTTCTTGAGATCATGAGCAGTACATCCAAAAACTAGTAAGTTTGATAAAGAATGTTTGGTACCTGTCCAAACTTCGAATGGTATTTTGTCTGAGAGACCTTTAGTAGAGCATCTGTTTTGAATATAGTTTGTTGTTGAAACAGCTTCAGTCCAGAAGGGCTTCGGAAGTGACGCATGTGATAACATGCACTTTGCTGATTCGACTAAGGTTCTGTTCTTTCTCTCAGCAAGACCATTTGATTGAAGCGAATAGGAGGTAATGTATTGTTGCTCAATGCTAGTTAAGGCAGTATTCCTTGAATTCGGTGGAAATATATTCTCCCCCGTTATTGGACTTCAATGCTTTGATTCGTTTGCCAATTTGATTTTCTGCATGCTCTTTGAATTGTCTGAACTTGATGAAAGCCTCTGATTTTTGCTTAACAAAGTAAACAGCTATTCTTCGAGAGAGTTAGTCAATAAAAGTAATAAAGTACTTTGCATCTAGCAATGAAGGAGTTTGCATAGATTCACATATATCTGAATGAACATCTAACAGACCTTTTGTTGCATGCCTATGACTCGATCTAAAAGAAATCATAGTATGTTTTCCAAAGATGCAGCTATGGCAGACAAGGAGATTGACTTTGCCAGAAGGATAGTCGAGATCAAGTGCTAGGGATTGTCTGGACATGTTCAAAACATATGCATAATTCAAGTGTCCTAAGCGATGATGCCATAGTAATGTTTTATTGACAAGAACAAAGGTTTTCAAGACTTGACTAGAATCATAATAACAATGTGCCAATCTATATAAGTATCCATGCCTCTTGCTGAGTGCAAGGATCTTATTATTCCTATCGATAATTCTGCATTGATCAGACTCAAACTCCACCTTATGACCTAAATTTGTAATTCTACTTACTAATAACAGATTTGTAGAGAGTTTAGAAACATACAAGACTTTTGACAGTAGTTTGAATTGATCATGCTGGAACCTCAATTTTACAGTACCTTCACCTTCGATAGTGTGAGTGCTATAATCACCAAGATGAACATACTTCTTTGTGTTGTAAGACATATAGGAATGAAAAATCTCACGATGATTGGTCATGTGTTGAGTAGTTTCGGAATCCAGAAACAACGAATCGTCCATATTCGCGTATTTGCTTTGACCATAAAAGTATCTTCATCCATTTCATGTTCAGGAGATGTTGTAACTGTATTTGCTTGTTGATCAGGTTGCTTGTTTGCATTCTTCACTTTGAGAATTTGGCAATCTTGGATCTCATGGTTATTGCGCTTGCAATACCTGCAAAACATCTTCTTCAACGAATGTGGATTCAATTATTGTTCTTGACTTTGAGTCGGTTTCTGATTCGATGTAGACTACTTGACGTTTTTCTGCTTTTGTTGTTTCGAGCTCTTGTTGACATATAGAGCATGAGACGAAGAGGTAGACGAAGTGTTTTGACTTCTTTGATTATCTTCTTGCAAGTGATAACTCTGGTAAGAGTTGAATCTGAGTGTGTCGTGATGATCATCACCCAGTTCTCATATGTAGAGGGCAAGCTTGAAAGCAATGTCATAATTGCATCTAAGTATTTGATATATTAAGGATAATAAGTGCAAAAGCTTTACCATCCTTTTACTTCCATTTCGAGTCATATGTGTCGTCTTTAGGCTTTACTTCAATACTTGTAACAACATCCCACAACTCGTTGGCAATTAGCAAGATCTTCATCTTTAATCTCCATAAATGATAATTGGATCCATTCAGCTTATCTGCGATAAGACCGGCTTTCCTTTGAGAATCCATCTGGAACTTTAGTCTATCGATGTTAAGAGAGATATCGTGCTGTGAAAATCAATTCTCTGGTATCGAAACAAATTGATTCAAACTGAAGAATATTTTGATATCGCAAAAGATATCAAGTATAAGAGCTTGCGCTCTGATATAGTATTAAGCCTTGAGAAATCAACGCTCTAATACCATGTTGGAAAGAGGTGTGAAAAAAATAGGCTGAAAAGAATCAAATAAAAATAATTCGAACGACAAGAATTAAAATTTATCGTGCGCAATAGAATAAACTATTTTTCTCTTTCTCTATGCATGACTACGCCTATCAATTTCGAACAAAACAATAGTGATAGAAATCATGTTCGATCTTATAGTAACTAACTTTGAAATCATTAGTACGACAGTGATTACGTAGCCAAACAATAAGCATTGAATTATCAAACAAATAATCAGTCGCAAAGAATTAAAAAACGCATACATTCTGAGACAAACCTGAATGCATTAGGAAGATAGTATTGATTTAGTATGAAAAATGAAACAGATGTAAATTAGTATAACAAGTTGCGAATCAAGCCGTGTACTCTAAGTTGTCTCTGAACGACTAAATATAAGTTTGAATTAAGCGCAACTACTGATAAGCAGTAAGTGCAATAGCAATCTCTAATCAACTCTAAAAAACTGAGCTAAAATGCTCAAGAGTGTTCAAGCTCGCAGACTTGAGAGAGAGAATACTAACTATTTAATATTTGATTATTGATCTTCATGCTTCAATACTTGAGATGTAGGAATATGAACAGCTATTTATACTAAGCAATTAGATCGTCAAATGCATCATCCAGTTGGTTGTGATGTGTTGGCATCCATCCAGCTAGTGTGAAGATTATTAAAATATTATCTTCCTATCTCGAGTTTGGGGTCATGTCCATGATAATTTCCACTAGATTTGTACATATGAGGAGTGTGAATTGAGCACATATCCTTCTAGTGTAGCTCAGATTTGAGTTAGATAGGTTCAATTATGATGACATGCAGATGTTTAGATAGCATGCAAAGTCTTATTGTATGCATGCAAGCCACATGCAATCAGTGCATGCAACATGCAAAGTAGTTTCTGTGATCTACACATGTCTAGGCAATTTTATGAGTTGACATGCAGTAATGCACCATACATGCATGCAGTTACACATGTGGATCTCTGGTAGGTGAATTAGTTCAGTTAATTGGACTTTCCATGCAACTCCACTGTAGGAATTCGAGTCTCTCTCATGTAGGGAAAGCTGGACATGTTTTGCCATGTTGTGAATATTGAGATTTTGGTATTTTGGACTAACTCTCTCTACCCGCGTTTTCTATGTATGATTTTCTCTCTCTACTTGAGAGCAGCTTCTTTTTTCCATACTGAACACTTAGAACTATTTCTGACATTCATTTCTCATAGTGAAGAGTTAGATTTTTTCATCAGATGTATGTCATTGTGCTCTTGCCTTAGATTTTTCAAGCATATTGTTCTTTGATCAATCTTGTGCAATCACAACACCTCAGTAAGATCCTGTAGGGTGTGTAGTAAAATTCACACGTGCTAAAAACTTCACCTGATATCAGAGCTTCATGATTTGAAGAGGTGAGGGTGTATACATCAGATCATCAGTGTTTTTGCTTGCAGGAACTCGGATTTGGAGAAGGATTCAAACTCACTGAGAAACAAGCAATCTGTGGATCATAAGTGGATCAAATCAAGACTGATCTGATCTAGCAGAGCTCTATACGGACCGAGAGCTCACACGTGTGAAATTAGACCTCATTAATGAGCGCTACTTCTCAAGAAATGATCCAAATTTGATGTTCTATAGCTTGTTGGATAGGTATTGGAGAGTAGAATGTGTAGGGTGGATCAACATCTGTGTTAGATCCTAGATTGAGATAGCAAGCAACATCCTTTCAACTCCATTTTTTATCATTACTAGAATTTCTCACCAAGAAGATCTCTTCATTTGGTTCACATTTCTTAGAGCACAGTGAGAGATTAACATCTTCTCATTATGCAATGTGGAAGATCAGAATGGAATCATTGTTGATTCTACAGGATGTAATGGATATTGTGAGTGGAGCTGAAGAAGAACCTGCTGCACCTAATGAAGCTACAACATTACACAAAAGAACCAGAATTGCCCTTCATTTTATAAAAATGAATGTTACCAATGAAGTGTTAAGAGAGATCAATACATGCACCACTGTCAAGGAAATTTGGGATACTCTAAAAACAATCTATGAAATCAAAAATACTCTTAGATTGCTTACACTTAAGAACCAAATATTTCTAAATTATCAGAGAGTAGATGAGAGTGTTTCATCATATGTCATGAGAGTTAAGGATCTTCATCAAGAGTTAGCTGGTATTAGTGATGCTCTTAAGAACACTGAACTTGTTCAAGTAATTCTAAATGGACTTAGAGATGAGTATGACAATATTGTGCAGACTTATGCTATCAGAGAGGATCTTTCATACTTGTAGACACTGCAAGGTGTTCTCATTGCTGAAAAAAGCAGGCAAGAGAACAAGATGCTGAGGATCAACAGACTTTCATTGAAAGATGGTGGAGATGACAAAGCACTCTTCATCAGAGACAAGTCAAGAGGCAAGGGCAAAGGACAACAACACTTCAAGAAGGACAAAGCCAAAGAAGGTGGTGAGGATCAGTCCTCACAAGGTGCAACATCCAGTGGCAAGAAGAATCTGTCAGAGATCAAGTGTTTTTTCTGTGGAAAGAAAGGACACTATGCATCAAACTGTTTCAAGAAGAAGAACCAATCTAAGCAAGCTAACCCTACTAATGAGGATGAGTGTGAGGGTGTAGAGAGTAAAAGAGAGGATTCATTAATGATGTCTACTTTTTCATCTTTTCCTTTTAAGAATGAAGAAGTCTGGTGGATAGAACGGTGGGCTAGTTCTCATATGTCTAGTTCTAGAAACTCTTTCACTAATCTCATGCCATATCTAGGTGCAAAAAGGTCGATCTATACTGTTAATGATGTAGAGTGTAGGATTGAAGGACTAGGTAGCATTCCATTACATGCATCATCATCCAAATCTTTTTGCTTACATGATGTACTATATGTACCTAGATTGACTAAGAATCTCATTAGTGTAGGACAGTTGTTTGATAGTGGATTGGATGTCAAGTTTCAAGTTGACAAGTGTATAATCTCAAGATAAAATGAAGTTATTGCTAGAGGATCTAGAATTGGTAAGTTGTACAAACTAGATTCTAGGGAGAGTGCTAACATTTCAGATATTGCTTATGAGACCAAGGTTCTACAGGGGGATCTGTGACATAAGAGATTGGGTCATCCCAATTTCAAAGCCATGCAATCTATGGTCAAAGAAGGAAAAGTTGTTGGTCTACCAAAGACACTGTCAAAGGATCTTCTACCTTGTAAAGCTTGTGTGTTGGCAAAATCACACAAAAGGCCTTTTCCTAGATCAAGTATCAAGACAAAGCAACCATTTGAACTTGTAACACACGAGAAAGATCTGAGCCAAGGAGGCTCACATATGATGAAGAAGGAAGGCAAGTGGAAGGTGAAACTTCCTATCATGCACTTTTTATATCAGATGAAGAGCCTAAGGATGTCCAAGAAGCTTTTCAATCCAAGGAGTGGGTTGTAGCAATGACCCAAGAATTTGAAGCCTTGATGTCAAATAACACATGGGAGCTTGTGGAGCCACCAAACAACATGCATGTGATCGGATGTAAGTGGGTATTTAGAATCAAGTATAATCATGTTGGATCTATCAATAAGTGTAACAAGACTTTGTGCTAAAGGCTACTCACAGATTAAAGGTCTTGATTATGAAGATACCTTTGCACCAGTTGCAAAGATGGTAACAATTCGAATACTCATCTCTCTTGCATGTTTTCACAAATGGAGTATGTTCCAGTTTGATGTTTCTAACACATTTCTCAATGGTTACCTTGAGGAAGAGATTTATATGGAGCAGCCTCCAGGTTTTGTGAAGGAAGGTGATGAATCAAAAGTTTGTCTTTTGTTCAAAAGTCTGTACGGACCGAAACAGGCACCAAGGTCTTGTTATGCAAGGCTCAATTCCTATTTCATATCACTCGGATTTTGTCTAAGTGAATATGACCCTTCTCTATATTATAAGTTTGTAGATAACTTTGTAATTATTCTTCTCATCTATGTAGATGATATCATTCTTTGTGGAAACAGTGAGAAGATAGTTGAAGAAACTAAGCATGCACTTGTTATTGAGTTTAAGATGCAGGACTTAGGAGTTCTTCACTATATTCTAGGCCTTGAAATAGATTTTTGGAAAGGTCATGCATTTATAAGCCAAAGTAGATATGCACTTTCCATGCCCAGGAAATTTCATATGGAGAACTGTAAAGGCATAGATACACCTATGGAGCACACTGTAAAAGTTCCTATTAAAGATGATGAAAAATCCTTTGAGGACATCACTCTTTATAGGAGTCTTATTTGGTTAACAATGACTAGAACTGATCTAAGCTTTTTCGTTCATAAGCTAAGTCAACACATGCAGGATCCAAATTTATGTCATTGGAAGCTGGCTAAAAGAGTCTGGAGGTATATATCTTCTACCTTGGATTATGGACTATACTATGAAGGAGAAGATCTGACTTTGATTGCTTTTTCAGATTCAAATTTTGCAGGAGACAGGTTGGATAGGAAATCCACAAGTGCTTACACTATATTTCTTGGAGAAAATTTGGTTTCTTGGATGTCAAAGAAACAGGCAACTATTTTCTTATCATCTTGTGAAGCTGAATACAAATCTCTTACAACCACAACAAAGGAGGTTTTATGGATCAAAAGACTACTTTTGGAGCTTAAGTGTTATGCAGATGAAGGTTTACCAATTATCAAGAATGATAACATTTCTGCTCAGGCTCTTGCAAATAATCCAGTCTTTCATGCAAGAAGCAAGCATATTAAAGTGGCTCATCATTTTGTAAGAGACAAAGTCATTGGAAGAGAGATCTCATTGGAGCATGTTTCATCTTCAGATTGTGTTGCAGATCTTCTTACCAAGCCTCTACTCAAGAATGTCTTTATGAAGATGAGGGCTAACCTTGGCCTAATTTCAAAATCTATGTTGATAGGAACATAAATTTTAAAGAGGAGTGTGAAGATTATTAAAATATTATCTTCCTATCTCAAGTTTGGGATCATGTCCATGATAATTTCCACTAGATTTCATCTTGTACATATAAGGAATGTAAATTGAGCACATATCCTTCTAGTGTAGCTCGGATTTAAGTTAGATAGGTTCAATTATGATGACATGCAAATGTTTAGATAGCATGCAAAGTCTTACCGTATGCATGCAAGCCACATGCAATCAGTGCATGCAACATGCAAAGTAGTTTCTGTGATCTACACATGTCTAGGCAATTTTATGAGTTGACATGCAGTACATGCACCATACATGCATGCAGTTACACATGTGGATCTCTGGTAAGTAAATTAGTTCAGTTAAGTGGACTTTCCATGCAACTCCACTGTAGGAATTCGAGTCTCTCTCATGTAGGAAAAGCTGGGCATGTTTTGCCATGTTGTGAAGATTGAGATTTTGGTGTTTTGGACTCATTCTCTCTCTACCCGAGTTTTCTATGTATGATTTTCTCTCTCTACCCGAGAGCAACTTCTTTTTTCCATACTGAACACTTAGAATTATTTCTGACATTCATATCTCATAGTGAAGAGTTAGATTTTTTCATCAAATGTATGTCATTGTGCTCTTGCCTTAGATTTTTCAAGCATATTGTTCTTTGATCAATCTTGTGCAAACACAACACCTCAGTAAGATCCTGTAGGGTGTGTGGTGAAGTTCACACGTGCTAAAAACTTCACAGCTAGGACTTCTCAGAAATTACTTGTTGATGAATTAATGCAAATCAGTGGCTATGCAGACCGTGTAAAAACACGAAAAAATCTTGCAAGTCTGGATAAAAGTTGGATGAAGATTAAAAAGTCGATTAGTCGATTAGTAGGAGAATAATCTAGCACAACTTTAATTAGTGCAGTTGCAACTCTGAAGATGTTCCGTGTTTGGTTTCCGATTCTTCTTGGTACTGATGGTCATCCCGATTTCAGATTCATTCATTGGCAGTCTTGGGATACATGATCTTGATAGATTTGAAAAAAGCAATTTGGATCTGTGAGGATCGGATCAGTTCAACTGGCTAATGGTGTAATTTTAGCCTCTTTTTCATAGTTTTTTTTTTATATCTCTCTGATCCTAGCTCTGATTGGCCTAAAATTTTCACTGTAGATGGATTTGAGACAAATATGCCTACTGATAATATTTGTGAAGGTTACTCAGGCGACAATTGGCCTTGCAAGGGTTCTTTGCGCTGTTTTCAAACAAAAATCTAATGAGATCTAATGTGAACTAACTTTTGTCCTCTTAATTGCAGCTGGATCTCGGATGCATCTAGCTTGGTTTGAAGTGAAAAATGTTAACTCTCGTATATTTGAAGGCTATTGATGTTTGAGCATTTTGATCACTTTTTTGCATATAGATTCATCAATACTTCATTTTAACTCTTACAAACTTGGTCTTAGATGAAAAATGATCTTCTGAGCTCAATGGACCATGTTACGAAGGTTACTTATTTGAGAGTTCATAAATTATAAGATTTTTTTCAATTTTCTTTGTACTTGGAACTCGCTTATGGTTCACTGGAGCAGGATGAACTCTCGCAGACTCATTTGTAAGCTAATCTCATGATGAGGAAGCTTCAGCAAGAGTGGTGAAGGTTAGTTGCAACAAAAGAACACAATTTTAAGGTTTGCGAGAGATCTGGCTGGAATTTGGCTCTTTTTTAATTTTTGGAACTCTCAAAGGGACTCTTAAACTACTTGGGAATTCTCGCAGACTCTTCTGTAAGGTTGTTTCAAGGAGATCTAGCTTTAGCAAGAGTGGCGAAGGTTATTGAGCAGTTCTATAATTTTTTTTATTTTTCAAGTGTTTTTTGGTATTTTTCACCTTTCTGCAATTTTGATGAGAAGTAACTCTACCAGACTTCTATGTAGGGCTGAGACTGTGTCCTTAGCCGCTGTCAATCGTGCGAAGGTTAGTTTCTAGTGGATCGAGATAAATCAAGGTCTAACACTTTTCTCTTAAAAAATACAAATTTTATGATTTTTTTTGTGGGTTTTTGGTTCATATATTGATCACTCAAACTTTTCAAAAACTAAATCAAGTACATATGCATTCAATCAATTACAATTTCCATGAAAAACTATGCCTTAATCCATAGCATAATAACTATCAAAGAACATTGTCAATCAGAAGCTTGAAAATCAAAATGCTTGAATTTTTCTCTACGAAAATGTACATTGGTGTGATCCATCATATAAGCTTCACCAAGTCCAACCTCATAATAAGTTTTAAAACATCTATACTAACCCTAAATCTACCCTAGTCATGCCATGAATCAAGCCTTGTGAATCATGACATCACCTCTTTGTCAAAAACTTGTAACCTACTCACAAATTTGCCAGATTTATCAATCACATCCACAATGGAGTAGCCTCAAATTTTGAGCTGATAAGTACAACCCCAAATTTAACATATTCTTACCATTCATAAGAAATAATTGGATGAACTTAATGTCACACTAAACTTAAACAAAAGACTTAAAATTTAATAATTTTTCTATGAAACACTAGAAAGTGAGATGGATGGATGATCAAACCTAGCACTACATAAATAGAAATCTAATATGTGTGGTTCTTATTGATTGAACTTTGATCAATAATTATCACAAAAACAATTTGCTTGAAACCTAAAAATTTGATAGCAAAATAACCTCAAAGTCAAACAAAGAAGATAGACTATTTGACTGATATACGTTTGGGCCACCTAATCTATAGACAAGAAAAAATAACTAGTATTGTATGCTTATCCAACTACTTATACCCGGTTCTAAGGAAACAAACATACCTTCCATCAAATGAAAGAAATTACCATAAACAGATAATCTTGTAAGCAAAGCTTGTCTTCTAGTTTTGTACAGTGTATAGTTACTACAAATGTTTCTACATATTTTTACTATTAGTATAAAGCATTAATAGCAAGTTTTGGCAAAGATTTAGACATTGAGGTTGACTATGGTGGACTCTGTTGTGAGTTTCAAAAGTATAGAAGCTATGGTGAGATGCTAGGTATTTAGGGATTAATGCCCGGTGCTCACGAAGAACTAAAAAAGTCTATTAACTAATATATTGATTTCAAGTATAGCCGACCCATTGCACAATTAGCTGTAAATTAGCAATTTCAAATTCACTCTGGTTTTTAGAGTAGATTTTAATAGATGCATTGGAAAGGGAGAATTTTGGTCATGTTGCGAAATGGGTAGAGCGAGCCCTTTCACACACATCACACATCTATATCAAAAAATCACTTGAGAACTTTTAGGTATGAGGTCAAACTTACTCCTTGAAAGAACAACCCAACATGCTACATTGTTTGTCCACCAAGTTAAAATGTACAAATGCTAAACTCCCAAATTCAAACGATATATACAATGTGCCACGAAGTTGATCAAGAGAGTGCGTCAATTACATTCCACAGAGTAAATCAGTGCGACTATGCAGTACATTTTAAGGGATTCATCCGTCAAAAACTGAAGATTTCCGGATCAAATCAATACCACAAGGAGGTCGATTTGATTGCAAATCACCTAAATATATTATTTAGTAAAGGGAGTCTAGACCTCAGCAGGTTGTGTGTGAGTGGGGGTGTGTAGCGTCAATCAGTGAAGTTAGGGAGGGCAGCTCCAGCCTCACATTTTTTGGCAGCCGCAGATGGCTCCACCATCGGACTAGGAGCTACTGTTGGCTTTGTCAGCTGAGATGGCAGCTTAGCAATACCTTCCAAATAGAAAGTATAGAATAGCTTTACAGGGAAGATGATCTGATGCAGCTTCACTTGTCCGTGGGCTCCCTTGAAGATTCCTGAACCACCCGTAATGGCCAGGAAGGAGTCTTCATATGTCAGATACGGTCCCTGCTAGTTCATAAGATCACGCAGGAAAAATGTTGTGAGTAGTGGAGCACGGGGGAGCGTAAACCGCACCCCCAACCTGAGGGTGCAGAGCACATCCATTTTCACATCTCGTCTGATGATGCATATGATCACAGCGAAACATGTGGATAGGCGTTAGCAAAAGTGTCGTGTGCATAAGTGCCTTATCAGATGAGCTGCTGAATTGTAAAGCCAACTGGACTGCATCCCTCAAGTGCATATCACATGATCAGATCTGTTGATCAGTGAAATTCTGTGACAAGTTGATGAAGGCTAAGGGCATACAATGCGAAAATGCAGACTGCATACAACAGAAAAGCTGATAACACGCAGCCCACGATAAGGATGTATGTTACCTGCACCGAAATATGTCCATAATCTCCGAAGTAGAAGCTGTAAATCGCTTCATAACGATCGCCATTCTTCTCGGAGTTGTGCTCGATCAGAATACACAAGCCTGCTGTGATCCCCAGTCGTGTTTGAAGAGATCCATCATACAACTGCTCACACATCATGTTTCAAGAAAGAAATTCGAATGAAGACGGCAGAAAGCACCCAGGTCAGAAAGGGAATGAGAAACTGAATGCATCAGAGTACCTTGTTGCTGAAAGGTACGAGATCACCAAGTGCATTGACCGGTTGCTTTGTGATCGGATCCTTGACATCGCTGAATCTCAGATACTTAGGGCTTCCCCTATTCAACTCGTTCATCTCATACACAGATAACTCCTGAACCTCTGCTACTTTCTCTGATCACCACACCAAAGGGTAAAGGGTATGAGAGGAGTGACCAGAGGACCCACATTCAAACACGGCTTCAAAAACGAGAGAGAGAGAGAGAGAGAGAGAGAGAACCTGCCAGAACGTGAAGTAGTTTTTTATTCTTGCTCCTTGACGCTGCTGCAGGAGAGAAATTGGCGAGTTGCAGTTGTCGATCTACAAGTCTATGAAATCCTCGACTGAAGCACAAAGAGCGAGACCCATTTTCTGATAAAAAGGAAATATGCTTACATAAAGATGATCTCGTCTGTCCACAATAGGGACTTCCGAGCATTCCAACATTTTTTGCAACAGATACTGCAAAGCTAGCCATCTTGCTTGCTAATTTCTTCTAGCTGCGACCTAGAGAATTGGTATCCCCAGCAAGCATGCAAAATTTTCTGCCACTCAGGCTGAAATGCAAATGGAAGGTTTATAGATCTTGTTTGTGTTTGCAAAGACAGGTGAGCTAATTACTATAGTAGAAGCGAGAGAGCTCTCTGCGAACAGTAACTTGAGAGTCTTGAGAACATCCAGATGAGAAAAGGAGATAAATAGGAAAAGAGATTTGATTCTCTTACTTTCTGTCAATTTTAAAAGGACAGCTAAAATAAAATTCAAAAGACTTGGTTCTGGTAAACCTTAAAATCAAAAGGAAGCAAAAAATCTGTGTTTTTCACCTTTGAGGTGACCCTTGTGCCTTCAGACTCTAGAATGTTCAGATTCAACTTTGCAAACTGCACGTGTTACTTGCGCTTACTTATTAGTGACAATTTAAGAGCCGATTCATGCAATCCTACCATACTTTGAAAGTGGCAAATAATAGAGTGCGTATCCATTGAGTCATTGACCCACAATGCACATCTCTAGACTATGGCTGTTAGAGAAAACTTAAAAGTATTGAAATAAGCGTGGCCACTGGTGTATTATATCATCCCCCCATCTTCTCCATGTCTATTCTTATTATGTATAGTTAATCAAATCCTGAAAAAGTGATAGCTTTATATCATTGAAGAGAGAATTTTGAAAGGTCCTACCAAGATGTTTAATATGAAAATTGGCAATGATGTCACAGGCTACAGCTGCATTGAGAACGATCCTCCAAAGAAGATGTGCAGTGACGCAGTGATGATGCTGTAAATGTGAATTATTAAGTGTGAAAACGAGAATAGTGAGTCAATATTTAATACCGAAGTGGGCATAGGACAGAAGTGGAGACAATATTTAATACATTTGTTTTTTGGTGTGCTTTAAAGCCATTGCTGAAGAATAAGATACCACAGTCCACTATATTCTAATTAATGGTCCACAGCTACCATCTGATACGATCCAAAATTGTGGAGCATGCATGCCTAGGCCCTAGATTCTTAAAGAAAATGTGCACCCTACTTAGTTACCCACCACCCCTACCCAACATTATGATACAAAAGCTATACTCCTGAACAAAAAGTTATCTCCTTTACTGGAAAGAAAAAAATCAGGTGAACAAAATCAGTGCTAGTGTGAAATCTTTATCCTAAAAAAAAATTGCATGTCTCAAAGCTTTTCAATTTTTTGCAGAATATTACTCATAAAAGGGTTAATATGCCTTTATAAAAAACCATCAAAAAATTTCTGATATTTATTTTTGAGAATTAATGTCGCTTCCATTCTTAAACTTTGCCAATTTTCTTGGGTATGGAGCAAAATTTAACCAAATCGTACATCTTAAAGCATCAACATCAGTATCTTAACATAACATTTTACTTTTTCAGATATGAAATGAAACGACTTTCAACGTTACATTTGCATACCACAATTTACCTTGTTAGCAAGGTCTGTTAGCAAGGTAAAACAAGAGGAAGATTGGAGTTGAAGGGTTGGGAAGGCTTCAAAAAGCAAGCTTGATGTGGAACCTTTAAGGGTGCATGTCTCTCTTAGGTGGTTTCACATGGAAGGGGCAGTCCATTTCAAAATACGCACTTGACCACCGATTTGAAAGGTGAGTTTCATGTCATTCCATGCACTAAAACCCCCTTTCTTTTGAAGGCAACGGTATTCAATGCATGAATGCAAATTAGATAAGGTATTTCTTTAAGCTCCTCTATCCATTACTCGAGTCAAGCACATTAACATGTGAATAATAGATCTACATAATATTAGAATGAGTTGTTTTAGATTACCACTAGCATATTAGGTTATTAGTCATTCCTCCCACTAGTGTTGACAACCGAATAATAAAAATAAAAATCATTAAAATGCATCTCTTACATTACCAAGTAGTGTATTAGCAAAATTACCCACTCCTCAAGTGAGTTATATAAATAGACATTATCAAAATGAGCTACGCTAGACTACCAATTACCATCTAAAGAGCAATATTATCTATATCAATTATTATAGTTTTCTATTTTGAGCATTATAATACCATAGAGAGGAGTTCTATTTTTAGAATGCATATTATTATTAAGTTGGATCAAAGTAGTGTGGTAAAACTAGTTGAAGAGGGAGTGTGAAAAATGTCAACTTGTTAATTTGGTCTAAATTGGCAATTTGGAGGCCAAAGTGAAATTTCAACTAAGAGACTATTTTTCAATGTCAATAAGGTCTAAGAATAGTGTATTTACTATTTTTAAAAAGTATATAGGTGGATAAGGTCAGATTTGGACCTACTTCTATTGGCTAATGTGGATACATTGCATCTCATAAAGTTAAACTATGTTCTTGGTGAAGTACCTAGAAGTTACCATTTTAGGACAAGTGCTTAAGTGACATTATGGCTGTTATAAATAGTTGTACCTGCATGGAGAACTAATCTTGATGTTCTCATTTTGTATGGAGAACATTTCTCTTTTGATTCTATGTCCATCTCTTTCATATTTCTCATTATATCTTGAGTTCTAATGTGTAGAATGTGAATTTTTTTGTTGTACTTGAATCCACATGTGTGAAGGACAAGGATAATACTATATTGGATCTTAGAAATTTCGATCAGATCTTCATGTATTTCCAAGTTCTATCATGGTAGATGCATGATTTCTAGCTTGTGGATGATTCTAGATGTGCATCCAAATTTAGCCAAAGATCTATTGATTCATTAAGCATGTCTTGGATCTAAATTTTTCACAGCTATGAGCTTATTCTAATTCTCAGTCTGAAAACAAGAATCAATTCGTGAAAGCATCTATAGTGTTTGTCTTACAAAATCATCATCTATTTGTAACGTACAATTGTGTGTGTGTGTGTGTGTGTGTGTGTGTGTGTGTGTGTGTGTGTGTGTGTGTGTGTGTGTGTAATGGCATAGAGTAGTTGTGACGTTTGAAAGATTGACATGGGATTTAGGAGAGTAGAGAACTAAATCCAACAAACATCTTGATGTAGCATCTATTGGAACCTCACTTTGATTGTCACCACCTGCAATTACTGATTCCAAACACACACACACACACACACACACACACACACACACACAAGAAATGAGGAGGAGCAAAAAACACCAAAGCTTGTCGTTACAACTTACTAGTTCTCATACCAAAATTGATGATAAGTACAACGGAAAATTTTGGATCACCAAAGGATCATAATAAATTTGAAACTTATCTACTCAGGTAGTATACTAATTTTTATGGTTTTTATGTATAATGAGTTGTTTGGTGCACATGGGCCTATGTACAAGACTCATAAATTCACCAACATAGGCCGTCGGTGGTAGCCATATTATACAAGTTGACATATGGCTACAAAATTGGGACCGTAAACAAACTTGTTACCACAAACAAACATGAGTTCTAACACTCCCCCTTAGTAACTAGTCTGTCTTCTCTGATATTCAATAAATCCCTAAACTTTTCAAATTTGCTTTGTGCAAGAGGCTTCGTGAAAATATCGACTAATTGTTCTTCTGTAGAACACTAGATCAAATCAACTTCTTTACTTAACACTTTTTCTCACACAAAGTAGTATTGTGTCTCAATATGTTGTGTGTGTGCATGGAAAACATGATTTTTAGCTATCTGTATACAACTAGTGTTATCACAAAGCAATACTGTAGGATAATATTGCATAAACGATAACTCACCAAGCATGTTTGTATCTAGATTGTTTCACAAACAACAAATTTAGCATAAATGTATTCTACCTCTGAAGAGGAGAGTGATACAGTGGGTTGCTTCTTGGATTTTCATAATATCACACTATACACAAGCATAAAAGCATAACCAAAAATTGACATGCTAGATCTTGTACATAGCGACATCTGTGGCCCGATGCAGACAGCTTCCAAAGGGGGATCCCTATACCACCTAACCTTCATCGATGACTTCTCTCGAAGGACTACAACCTATTTTCTGAAGAACAAATCAGAGGCATTCAAGTTCTTCACGCAATTCAAGGCGTCTGTTGAAAATCAAACCCAGAGGAAGATCAAAGCTCTATGCACAGATGGAGGGGGAGAATTTATCTCCATCAAATTTAAGGAGTTCTGCAAGGCCAACGCCAATGGTGTAGTTGAACGGAAGAATCGGACACTCATAGAAAGTGCCAAGAGCATGTTGGCCCATGCCTCTCTTCCGAAAAATTTTTGGACAGAAGCTGTTTCAACAACTGTCTATCTACAAAATCGATCCATCACCAAAGCCTTGAATGGCAAGACACCCTATGAGGTGTGGACAAGATCGAAACCATCACTCAAGAATATCATAGTGTTTGGTTGCATTGCTTATGCTCAGATCCCTGAAGATCTCAAGAAGAAGCTGGATGACAAAAGCACAAAATCGATTTTCGTTGGCTACTCCCCAGATCACAAGGCATACAAGCTCTACAATCTTGAAACAGAAAAATCATTCACGAGCAGAGATGTCATTTTTGTGGAAGATCGATTTATCAACCACAAGGGGAAAGCCCGAGAAATTTTTGATCCAAGTATCAAAAAAAATTTCAATCCACGTATCGAAAAAGACTCCAGGATCGAAAATCAAAAAATCATTACAAACCTAAAAAATGAGCCTAAACAGCAAGGGGTATGAAATTCAGCCAAGAAGATCAAATCGACCAAGACAGCCTCCATCCAAATTTATGAACGATGCAGCCTACTACTTCATGCAGGAACCAAATACAATTGCAGAGGCAATTTCTACACCTGATGCTAATCAATGGAAAGCAGTGATGGACACTGAATTCGATTCTGATAGAGAATCAAACATGGACAGTCACTGAGCTGCCAAAGGGAGAAATCCGATTCCATGCAAATAGATATTCAAGGCGAAGTATGATGCTGAAGGAAGGCTGAATCGTTACAAAGCCAGGTTGGTCGCCAAAGGCTATTTCCAAATCTCAGATCTAGATTATTCCGAGACCTTCAGCCTAGTTGTCAAACATGCTTCGATCCGACTATTACTTTCTTTTGCAACTGCAACAGATTTTGAAGTCCATCAAATGGATGTCCAGACCGCTTTCCTCAACGGGACCATTGAAGATAAAATTTGTATGTCACAGCCAGAAGAATATGAGGTGAGAGGTAAGCCACTATTGTCTCAGAATCGAAATTTTTCGAATTCGACCCAACTGTCTGATTTTCATCAAGCAAAAGAAATAATATAATAGGGTAACATAAATAATATATATATATAATAGTATTAGTGTTACAATATTTTACTAATATAAACTACATCTTGCACAAATTCTTAAAGGGTCTTTTTGGAAATCAAAACTCCTCTAATGGTTTGATCATATTTGCTATATTTCCATATTTGGCAAATTGAGACCAACTTTGTTTTAAACTTTGAGTTTGACCTTTTCAAAGTTCATTAGTCTAAATTTCATTTGAATAAACACTTTTTGAAAGTGTGGGAAAGTTCGAAGTCGAGTTTGAGTAGATTCAAATTTAAATGTTGGGTACTTTGAATCTAGACCCCAAAATAGTAGGGTTAGCATTTTGGTGGGAAATCCAAGTGGTCAAATAGGGTTTGGACCTATTATAAAAGGATGTAACTCATGGAGAGACATATCTTCTCTCTTCTCTATCTCATTTCATGCTTATACATGGTTCTCTTGGGTTCTACTATCAATTGGTGCACTATACTTGTGATTGCATGCAATTCTATATGTAGAATGATCTATATTTGCTATTATTGGATCCACACGTGTGAAATATAGTAGCTTGCTGGTTTTGTACAAACAACAACAATACTTTATCTTTTGATTTATGTTTGATCAAGTTCTATTAGATTTTGCATCTCATTTTGGGTGTAGATGCTGATTTTTCTACATTGGTGAGATTGGTAGAGTAGCTTCTTTTGTAACCCAAGATCTTTTTGTGGATTGGATCATCAATGATTTGAAATCCTTCACATGGTATCAAAGCTTGTGTTTCAGGTTATGAAGGAGGAAATCATATCTATCAATGATTTGGTGAAGATATCAAGGTTTTATTTCATATACTGGATTTGGCCGGTTTTTTGGATCATTGGATCAGCCTAAGTGGTGGCCAATAGATTGCATATCAAATTTTCAACATTTGCATGTAGATTTAGTATAGTCAATTTTTTGTGATTTTGTCAAAATCCTAATTTTGATTGGATCTCTAGATAGTGACGTTGCTAGACTTCATTTGAGTGTGTTTCAATCTTAGGAAGTGGCAAAAGTCATTACTTTGAGGATAAATCATAGTTTGATCAAGATTCCATGATTCTATGTGCTGATTTGCTTGGTATAAGTGTTGTGAAGTTTATAGCACGTGTGAATTTCACCACACACCCTACAGGATCTTACTAAGGTGTTGTGATTGCACAAGATTGATCAAAGAATAGTATGCTTGAAAAATCTAAGGCAAGAGCACAATGGCATACATCTGATGAAAAAATCTAACTCTTCACTATGAGAAATGAATGTCAGAAATAATTCTATGTGTTCAGTATGGGAAAAAAAAGCTACTCTTGAGTAGAGAGAGAAAATCATACATAGAAAATCGGGTAGAGAGAGAATGAGTCCAAAACACCAAAATCTCAATATTCACAATATGGCAACACATGCCCAGCTTTCCCTACATGAGAGAGACTCGAATTCCTACAGTGGAGTTGCATGGAAAGTCCACTTAACTGAACTAATTCACCTACCAGAGACTTACATGTGTAACTGCATGCATGTATGGTGCATGTACTACATGTCAACTCATAAAATTGCCTAGACATGTGTAGATCACAGAAACTACTTTGCATGTTGCATGCACTGATTGCATGTGGCTTGCATGCATACAGTAAGACTTTGCATGCTATCAAAACATCTGCATGTCATTACAATTGAACCTATCTAACTCAAATCCCAACTACACTGGAAGGATATGTGCTCAATTCACACTCCTTATATGTACAACATGAAATCTAGTGGAAACTATCATGGACATGACCCCAAACTCGAGATAGGAAGATAATAATTTATTAAACTTCACACTCCTCCTTAAAATTTATGTTCCTATCAACATAGATTTCAAAATTAGGCCAAGGTTTGACCTCATCTTCATAAAGACATTCTTGAGTAGAGGCTTGGTGAGAAGTGTGAAGAATTGAAAAAGATTATCTATGTTAGATATAGGGGTCTTATGTTTTTTACATCAAGCATCTAGGTGTAGGATGTTGATAGGAATAAATTTGGCATAGATGGCAAATAATGCATTTCCACTTGTAATGCCACTATTGAGCCAAAATAGAGTAAGAGGCTAAACACTTGCTAATTAGAGTGTAGACAAGTGTAAAGTTTTTGTTTGATGAATTCCAAGAGGTCCAATAGGATATAGAGGTGGAACCTTGTGAGGTCCAATAGGAAATTGAGGTGTGCTTGAATATAGTCCAATAGAATAAAGAGGTGCATAGATCAATGATCCAATAGGATCAAGAGGTGACAAAATGTGGTCCAATCATAGTTAAGCATAGTGGACAGTCCACACGTGTGAAAATCAACATGGTATCAGAGCCTACCTAAGGTTACCATGCATTTTGATCCATCTAAGTGAAAAATTTTCATCAATCTTGAGCTAGAAATTGTCAAGGCCCATTTTCCTAGCTATCTTGTTCAATCTTGGATCAAAAGAGATCAAAAGGACATTGATTGGGTCTGACCTGGTACTGTATGAAATCAGGTGCTCAGACACGTGTGAGGAACATCCAATTTCAGTTTGGAAGTTCTCTCTCATGTTTGATCCATTTATCTTGCTTGATAACTTGTTTTGAAGCTTTTTTTGTCTAGTTTCTGCAATCAGTTTCATTCCATTTGGTTGAGCCAATCAAAAGTTATAAGCTTTTGAAGAGGGTTAGGTAGGGCACCTAGACCTGGGTGGACACATTTGGTTTGGTCAAGAGATTGCTTGGTTGATCCAAAATCACAGTTGTATGCTTGCCAATCTCATCTATATGTGATCTAGGCACTGTTTTGAGATCTTAGCCATTTTGTTTCATGCAATATCATTGTATTTGAGTCAAATTTGGTTTCTTAGTGTATTTCACACGTGCTAAGAGTGTTGGATCCTAACTTTGCCTATACTCCATCATTTGATGTGAAATAGATCTTGTTTTAGAGAGATTTGTGTAGCTAGTGAGAATCAATTCACAAATTGTTGTAAGATCTTTCATAGGAGGAGATAGTACTCAATTATTGGATCCTATTGAAAGTGTGTAACAACATTTATTGTTCATCATCTGAGTTTTCTTCACTTCAAATGTCTTCAATGGGTTCATCCTTGTTGGAACCAAGTGAAAGATTGACCACTTCAAATTATTCAATTTGGAAAATGAGGATGGAGTCCATCTTGATCCTTCAAGATGTGATGGACATAGTTCTTGGCCTTGAAGAAGAACCACAAGTTCTTCAAGAGGTTCAAAAATACAAAAAGAGAGCTAGGATGGCTCTCCACTACATTAAGATGAATGTCTCTAATGAGATATTGAGGGAGATAGGTACGTGTACAACAGCCAAAGAAGCTTGGGATTGTCTCAAGACTATCTATGAGGCTAAGAATACCTCTAGGCTTCTCACTCTTAGGAATCAAATCTTTCAAAGTAGCCAAAAGAGTGATGAGAGTGCATCTAGTTATGTTTTGAGAGTAAAAGATATTCATAGAGAGCTTGCTTGTATTGGTGATTCCATCAATCAAAATGAGCTAGTTCAAGTCATTCTCAATGGCTTGAGAAGTGAATTTGATAATCTTGTCCAATCCTATGCCATTAAGGAGGAGCTACCAAGTTTGGAGGCTCTCCAAAGTGTGCTAATTTCAGAAGAATCAAGACGAGAGTATAAGCTCTTGAGGATGGACAAGCTTTCTCTCACTCATAATGATGGCAAAGCTCTCTTTGCCAAGGATAAGCACAAAGAGAGGAGCAAGAACCAACATCAACAATCCTCAAGCAAGGACAAAGTCAAATCCAAAGACAAAGATGAGGAGGAAGATGATTCCTCTAATGCTTCATCATCCAAGCTCAAGAAGAAGAAGAAGATCAAGTGCTTTTATTGTGGCAAGAAAGGTCATTATGCCACCAATTGCTTCAAAAAGAAGAATCAACTCAAGCAAGCCAATATTACCAATGAGAAGGAAGACACTATTGCAAGTGATGGAGAGGGATCTCTTATGGTCTCTAGTTTCTCATCTACTCCTTTCAAGAAGGACGGCCTATGGTATATTGATAGTGGAGCCTCTTCACATATGTGTAGCTCCAAGGACTCTTTCTCTTCTATTGCACCTTATGATGGAGTGAAGAAATCAATATACACTGCAAATGATTTTGAATGTCCTATTGAAGGCATAAGGAACATTCCCTTGAAGCTTGCATCCTCTAAAGTTCTTTCTCTCTCTAGAGTTCTTTATGTACCTAAGCTTACCAAGAATCTTATTAGTGTTGGCCAATTGCTTGATAATGGCCTTGATGTAAAATTCAATGTTGATACTTGCACTATCAAGAAGAATGATGAGATACTTGCATTAGGATCTAGATTTGGTGGCATCTATAAACTAGATCCAAATGAGTATGTGAATGCTTGTAATGTTGCTCTTGTGAACAAGCTCTCAATGGAGGAATTATGGCATAGGAGGTTGGGACATCCCAACTACAAATCCATGCTCTCTATGATCAAAGAATCCAAAGCTATTGGCTTGCCAAAGTCATTCTCCAAGAAGATCAAGCCTTGTGAGGCTTGTGCTATTGCTAAATCTCACAAAAAGCCATTTACAAGATCTTCTATCAAAAGCAAGCATCCTTTGGAGTTAATCCACTCGGATGTGCATTTCTCATCAACTACAAGCAAGGGAGGAGCCACTTGTTTTGTTACTTTCATTGATGATTACACAAGATTCACTTGGATATATCTTCTTGCTTCAAAATCTATGGTGTTTGATCATTTCCTTATTTTCAAAGCTTATGTAGAGAAGCAATTCTCATTCAAGATTAAAGCTCTTAGAAGTGATGGAGGTGGTGAATATATCTCCAATAAATTTCAAGACTTTTGTGAGCTTGAAGGCATTAAAAGAGAGTTTTCTTGTGCCTACTCTCCATCTCAAAATGGAGTGGCCGAGAGAAAGAATAGATCTCTATGTGAATGTGCAAAATCTATGAGAATTGAGGCATCTTTGCCCAAAGATTTTTGGGGAGAAGCCATTAATTGTGCAAATTATCTTTGCAATAGGCTCCCACATATAGCTCTTGGAGGAAAGTCACCATATGAAATCTTATTTTTGAAGAAGCCTAAGGTTGATCACCTTAGAGTTTTTGGATGCTTATGCTTTGTCCATATTCCCTTGGAAACAAGGAAGAAGGAAGATCCTAGTGCATGCAAAGGGATCATGGTTGGATACTCATCCACCAAGAAGGCCTATAGAGTCTTTATACTCTCTACTTCTCAAGTTATTGAAAGTAGAGATGTTGTCTTTCATGAAAATCAACACTCATCATTTGAAGAGGCCGAGATCAAGAAATCTATGGATGCATCATCAATTATTGATTTTGAAGACAATCATAATGTGATGGGGTCGAGATTTGAAGAAGACTCTCCTCGGATTTTTTCACCAAGAAGGTCCATGAGAGATAGATCCGAGCCTAAGAGGCTCTCATATGTTGACAAAGGCAAACAAGTGGATCTTGATTCCACTGATTATGTTTTTTATGTCTCTCATGAAGAGCCAAAGAATGTACAAGAGGCACTCAATACCAAGGAGTGGTATGATGCCATGAAGCAAGAGTATGATGCATTGATCACCAACAATACTTGGGAGCTTGTGGATCCTCCTTCCAACAAGCATGTGATTGGTTGCAAGTGGGTATTTCGGATCAAGTTCAATCATGATGGCACCATCAACAAGCATAAAGCAAGATTATGTGCCAAAGGATTTGCTCAAATCCATGGTCTTGATTATGAGGAGACCTTTGCACCCGTTGCAAAGATGGTGACAATAAGAATTCTTATTTCTCTTGCTTGTTTTTTCAAGTGGAAGGTGTTCCAATTAGATGTATCCAATGCTTTTCTAAATGGTTATCTTGAGGAGGAGATCTATATGGAACAACCTCAAGGATTCATCAAGGATGAGTCCAAAGTGTGCTTGCTCTTCAAAAGTCTTTATGGACTCAAGCAAGCACCAAGATCATGGTATTCAAGACTTAACTCTTTCCTTATCTCACTAGGATTTACTCTTAGTGACTATGATCCTTCCATGTATCTAAAGTTTGTTGATAACAATATTGTCATTCTTCTAATTTATGTTGATGACATTATTCTTTGTGGAAGTTGTATCAAGCTAGTTGATGAAACCAAGCTAGCACTTGGATGTGAGTTTAAAATGCAAGATCTAGGAGAGATACATTACATCCTAGGCCTAGAAATTGATTTTTATGAAAATCATGTCTTTATATGCCAATCTAGATATGCTCACTCTATGTTGAAAAAATTCCATATGGAAAATTCTAAGAGCATAGATACTCCAATGGAGCAAATTGTAAAAGATCCTAATAAAGGTGATGAAAGATCCTTTGAGGACATCACACTTTTTAGGAGTCTTGTAGGCTCCCTGATTTGGCTTACCATTACTAGGCCCGATCTTAGTTTTTGTGTGCACAAATTGAGTCAATTTATGCAAGAACCTAAGATCCATCATTGGAAGATGGCCAAGAGGATTTTAAGATATGTATCTTCATCTTGTGATTATGGTCTACTCTATAAAAGTGAAGATCTATCCATTATTGGCTACTCGGATTCGGACTTTGCAAGTGATAAAATGGATCGAAAGTCTATTAGTGCATACACTATCTTTCTTGGAGGCAATCTAATATCTTGGATTTCCAAAAAGCAAGATACTATATCTCTCTCTTCATATGAGGCCGAGTACAAAGCACTCACTACAACTACCAAAGAAGTGCTTTGGATCAAGAGGTTATTAATGGAACTAAAGTGCATCAAGGAGGATGATCTACCAATGATCAAGTGTGATAACATCTCGGCCCAAGCTCTTGCCAATAATCCCATATTTCATGCAAGAAGCAAGCACATAGAAGTGGCACACCATTTTGTGAGAGAAAAGCTTATTGGAGGAGAAATCTATTTGGAGCATGTCAACTCATCCTCTTGTATTGCCGATCTACTCACCAAGCCTTTGAGCAAAAGTGCTTTCATCAAGCATAGATCTAATCTTGGAGTTATATCAAGATCAATGCTCAAATCTTCATAGATAATTTTTTAGGAGGAGTGTGAAGAATTGAAAAAGATTATCTATGTTAGATATAGGGGTCTTATGTTTTTTACATCAAGCATCTAGGTGTAGGATGTTGATAGGAATAAATTTGGCATAGATGACAAATTATGCATTTCCACTTGTAATGCCACTATTGAGCCAAAATAGAGTAAGAGGCTAAACACTTGCTAATTAGAGTGTAGACAAGTGTAAAGTTTTTGTTTGATGAATTCCAAGAGGTCCAATAGGATATAGAGGTGGAACCTTGTGAGGTCCAATAGGAAATTGAGGTGTGCTTGAATATAGTCCAATAGAATTGAGAGGTGCATAGATCAATGATCCAATAGGATCAAGAGGTGACAAAATGTGGTCCAATCATAGTTAAGCATAGTGGACAGTCCACACGTGTGAAAATCAACAAGAAGATCTACAACACAATCTGAAGATGAAACATGCTCCAATGATATCTCT
Organism: Diphasiastrum complanatum; assembly: GCA_029204225.1. Taxonomy (NCBI): domain Eukaryota; kingdom Viridiplantae; phylum Streptophyta; class Lycopodiopsida; order Lycopodiales; family Lycopodiaceae; genus Diphasiastrum; species Diphasiastrum complanatum. The sequence goes on along the minus strand of CM055104.1, from coordinate 14,954,177 downwards.
CCTCCAATGACTTTTTCTCCTACAAAATAACGAGCCACTTCAATATGCTTGCTCCTTGCATGAAATACTGGATTATTTGCAAGAGCCTGAGCAGAAATATTATCATTCTTGATAATTGGTAAATCTTCATCTGCATAACACTTAAGCTCCAAAAGTAGCCTTTTGATCCATAAAACCTCCTTTGTTGTGGTTGTAAGAGATTTGTATTCAGCTTCACAGGATGATAAGAAAATAGTTGCCTGCTTCTTTGACAGCCATGAAACCAAATTTCCTCCAAGAAATATAGTGGATTTCCTATCCAATCTGTCTCCTGCAAAATCTAAATCTAAAAAATCAATCAAAGTCATATCTTCTCCTTCATAGTATAGTCCATAATCCAAGGTAGAAGATATATACCTCCAGACTCTTTTAGCCAGTCTCCAATGATATAACTTTGGATCCTGCATGTGTTGACTTAGCTTATGAACACAAAAGCTTAGATCAGTTCTAGTCACTGTTAACCAAATAAGACTCCTATAAAGAGTGATGTCCTCAAAGGATTTTTCATCATCTTTAATAGGAACTTTTACAGTGTGCTCCATAGGTGTATCTATGTCTTTATAGTTCTCCATATGAAATTTCTCGAGCATAGAAAGTGCATATCTACTTTGGCTCATAAATGCATGACCTTTCCAAAAATCTATTTCAAGGCCTAGAATATAGTGAAGAACTCCTAAGTCTTGCATTTTAAACTCAGTACCAAGTGCATGCTTAGTTTCTTCAACTAACTTCTCACTGTTTCCACAAAGAATGATATCATCTACATAGATGAGAAGAATAATTACAAAGTTATCAACAAACTTATAATACAGAGAAGGGTCATATTCACTTATACAAAATCCGAGTGATATGAGATAAGAATTGAGCCTTGCATACCAAGACCTTGGTGCCTATTTCAGTCCATACAGACTTTTGAACAAAAGACAAACTTTTGATTCATCACCTTCCTTCACAAAACCTGGAGGTTGCTCCATATAAATCTCCTCCTCAAGGTAACCATTGAGAAATGCATTAGAAACATCAAACTGGAACATACTCCATTTGTGAAAACATGCAAGAGAGATGAGTATTCGAATTGTTACCATCTTTGCAACTGGTGCAAAGTATCTTCATAATCAAGACCTTAAATCTGAGAGTAGCCTTTAGCACAAAGTCTTGCTTTATACTTATTGATAGATCCATCATGATTATACTTGATTTTGAATACCCACTTACATCCAATCACATGCATGTTGTTTGGTGGCTCCACAAGCTCCCATGTGTTGTTTGACATCAAGGCTTCAAATTCTTGGGTCATTGCTTCAACCCACTTCTTGGATTGAAAAGCTTCCTGGACATCCTTAGGCTCTTCATCTGATATAAAAAGTGCATGATAGGAGGTTTCACCTTCCACTTGCCTTCCTTCTTCATCATATGTGAGCCTCCTTGGCTCAAATCTTGCTCGTGTAGATCTTCTTGGTGTGATAGCTTGAATCTGCTCCTCCTCAAGCCTCGGCCTCACCTCTTCTTGAACAACATCAAGGTTGATGATTGATCTTGCATGAGTCTCTTTGATCTGAACATCATCCAAGTTAAATTTTTGATCTTCATGGAAGACCACATCTCTACTAACAACATTTTTGTCAGTAGAGGGCAAATAAATCTTGTATGTTTTTTTAGTACATGCATAACCTACAAAGATAGTTTGCACATGCAACTGCCTCTCCCCAAAATTCTTTAGGCAAAGGAGCTTCCAGCCTAATGGCTTTTGCACATTCACACAACGTTCTATTTTTTTCTCTCAGCAACTCCATTTTGCTAAGGAGTATATGAACAAGAAAACTCTCTTTGAATACCCTCTCTCTCACAAAAGTCTTTAAACTTATTGGAAGTGTATTCCCCTCCACTATCACTTCTTACGGCTTTTATTTCGAAAGGAAACTGCTTCTCTACATAAGCTTTAAAAGTACGAAAAACATCATAAACCATGGCTTTTGAAGATAGCATATAGATCCAAGAATGTCTTGTATAATCATCTACAAAAGAGACAAAGCAGTTGGCTCCTCCTTTGCTCTTAGTTAATGAGAAATGAACATCTGAGTGTACAAGTTCAAATGGTTGCTTTGTCTTGATACTTGATCTAGGAAAAGGCCTTCTGTGTGACTTTGCCAGCACACAAGCTTCACAAGGTAGAAGCTCCTTTGACAGTGTCTTTGGTAGACAACAACTTTTCCTTCTTTGACCATAGATTGCATGGCTTGTCAACTTGAAACTTGACATCCAATCCACTATCAAACAACTATCCTACACTAATGAGATTCTTAGTCCATTTAGGTACATATAGTACATCATGTAAGCAAAAAGATTTTGATGATGATGCATGTAATAAATACTACCTATTCCTTCAATTCTACATTCTACATCATTAGCAGTAAAGATTGACCTTTTTGTACCTAAATATGGCATGAGATTAGTGAAAGAGTTCCTAGAACTAGACATGTGGGAACTAGCCCCACTATCTATCCACCAGACTTCTTCATTCTTTCACTCTCTACACCCTCACACTCATCCTCATTAGTAAGGTTAGCTTGCTTAGATTGGTTCTTCTTCTTGAAATAGTTTGATGCATAATGTCCTTTCTTTCCACAGAAAAAACACTTGATCTTTGACAGCTTTTCTTGCCACTGGATGTTGCACCTTGTGAGGACTGATCCTCACCACCTTCTTTGGCTTTGTTCTTCTTGAAGTGTTGTCGTCCTTTGCCCTTGCCTCTTGACTTGTCTTTGATGAAGAGTGCTTTGTCATCTCCACCATCTTTCAATGAAAGTCTATTGATCCTCAACATCTTGTTCTCTTGCCTGCTTTCTTCAGCAATGAGAACACCTTGCAGTCTCTCCAAGGATGGAAGATCATCTCTGACAGCATAAGTCTGCACAATATTGTCATACTCATCTCTAAGTCCATTTAGGACTACTTGAACAAGTTCAGTGTTCTTAAGAGCATCACTAATACCAGCTAACTCTTGATAAAGATCCTTAACTCTCATAACATATGATGAAGCACTCTCATCTACTCTCTGATAACTTAGAAATATTTGGTTTCTACGTGTAAGCAATCTAGAAGTATTTTTGATTTCATAGATTGTTTTTAGAGTATCTCAAGCTTCCTTGGCAGTGGTGCATGTAACCTGATCTCTCTTAACACTTCATTGGTAACATTCATTTTTATAAAATGAAGGGCAATTCTGGATCTTTTGTGAAATGTTGCAGCTTCATTAGGTGCAGCAGGTTCTTCTTCAGCTCCACTCACAATATCCATTACATCTTGTAGAATCAACAATGATTCCATTCTGATCTTCCACATTGCATAATTGAAAGATGTTAATCTCTCATTGTGCTCTAAGAAATGTGAACCAGATGAAGACATCTTCTTGGTGAGAAATTCTAGTAATGATAAAAAAAAATGGAGTTGAAAGGATGTTGCTTGCTATCTCAATCTAGGATTTAACACAGATGTTAATCCACCCTATGAAATCTAGACGATTTCACCCTGTCACAAGGGCTTCTTGAACTTTCATAAATAATTTATGCCTGCATTTATAAAGTATAATTGTTAAAAATACAACAAAATCATGAAAATCACTTTATTACAAAAGGTAACATGAAAATAAATATTTAGATCTTGACTATTACCTTTGAAATTCTTTCCCCATTTCTGCCAGAGAAAGTTGACCATCGACAACTCGAGAAAAAACACTTATTATTAGCTCTGAAGAGCTAATTCCTTGCATATTCTTTCACTCTGATATTCTCATTTCTGTAGGGATTGGCTTCAGAGTTTGAGTGATGACAACTTTTTTCTTTGACTTTGAGGCACCTTGAGCAGGTTGGCCTTTTATTTGAAAAGTTTCCCATTTTTCAAAAAATTTATCAACAAGCACCCACACCTAAAATAAAAAAAAAAAATTATTTGATAAGGAATTTAGGGAGTATTAAAATTGAGTTCAAAATTTTAGTCTGATAAAAATAATATAAAAGGATTACAACATATATTATGACCAGAACATTCCATGACGAGCATAGCAAAAAAAATTACCTAGCCACTACGAAAAACAAGTTGAAAAAAATTATCATGTTTTGTAAGGCTCTGCGTAGGATTCTTTGAATCAAAAGACAGGCCTCTCTCTTGAGCACAGAGTGCTTTTAGCTCTAGTTGATTCACATCTCCTGCTTTGGAAACTCTCATGTATTTTTTGTGAAAAAATCGAATTCTTTGTATGACGGTCATCTTCATCCGGTAGTCTTGATCAATATTATGGTCCCAAGCCAATAATTTGGCTTCTTCCACTATCAGGCCAACAAATGCAATAGCACTCACAGTTTGAAAGGTTGGAATATGGGGATACTCTTGAGATAACTGTTTCCGGGCTTGTAAACTGTGTATGTCCCCAAGAACAAAAAAATGATATGAATCTCATAAAGAAAAATCAAAATTTGCAACATCATTGCATTCATTGGGATCAACCAAAACAACAAAAGGAGTAACTATGGCCTGTGTATGATCTTCAAATTTTATTTTTAAGTTATGTACATGTGTTTCATTTGGTTCTCACCTTAATTGGCATGTCTCCTGTTATTGGGTGTACAGGTGGCCTATCACATTGGCATGTCTCCTGTTATTGGGTATACAGGTGGCCTTTCACATTGGCATGTCTCATGTTATTGGGTGTACAGGTGGCCTATCACACTGATTTATATCTAAAATCAAAGTTGTTTTTTTAATTTTTTTTGTTTTATGAATATCTTCCCTTAATTTAGCAAGCTCAGAGCTATCTTGTAAGGGGCAGATGGATGCACCAGGTAAAGACATCGATGGTTCGGTCGCGGTTTTCTTGCTTTCAGCATATGGGGTGGACTTATGGCGATGTGTAGCCATGGTCTTTGGGCGTGACTTGGGTCTAGTGGGAGAAGACTCAGAAATATTATGAGATCTCTTTTTTTTGGGATGAGGGACAAGTACAATATCATCCTCAACGTTTTCAGAGTCCGGCTTTGTGACTTGAGCAGTGGTAGAAGCAGGCTTGCGAGGTCCAATAGATACACTTTTTGAACTCCGTAATGAATAGACCGGATCTTTCCCCTCAGCAATAGCAGCTACAACCATTCTTAAGCATTGCTTCATGCTCTGGACAGAAACAAAAATCAAGTTTAAAATATAATGAGTAAAGGCTTTTACTTAAAAGTTCAAAGAATTTTATATTTAGTAACCACTATGCTAAGCATGAAACAAATGTAGACATACATGAATAAAAATATGTTTTATAATTACACACCAAAGTAACTTAAATACACTCTATGTTCCAAAACTTGCCAAAAATCTTTTATCAGTGGGATGCCTAACAGATTAAGGTTATAAAGTGGAATTATATCAAGATAGGTGCCTAGTAAAAGACATCAGGAAGAACTTTTCAGTTATAGCAAAGGGAACAAGAGCTGAGAATAAGTTGTATGAGTTGAAGACCGCATTTTTAGCTACTTCTACACCTAGTACCTCAAGTGAGAGTGACTTGTGGCATGAACGGTTTGGGTGCTTGAATTACAGGGTCTTGAAGCAGTTGTCTGATGTAGACATGATTTGAGGATTGCCGCGTATTGCCATTTTCACAGGTGTGTGCGAAGCTTGCGTCTATGGTAAGCAAGCATGGAAACCCTTTGATACTAGTACCTATCATGTTGTTGCAGTTCTGGATCTCATTCATAGTGATTTATGGAGACCAACACAAACTAGATCAAATGGGCATTCGTATTACTTCATGTCATTTATTGACGACTATTCCAGGAAGATTTGGACTTATTTTCTTCAGAACAAGTCGGATGCCTTTGATACATTCGTCAAATTCAAGAATCTTGTTGAAAATGAATGTAATAAGAAAATTAAAGTCCTGCGCATTGATAGGGGTAGTGAATTCATTTCAAATGAGTTTAATAATTTCTGTGATAAGCATGGAATTAGGCACCAGCTCACTACTTCATACACTCTACAACAAAATGGCATTGTGGAAAGGAAAAATGGAACTTTGGTGGAGTGTGCACTTAGCATGATGAAGGCCAAGAACTTGCCCAACTCATTTTGGGATGAAGCAGTAAAGACAGTGGGATATTTACAAAAGCGTTCTCCTACGAAGAGTCTTGCAGGTATAACTCCTAAGGAAGTCTATAGTGATCACAAACCATCTATCATGCACTTAAGAGTTTTTGGTTGCCTTGCATATATGAGAGTTCCTGATGAAACTAGGAAGAAGTTGGATGCAAAGTCATTGAAGTGTATTTTCATTGGGTATGCTGAAGAGTTTAAAGCTTACAAACTATTTGATCCTATCACTCATGAAGTTCATAATAGCGGAGATGTGATTTTTGATGAAAGCAAGCCTTATAAGTCAGATGTGGTTGATGTCTCACCCCCATGGATTGAACTAAACATGTACTATGATGATGTGCAAACTATTGAGCAAAATAGAGCCGAGGATCAGGATGCAGGTGAAAGACAAGAAGTTCTAGCACAACCTACTCCAAGTGGTAATTAGCAAGTGAAGCGGCCGAAGTGGTTTCTCGAACTTACGGAGAACCAAGAAGATCCAGAGACTAGTGAACAAGGGGGAGCCCGGAATTTGAGACCAAGATAGTTAAATTATGCACTCATGTCTAATATCATTGTTGAGAAGGAACCAATTGATTTTCAAGTAGCTGCTAGTAAACCAGAATGGCACTGAGTAATGAAAGAGGAATATGATTCCATTATGAAAAATGATATTTGGGATTTAGTGTCTCCTAAGCGTGATAACGCTAGCTACAGAAACTCGAACAATCAGAAGAAGTTTTTGATGAAGATTCTAGGATTGATATCCTACAAAATATCTACAACTACCTTTTGTTGCAGTTATTACAACCGTCTCTTTACAGTTAATGCATGTACAAAGTGGGCGGATTGTCAACACGAAGTCGTTGGGTTGGATTTTAGACCGACAGTATTAAGTATCGAAAAATGTACAATGACTTAAAAAATACCGACTCAAAAAAAATAAAAAAAAATTTCTAGTCGATTCAGTATCAAAATCTTCTAGAAAATTCGATCCTGAATTTTTCGATCCTCTGCTCAAAAATTCGAGCCTTCTGTTTCTGGTTTTTTAGGATGCTAATTATTGAATGGATTTGAGGCTAAACATCAAATTCCAACACTCTCCCTTAATGTGGATCGTGAAAACTTTTAATTTTCAGTTTCAACATGTCATTGAATCTGAGGTGGTGCTCCTTTGACAGAGCCTTTGTGAAGTAATCTGCTGCCATTGATTCTGTCCTACAGTAGAATAAGGATACCTCCTTGCTTTGCACTTTCTCTCTCAAATAGTGATATCTAATTTCTATATGCTTGTTTCGAGAATGAAATCTCGGATCAAGGGAGAGAGAGAGAGAGAGCTATGGTGCTTTAGTTCTCACAAAAGATGGTCGTTGGATGTGACTGTGCAAGGTCAATTTCTACTAGCAGGTGCCTCATCCAAATTGCCTCCTTTCTAGCATTTGTGAAGGATTTCAGATCATTGATGATCCAATCCACAAAAAGATCTTGGGTCACAAAAGAAGCTACTCTACCAATCTCACCAATGTAGAAAAATCAGCACCTACACACAAAATGAGGTGCAAACTCTAATAGAACTTGATCAAACATGAATCAAGAGATAAAGCATTGTTGTTGTCCGTACAAAACCAGCAAGCTACTATATTTCACACGTGTGGATCCAAAAATAACAAATATAGATCATTCTACACATAATATTGCATGCAATCACAAGTATAGTGCACCAATGGATAGTAGAACCCAAGAGAACCATGTATAAGCATGAAATGAGATAGAGAAGAGAGAAGATATGTCTCTCCATGAGTTACAGTTAGAAATCAGCTTGTGATCTGATTCATTAGTATAAGCTCTAAATGTGATGATGTAATTAGTGTACAGTTTATTTGGTTTATTGTATATGGTTGTGATCGGGACATGACCCATTAGGATATATTGATTGGGCACTGATCCCGTAGATGGCTACTTGGGTTAGCCGGGTAGCCACACATAGGAAGAATTAGCTTGTACAGAGTTATTTACAGTACTTGCTATACTTCGGGGCATGTCCCAAGTTTGTCGGTCGAATTTGGCCATATTGGGCCTGACCTTAGTTTGACAAGTGGTAGGCCAATTTTAGGACACCTGCCTTTTCATGCAGTTTGTGAATACTCTATATGTACAGTGTTTCTTTGTAATCTATTAACTTTTGTTGTGCCATCTTTGAGAGCTTGTGAGGAGTGGCTATGGTGATTGTGTGATGTGATCTGCATACTGCACTAGATCCTAACAGAATTTCAACTTGGTATCAGAGCGTCAGGGTGATGCAGGTATGCACGATCTGGTGGAGCTATGGGATAGCGTCTTTCACCAAGAAAAATAGCACTCGGAGCGTCTCAGGAGAGAGGACTTCATACGGGGTATCGGTAGTCCGGATGGCATGAGACAGCAAAGTTCCTTCGATCAGAGCTTCGGGGAAGATCAGAACGATCGTCGTAGGTGGATTCCAAAGAGAATTCACGGAGAAACTTGCAGTTTTGGTGGTTTCGGGGAAATCATCAATGGTGGCTTCATAATCCACTATGTGGACAACCGTTTGGCACAACGAGGCTTGCAAGAGAGATTGGCACGGGGTGAGACCATTGCGGAGGAGGATTTATTAGAGACCTACCTTCCCAAAAGTGTCGATGATTAACCATGTTTCTACTCGGTTGAGGAGGGCGATTGCAGAGAAATTTCAAATTTTTAAAAAAAAAAGACTTATACACTCTGCATTGCCAATATACCATATGGATTCAGATGAAGGAATCATTAAATGATGATTCTCCCTTCAAATTCACTGAAATCCATAGTTTTATACAGGGTTTTCTCGAAGTCACAACTTCTCCAATTTGGAGAGTTGTTATTTTTCATTCTTCTTGGCAGTCAGCTTCAGTATAGAAAGCTCTACTAACTTTCTGTAATGTGGGAATAGAAAATGTTGTGTGGTAAGTTTATAAGTTCTTGAATAATTAATTCGTATTTTAATTCATAATTATATTTTTTTTAAGAAATTATTTTAAAAATTAAAATTTTAAATTTATTTTACTTGTAATGTTCCATGTCAAGTACAAGCCCAATGTCAGGAACTCGGGAGGAGCACGACTTTGCAATGAAATAGAATACATAACCATCGGTTATTATTCTTTGGATGGCAAACGTTCGATGCTTCATTACAACACTTCCGGACTGACAAGTTTTGGAAACTTGTTCCAGTATCCAGCCGTGACGAAAAAATTAAAGAATCCAATGACGGGTTCCGTGGCTTGTCCCTACCAAAAGCCACAACAATTAATTAATCATTTAATTGATATTTTTTCTCACCCAGCTAATTGGGTTTTGGATTTAGTTAGCGGTAGCGGCACTACGAGCGTATGTGCTGTTCAGAAAGGCAAACATGTTGCTACAGTAGATTTAGATTCTAATTTAGTTGATTTTGTAAAAATGAGAATGAAATCTTTGTCAGTTTTGCCAGATTAACTATCTGAGGTGAAAAAGAGTTTAGATAGCGAGGATTCAGTAATTCCCTTGTCCAAGGAACTTCAGCCTCCTGTTAGCGGAAAAGTAGACGACACAGGAGAATTTGTTGATGTCTTGGTTCAAGATTATAATGTGGTTACGGTAGTCAAGGAAACTGTAGAAGAGGTGCCACTTGAAAGTACAGTGGCTACTCAAAAAAAATAAAAAGATATAAATGACCTCGATGATTTTTGGTAATAAAAAATTCTCTTTTGTTTTAAAAAATAATTGCGTTTATATTTTTTTAATTTATCGTGTTTTGAAATCTTTTTTATTGATTTAATGTTCTTAAATTTGTTTTTTAATGATTTAAGATTAAGAATTTGAAATATTTTAAAATTTTTAATATTGATAATCATTACCAAAAACTAAAATTGTAACGATTCGTCCAGTTTATAATATTTTAATTTTGGATGTATTTTTATAATATTTTTTGTAAAAAAAAATATGGTTAGAAATTTTAAGAAATGAAGAGATTTTTTTCAGGGTGATTTAAATATTTTCACAAATCATTTAATCTCGATTATTGTAAAGTAATTTCATTTGCGTTTATTTAATGTTTAAATATTCAATGAACTTACGTAGGTATAAGTAAAGATTTTAAAAAATTTAAAACTTTAAGAAATATTGATTAAAATTTTTATCATAATTTTAAAAAATATTTTTTTTGATACAAGAATTGTAATTTAAAAAACTTCTAAAATTCCAAAAACAAAAACTATAACTTTTGTTTTAAATAAGCAAAAAATATTTTTTAGTTATTTTAGTGGTTGTGTATCTAATGATTTTATTTTGAATAGTATTATTATTTCATATAAGCTAATTTTAAGTTATTTATGAAAATCTATTGACCAAATTTTTGTAGCTTGAATTATTTTCTTGCAAAATACAGCATTTTTTTAACATTACAATATATTTATTTGAAGCATTTTAAATTTGGATACTTTTAAAAAAAATATTAAAAAAAAATGGATCTCCAAGTCATTTCTCTTTTTTTTGGTCATTATGTTAAAGCATCTGATTTATTGCATATAAATTAGATCCACATACATATGCTATAATCATCAATGAAAGTGATGAAATAATAATAGCCACTAATAGAACTCATTTGCATAGGCCCACATAGATTACTGCGAACTAGATCTAGAATTCCATTGGCTCTCCTCACTCCACTTTTGAAAAATCTCCCTATGTTATTTGCACATAATGCATCCTTTGCAAAATTTCTCAATTGAGATATTAGATAAACCAATGACAAGATTTTTCCTCTTGAAAATATGTAGGCTTTGAGCAATGATATGACCAAATCTTTGGTGCCAAAGATCACTTCAACTATCAATTGTACTTACCATAGCTTGATAAAGTGATTTTGCATTCAATATGTACAACATGTTTCCATTTACTCTTGCTCTTGTAGCGATTACTTTATAGTAATTCTTGACGTCCTTGTCACAATCAAACTCATCTTTCAATTGTTGATCCCCCATTATCCCAACTAAAATAGGTTGTTGGCTAAACCGATTATGTATTGCACATTCTTATTTAGTTTTATCTTCTCGTTAGCTAGCTTCACTGGTACCACTCCAAATTTCACGACAAATAGCACTTCTCCAACTTTATCACCATTATGAAGTTCTTTGAACTTTGAAAATCATTCATTTCTTGAAGACATGTGCTTGGATGCTCCACTATCATTGTATCAGTTGTCTTGAGCTTCATTGCTAGTCATTTATGTCGTAATAAAAAAATTTGAGCCTGCACCTTCATCATCTTCATATTGATCATCATCAAATTGATGTTGATTGGCGTAATTGCGCACTTGCCATTTTCCTTTGCTGCTACGCTTATTGTTGTTATTTGAGAGGTGGACTCATATTCAACATAGGAAAATCTACTCTGCATTTCTCAACAAGCTGCTCATGTAGATAGGCAAATCACCTTGTAGAACATTGTTACTCATGATGATCATCGTCTAAATAGTGATGATCATCAAAATGAGAATATCTTCACAAGCTCCAATCAAGCAGAATACCAAAGTTATATGCTGTTATTTGATTGATTGGCAGAATCTGCACTGAAGAGTCTAATGTAGTTATAGTAAATCAAAGATAAAATAGTTTTGCTACTTGGAAGTGATAATGCAATTGACTTGTTCATATTAGAGTTTGGAACATCTACTTGATTACATTCATAGGCTTGAGGCACTACAATGTAAAGGATTAAAAATTTGCACGAGACAAGTAGTAACAAAACATATTTGGGAGTATGGAGAAGCACATACATTTTGCAATATGCTTCAAAGCTCTTCTCATATTATCTAGGTTCAAGGTATTTCACTTGCAAACAAGTACCTATCCAAAGACACGATGATGTTCTTTCCTCGTGATGAACCAATGCATGGCTTTTGGTCATTCTCCTGGCGTGTTGAGCATGGAAGTCACTTAGTCAGGCAACCAAGTCACAAAGCAGGTCTTTGTAGGTTATAAATATCAAAAAGGAGGATCAAATTGATGGATCAACATCCCCAAATAGCCTCAATCTACATCTGAGTTGTTGTTATATTGTAGGAAATTACTAACTCGTACCATCTCTTGACCAGCACCTCTTGTTTCCATTGTTATTGGATCGACAACACATGTCATCACTATGTACTAAGATAATAACTACCTTAATGAATATTTCCACCATTCATGATAGTTTCGGAATAAAAGATATGAAATGGAAAACTTTCATGTTTGAAATGTTAGTATTTTCCTAACGATTCCAATTGCAATGTAGCATTTGGACCATGACATAAAGGTCAGAAGCTTTACACCATGAATATAGCATCAATCTCCTCGTGATGAACCAATGCATGGCTTTTGGTCATTCTCCTGGCAATGCAGGTACAGTGTTGAGCATAGAAGTCACTTAGTCAGGCAACCAAGTCACAAAGCAGGTCTTTGTAGGTTATAAATATCGGAAAGGAGGATCAAATTGATGGATCAACATCCCCAAATAGCATCAATCTACACCTGAGTTGTTGTTATATTGTAGGAAATTACTAACTCGTACTATCTCTTGACCAGCACTTCTTGTTTCCATTGTTATTGGATCGACAACACATGTCATCACTATGTACTAAGATAATAACTACCTTAATGAATATTTCCACCATTCATGATAGTTTCGGAATAAAAGATATGAAATGGAAAACTTTCATGTTTGAAATGTTAGCTTGATCATGGTGGCAGCAGAGCTTATATGTCACCATCTGTCTTGGGTGGAGACTGGAACATGCAAGCCATTTTTCAAACTCGCCCGTACAGAAGTTGCCACAGCATGATTCATGCCTTGCATGTAGAAGAGACATCATTTTCTTCTTGAACATATCTCAGATATAGTGCAAGTGAAAAGGATAATTATTAATCACCAATCCAGATTCGCAAGGAAAGGAAAAATATACTCAGCCGCAAGTTCTGGCCTGTCATCATGTGGACAGTGACCAACATCTGGGAGACCAAAAATCTGCACATCTCCTCTTTCCCTGCTTAGCTTGGTGAAGTATTTCCCAACCTGGCACAGCCATAACTCTTAGAAATTTGAACACCACATACGCAATAATTCATCTATTATATATACTATAGAAGCCAAAATTCATGAAAGTATCTGATATTACAGTAGAGCACAACGATTCAGATCTCACAATGTACACAGCATAGGACATTGAAGAAATTTGTAGAAAGAGAGATTTGGAACAGTCGCGAGAGAGAAAGCACGGAAGAGTGTGATCGCATGAGAGAGAGAGAGAGAGAGAGAGAGAGAGAGAGAGAGAGAGAGAGAGAGAGAATACCGGGCCATTGATAGGTGTCCAAGGGTCATTGTCTCCCCATAGTACCAAAACAGGAGAATTTATTTGTGGCATGAGCATCTCTGGCCGAGGACCTGCCCAGTTGATTGAGAAACCTTTAGATCATGTGTGTCTGCATACGAGCTGTTTTGCTTTCTTGTAATCCAGTCTTGAGAACAGAACGAATCTAAGCCAGTAGATGAAGCATCTACTGGCTTGAAACTTTGCTACAAACTCTCTAAGCAATCAGTTGAACATTTTGGACTATCATGGCCACTGGACAGGACAATTTGAAGGCATCCCATACAAAACTAAAAGCAGAACACCAATCTTTAGGAAAGAGATACAAGTATATGCCACCAACATGAATGAGGTGGAAAAAAATGTCAGGGAAAACCGATTCTCATGACAGTAGAAATCTTTTCAAATCTCAACTCAATTTATCACAATCCAAAATTCACAAGTAAAGTACAAAGAAGAAACAATGACACCAGCAAATGGGGTTAAAAACTCCACATTTTCTCCCAAGAAAGTAGATGAACATTCACTACCAAAGTCTCCGCTCTAGTAAGGAAGAACAAAAGATCATTAAAAGGGCCTCAAATTTAGTCTCCAGAGGAGTTCGTGAAGAGGGAAATGTCATCACCAATTTGTTGAAGAAAAAGTTGAGCATAGTGAAAGAAGAGCTCAAGGACTCTACTACAGGTTGGAAAAGCAAACAACAGGTAAAGCTCGTTCAGTGTTGGTTAAGTTTGACAACATTTTACACACAGGTTTGTTCTCCAACATTGCAACAAATTTCAAGCAACCAAAATCTTCATCCACGAGGACTTTTTGTCGCGGACGGTTTTGGTTTGTATCGCGAACGTATTTGTTTCTTTTGAATTTTCTTATGCGGAAGTCTACAGGATCCTAGACACGAGACTACAAATCACAGAACAGATATCATTCTAGCAATCAAGACAATGGAAGACAAGGAAATGCACGAAATAGAGCAACTATATTATCAGTTTAATTTTTAGAGCGAGATGGTCAGTGTCTCGCTCATTGGCGGCCTGACACTCTGCGCTTTCGCTGTGTTTTGCTCGTTGGCAGACTTTTATGCACAGCTGTTTCGTTTCTATTCTTTTTCTTTTCTGCTCTACTGACGTACATTCTCTGTATTTTCTTTTGATCCAGAAAATAGTTTATATCTCCATTGTGTGGAGTTTACAAGATAGCTAAACAGAGAATTACAAGAGTAGTTAACGCTAATCAACTAATCAGTTACTCTCCGTTATTGCTAACCGTTTCAACTTGGCGTGAAGTTTAAGACTCCACGCCCGTTGAGCTGCCAGCTGGCAACGCAAAAGATTTTCTTTCGTTTCTTTTCGTAATGGTGTCGTGTCGTGTCTTTTTGGTCCTGGAGGCATGTTTGACTTTCGTGAATCATTCGACCTTCAAGATTCGCTTCGCTTCGTGTTTCAGGGTTTTCGAGGTACGTTGACTTTCGCGAATTGTTCGCCATTCGACCTTCGCTTCGTGTCGCTTCGCTTCGCGTCGCGGCAAAGTTGCAAGAGTTCACCATTTCTGACACTCCCTCTTGAACCTTGCAGCTTTGCACATTTAATCCAATCGCCTTTCTTTGATTTGCGAAGAGTGGCTTGTCGAGCGGCTTCGTGAGCAGATCTGCAATCATGTCTTCAGACTTTATGTTGAACTTGGAGCTCTCCTTTCAAGATCAAATCTCGAATGTGATGGTACTTCAGAGGTATGTGTTTTGCCTTTGAATAGAAGACAGGATCCTGGGACAGATACATGGCACTCTGAGAGTCCATCATCATCGTGCATGGTCCTCCTTGTGGTATCCCAATTGCCTCCAACATCATCTGCAACCACACTACCTCGTTCGCCACCTTTGAAGCTGCGACGTATTCAGCTTCGCAAGAAGATTGATCTACCAAGGTTTGCTTTTTGCATATCCAGCTGATTGCTGCTCCGCACGCTATTGTACATCCTCCAGTTACGGACTTGTTGTCATCTTTGCAGCTCGCCCAACTTGCATCACTATAGTGGTGCAGCTCGAATCCTTTTCTTTCGTTTTCTGCTCTGTAGGTTAATCCCATATTTTGGATACCCTTCAGATATTGTAAGATCGTTTTGCCATTTGCCAATGTGCCATGACAGGATGGAAAGAGAATTGGCTTAAGGTGTAAACAGAGAAAGCTAGATCGGGTCTGGTACAAATTATAAGGTACATCAAACTACCAATTAGGTTTTGGAAGGGTATACCTGCCCTCTTTTGTTCTTCCTCTTCTGTTTTTGGGCAATCCTGCTTCGTCAGCTTGGCTCCAACTATCATTGGTGTGGCCTTTTCTTTGCAGTTCATCATGTGATACTGCTTGAGCACCTTTCTGGCATATTCAGACTGACTCAAGTGCATTTCACCTTTTATTCGATCTCTTCTGATCTCCAGCCCGAGGCATTTTGTTGCTTCTCCTAGATCTGTGATTTCATAATTTTCAGAAATCTGACTCTTCGTGTCTTTGATCAGCATCAAGGAATTTCCTATCATAAGGGAATCATCCACAAAAATAGTCAGTATCACAAAATCTTTTCCTACTCTTTTTATGTAGACATTACAGTCTGGTTGTGTAGGATTGAAGTCTAGAGATTTCAGAAGACTATCGAGCTTCTTGTACCAAGCTCGTGATGCCTGTTTTAGACCATAAATGCATCTCTGCAACCGACAGACATATTGTCGATTGTCGAGGTCTTCAAATCCTTCAGGCTGCTTCATGAAGATTTCTTCCTCTAGATCTCCGTGAAGAAAGGCTGTCTTCACATCAATCTGGTGAATTTCCAGATTGTGTTGTGTGGCGTATGCAAGGAGTAGTCGTATGCTTGTCATCTTGACCATCGGCGAATATGTGTCGAAATAATCAACACCATACCTTTGTGTGTAGCCCTTTGCGACAAGCCTTGCCTTGTAACGGCCAACAGTACCATCTGATTTTATTTTCTTCTTGTACACCCACTTGCAGTCGACGATCTTTTTGTTTTCTGGCAGTGGCTCTAGCGTCCATGCCTTGTTTCGCCTCATCAACTCAATCTCTTCTGACATTGCCTGCTTCCAGAATTCTCTCTCTGGACTCTGGACAGCTTCTTGATATGTTGTTGGCTCTTCAGTGAAGCTGCAGTACCCGAATTGCGTGTCTTCGCTCCACTGAAGATTGTCAGTGTAACGGTTTGGAGGTCTTCTTTGTCTTGTTGACCTTCTGGGTTCGTTTCGTCGCTGCTCGAACGTTTCTTGTTCGTGGGATTGATCTTCTGCTTCCTGCTGCTCTAGAGTCTGTGGCTCAACATTCCGATTTGACGTCTGTCCTCGATCTCCCTCTTGAATTGGCAGCAGTGTGAAGATCTCATGGCCTCTTTCATCTTTTAGTCTAGGGAATGTGGACTCATCGAACGTCACATCTCTACTCGAAACAACTTTTTTCGTGGTTGGGTTGTAGAGTCTGTACACTTGTGATCCGTTCAAGTACCCGACCATGATCGTTTGCTCTGATTTATCATCGAGCTTGCTTCTCTTTTCTTTTGGAATGTGCTTGTATGTTGCACATCCAAACACACGTACGTATGATATATCAGGCTTTCTACTTGTCCACATCTCGTACGGTGTCTTATTTTCCAACGTTGTCGTTGTTGATCTGTTTTGCAGGTGTACTGCTGCAGCTATTGCCTCAGCCCAGAATTGACTTGGCAATCGAGCTTGTGCCATCATGCATCTGGCTCCTTAGCTTGGTACAAAAAGCTTGATGGTCTTCTGAAGTCTCCAGACTTCAATCCTACTCAACCAGACTATAATGTCTACATAAAAAGAGTAGGAAAGGATTTTGTGATACTGACCATTTTTGTGGATGATTCGCTGATGATAGGAAATTCCTTGATGTTGATCAAAGACACGAAGAGTCAGATTTCTGAAAACTACGAAATCACAGATCTTGGAGAAGCAACAAAATGCCTAGGGCTGGAGATCAGAAGAGATCGAATAAATGGCAAAATGCACTTGAGTCAGTCAGAATACGCCAGAAAAGTGCTGAAGCAGTACCACATGATGGACTGTGAAGAGAAAGCCACACCAATGATAGTTGGAGCCAAGCTCACGAAACATGATTGCCCAAAAACAGAAGAGGAAGAACAGAAGATGGCAGGTATACCCTACCAGAACTTAATCGGTAGTCTGATGTACTTAACAATTTGTACCAGACCCGATCTGGCCTTCTCTGTCTACGCATTGAGCCAATTCTGTACCAATCCTGGTCTAGCACATTGGAAAATGGCCAAACGAATCCTACGTTACCTGAAGGGTACCCAGAATGTTGGATTAACCTACAGAGCTAGAAACGAAGAGAAAGGATTCGAGCTGCATCACTACAGTGATGCGAGCTGGGTGAGCTGCAAAGATGACAGCAAGTCCATTACTGGAGGATGTACGATAGCGTGCGGAGCTGCAATCAGCTGGATATGCAAAAAGCAAACTCTTGCGAAGCTGAGTATGTCGCAACCTCGAAAGTGGCGAATGAGGTAGTGTGGCTGCACCTCATGTTGGAGGCAATCGGGATACCACAAGAGGGGCCAAGCACGATGATGATGGACTCTCAGAGTGCCATCTATCTATCCCAGGATCCTGTCTTCCATTCAAAGACGAAGCACATTCCTCTGAAGTACCATCACATTCGAGATTTGATCTCGAAAGGAGAGCTCCAGGTCCAGTTCATAAAATCAGAAAGTATGATTGCAGATCTCCTCACGAAACCGCTCGACAAGCCACTCTTTACCAAGAAAAGAGAGGCAATTGGATTGAACGAACAAAGCTGCAAGATTCAAGAGGGAGTGTCAGAAATGGTGAACTCCTGCAACTTTGTCGCAGCACGAACAAGACACGAAGGTCGAACGAGAACAATTCGCGGCAGTCAACGTGTCTTTGACTCGAAGCACGAACGAGAACAATTCGCGACAGTCAACGTGTCTTTGACTCGAAGCACGAACGATTCGCGAATCAATCACAAATCGCAAACACACCTCCAAGACCGCAAACCGCAAAAGGGACGCGAAATGAAAACTACGAAAAGAAACGAAAGCAAACGGGAAATTACGAATCAGACGAAGAAAAATCTTTCGCGCTGCCAACTGGCAGCTCAACGGGCTTCATGCCCAGCTGACACGAGTAGCAACGACGGAGACTAACTAACTAGTTGATTAGCGTTAACTAGTCATGTGATTCGACGTTTAGCTATCTTGTAAACTCCACATAGTGGAGGTATAAACGATCCTCTCTGGATCATAACAAGAAGATGTGAATACAGAGATCTGTAAGAGACAGAGAGAGATATAGCGAATAGAGTAAGAAAGTAAAGACACCATAGCTGTGCATGAAAGTCTGCCAACGAGCAGAACACAGCGAAAGAGTAGAATGTCATTCCGCCAACGAGCGAGACACTGACGAATTCACTCTAAACTAAAACTGATAATACAGTCACTCTATTTTCGTACATCTTGTCTTGTGCTGTGTATCATAATTGCTAGAATAGAATGTGTTCTGTGATGCGTAGTCGAGAGTCTGGGATCCTGTAAGGGCTTCCGCACAAAAGAAAATTTGAAGACAAAAAATTGTTCGCGATAAAGAAGACGAATAGGACGAATGCGAATCAGTCCCACACACGCGCTCTCGCGACAACGTTCTCATTCTCATTCCGTGTTTCCATTCCCGTGATCCCTAGTCACTATGACCATAAAGTAGTTGGATGATCCTGAGTGTCTTAACTCCTTGGAAGAACAAAGAACCCTTTAGTTTTCTTGATATCATGGCAGGAATTTATGACAGATTGGGCCCAATGGCTGCAGCTAGAGGAAAGGTAGTATTAGTAATAATAGCAGTAGCAGCGGTCTTACAGGTAGCAGCAGCTGCGTCTGCTGCTGTGTCCGCTATTGTAAAACAGGCCCCCCATCAGCTCCTGCAGATTCAAGATTGGACCCCCATCAACAACGGCAGCACTGTTCATGGAGTAGCAAGGGAGCTGCAATGATGGAACATGAGCGAGCCTTCAGCAAAGACCGTGTGTCACCAGCAAAATAGACCAACAAAGAGGTGCACCTTCAGCAACCATAGAGGCCAAGGCACCGCGAACAGCGACAGCAGTACCTCAAGTGCTCAGCAACGTACGCTCCTGGACTGCTTGAGCAATCGTTGGCTACGAACTTGGTTGAGAAATTGCTGGCCACGCAGGTGCGGTCTTGGTCAGCAGCTACGATCTCTTGAGGCCTGATGTGAAACTCAATTGCATGGCAAGCGGGATGCGGATGAAGTCAGCGGATTCAACTATGAAAAGTATGGCAGCGATGGTGGAGCACGGAGCACAATGGCCCCAAACACACGCCAGATTTTAGCAACGATTCGTTATCACTTGATGTGGTCGTAAGAACTTCAACCCTACCTCAGCATGGAATTGTCTCTCCATCCATGCTTGCAGCCTTATGCTACTCTCGTCTTTGAAGGAGCTTGCTCATAATAACCCCCTTCTCATCCAACAAAAAGTTAACACACGCCAACGCAGATGATTGAGAAAATAGGTGCAATTACGTTTACGTTCTGAAACACCACTGGCAAGATGTTGATTACTTACCTGGATCGCCAGTAAAAACCTTTACAAACACGTTCAAAGCTCCCTGATCAGTTGATGGCTGATATAAGATATCAACCTGTAGTGAACAATTGTCCAGTGCTTAGCAGGAAAGCCACCAGAAACTTTCAAAAACACAATGATCCCTTACCAAAGACAGCCGATATAAAATGTCACTCTGCAATAAACTATTGGTTTTTCACTTCGGTTCCCACACTAACTAATATATAAGACAAACTCATAACTTAGCATTCTATCTTCTGCTCCCACAGTACAATGCTATACCAGCTGATCAGTAACAGCCTCTTTGTTTCGGTATGCCTGTTCCTCCAGAATTTTTCTTATATTGCCCTTGCTTCTGAACCTGTAGAAGCAGCTACATTATTAAGTAAGATTTGAAGGACTTTCCTCAATAAATGTTAATGTTTAGTATATCCTAAAAAAGCCCAGTTTCATATGCACATGCCAGTCACCTATGACTCTAAAAGTATGACTGTCACACCAGACATCACCATCTAGCGATCTCATACCAGATGTAACCATTCAGCAATCGACGTATCACCAACCGATATATGTTCTTGAATGATTCCATAAAGCATAATACTCTGTTATAGCCTATCTCATTCATAATAGTGATCCTAGAAGGCAAATGAAAGGTCTAGTGTATAAGCAGGCTGAATTATGAAAAAACACAAGCAGACAAAATTATCAAAATGATAAAGATAAGCCACTGGCATAACTGTGGAAATATACAAGTGAAGCACTTAGCACATGCAATTGATTTTTTGTGAACTCAGCTAAATAGTCACAGGAATTCTTAGGCAGACCGAGAACATGACAGCTGCTACTTGCAAAAGAATTCCAGTCACCATGTCTCCAGCTGAACAACAGAAAGCCATAAACAACCTGGCTCTTATAGAAATCGTTGCAGTAAACTGCAAAAAATTCCAACTCGTCAATTTTTTTTTTGTATCTAGAGATTCAAGTGTGAATTGTTTACATCAATGCACAGGTGCTAAATTGTTTGATTTTCAATCCCTGAGCTCAGTTGAATGCAGCTGGCAGAACAAGATCAGACTTTGGACATGTGCATCAAACTAACTAATGTGGTCCAAGAACATCTTTCCAAAATATCACATATCTATAGATCTCAGCTGACAGGCTGAATTTCTTGATTCACTGAGTCTTAAAAAAATGTCTCAACCACTATACGTGAAAGATAAAAAAGATATAAAATAAGATAAAAAGCACGAAAAATATTCGAGATCTAACATCCTGGTCCTTACATTATTCAGAGACTGTAAAATTGAAGTAGGCAAGACTTCGATGACTGCTTAATCTGCAATTCCTATAATGAAAATAGACTAGTTTAAAGCACAAGATAGGTTACACCCATCTGAAATGAGTAAAACTTCTGTAATTCATTTTCAATTTAAAAGCTCTTGTTGACACATGAACAATTACTTGGGTCAATAGCATCTAGAACTGCTAACAATTTTTGTCAACGTAAGCCTAAAATGTTAAAACTATGACTCAGTCCATCGCAGTGGGGTGTATGGGTAGAGTTGTTGACTGCCACCGGGAGAGCGCCATAAATGGCATGCCAAGTTGTATATGTTGTATATAACGACCACTAGTTGCTTAACATGTATGCCAAAAAACTATGACTCAATAAAAGCTAATTTATAAAAAATTCTTGCCTGTTAAAAAGAGCACTTGCAATTCTTGGTTTCTGAAGTAGATACTCCACAGCTACAAAGATTGGTGATAAAACTTGAAGAAGCAGATCGTCTTGCATAAGTCCCTTTCTGTTCATTGCACCTGCACAATTTAATAGCACAAGCCCTCTAATATTGGCATGTAAGTAAACCATGTGAAGAGTTGTGTAGAATCTCTCTCTCTCTCTCTCTCTCTCTCTCTCTCTCTCTCTCTCTCTCACACACACACACACACCATAGATGCACTGCGTTTCCAAAACTGTGTTTCTGAACCGTGTTTGTGGTTTAGGGGAGCTTTTTTGAGAAATGTTTTTTTTTTTAAATTTGTTTTTTTGTGGGCAATATGGGTATCAGATTAAAGCTCTAATTAAGGGCAGTACATTTACATAGGTTGCTGAATGTTTCGGATACAGGGTGGTCCAGTTAAGGTGAATCAATTCCTACTGGATTCTGTCGAGGATAAAAAATTAAAATGGCTTGTCGTGTTACCTTGTAAGGACCGGTTGAACATTATGGAGACGCGTCTCAACAAAGACATTGACATTGCGTCTATTCAGAAGCTTCATGATGAGCTTCAGGAAGGGCTCGCAAACACGAAGAAATCTTGGGCTGACATTGCTAGGGGAATCACTAACTCTAAACAAGTAGTGGTGAAAGCTATGGAGGAACAAGAAAAATCATCAAAGACCCTAAACGCAAAGCTACGAGGGGTAAAGTTTGAAGGGGAGGAAAACGTTTTACTGAAACAAGCTAATGATTACATTTCATCTACATTTTCTGTTCCCGCGGATCCTATGGTTGCAGTGTGGCGTGGGAAATTCCAGCCTTCTCACATCTTCCTCCGTTTTAAAGACCAAGATTCTAGACGGACAGTTCTTCGCTGACGAGGCTGCCTTAGAGGCACCGATCAATACCTAGAAGAAGATCTTACCCCTCTTCAGTGGGAAGAGCGGAAAAAACTTATGAAGCTAGAGTCAAAGGTCAGAAAATTTTATTTCGCGATGGTCGTCCAATTTTTGTTGACATTGTTATTAGCACAGCGTCGCCTCCTGCGTGAGTGCATTTTGGCGCTATTGATTGAGTTTTGAGTTTGAAGATTGAGTTTTGAGTTTAGCGAGAGCTTCGAAATGGCCACCTGCGTGTGTGCCCACATTATTCTTGGAATTGAGATATTATTATCCTCTTCCTAGTTTAGTTTGGTTTTTAGTTTTGTTGTTTGACGGCATTGCTCCATCTTGGTTCCACTTTATCTGTTGTACTTGTCTCGTCTTATACGCCTTTGGGCGTGGAAAAGACGTTAATAAAGCTGCTTCTTCTTCTTCCTCTCTCTCTCTCTCTCTCTCTCTCTCTCTCTCTCTCAAATCACAACAAACCGAACTAAAACCAGAAGGAACCACACTGAATCATGTTGGACCACATTGTGCTTTGTGAGTTCTTGTGTGATTTTAGTGTGTGCAATGTGCAGAGAAAATATTCTTTGTGTGTATTGAAGGTTGTTGGCATTGCATGAACCACCCCACATTCTTGAAGGTTTATCAAGTCACTTTAGCATTGGACTTTGCTAGAAAAGATAATTTTTTGTTCTTAGTTTAAAGAACCTAATTTAAAGCCTTAACTTTCAAGATTTTTGTTTTTTGTGTTTATTAGATGGAGATAGCCCATGATTTTAGCCTTAGTAGTGTGAAAGCACAATCCAGCATAGATCACAAATGATGAGAAGTTCGTGTAAACCAATTATGTTGAATTGATGGTTGGAGAAGTGTTGTTGCACAAGGAAACACCAATTGTTGTCCTGTATGTAGGGATGATGACTGGTAGCATACATATATGTGCATAAATAATATAGTTTTTGCCCAAATACGCGTTTTTGGGCAACTATCACACACACACACACACACACACACACACACAGTTTTTTGTATGCTAGAAGGTGAGGAATTACTCCGACCTGCCAAATGGTGGCTGTATAAACAAACGTGATGGCTTTGAGAAAAGGACACTCATTTGCCAGATTCACCAAGAGATGGATATGACAAACACACTTAGATAGAGGAGCAGGAGCGCTCCCTCTCACTTGCAAATCAGCCTCTGAGAGCCAACGTTTGACTAGAAAAATTGAAGATAAATCTAAGTTAGTCTAACAGGCAAACATCTAGTTACTTTTTGTAGATTCTTTAACCTATGTGAATGGAGAGTATCTTATCATCTTGAGCCATATTAGAAGGTGCAAAAGGGAAAGGCAGTCTTTAATAGCAATATTGGCGTTAAGCAAGTGTTTCTCCTCCTCCCTACTCTCTTTGGCCGTCTTATGGATGAGCTACATAACTTGATATGAAGGCAAGGATGGGGAGTGTTAGGGACCCAACCCCACACCTAAATTGAAATTGGACATTGGACTGGGCCAATGAACTTGACTAGTTGACTCATGGACCACATGCATGCCACTTGTCATAATCAAGGATATGTTCTTGGCATGAAGGCTCCCACCTTGGAGGTATACAAGGGAAAGAGATCTCAGTTACCATTCATTCTATCTACCTAGGAATTGGTCGATGGTAGTGCACATGTGCACAGCCAGGATGGTGCTAGCTAGGGGCAGGAGAAGGCTGAAGGAGCTCAAGGCATGGAAGGTGGATCTGGATTTAGGAACAGCATAACCACATGAAGGTAAAGCTAGTCTGATCCACCCAACCAATGCGCTCTCTTATAGAATGCCCCTCCTAGCCCAATGTGAGTTTCCATGGATGTGGTAAGTAGTAGTTCTTGCTGACACCCACCATTCATGTTGCATGCATGGGTTAGTTAGATTTGTATGCACTATATTGAGTTCAATCAAAACAATAACCTGTTATGTGTTGGAGGCATCAAGAAAAAGTAGACAATTCCTAGCAATAACAACTAAAGCATTTAATGATTTGATCATTATTTTTCCTTAAAAGTCATGATAAGCTCAGAGATTCTTACATTCAGAAATTTGTCTTACTCGAATTGAAAACAAACCTGACAGAAAAAAAACATACCCTTCTCAAAAAAGTTTACTTTCCAAAGAGATTAAAATATCCTCTAGATTCACCAAAGGCACATTGTGGCATGTAGCTATGGCATGTGCTCACTCACTCACTGAGAGAAATGATTTTAGATAAGAATTGTAAACTAACCTACTATTGAGAGAATTTTTTACCTGAATGTATTGCTCCCAGCAGCAGCAGCAGCCAGAGCAGTGAGGGAGCCAATGGAATTTCCAATCAACACAGCCCCTTCTTCTGCAAACTCTTTAGCAAAATCTGCATATCATATGTTGCAGTTTCAGCTATTTTGTCTAACTACTAACTAATCTGTCTAAATTAAACTATCGCTAGCTAACATATGCTCAGACTGATCACTTTGCCTTTGACCTAAATCAAGATATATATATATAGTTATTAACATGGCTAATACTAACAATTACATGATTATGACGGTTTCTCACATTGCATAGCTAATAGCTATTGAGGCACCTTTAACATCATTTTGAACTGTTTCAAGTTGAACAGTTTTTTGACTCGAGACTTACGAGAATCATAAAACAGGTCTTTTTTACAACCATTCCGTTCAACTTTTTAGGCCACAACACATTTTAACTAGCTATGATAAGAATCATAAGATATTATACCTGATCTATTTGTAACAAGATACATCACAATATTTGGGACTTCGATGAGATTTAAATAATACTTTTCCTAGGAGTTGGTTCTTCATATGGAGCTATTACAAATTTCAGACAGATTTGGGGCATATTTCACACTACTGTTAATTGGTTTCACCACATTGGCTGCAGGGCTCTCTGAAATCTAGAGACATGGCATTGAAGTCGGCTTAGTAGTCAATTTTTGGTGCTCACTCATCTTTGTGCCCCACTCACGTTACCCTTCCAGAAACATAATAAACATGAGATCCCCTACAATGGTATACGGACAACGACAAAAATTCTGAAAGTTTCAAACATGCACAAACTACTGCACCAGTCACCTGTGTTCCAAAATTCAACCAGCATTTTCTTATGGAAAACCTGTAAGCAATAAACATCTTAGTGGTATCCTTTTCCAGAAGGCTGCTTGTTGCTTATCAATGCTGTGAGCTCTGTCCATTTGAACAGAAAAAACCCCGCAAATGAGAAAAAGGAATGTTAGTTGTCCTTTTTGCTTTACGTAAATGCCATCACTCCTTTGGATCTTTTTACTAACCCACCACTCCCTTCAATATTTCCTGTCCATCTACTCTTTCTTTGCACCAGCAATGTCAGGTCAACAATATTCAATTATACATTCTTAATACTTAGTGCCACCCTAATGAATCCAATGCTGCCAGAAACACTTTGTCCTCCAATCCCGTCCATTTTCAAGCCAGTACCCTTCTAATCACATCCTATAACTGGTTTTCTGGGCTTCCTCCCTTATGCTATCTGAAATGTTCCACAAAAAAACCAGAAGTCACTTTCTATGCCACCATACAAAATGTTTAGTTGTGGTTGATCAATTCTCCAAGTATGGACATTTTATCACCACTACCAATCATCTCTGTTGAACAGTGTGCTCATCTCTTTTAATCTGAGATCTTTTGCTTGCATGGATTATGTAGAACTATGTTATCCCAATATGATTCACAATTTACTAGCTGTGTTTCGCAGTTTCTTACTAAACCTTATTCGGCATTCCCCGTGTTTCAGCTTTTGATGTTCCATCCATAATCTTAAACCTCATCCTAGATGATTGCCTCCATGACTTTGTTTCTGAACAAGGTCCTAGGTGAGACTTATTCCTCACCAATGTTGCACGTTCCATTCCGGAACGCAATCCGGTACGTGATCCAGGAAATCCCATTAGGGTTTCCTGGAACGTGCACTTAATTTTATTTTTTTTTTAATTTTTTTCCAAAAAGAAACAGAATTGTTGGTGTGTAAATTTCTTCAGGCATTGTTTGGACAGTCTGTAGATTTTTTTCTGCTACTATTGAGGTTTTTTTAAGGATATTTCTTGTTATTTTTTTAGCTTTTATGTAAAATTTATTAAAAAAAAACGATCCGGACAGCTTTCCGACTAAGCATTACCAGCATCAACAATTATGCTACTTTTGATAAGAATCTGAACATTTTTGTTCATCTACGCTTTGGCCAATTCTTCAATCTCAAAGTTCCTGCTGGCACCGCCAAGCTTGCAACCTGTTAGTACAATCCCTTTGATATTGTCAAAGTCCTTACCCCAGTTACCTACTAGCTTAAACTACCCAATGTCTCTCAGATATCTCCAATTTTTCATGAGAGCTTTTTGCGTGCTGCCTTGACACCTAAATATCTTGCTTTTCCTACTGACGTTGACCTCTTCCCATGCACCCTGTGACTGTTCTGCAAGGACAAGCTATGGATGAGGCGATTTGGGAAATAGAGAAAGTCTTTTACAACATCCCCTTGGACCAGCCTTAGAACAACTTTTACTATGACATTGAAAGATGCATATGGAGTGATCTCCTATGGCCATCATCTGCAACATCACAACTACTCCTCCCTCATTGCTTTACTGGCACTAGGCAAAGTGTCTTTCTTAGGAGAGGGGATAGTCATAGACATCATCAAAAGTGTTGCTCGCCCATTTTTTATTTCTTTATTGACGACTTTAGGTATTTTTTGAATAGTAGATAGAGCTTGGAAACCTTACACAGTAGAATTACACAGCTGCAAGTAAATTTCAATTTTCTTCATTGATGGCATGCATTCCTTTCAATTTACTTGCAGCAATTGTATCATCTCCAGCAATGGTATGTTGTTTTGAGAATAACTACATGGATGATGTGGCTATTAATTTGACTGCCTAGCACATATGTTACCTGTGTTGGATGATAATTGATGTCCATCTTAAATCGTGCCACTCTTATCACGTCCTCAAAGACACTTTTAAAAACGGGAGTGATACCTTGAGCTCCAATGCTTGAGCTAGATAGAAGATTGATAAGGCAGGATATATTTTTGGATGATTCCCTTCCCTGAGGGCTCTTTGATTGGGAAGTTTGCATTTTAGGCAGAATTTATTGATCAAAGGCTCAGCGCAAGTGCTTGTAAGTGTTTATTTATTTGGAACCTGAAAAGCATTCTTGATGCTTTTCAAACTTACTTTCATATTCCTACAAAACAACAAGACTCTGCTAGTAATAATCAGTTTTCTGATTTAACGATGAGACCTCTTGAAGTTTTATCCAAATCCATTTTCACATTGCAGGATTTATTCTATGCTTAGGTGAAATCTATAGTAAATTTTACATAAAGAACATTTCAACATTTGTCCAACTCACCTTGAGCAGCAGACCTTTGACAGAATCCGATATCTGTCCTCAATTATTATAAACCAAAAATTAACATAGCAACACACTACAAATTGCTTGAAATTGCAAATAGGCATTCTCAAGGGGTTAAATATACCACAAATTTGCTCAGCCCAAAGGTCAGGGCCGTAATTCATTTCTGGAGGCTTATCTGATGCTCCGAAGCCCAACAAGTCAACAGCATACACTCTGTAGTGATCGGCCAAATATGTGATAAGGTTCCCAAAATGCCCAGCATTTCCTCCTGCCAAATAAAGTCTCAAACTATGAACACATTGATTTTTTCTCATTGAGTCTGCCTAAACAAGCAGGTGTCATGTCAACCATTCAAACCTAGGAAATCTCACTTGGAATTCTGGCACAACTGTACTCTCAGTCAGAGAACTTAGAAAGGAATGGAAATCTTGAACCCACAAACAGATAGATATGCTCTTGATCAAATATCAAACGGTGATTGTCACGGAACCCTTTTTTGGGGCCTTCAGCAGTCGGTGCATTCAATGCAAACAACTTTGGTAGACAAAAGTAGAGAACCATACTACCAGATTGCCTTTTATGGACATCCATGCACTCACAAAACCTGTGAACTACATTGGGCCTTCAAGGGAGAAACATCTGCTGATGTAGCTAGATACAATCTATACAAGTACATCTATACAATGTACTTGTGAAACTATAGTCTGTTAAACTCAATAACAAATTCATGAGGTTTCCATAGTTGACAGCCTGAGACATTGAATGGAAAGTCTGTACCAAATCCATGCACCAATATTATAGGCTTTCCACACCCTGCAACTCCAAAGTTGATCTTATGGCCCCTGCCATTCCAACATTTCATTGTCGTCACTTCCAGCATGTTGAAGGACAAAAGAATCATGATACACATGTAATGAACTAAAGCAAATTTTCTAAACTAGCCACTGGCATTGCAGAAAATCAAAAGGTGAAAAAGTTTCTTGACAGAAGCTGAAATAAGCATCAGCAAGATCATAGTGAGAAGAATAAGAGATTCTTGTCATTTCTATTTACATGACATTAGAGTCGAACTACATGAGAATTCTCTTAGACTTGGAATCAAAACCTACTTTCAACAATACTGCAAAAGAAAAAAGAAGATTGTTATAGCTAGAAGATAAGACATCACCAAATTGAGTTTGAAATTGATCTAATGAGCATGTATCATCTAATATATAATGAGCTATATTCTTAAGTTGACCAAGATGTTGCAAGTCCATATGGGCATTGAGATCTCAAAAGTAGTCCTGAACAAGTAACAATGAATATCTCACAATTGATGTAGGACTTTCCAAAGGCACCATACTTTTGAATTCAAGCCATTGCACACCCTAAATGTAATTACTTTCGCTCTCACTGTATTATGTATGGCAATCCCAGCAAGAGAATTTGCCTTTGAAGCCGTAAAACCTTCACCCATGCAGCCTCTTTATCAAAAAAACTTCTCAAAGTTAAAATATTTGTGCAAGGCAATATCCTCCTAAGATTTTGCTAAATACACAATGCTCAAAATGTGCAAGATCTAATACCTTCGATCTTGCTTTTTCTTAAGAAGACTCTAAACTGAAAAACTTCACCTTGGATGTATGAAGGGATTGAAGTGGGTAATGTACTTCAGGTCTTTTCTCGCCAACAACGAATGAAATTCCATCTTCTGAAACTATAGCTCAGTAGAAGGCTAGAAGACAACTAGAACTCGACCTTTTTATTTGTCTTGTTGTCCTCTATTGTGCAGCTGATCAAAATCGAACTCATAACCTTGGGGAGAGGAAAGGAACCTTTCACCAGCGAGCCACTTATTGAAAGACTGACAGCTATCTTCAAACCTTAGTTGCCCATTCCGGAACGTGTTCCGTTCCGGAACTTGACCATATTTTTTTTTTTAAATATGTACTATTTTACAAAGGACAAAGCACGATACTGTAATATCGCTGTTCCTGCCATTTCTCTACCTCACTCAGCTCCGATGCAAAGAGGATTGATGGGGCAAAAAGGCAGCTGGCTCGAAAGAATTTTAGGATTGATCTGGCTTGAGAGTGGGTGTTTTCTTAACAATGAAAAAAACAGCGATATTGACTTCAAACCTATAAAGAAATACGCTGGAGATCGCTGGAGTCATCTATGCTGGATAGACAGATGCGCTTGGATCATATCCAACTGCAGTGGCCACATTGATTCCAGGCGCATCTGGATAGACACATGCGCTGCAGTGACCACATTGACTCCAAGCGCATCAATATCAAGAATGAGAATTTGTTCCTACAAATCTGGACCCATTGCAGGAGGAGGTAGGTCTTTGTTCACGTGAAATAATATCATGCAGATGGTCAATCGTTTATGATTCACAAGCTATGAATACTCAATGTCAGGATACAGAAGCCCTTGGAATCAATCAGTATACAGATGTGCTTGGAATCAATGTGGCCACTGCAGTTGGATCTCATTAACTGAAATTGTTGGAGCATTCCAGGACCTGTTTTTTTATATTAAAAAAAAAATTCCGACCCAGTACTTTCTGGAACGTACGGTACATTCCGTACAGTACGTTCCACCCAAATGGTCAGAACGGGTTTCTAAGCTTCAAACTGATAAGTGAATCCATTTACACTCCTAATTGCCCCTGATTGTGGCAACCATGCTTGACCAGTTTAAAAGTATTAATGAGGCTCATGTCTGTCTCTCTCACCTAACAGACATCCATTTGCTACCACTATGGTTTGCCGTTAAATAGTTGAAGCTCCTAGAGTTATGTAGTTCGTTCTAGTTATAATCTCTCAAGCTTGTTCACGGCTATCATAACTTCTTCCCAGCAATGTCTACTGACAGATTTGCAAGTGTCATGTAACTTATTTACATCAGCTGTAACCTGTCCAGTAAGTTGATATTTCTTCTTTGTTGAGATTCAACATCACTGCCTTACTCGGAACTCCATACCAGCATTGTTGGAGCCCCATCACTGCCTTTCTGTGGACTCCACCACGGCCTTATTCTGGACTCCATTGCTGTCTTGTTAGAGTTTGAAAGCAGATCCACCACCACTGCCTTCAGCTCTACTATCACTGCCCATTGGGACATAAACAAGATTTCTCTGGCCGCGCTCGAACTGAGTTCTTGACAAATTACTCAAAGGCTCAACTCTGGTCAACAAGTATCACTCAAAAATTAGATTTTAATTGCTATAGAGTTTTTACGATTGTCTTTTACTATTCCAGAGAAGAATATTGATTGATCGGTGTTGTTAAAGAGAGTTTTATTGTTCTTCTCGATACAGGTGCCCATTGCTCTCCTCTCTAACTAATTTTAATAGCAGACAAGGTCCGCTCTACAGAACTGAGTTATTATGATTGACAATAAATTCTTTGCAATTTCAGGTATCTCTATAGTTCCATTTAAATCTATGCTTTCAATTATTAAGTTTTGTATGTTATATTTTCATTTTGAAATTGTTGTTCCACTCTGAAGCTCTCAGTAAGTATTCTTGAGCTTTCTCTCATTTTACATGCTTAGCCAGTTACTGAACCTCTCGACACCATCATATGTGGCCTTGGTATGTTGTGATACTAAATAGTCTTTTGGGAACATCAGCTTGAGCCCAATGCATTTGGAGGCTGTGTATTATTCGAACAATAGCTCTGATACCTTTCCATGGAAAGCAATTTAAAAGTACATACTTTCTTCGAATGTATTCTTTTCAAAATGTCAAGCTTTTAAACCCAAAATTTCAAATGGCATTGAAACATGTTTCAGATACCATGGACCATTGTAAGCAAACTGGATACTATGGTGCAGCTTGCTTCAACAAATTCAAATGGGATTTCAATGCATGATGGTCTTCCATATTGAAAAGGTAAAAAAATTGGGTGGTTGATCAAGTCGCACATTAGGACACTCATTACCCACATGTTTGCCAGCAGAAAAGGTGGAGACCATACATTCACCCTCAGCGAGTGTGAAGGTGTTGAAAGAGCCATAATTGTAGCTGATTATGACCAATGACCAATGACCAAGTACATGTAGAAAGCTATACCTTGTCTCTGAGATCTGGGATGAGGTGATTGAAGTCAGTGAGAAGGGCAGCGAAATCTGCCAAGGTTAAAGGTAAGCCAAGACAAAAGGACCAAAAACTCAATTTAGCAGCAATTAATATTATAACGAATGGGGGCATGGAGAATGCTTACGAGCATTAAGGTTGTCTCAGAAAGGAAAACCTTTCCAGGTTCAGAAAAACAAAAAGATGTCATCTTGCACAATGCACATCAAATGTGGATAGCTTATCTACCATCAGAAAAAGATCGGAAAGGAATTAAAAGAAGCATGAACAATAAAGAGGTGTGATGTGGGATGTTGCAAGCAGCAATATAGAATCGGGGTGATGGTCCAGCAGAAAGTTTGAGCCAGATCCAGACGCATTGCGCATGAGTTTGATGATTGGAAATGAGATTAAGAGTATCAACCAATCCAGTGAAACTGCCACGACGCTCAGCCTTAACAGTTGAGTACCTTTTCAATATGGAAAACCAGGAAATAGATCATGGGGGAATACAGTTCTTCATCATGTTCCATGTTTGCTCACAACTTTACTATGTCCGATCCATTAACGACACCATATTTTTTCAATCTAACACTCTATTGTTATCTTGGTGTGATTGCTCAACTTCAGTAAGCTCCACTTGTTATTGCATGAGTTCAATCCACATGAGATTCTCATATAAGCCAGACACGTGTTCATTCATATATATATAAATGATTCAAAACAGTGTTTTTTAGTTACAGTGAAGTGGGCGAAGGTCAGTTTGCATCAGAGGTATCAAAAAGCTGTTAAGTTCAGCTCTATGTCATGTTGGGAACCTTCGCCGAGCATCAAGGAGTAACTGTCCTGGAGGGAGGGGGAACAAGTATGAGAAGAGTACGCAGGGTTAAAAAATGGTATCGAACACAGCAGGCTTTAGGAACCAGATTAACAGGGAGTGGAAGAGCACATGATGGACAAATGAGAGCTTGAAGTACGGGCGAGTGGTATCTTCTCGAAAACCTTGTATATAAAGTTTGAAGGATATATGCATTTAATACTCATCCTGAAGCAATTTGGCAATATGGAGTCTCAGGTGAAAAGAAGATCTGATAGTGAGGCTTCAAGTTTGCAGCCTAAAAACTAAGTGTTCAAGTACCAAGGATGAGAAGTCTGATGAATGGAATATTTGCAGGCATGTTCAGTAGCTTTTAAGCCAAAATGGCTGTTTGGGCTGTCAGAAACAAAGTTCTTCTAACTTTTCCAATGCAGCAGGATAAACTCAAGGAGTCACATAAAAGGACTCTACATTCCCTTGGTGGTTTTGATACTAAGTAATATTTTTTTATGACAAAATCACTTGATGCTCAAAGATATTTAATATCGCTACTTTGTGAAGTTTTTCAGTTTTGAGGGAGGCAGCATTCTTGATTTAACTTGCTGTTAACGTTTGAAGCTTTGCTACTTGGGAATGCAAAGTTGCTCGCTGAGTTCAGGCAGAAGTATAGAGACTGTTGGAAGTCCTTCATCGATTAGGGTTTTCTAGCTTCGGCTGTTGGGTTGCGTTAGAAATTTATATACTGCCTGAATGGTCTATCATCGGAAGGTGTTTATTTTGAGATACAACGTTGGTAAGAGGCAGGAAATCAATGTAGAATATATAGTGAAGTTTCATTAGTAAAAAGGGTACAAGCATGATGAAGCGTAATAGCAAAGCAGAATAGTAAGCGAAAGCACAATATAGGTGACACTGCACACTGACAATCGGCACATATGCTCTTGCAGAAATAAATGTTAGGGACAATCACACAAGTCATGTAAAAACAACAACCAGCTGATGAGCTCTATGGGCTACACCATATCCTTCAAGTTAACATACAACCACAAGCCATGTTACCTCCAGATCCATGAGTTAAACTTGAGCGGCAGCACAATAAGTTCATTATTCATATCTTGGATGCTTCGAATGATCTCTTTTAAAGAAATTCCTTTCTCAATCTCCAGTTGAGCAGTAACAAAGCCTCCTCTCATTCCACCTTCCATATAAGAGCTAATTAAGGCCTTCTTGACACCATTGAGCCCTTCAAGTTGGGTGCTCAACCTGCAAAAATGAAGAGATGTCCAAATTATAGGCATAGATAGCATCATGATTGGGATATACCTGACCAAATGGTAAGAATTAAAGACTTGATTGAACTAAGCTAGTAGAGAAACTACAGCAGAATGCAAAAGAGGAGATGCATCTTCACAGGCATGACACTAAGCCAATGATGACATATGAGGGTAGAAAATACTTATCGGATCCAATTTGCAGGAATGAGAAGAAGCTCACATAATCTGTGCAGACAGGCGATGGAAGAAAATGGCCCAGGAAGATCATATATGAGTGGCCTGCCTGAAGTAGACTGAGGGTGGACAGAGTGCAGTGCTAAATTGTCCTTGTTATGAACGCATCCGACTAATGCATTCCACAAATAAAGTGGAGCTCAAAACTATACATAGTAAGCTGAGCATGCAAGCAAACAATTTTAACCATTTTTAAAAAACTTATTACGGTAGAGGCAAAAGCTAATGAGTCAAGAAAACAATGAGAGCAAATATCAGACATAAGTAGTGAGCTATAGAGAAACCACATAAACAATTTCAGGAAGTAGATTATTGCATAATGCTTGAGGGAGAGATCTTGAGAGGTGGATTTTGTTTGTACAACTATAAGAAGAGCTATAGATTCTATTGCAGTGTTTATAGTTTGATTGTCCCATATATCTTGCTGGGTCATTGGTGAATGTTGATAAAAGTCTATTGTTATGTTTGATACTCCCTTAACAGCGTAGTAATATTGGCAAAAAGATATGCAAAGAATCCAAGTATTTGGTTCATCTTTCTACTGGTATTCTAATTCGCTCCACAAATTTCCAATTCCTTTAAATACATGAATATTTGGCATGAAAGATGCAAAGAATCAATATATTTGCTTAATGACATCTTTCTAGAAGTATTCTGTGAAACTGTTCCAATTTTTACATGGAACTTACATGATGAGGACCATAATTGCCCGTTTTGGAACAAACCGTGTTCCAGAACATGTTCAAGAAGGTGAACAAATTCTTTTTTATAAATACGTATTTAATTAACAAAGGAAAAAAAATAAAAATTTGATATTATTTTGGGTTTTTGGGGATTATAAATTTGGGGGTTTTAAGGTTTTATTTCAATGTTTTGGGGGGGTAGATTAAGCACTATCAACAAAACCATAAAATTGTTTACAAACCATGAAACATTACAGACACAAGCATAACCACCATATAATGAGAACAAGGTTTAGAGATGAGCCAAAAAATGTAAACAAAAAATCCATAAGAAAAGCACAAAAAGAAAATCCCTCAACCCTAACAACTAACCACTAAACCCGAAATACAAAATACAGAACACTAAACACTAAACCCTAAACCGTAGAAAGGTTTTTGCAGAAAAAAAAACCTAACTCCTGTGAGATTCTAGAAAATCAACAAAAACTTGTGAAAAGCAAAAAGGAACATGTTCACACAGATGAATACACGTGGCAAGAAACTAAACGCACAAAGAAGTAGCTAATTCCAATGCCTACGACCCGTCCTATGCTCATCACAGAAAAAAAACTTTAAAGAAAATGATACGGAAAAAACTTACCAAATGGGAACCATAATCCGAGAATAGAATCACGGAGTAATCATGCAGCTGATCACAATGACATACTACAAATCCCAATGACAAAAAAAACAGCCAGCAGATGCATCCCCCAACAAGTTGCCATATCTCATCTAGGCACACTTCCAAAAACAAGGAAAATGTAAAGTGGGGACAATGTTTCACCAAATCACAATTCGATTGATTGCGCGACCTGATCAGTCAAGGCCTGCAGCATTTCCCCTGCCACCATTGGCCACTAGATTGCTTAGTTGCTCGTTCATTGAGCAGCTGGTGAAGTTGTTGCTGGAGGCCCGTTAAGGCGGTAGCAGCGGAAGATAGATAGCGGATGGTTTGTGGATCAGTAGTGCAGCAGTTACCAGCAAACGATAATCAAGATGAAAACTGAATAGCAATGCAAATGAACGAAGCAGTAGTGAGACAAAACTTGCACTCTAATTGAATAAAATTGAATACAAGAGCTTGAAGCAGCGCAAGACAGTAGGCGCAAAATTGCGTCAACTGATCTGATAATCATCTGCCCTTCTCTTAACTGTAAGTGTATGTAAGTCAGGTGGATTGTCAGTGATGTACTTGAGGTCGTCTGACAGTTCATGGATCGACTTTTCCCTATTGAAGAGGAAGTCGACGAAGTCGAGTTAGTTGGTAGTTGGTGAAAAGTCGCTGATGTCAGGTAAGTCGACGAAGTCGGGCAAGTCGACGAAGTCGTGTGTGTGTGTGTGTGTGTGTGTGTGTGTGTGTGTGTGTGTGTGTGTGTGTGTGTGTGTGTGTGTGTGTGTGTTGATGAAGTTAGTCGGGTACTTTGGACACTTCAATGTGGGATACCTTGATGGAGATTAACGTTGATTATATACATGGAGAAGTCGAAGTCGATGACTTTGATGACTTCGAAGTCGATGGATTTGGACTTCAACAGGTTTTCAAGATACTCATTACGCAATGGATTTGGTCCTTAGCATTGAAATCCAACACTCTCCCTTAATGAGGATCCTGAAAAACTTGGATTTTCAGACTTAACATGTCGTTAAATCTGAGATGGTGCTCCTTTGATAGAGCTTTTGTGAAGTAATATCTTGCCGATTGGGCCTTGATTCAATAAGAATACAAATCCATAAGTTGATCTTTTGGTGTCGATATCTCCTGCCCAATCTGCATCTGTATATCCTTCAAGAATATTGGCAGATTGGCTGCCTCCATTACAGATGCTGAGATGTTTTGTAGTTTGGACATACTTCATGACCTTCATGAGAGCTTGCCAAAGAGTGGGCCCTGGATTCGATAGGAACTGGCTGAGAGAACTGATGGAATATGCCAAGTCGGGTCGAGTGCAGAGCATAGCATACATGAGTGACCCGATAATGGAGTGAAATGGGTATTGCTTCATTTCCTCCTCCTCTGCCTCGAATTGTGGACATTGCTCCTTCGACAGCTTCAGACCAGGGTCAAGTAAGAAGTAGCTCGATTTGAAATTGGTCATTCCGTATTTTTCCAGCACGTTGATGAGATATCGTTGTTGACTGATGAAGATCTGTTTGTTGGGTCGATCTCGATAGATCTGGATTCCAAGATCGGCTGCAGTTGCACAGATAGGGGGTCGAAGAATTGGAGCGGTTACTAAGGCCTTCTTCACTTTGTGAAATGCCTCACTGGCTTCAGCTGTCCATTCGAGTTGGATGGTCATTTGGTATATCAAACGGGCCAGCTTAGCAAAATTCAGGACAAACCTCCGATATTAGTTGCAATGCCCCATAAAGATGTATACTTCACGTACAGTTCCCGGTTCTGGCAAAGCAAGTATTATCCGGATTTTGTCGATGTCGGTAGCGATACCATGCCTCGAAACAACGTGGCCTAGCACTAGGCCGTGCATGACCATAAATTGGCATTTGGCCAAGTTTAGAGATATGCCGAATAATCGACATTGGATGAACACTTTCTCTAAGTAGGCTAGATGTTGGGCTCTAGAGGAGTGGACACACAAGTCGTCCATGAAAATCTCAAGGAATTTTCGTAGAAAATCTTTGAAGGCATAGCTCATCACTCGTTGGAAGGTGCTGGGAGCATTGCACAATCCAAATGGCATCACTCAGTAAGCATATGTTCACCACTCAGTGGAGAATGCGGTTTTGTGCTAATCTTCTGGGGCTATCTGCACCTGGTTATAGCCACTAAACCCATCTAAAAAGCTATAGGCTTCTGCTCCGACTATTCTCTCTAACACATTTTCTGTGAAAGATAGGAGAAAATGGTCTCAGAATAGGCGATACCCAGTCCGTGTGTTCCATCTCGTAGATGAATCCTACATCGAGAAGCTTTTTCAATTCTTCTTGGATTAGCTGGGCGTAGTGCGGACTAGACCGATAAGGCCTACTAACGGCGGGTTTTGCTCCATCAACCAATGGAATGGTGTGAACCACTACATCTGGCGATATGCCCTTCATTTCAGCGTAATTCCAAGCAAGATAGTCACGGTATTTGCAAGGAAGGGCCTTAAGATCTTCGAGTTCCTCTCCTTCCTCCGCTAGATCTATCTCTTTCGTACGGGTCGGGCCTTCGTAAACGTTGCTTCGTTCACTAGCGGCTTTCGTGTATTCACCTACGTATAGAGAACCGGATGATCCACTAATAGGACCAGTAGTGGCGGATTTTTCTTTCTCTTGTCGTTTCTGTGCTCTGGTCTGGATGAATACCGGCATCGTAGATGCTTTGGGTTCTCCTACCACACTCATGAGGTGCAGCGGGGCAGAAACCTCTCCTTGTTTCTCCTTTCTCATTGAACACGTCAGATATAGATGTCCGTACCCACAATCACGGCAAAGTGGTACAAAATTGTCTTGCGGCTTGTTAGGGCACATCCTATGGTTCTCTCCACATCCATAACATTTTATGGGAGCTCTGAATCCTGTACCACGAAGCTGGTTCGCATAGATCGGTATTAAATCACCATTCGCTTTGTCTATGAAATGCACTAGGACTGAGTCTAGTAGGGTTCATCGGTCACTTCGACCATGTTCAGCTGCTGAGCAGCTGGTTGCGAATTTCTCACTACTATGCCTTGGTTTCTAGGGGGAATAGGTGGTAACGCCAATCTAGGCCGTGGTTGGGGTAAGGCACCTTGTTGCTGTGCCAATGGGGCGGGATTTGGTGCTAGTCGGGATGCTTGGTTTCTGAGGTTGTATCGGCAGTCTGTTGTGTCATGATTGCTCATATTACATATATGGCGATAACGTGCGGGCTGCTCTAACCTCTGTCATAGCTGCGGGCATTCGTTTCCTGTGTGGTTCCCTGCGCAGCGTGGACACCAAGTGGATTCTCTCCTTGGATATGCATGGGTAGGTCCTGGTTGGAAGCCTTTCAGCTTATGATCTACAGCTGCGGTAAGGTCGGTGGTGAGCTTTCTAAACTGCTCATTGCTCTGGGTGTGCAACTTCTCTAGGGCGGATATGATGGAATCAGCGCTATTGGTCATAGAAGTAGAGGCATCATCGTGTAGCTTATCCTTACGCTTAGCTCTTCGTTCCTTTCTGCGTCTTCTCTCTTGATCGGAGTTATCAGAGTCCGAACTAGTGCTTTCACTATCGTTGACTCTCTTGATGGCATCGGCACAGGCTGCTTGAAAAGACACGTACTTGTCTCTTCATTTCATTTGTTGCCTGATTCCCTTGGGTAGTCCTACCATGAACCATGTCAGGACGGTATGGTCTGGGACACTATCAGGATCGCATCCACCACGCAATCTCTTGATCCGTTCGATAAAGTCACGCAGGGATTCGTTTTTCTTATCCATGCAGATACGTCCTAATTGCAGAACGGGATCGGAGAGGAAGTGGGTGGTTTTGAAACAGGTGATGAACTCAGCCTATAAGATATTCCAATCGTCTCGTTCGTTTTGCTCAAGATTGAAATACCAATCTTTCGCGGTATCGGTCAAGCAAAGATTGAAGTATCTTAACAGCTCTTGCGGGTTGCCGTCCTACACGCCTGAGTGTATCTGCAAAAATGGTCACGAATCTCCCTTTCCATCAAACCTTGGGGAGGTCGATTTTGGGGAAGTTCCGGACTGCGTGACGTACGAAAGGCCTTGGATTGTCCATCGAAGGTGGATCTACGTCAACTAATTCGTGACGTATCTCGATAGGAACATTGACAAATTCCTCAAGATCAGGGGGATCGAAAGTGGATAATCTCCTACCAGATCTAAGACGCATAATGGAACGGGAGGCGTGGCTATTTTTTGGTCTTTTCTTTGTCTTGTTCCTCAGATATTTCTGTAAATATTTTAGCAGTTTAGTTATGACCTAAGAGTAAAAAGACATTTTGTTTAGGACATTCATTTGTACGCCTCCAGAAGATGAATTTGTCTAGTATGGCATAGTAAAAGACAGTCCTTGCAAACATATTCTGCTCAACTCCCAACAAAAAAGCATTTTGTTTATGTCAACACACCAACACATTTATAGACTCAAAGTGAAACTCCTTATGAACTATATATTATACCTTTTAAATTTCATTAAGAAATATGAAAGTATCCACTATAGAAAGTCCTTGCATACATATATTGCTCTACTCTCACAAAAATAGCATACTATGTATATCAACAACACACCAATACATTCATAAACTAAACGTGAAATTCCTTATAAGTTGTAAACTATACATTATAACTTGTAGACTTGACTAAGAATAGTGAAAGAAGCCACTATAGATGCTAAATAAACATGCACAAACTTTTCCATGCCTATTATATGCCAACACAGACTTGAATATCAATAATAGTCAAAAATAATATTCCAATATAAATTTTCAAGGAAATAGTAAAACCATTTTATTTTTTAAAATAAGTTTAGATTACCTTTGCGGTTCCATATCGTTAGCAACTCCATGAATTCTGCAACAAAAGAAGATAAAACACTTGTGAAAGGGGTTAAAGTGGATATCCAATTCTCTCTCTCTCTCTCTCTCTCTCTCTCTCTCTCTCTCTCTCTCTCTCTCTCTCTCTCTCTCTCTCCACAAATTCCTTAGTCTCCACAACAGTGGTAGAGAGACATCATTATGTATTTCATTTCAGTTGTCTGTCATTTTCAGATGTACCAGAGACATAATTACGCTCCCTAGTGACCAAAACATACTCAACATATACTATTTGGTCTTATGTGCCTTTTGGTAACTCAAAGACATTAATAAAGCTCGCTCTCTCTCTCTCTCTCTCTCTCTCTCTCTCTCTCTCTCTCTCTCTCTCTCTCTCTCTCTCTCTCTCTCTCTCTCTCTCTCTCTCCATGATTCCGAGTAACTACCCCACCATCATGATTGGGCATGTCCTGGCGAAATTATATGGTACTATACTGCAGTCTGTTGTGAGCTCAGAGGCGGAGACTAGGAGACTACATGCCATGGGTCAGGCTGGTTTCCGAGCACATTATTCTACGGCAGATCACATCTTCACATTGCGAGCCTTGATTGAGGAGGCTAAGCACAGGAGAGAGAGGGTTTACTGTTGTTTTGTGGACTTCAGGAAAGCCTTTGATTCTGTTCCTCGCTCATTGCTCATCCAGAGACTCCGAGACCTCGGCTTCTCCACCGACATTGTTCTTGCTGTGATGGCACTTTATGAGCGTGTCCTTGGTTGTTTCCGGCATAGCAATGGCATATCTGAGCACATCTGGAGCACTATTGGGGTGAAGCAGGGTTGTTCCCTCTCACCAGTCCTCTTTGGCTTGTATATTGATGAGTTGGAGAGAGTCATTACACAGGGTGGTGGTACTGGCTGCAGGCTTGGTGACATATTGATTGCTATCCTCCTTTATGCTGATGATGTGGTGTTGGTCTCATCGACCAGAGAGGGTCTACAGCGACAGTTGGATTGCTTGCATGAGTTTTGCACCAGATGGGGCCTAGGGGTGAACATTGGGAAGACCAAGGTTATGGTCTTCAACACTTCGAGGGCATTCATGCAGCGACAGGAGCTTACTTTGGGCGGGCAGATTCTGGAGGTGGTCCCTTCCTACACATACTTGGGGGTCCTTTTCTCAGGTCCTACTTTTAGCATGAGACAGGCCGCTACCACTCGACTAGGGAAAGGACATGCCTCCCTTGTTCAGCTAGAGCGATTTTGCTTCCGAAAGTCTATCCAGGATGCTCGCAGTAAGTGTCACCTCTTCGATACCATTGATACCCCCACGGCTTTATATGCGACAGAGACATGGTGTGTAGGTCTCCCTTCTTCACACTGGGCCAGTCTCTCACGATTATAGACCACCATGCTAGCTCGGTTGATTCGAGCGAAGCCTTCTGTTCCACATGAGACTCTCCTGGCCGAGTTTGCAGTTCCACCTATACAGATCGAGGCAGTTCTTCAGCTTATCACCTATATACAGAGGATACAGGCGTTACCAGAGATAGACAGGCGATACATACAGGTTGCACTATCCTCCTCACAGCGTCTTCACGATCAGGGCTACAGGCTACCATGGTTCTCTCAGGCCTCTCACCTCCTACTTGTATCATTTGGCATCTCCATCACAGAGCTCCCCTCCGGCACACATCAGTATATCAGACGCTTCCTTTATCGCATATATCTAGAGCGGACTTGGCGTAACCAATTAGGGGTTAAGCCAGCTTTCTACCAGACTCATTTCTTGGAGCTAGATGCATCAGGGACCCCGGTCATGCCGCGCTACTTGGACTCGGGATTGTCACATTGCCTCAGATTCACATTGGGGCAGCTCAGGGTGTCCTCTCATCAGCTAGCTATTGAGACTGGGAGGTTCCACGGTATTCCCAGAGAGGAGCGGATTTGCCAGTTCTGCTCTCTAGGTGAGGTGGAGTTTGAGGAGCACTTTATATTTAGGTGCCCTGTATATTATGAGATTAGAGGGCGATATCATTGCTTGTTCTGAGAGATGCCTACCACTCTACGCTCTCTCATAGCTTATGAGGACCCACGGTGTGTCGCTCTGATGGTACACGAGATGTCCAGACTACGGAGAGATTTATACGAGACACCCCAGCATTTTACCTCACAGCCATTGATTACTTCGTTCTTTACTAGACGGAGATCGCGTGATTTAGTACTTGAGGATGAGGATTATGATGAGGATGACGACGAGGATGTTGGCCGCTCTCATGCTCATAGAGATCAGAGACAGTGTACCTCCCACCATCATGTTACCACCAGGATTACTAGACATTCTACGCAGGGGCGTACTACTACTACTACACATGCTCACAAACGCTGCCGGCAGGCTCCAGTGCTTTCCCATTCTGTGGCTCGCATTACATCTTTTTACAGCAGCAGCACAGCAGCAGCAGCACAGCCTTGACATCTTACCCTAGATACATATGATTATTATTATGGGCAGTCTATTTTAGTTTGCAGTAGATGTTTTCTTTATTACAGTTTGAAGACGTTTTTATACGCTCCCATGGTTACCACATACATGACATGTACTTCATTAGTCTTATATGCCTTTTGGCATGGAAAAGACATTAATAAAGCTTTCTTTCTTTCTCTCTCTCTCTCTCTCTCTCTCTCTCTCTCTCTCTCTCTCTCTCTCTCTCTCTCTCTCTGGTCACGATGGAGGAATCTGGTCGCGATGGAGGAATCTGAGCGCGATGGAAGAATCTGAGCGCGATGGAGGATGGAATCTGAGCGTGCTGGAGGCTAGAATCGGGTTGTTGTCTGAGCGCTAGAATCTAAGCATTGGAGCGCTGACCTGAGCGCTGTTTGAGCTACGTCTGAGCCATGTTTGCTGGGCCATCTGAGCCATCGCTGGTCTGAGCCATCGTTGAGGTCTAAGCCAACACCTCTGCTGAGCCATTGCCAAAGGAGCCATCGCCGAAAATCTGCTGAGCCAAAGGTCATTGCTGGTGGGCTGTCCAGCGCTGCATCTACATGGCACCTAAGAAAAAGGGGGGTGCCCCTACACCCCCCCCTCTATTCATCTCTTCTCCTCTTCCATCATCTGCGATGGAGGGGGATGCTATTTCACCTACAGTAATGCAGGAACTCCCTCCACCGCTGACTGCATTAGAGGGTTCCATCACTGATGCACCCTCTATTTTCGTCACAAAAACACCCGCAAATCAGTAGTCCTAGGTCGATTACACTCCTTCCAAGCCTATTGAGAGTCTTTATGCTTATGATATCGGTTTGATCCGAAACGAAATCATCGGCCTTAAAAAACAACTACACTTCTTTGAAATCACGAATGGCAAGTTGGTTTTGGATCTCGTGGGTGTCAAAGAACGGGTGGAGCAACTTGAG
Source organism: Diphasiastrum complanatum (assembly GCA_029204225.1). Taxonomy (NCBI): domain Eukaryota; kingdom Viridiplantae; phylum Streptophyta; class Lycopodiopsida; order Lycopodiales; family Lycopodiaceae; genus Diphasiastrum; species Diphasiastrum complanatum. Next base: position 14,909,959 of record CM055104.1, on the reverse strand, counting down.
CAAGAAAATGTGTATCTTAAGCAACGGATTGCCGAACATCCTCATTCGGAAGAAACTTCCAACAAAATTTCTTGCTTGGAAAAACAAGTCGAAGAGGCAAAGACATGGGCAGCACTCTTCAAACCGGACGATATGGGCAGCAAACTCTCATCACTTGCAAAACAGGTTGAAGAAACAACATCGATCCTCAAGCAAGGTAATCACCCTCATATCTCAGCCTCTACAATGGATAACAATTTGGAGACAGTTTTGGATGAACAAGCTAGAAGAGTTAAAAAGGCTCACGTGGCAAAGCCTGGTTGGCTTGCCACACAAGCCTATGTTAGACCTATGTGGTTTGCCACGTGGCAAACCCTAAGCTTGCAAGACTTGCCACGTGCTAGACCTACATGGCTTTCCACGTGGCAGCCTGCGACAGGATTGGCAGATAGTAGATCTATGACATGCCTATGTGGCCTGCTACACAAGCCTATGGTAGTCCTAGGTGGCTTACGACATGGGAAGTACCAACCCTACATGGTTTTCCACGTGGCTTGCCATGTGGTAGCTTGCGAGCCCCACCTCTCTCTCTCTAGGTCCACTCAAGCCTACGCGGCAGAGCCTGGTTGGCTTGCCACACAAGCCTAAGGCAAGCCTATGTGGCAACCTGCAACCATGGCAAACATGTGGTCTATGCCATGCCTATGTGGTCTACCAAACAAGCCTATGGTAGGCCTACATGGCTTGCCACGTGTCAGCTTTTGAGCCCACCATAGTAGGCCTATGTGGCCTACTACACAAGGCTATGGTAGGCCGTGTGGCAAGCCACACAAGCCTATGGTAGCCTATGGCTTGCCACATGGCCAGTCCCAAGCCTACATGGTTTTCCACATGATAGGCCTACGTGGCAGAGCCCCAATTCTCTCTCTCTCTCTATGTCCACTTAGGCCTACGTGGCAGAGCCTGGTTGGCTTGCCACGCAAGCCTGTGTTAGAACTACGTCGTTTGCCATGTGGCAAACCCCAAGCTTGCATGACTTGCCATGGGGTAGGCCTACATGGCTTGCCACGTGGCAGCCTGCGACATGCTTGGTAGATAGCAAACTTATGACATGCATGTCGCCTGCTACACAGGCCTTTGGCTACATGGCTTTCCATGTGGCAAGTCCCAAGCCTACGTGGTTTTACACATGGCAAGCCTATGTGGCTTGCCATGTGGCAACTTTCGAGCCCCATCTCTCTCTCTCTCTCTCTCTCTCTCTCTCTCTCTCTCTCTCTCTCTCTCTCTCTCAAGCTTACGTGGTAGAGCCTGGTTGGTTTGCCACGCAAGCCTATGGTATGCCTACGTGGTTTGCCACGTGGCAACCCCAAGTCTATATAATTTGCCATGTGTTCGACCTACGTGGCTTGCCATGTGCGACAAGCTTGGCAAATAATAGGCCTATGACTTGCATATGTGGCCTGCTACACAAGCCTATGGTAGGCCTATGTGGCTTGCCACGTGGCAAACCCCAAGCCTGCATGGTGTGCCAGGTGGCAGGCCTACATGACAGGCCACAATGAGATGACCTCCGGCCACATTCGATCTCTGATTCGTGGGGGAGAGTTGTTTTCTTAGGGGGCCCTTTATTTTTTTTGCACCCTCTCCCCTCCCCTCCAAAAACTAAAGAGGCCTCATCCTTGAGCCCCTCAAAAAGTTTTTTTTTTTTTTTTGGGGGGGGGTGGGTGGGATTGGGGGGAGGAAGGGGCGGACCCCACGCATTCTTTTTTTTAGGGTGGGGGAGAGGGCTACATTCCCCCACCCCTATCTCCCCCCATTTTTCGGGAGGGAGGTGGGCCTTGGCACAACCCCCCTTTACATTTCCACTCTCTTGGCAACATGGAGGGGCACGCGCAATGTGTCGTCTCGCAAAAAAAATTGAAAATAAAAAGAATGTTGTGCCATAGACCATGGGGAGGGGGAGGATGGCTAAGTAGATCATCAATCGCCCGCTTTGAGCATCATCCACAAGTCTCGACCACAAGCCGCCACCCTGAAGAGAAAATGGAACTCATCTTCTATCTCATGTGTGCCACACATGCCACAGATCCGAGCCTCTCGTGGGGTGGCACTATATCTGCCAGTCTCAATGGCTAGCTGGTGTGAGGAAGCCCGACCCATCACTATCCGCAGTCTATGTGAGATACTCCACCAGATACCCGGGTACTGTAGGACACCCAGTTGGATCTCGAGATAGAAAATGTGCACGATAGAACTCAGCCTTTGTCCCCAGTGGACCCTGCACGCCCTGTATGATGAGTGCCAGCAGCTAGGTCAGTAATCTGAATACCCAATGTGTAATACGAGCTGCAAAATGAAGGGCCCTGGTGGTCGCTGATGTGTTCTAGGGGGATGAGGTCTCCTCGTGATAGGCCGAGTAGCTCGTGCTGCAACATGAGTATGAGTGGGATGCTATAAAGATTTAAAGAAACTTAAAATAACCATACCATCAAACCTTCTTTACCAATAAACCAAGAAAACTTAATATCCTTTAAGTTTTAAAGGTTGAGAGGAAAAGATATACTATTGTCAAGAAAATTACTAGTAACTGCACAACTAGTTCTTATATCAACAACAAAAATTCAACCTTTTCAAAAAAAATAAATTTGAGCAAAGGCTAAGGAACACAACCAACCACAAAGGCAAATAAGGGAACGTGTGCACCTTGTAAAGGTAATCGTCTGCTCTGATACCAAATGTTACAATTCCCTAGGATCTCCGACTGCCTTGAAGGTTCCCGCACACCCCATACCAGTGACGACGCACCGTATCCGCCCATCCATAGGGTCACAACCGACCCACCCCCATGCACTGGAGCTATCGACATAGTCATGCACAGTGGAGCCTCCTACAATAACTGGCATCCCATACCACCAGCCATCGCACTCGGCTCTCCCTAGCATACATCCCCTAGCCTGGAGATACATCTTGGCTCATGCACGTGCTCTCCATCCACCAACTCCCGGGTAGACTGAGTGAATGGAAAGCGGGAAGCCTCACCACTATATAGGCATAGCATGGTGAGTCCCATCAAGCACGGTCCTGCTGGCGACACGTGACCACCTAGGATGACTGCCTCCTGCAACCTGTAACAGTAGGGCGCCAATTTGTCCTGTAAACTGCGATCAGGTCTGTCTCCAATCTGTCTTGTAAATTGCGATCAGGTCTGTCTCTTACACATGTTATGCCTATCAACTCAGCAATCAGTTCTAGGTTTGATTCCAGCTTATAACAAATCTGATTCAACAACAAATGACATGCAAAACAGCCCCTGCTAGCAGCAAAGATATCCACCAAAAACTCCACATTGTCTTCCTAACAACACTGACTCCACATGCAGCTTTGGCTCCTCCAATTAGTCTTCCTGCAAACAATCTCTCTCTCTTACCAAATGGCCTGCTCTGATACCATGTCAAAATTTGTGATAAAAATTCTAGATGGAGTTACTAGTCCTACTAGCACTCACACAAACCAAGCATAGAGATTAAAGAGAATTCAGATTATAGGAGAATTGAGCAAAGCTCTAACATATTGGAATAATCTTGTGGTGGGGCGCCAGCCTACATATATAGTTTCTCTAATCTATGTGAAAAGCTAAAAGCCTAAAGCAAATAGCAAAAGAGCAAAAGCTAATTGCTTAAATTACTACCTAAATTGGGTAAAGACCCAAGGTGAATTTCTAAGTACTAAAACAGATCCTAATCTAGTATTAGTGCGCCCATCTACATGCATAAGCAATAAAAAACAAATTTACTATAAATAGTAATAGCCCTTATAATAGCACGCAGGCATGGCCAAACTATCATTAAGGGGTATCAAATAAACATTAATTCCTAACAAGTATGACGGTCAGTATACACATATAATTCGGCACCATACATATAATGTCGCCACACCTTGAGCGCATGTATAATGGCATACAGCTTGAGCTCATGTGTGGGATATTTCAGTTGCGTAGGCGTTCAAAGGCTACTAGTCTATCTTCTTGACTCAACACTACACCCACGACAATGCCACTAGCATCCGTCTCTAGGTCGAAAGGTTTCTCGGTATCAACAATCTTGAGTACTAGGGCTGTCGCAACAGCCTCCTTCAAGCTTTCAAAACTATGTCGAGCCAACTGATTTCTGATATCTATTGGAAAATCAAATATTTCAAAAGCAAAACTGATTTCTGATTTCAAAAGAAAATATTTGGAAAGGCGTGACTTAGTCTATCAGAATTCGGAAATACTTCACGGAACGTGCATCTTAGAATTGGCTATCAGAAATAGCCTGATTGAACTATGATATATCTTGGATTGTAAACATTCCATCATGTCCACCATTCAATTAGGGTTTAGTTAGTATTAAACTCAAAAAAAAAAATTGGCCATTAATTTTTTTTTTTTCAAAAAATAAAAATCGCGATCCAGGTCGCAGATCGCTGACGTTCCGGATCGCACAATCCGGAATGTTTTTGCAGCGGATCGTGATCCGCTGCAACTATGACTAGAACTGTGCCTTTGTCCCTCACCTCATGTGTAGAGCTATCTCCAAGGCATACTTGCTGACCATCTCCTATCTCCTCATAGGTGTTGAACCAATGTCTTTGAGATGTCATGTGCTTTGAGGCTCCATAATCAATGTACCATCCACCAAACGTGGATTCAGATGATAGAGCTGCGGTGAATAGATCAACCCCACCAGATTGCTCTTCTCCTGCAACTTTATCAACATAGTGACCCTGCTGGTTCTTTCCCTTCTTCAGATCACTTTGCTTCTTTCGGCATTCAAAAGCAAAATGCCCATACTTGCAACAATAGTTGTAATTGCCCTTCCTCTTGGGAGTGGATGAGGAATTGGTGCTTGACTCCTCTCCAACCTGTAACTTAGACACCTGCTGCTCCAAGCTTTGCCTTGAGTTCTTCCCTTTGCCTTTCCCTTTCTTCTGAAGTGTTGCTTCTTCTTAAAAGCAAATGCATGTTCTAGATTATCTTCCCTTTCAGAAAGATTCTTCCTTCTCATCTCCTCCTATAAAAGAAGTCCACATAACTCCCCAAAGGTTGGGAGTTTCTCCCTAGTAGAAAGGGACATCACATAGTCTTGATAGTTGAATGACAAACTATTCAAGACTATGGGAACAATACTCCTATCACTTAATGTCTCTCCCACTGAAGCAAGGTCCATAAGGTCCTTGACCTTTGTGATGTGATCACCCATTGTTGCACCTGCTTCCATCTTGAGAGTATGTATCCTGTTTTGCAAGTAAACAAGCCTGGCTGAATCCACTGTCTCAAACATCTTCAGAATAGTCCAAGCTTCCACTACATCCTTTGCATTGCAAATGTGAGGAATAATGTTGTCTTTGACAGAAAAATTGATCATCCTGTGAGCCTTCAGCCTCCTGCTTATGTAGTCCTTCAATTCAGGTTCAGATGTTGGTAGAGGCTCTCTACCTGCCATTAACTCCCAACAATTCCTGTCCATCAAGATGTTAGCCATCTTGAACTTCCACACTTTGTAGTTTGTGCCATCAAGTCTGCTTGATTCACCCAACAGACTCTCTGCAAGACTAACTATGCTATAATCTGTGCTCAAACAGAAGCTCAACATGGTATTAGAGCAGGTTGTCTAGCCCATGAGTCTGTGAGTGAGAGAAACTTCAGTGCTCAGATTCTTGTGAAGATTCTCATCTTCCACAAGCTTTTGATCTACAAGAGTCAGATCAGGTTGAGTCGTGCACTGTTGGAGAGCTGTTGGCAAGGAGAGTGGGATGATCCAAAAACTTTCTAATTTTGGCTGAGTTTTGGGGAGTTTTCGTGGAGGAGCTTACACAAAAGTAGGGCTCACTTTCTGTAGGGGCTTTTGGTTTATGATCCAGTGGGGTCTAGTGCTTGTGCTAGCAAGGCCATACCAAGTGGCAAAGACAAAAGCAGGAGCTGAAGGGTTGACTTGAAGTGGCTACATACCCTAGTTTGGGGTCAAACCCTAGTTGCTGGAAGTTGTTTCTTTTCTGATTTCTTTTATTTTCCATAGCTAAGTTTCTCAAGCTTTCCTGGTTGATCTAGTATTGAAGTTAAGATACTCCATAGCTAGGTCTTTCAAATCACATACAAGGATTGCATAAGCACCTCATAACACCAAAAGTTAGAAGAGAAAATGAATTGCTAGAGAGAGAGAGGAGGGCGTGGGTCCTCCAAATCCCTTGTGAGGCAAGCACCTCAAATACATGCATGGAAAGTCTAGGTGTCAACCATATGAGCGAGCTACCTGGCCAAGTGGGCCACTTGCACTAATTAACTTAACTTACAAAGAGGGGTCTCATGTATTTAATTAATAACATGCCCCATGAGTTATGTACAACTTACAAAATAAGTAGTGCTTAGCCAAAGGGGTAAAATAGGCATTACTCTTCAACAAAAACCACACATATTGCAAGTCCATCTTCTTTATTTGAAAGACAAGTAATAAGAGGGCCCTGTACAAATAGCCTCTCCCCCTGCAGGACATGAGACAAACCCTCATGCCTGAAAACACACTCATGTGAAAGGAGATCTATAGCGGGCCGCTTACTTGAATGCCACCGCCTTCCTAGTACAACATCAAACTTGGCTAACTTGGTGATCTCGAAGTCTAGCTTCTCTGAATAAGTATGAATAGTTAGCAGTGCCTAAGAGACTTGTCAATCCCACACCTCTTGTTTTCTTACGTTTTAGGCCAAGGAGTCCTACGATCATAGGGATTCCACGTAAGGTACCTAGCGTTGATGCCAAATGTTGCACTCCAATCTCCAGGAGTTCTCAAACTATGATGGTCGGTGTGTCGAATGATCCACCCAACCATAGGTGCCCCCCTCTTGAGTCTATCTGATTACTACTCTAGGCCAAGGACACATGGTTGCCATGCAAGGGGTGATCAGTCCCCATGGTTCCATGAAATCCATTGCCCACAATCAGTGTGTGACTCTGAAGCACCACCCCCAAGCCCCGTCATGGACCTGTTGACACACACCATCACCCAGCATACTGCCAACTAGTTGCTCGTCCAACATAGGCATCTCCGCTGCTAACGACTAGGGTCCATATGGTCATAACTCCACCTACTGACATCCTGTCAAGTGGTCACACCGGGTCACTGCCAATGACGCACAGAACCCAATGGGTCCCCTGGTGTCCATCCAGTTACTTGCCCTCGCCAATACCATGGCCCTCAGCCCCTAGTAACTGGTCGTGCTGGGAATACATTAGAGCCCAACCGGCGTCTACTAACACTCACCAACATAAGACAACATACTCATTGTTCTTCCTGTTATCGGATCACCTATTGACTATATTTGAAGTCTTTCAGTAATTGTAGTTGAAGAATGTTATTTGCTTCAAACCTTTTATGGTCTGTTGTTCTTCTTCTTATGTGATGCAAAATTTGTGATTTACTTCATAACAGAGCAAGTCACCACAAATGGGGCACGATTGTATAAAGGAAAGTTTTTGTGAACCTGAAGCGTGGAGTAGAAAGTAATAAGTGAATGTTTTTGTAAAGCCATCTTTCATGACAATGGTATATGCATAGATGTACAATGATATATGGTTGCATTTGTTAACAAGAGAAACATGATAGAGAGACATGGAGACGCTAAATGTGTAAAGGGTGGGGGGGTTTTAACTTTTGTTGTACATGTAAAGGGGACAAGCAACTATATCGAATAGCACGAAAATCCCCTTACCAACACCCTCTCTAGTTTTGCTTGCTTTGGATTTAGTCAACGATATAGCTCTATATTCTCAAAATTAAGAATACTTCAAGATGGTGTAGATCAGAAAATGTAGGAGATTTTGTGATTTTGTGATTTTGTGCATTTGGTCTTATGTTGGTTAGGACATTGGTTGTGCTGAGTATGTTTTGGATAAGTTTTTAATAAAGGTTTTAGTGGGCAAGATATATATAATACACGCACGCACACAATCTTCAATGGTTTTTCATCATCCTCATGCACACATATCACCATCCCATCACAAAGTTGGCAAGTTGTAGAATCTAAAGTGTTCCTATAGCAATTAGGAGAGCCTTGTGAGCTAACCACATAAGCTTGCCCTACCAAGGATTTTGTGTATTATACTTAGAATTAGTGACAAAAATGTTCTATGTTTCAAGAATTTTTTTGCCCAGCGGAATGAAGACGGGACTGTCTCTGCAAAAAACGAGATCATGGAAAATTTCCTCTTCTTTAACACAGCCTTCTCTTGTCCCTTTGCCTAAACGTACAAAGGTTATCGTGCCCTCCTCCACACCCAACCTACATATATAGATGAGAGGGAGGGATGGACTGGAAGCATCAATATGGGATAGAGCACAGTCTAGTCTCTTGGTCCCCACCATGCAACAGTTTTTAGCAATTGTGTCTTCATTTGTGAGAACAATAGCACAAAGTTTCTCAAAGGACTAACTACCTAGAAAACGTGCTTTCATCCGTATCTTCATCTGTAGTGATTGCTTTTGTAGCTTGACATCAACATCATGGAGGCTCAAGGCCTGCTGGTAGGAGGGTGCAGATGGTAAGGATCAAATGTTGTCTTGAATTTTTCTTCCGTTCTTTATGAGCTTTATGTGCTTGTCATATATTGCAAAATTGCAAGAACCATAGCAAGAGGACTCCCTCTCCTTGTTGGAGTTTCTCACATGCAGATGTTGAAGATAATGATCTAATGGATCTAGTTTTCTAGGTTGTCAAGTGTAATGTGCAACTATGACCTTTTGCTTCATATTTCTCTATCCTTGTCGTTTGTTAGCAGTCCATGTTGATCTCGTGATGTAGGAGCATATCTTGATAGTAGATTATATGATTGTGCACATGTGGTTCCATTGGATGAAGATTGAGATTCTATGGCAATAAGCCCTCAGTTCATGAATGTACTACAATGAGGAATGAGTATGAGATCATTCTAGGATCATTGCGGAGAGTATTCCTATTCATGGAGACCATCATGTTAGGAATGGACTTGCTAGGTAACAATAATGTTCATAGTTCACGAGTCTATCCTGTCCGAAGTGAGTCATATGCTTGGCAGCAGTTGGGTTCCTTTAATGGGAAATACTACATAGTTGGTGATATTGTATCGCGCTTGTCTACTATCTTTGTTGGTAATGCATATGTTAGTGCCCTCACCTTGTTTCTACATGATGTAGCTTAGGGGTGGTGATGCATGCAGTCATGCATGTGTATGCATATACACGTGTGTGCATGCATGAGTCGAGAGTCCAACTTGCATCGTTCGGTGGTTGGGTGGTGAACAGGAAGCATCATGATCGTTCTTGTTATTTGTATTCATTTCCACATTAACCAATTATGCTAATTTATAATAATCTATGATGGGTTGTTACAACTCTACTCCCTTCCTTGAGTCATTGGGCCATGTTAGTTCCCTACCCTCCATACAACTACTATGCCATTCCATCAAAAACCTCGTAATTAGCTTCATGTCTTGCTAATTGTAAAACTTCATCCAGATTTTGCATCAGTTGTAGCACTGAATGGATGATATTGTAGTGGAACATAGCATGTTAAACTCTAATCCAAATCATCCTAAGAGAAAGCGTGTACACTGATATACCATAAATCTCAACTTAAAAGGGTTTCAAATCTTTTGAGATCCTTTCCATGCAGCACAAATTTCAACCTCATTTCACTTCCAATCAGAATTGAAAACTTGTTGAATGAGTTTTCAAATATAGCCATTCTGGATTCTAAGGAGCCATGGAAATCTCTTTGGGACTTTGCGAACTCAAATGTTTCAGAAAATTTCAAATGTTCAGATTTTCATGGCAATCTCAATATTAGTCAATTAAAGTAAGAAACTGAAACATGATATTTGAAGTCAATGTGCAATAAGATTTGCGGTTGGATATGCTAATGCCTAAACAAAAACAATTTCAATACATTGTCGATTGATAGAAGAAGACCCTACGTGATAGTAGTTGTTCGTGTCCTAGGTGCCATAACAGCATCTGGCAGAGTCTCTCTTAGCATGCCCACATTAGAGTCACTTGTCATACTCGTGTTCGTGCTTGTTTCTATACCATGAATATGACCTGTTCAGAATGGCAAGTATAGTGATAAGGCAGTTGCATCAATAAACCACCCCAAACATTCAGAAATCCCTATACTTTTGATGATTCAAGCTCCATCTCCATAATTGGACTATGATGATACTGGAGCATTATTTTAGCACTTGTCAATCTCATGATAAACACTATAATAAACAAAAGCAAAAAAACGTTCCTAAATGACTTGCCAATGCAATTCAAGTAGAAACTGTTCCACGGAGATTATAGTAGCTTGGAGATTTTTCTGGAAGCTTTTTCCTACTGCTGCAACCAAATAGCAGCGAGTGGAAAAGAAATCCTTGATAAAAGATTTAGCTTAGGATACCAGAAAAACTATTCAAACATCAGCAAAAAGAAATCCGGACCAATCAGAGTAACCAGAAACCGGATTTTAGGTTGCATATATGGTGTATAAGCGACATACCAACCGGTGTTCTGCCATGTGTGTCTTTCGACTTTCTGAGATCTCCACTTTTTCTATCTGAAACATAAAATCCTCGATCATCTCCAACTTTCTCATGTCTTTTAAAATTACGAACATGTAATAGACCTAGGTGACTCCCTTCATCTCTTTTTCTCCAGTGCCCCACAATGTTCCAGTACAACAGGACATTTGAATGGCAAACCTTCCTTCCAGTACCCTGTGGAGCTAAGATGAGGTATCCGAAAAGAAAACAAGCAAGAGTTTCAACTACTTTATGGCAATCAGAATCATACTAAAGCAATAGTGGTGTGACAAAAATAATACATTTCAAAACAGAATTTCTCAATTGCTAGTTCAAAATAATGCTTGCTATTGCTAGTTCCATCACAACTGCTCACTAAAGATGTTTGTTTCTCATGCCTGCTAATCCAATCAAAACTGCTCACTACAGATTGCTGAATTGAAATCAGCTACATAGCTCAAGAACATATATAGCCTGCTTGTTGAAGCTACAAAGTCATTGCTTGTAATGCTAGAATCCTTATGAAAATATCTATATATATATATATATATATATATATATATATATATATATATATATATATATATATATATATATATATATATATATATATATATATATATATATATATATATATATATATATATATATATATATATATAGATTCTTGGGGATCAGTGGTTTCTTCTGCTACTGCAATGTCTATTTTCTATTCAGCACAGATCTTATAATACCATGCATGCCTTGAAGAGCCAAACATCTCAAAGATTGTTAGTCCAATTGCAATCCAAGTTTAACTGCAGATTCTCGTCCATCAAAGACTATCAGACTTTTTAACCATTGAAACAAAGCATGTAAAGAACAGTCAAAAGTACCATATCCAAGAGACATGAGGACTTACAGTCACAATTGGCATGGACATGTTTCCAAGCTTCAGCTGAAAAGGGGTCGAGAGTGGCATTTCTCGACTTCTTTGATAAAGACAACGGCCAACTGGTGTCAAGGTCATAGATGGCGTTCTCATAACCTTCACTCACCTCCAAGGCTACTTGGCACCTTGATCATAAACTCTGTTGCATATCCATTCCAACTTCATAAGTAAACACTTAACTCTAATTTGCAATTGTCAGATTCTACAAGCATTCAACATGTCTCCACACCTTTACTAGATAACTTACGAGGTATTCTGCACATAATTACTCCACTCTATAGCTTCCAGCCAATTCAGAATAGGCGAATGCTGAACAGTTTTGGGCCAGATTGAATCAGAAAGACCCCATATTTGCTGGAAATCGGGCAGCTCAAAGAGGCTGAGATTTCTCGGTGCATACAAACTACGTTTATCGGATTCGGGCAGATCGGGTCTGCCTTACTTGATCACAACTTCGAAGTCGCCGGATCTATGCAATCGATTCCATAGCCATGCACAAAATTATAGTGAATTAGATTTTAGCTTTGCGGAAGTGTTGAAGTAAATGTAGTGATCCGAGCAAAAATCGAACAGTGCTATCAGTCATACAAAACGATAAAATTACAAAACAATGAATCTGCAAGTATGAATCAGTTTGAACATGCAATCACCTTATACAAACTAAATTGCTGGAACAATGATGGATTATGTTACATACCTATGTAACTAGCAGTACTTCAGACCCCTAATAGTCCATTTAGTGTTGGGGGCTAAATGGCAAGGTACCCTTAGGATTAAGGGTATGTGCCCTTGGATAAGGACAGGCAAGTGACTATACCTTAGTTGGAGGTATGGAGTCACGTGACCCTTGGATAAGGGGTACCCTTAGTATTAAGGGTAAGTGCCTTGGATTAAGGTACTAGTGTCCTTCGTTAAGGGCAGGTAGGTGTCTATGCCTTGGATGGAGGTATGGAACCTAGAGAGGTGTTAGAAAGTCATTGGATGACTATTTTTCTAAAACCTTGGGAATCAACCTTGAACCATATCACTTTATTGGTCTAGGACCAAAGTATACATGCACAACTTGGGCAATGGGACCTAGTAGGAGGACGCCCTTCTAAAGTGTCCATTGAGTTCCCAACTCCCACAAGGAAGGCATTCAAAGAGTCATAGGTTATGGAAGGAGTCTCTTGACCTTCCATAAGCCTATGGAGGCTCTTGGAGATCCTTTAACTCCCCTAGGCTTCTCTCTCTTACATTGGATGAGCATGGGACTCCATAGTGCATTGGAGGGGTCCATGGGCCATCTATATGAGGGTAGTAGGGCGCCCATTGGGAAAGAGACATAAGTAGGATTTGGATCTTGAGAATGCTATGGAGTGTTGTGGTATGCTTGTGATTTGTTTATGGTTAGCAAGGGGGTGCTAGATAGGTCTTGCTTGGAGCTTGGATCTAGCTATGGTTGGGTGGTGAATACTTGAGGCCAGCTTGTTATCTATCTTTGTGTTTAAAGAGTAGGGACACAGGTGGAGGAAAGATCCTTGGAGGCTTGCAGATCCTTACTTGCAGGTGGAGGCATCCTAGCTTGGAGTTGGGGAGCATCTTGAAGCTTGCAGGTTGCTTGGAGGACATTTGGAGGCTCTACCTTGGATTTGGAGGACTTCCTCACCTCTACTTGTAAAAGATTAGTCATGTAGAGATACAATGTGATTGCAGAACAGATCAGGCGCGTTCTTCTTGATACAATACTCTGTGATAACAGAGAAGAAGAACGATACAATTGCGCTCTGAATGAAATTACCGATCTAGATACTGATTCATCGATCTTAGATGAATATGTACACATGGCTAACTGATTAAAAGAATGGTTAACTTGACAAATTAGGATTAAGGCACTACTTGCTGTTGCACGTCGCTTTCAGTCGACATTTGATTTAGTTAGAGATGTCGGACACATCGATGACTTCGTACAAGTCAGAGATCATGGACAAGCTGCAAGACGTCGGACAAGTCGATGACGTGGAAGTCGATGACATGGACGTCGGACGAGCTGAAGGCATCGGAGATGTCGATGACTTCGGACAAGAAAATGACGTGGAAGTCGAGGACGTGGAAGTCAAGGACGCGGGCGTCGGATAGGTCGGAGATGTCGAGGATGTCGATGACTTCGGACAAGTCGATGACGTGGAAGTCGAGGACGTGGACGTCGGATAGCTTGAAGACGTCGGACATGTCAATGTAGACTATCATCGACTTTCCTTGTATTTCTGCAGATGAAAGCGACTATGCCAATATTTACAACAGCTAATAAATGAATCTAGATTAGCATGAAATAAGGATGGAGAGGATAGAAATCCAACAATATTTACAAAAAGATATGTCGAAATATTTTTAACGTTATACCTACCAGAAATTTAGGAGTCAGAGCCATCAATTTGAGAATAAACTTAGAAATAGTGCTCAGTGGAATAAGCTAGAAACAAACTTAAGCGTTCGTTGTAAGGATTGCATACTAATTTACCTTCACTAGAAGCTTATATTAAACTACGACTTCTACAGTTATGTTTACTGAGTTCCTCTCTCCTGCTTTACTTACATGCTTTATTCAGAGACCCCACAACAGTCGGCACCAAGCTCGGAGATATACTCGTCAGCGCGTTTCTATCACACCAGCTTCTCTGATTCATTCGCATACCCATATCAGTCTTTTTCAGCCGTTTCGGCTGTATATAATTGCTTGCAAATAGCCCTTGCACCATATTTCTTACAGAGATGATGTTTCATTTTGATATCAGCTTTTAGACTCTAGTATTTCTGTTTTTCTTCATTATATAGAGACATTATTATGCTCCCTTGTTACACATACCTGATATGTATTATTTTGTCTTATATGCCTTTTGGCATGAAAAAGGACATTAATGACGCTTTTTTTTTTCTATCCATTAGAGCTGTCCAATCTCTCATTTATTTTTTCCTATTGCCACAGAGGCCATGTCTCCAGCTCACTACTATATCACCCTTTTCAAAAGAATCGGACCAGATTATGCTTATTATTTTCTGCTAACTTATGTACAGGTGTTGTGAGATACTATAGAAGCACTCTAGAAGAAACCTTAGAAGGACACTCTTGAAAGAGAATGTCCCTAGTGGACAATTACTGAATGGAGACTTTGAAAGATAGTGTCCCAAATGGAGGTTCAAAGAGATGCAATCCAAGCAGACACTTTGAAACAAGTTTCTCTGGTGGACACTCCAGAAGAAACGTCCCATGTCACACTCTAAAAAAAAACATCCCTAGTGGAAACGTCCACCGTGGACACTGTTAAAAAAATGTCCCAAATGGACACTCTAAAAAAACCCAGTCCCGTGTGGACCATCTGAAGAATTTACAACTTAAATAGGTCCTCTTGAATTTCAATCTATTGTCTAAATTTTTGTTAAATTGTGTCTATGATCCATGAAAAGGTGAACTTGAGTTAGCGTAAAGGCAAGGCCATATTGAGATGAGATATAACTGAGAAGATGCCAAAAAAAGCCCTACAATGCTTTTGCTGGGTCTAGGGACAACCTTAGGGGTCGTTATGCCCAGGTCCTAAGAGATATACAAAAGAGCATGTCTTTAATTAAATGTTAAGATTTGCCACCTCACAAACAAAGTGTTGACCCTCCATAAAATTGGTGTGGATTCTGGAAAAGCATGTGCCATGCAGAAAGGTTCAGCCCCAGAAAAGTTCTAAGTTGAAAACAGAAGCAACCTAAAACTAGTGCATCCATGGCAAATACCACAAATAGTAAATGCATGGGAAAAGCAGCCCAAGCAGGTAATGTGGATGGAGGTACATGGACTCTCAGACTTAAAAATAGTTAGTACTGACTAAATTAGGCCCTATGCAACTAGCACCTAACGCAACTACTATCAAAGTGCGTCGTCTCTGGTCTCAATGTCAGAAATCATCAGTCCTTATTATCATCTAGGTCTAGATTGATCCGTGATCTCCTACGAGAGACAGACGTACTCTAGAGTTGTGTGACGGAGTGACTTGGCTGAACTGGCTGACATAGAGCCTAACGTAATAGGAACATCTCTTATCTCTCTAACAATGAGTGCAACACATCGTGGATCCTCATATGCTATAATGGACCTCAGTGTGACAAGTGCATCTCGGAAAAGGCAGTGATACCTCCCTCTACCATAGTATATTGGGCATCTGAATAACAAGTGTTCCTCAGTGTCCACTTCGGATAGGGCCTCTCCTCCCGCGGGGTGCCCTAAAAGCATTTAGTATTCAAGTTGGTGCAATGAGACTCAGAGACCCAATACGAGACCACGTGATGATCCTGAATCCAAGTAGCTCTGGGAACCCTATTGTATCCCACTCCAAAAAATGAGTCCGATAATAGTCGGTCTGACCCCGCCACGCTCGATCAAGATATGCTCTATCTAGGAACCATCTGATATAGTTGTGGGTACCCAATGGGAGATCTATTATAGAAATGCCAAGTGTGTCAAGTAAGCGAGAGGCCTGAGAGAACCATGATAACCTAAACCATGGCTATGAAGGTGTTGAGATGAGGTGAGTGCTACCTATGTGTATCTTGCATCTAAGGGGAACAGTCCGACTCTCTAAATACACATGATCGGAAGATGGCATCAAGCTGTAGAGGAGAAATTGCGAACTTCACTAGAATGATCTAATGTGCGATGGAGGGCTCAGCCCATGTCATATGTGACAGCATAAGGATCTACAAGCATGAGATATTGGCCCAATCAAATGAAGTGAGACCTATACACCATGAGTCTGCTACGTTGTGTGAGTAACAAGAGTATCAAAGAGCTGAAACTTACTTGGGGCATCCTAAATAAACCTCCAAAAACATGACCTCTCTAGTTGGACAAGGGAAGCATGTCCCTTCCCAAATCTAGCTGTAGTAGCCTATCGCATACCAAATATAGGACTAGTAAAGAGGACTCCTAGGTAAGTGTAAGGCGATACATCTAGCGGTTGTCCGTCAAAGATAAGTTCTTGTCTCTACATGAAGGCCCTGCATGGATTGAAGACCATCATCTTGGCCTTCGTAATGTTAACTCCTAATTCCCATCGGATGCAAAAGGCATGAAGATTGTCTAATTGTCTGTGTAAGCCCTCTCTAGTTGTAAGGCATCATTGGGAGGTGCACTATCTCTAAGCTCTATGTGAAGTCTTTAGAAATTTGTTGCTTTTACCCCTAATGTTGATAGGCCATGCCTGCAAGCTATTTTAGGGGCCTATGCTCTTTAGATTAGCTACAGAACTTTGCATGTAATAGGGCGCTACAAGTAAATTATAAGACATATTTTTATTAGGTATTTAACTTGGACATTTACCAAGTATAAAACCTAGACTTAGGTATGAGATTTTTGCTTTACCTAAGTTAGAGATAGGCCAATATTATATAATGAGAAGCTGCACCCTCCTCCATCATTCCATTGTAGCGAGCTTTTGGTTATGATACAAATCTGAGTAATTCCTTTGCTCAATCATTTTATTGTTATGTGTGTGTGAGTGCTAATAAGATTAGTTTACTCCTATTCTACTGGCATCATTTTTTGAAAAACAATTTGGTACAAAATCTGCAAGGCAAGATATAGTACTGGGTCATTTCAAATTTGCAGGTCAACTGGAGTTGGAGCGTTGGAGCGCTTCTATTTGTGATTGAAGGTTGCTGGAGACAGGTTGCTGGTTTTGTGTTTGTTGAAAAGCCAACTTGTGCTTGTAGCTCGATCGGATAGAGCATCAACAGACAGGTCGCTTGGTAAAATCTTTGCTATTCTAGAACAATCATTTTTGTTGAAAATCATATTCAGATCTGCAGGGCAGATGGCTGGAGATGATTTTCCAGGGCAGGTCAGTATAGGACAGATTTAATTCCTAGAAGACAACAAAATGGGTTGCTGGAGGCTTCTTTCTTTATCTGCAAGGCAGAATCTTTTGGTAGAGTTCATTGAAGATCAAATCAACAGATCAGAGCACTAAAGGGTCTCCTGAAAAACGGAGATTCTAGTTCCGCACGCCAACAAGAAAAGACAGGTTGCTGGATTATGAATTTTCAGAAGGAAGTTGATTTTTTGTTGCAACTGGTCTCTGCTAACCCAGAACTCGGGTGAAGGACAAATTGCTGGAAGTCACTGTTAGAAGCTTTTGTCAGAGTGTTGGACCAGGACAGGTCAAATCGCTGGAAACAAAGAAGTAAGGTTGCTGAAACTTTCAGATCCAAAGCCAATTAGGTTTTGTTTGAAAATACACACAAGTATTTTTTAAAAACCGTCAAAGTTTTGACACCGTCAAAGAATTTGAGGAACCAACAGATATTGAGAATTTTATGACAGAAACCGGCAAAGATTTTCACAACAATAATCTTTGCAAAACTGACAAAATTTTCGTTGACTCCTGAGTGTCATACAATGGCAAGTTTAAATGATGTGGTATTATCCGAGAGAGGTAAACTAGACGGCATAAATTTCAGCATCTAGAAATTCAAGATGCAAAATACTCTCATGGATCAAGAATACTGGCATATGATTACAGGTGCCAAAATTCCTCCCACAACTAATAGAGAATTGAGAGAGTATATGAAACAAGAAACAAAAACTTATCATATCATTGACTTGTCAGTTAAAGATATGATTATTTCACATCTCAGAGATGCTACTGGACCCAAGGAAACTTGGAATATTCTCAAGAATTTGTACAAGAATGTAAATCAATCTAGGGTTTTGTTCTTAACTAATAAGCTACACACTTTGAGAAAGAAACGGGGTGGAGTGGGTCATAAGTGGCCCCCATGTAAAGAAAGATTGAGTTTAATTTGCCATTTTGGGTAAAATCATGTCATCCTTTAAATAAGTGACCTACCTGAGTTGGTTCAGTTGGTTAGCTTGACATCCAAGTTTCTTTGGTCCCAAGTTCGAGCCTCCCCTTGGAAACCAAGAAGCACCCTTCACATAAGTGAATGAATTCTCCAATGACCTTTCCATTGGGTTACCTTGCCATAAAAGTGGCTAGACCTGTCACCTCGCATAGTTGCATCGAACCGCGGTTTGAACCATCAAACCGGTTCGAATAGTTTTTGCCCCAAACCAAAAAAAAAAAAAAAAACCTGTTCGAACCGTTTGCTGATTCGAACCCAGCTAGCCGGTTCGAATTGGCAGATTCGAATCTGCTTGCAACACTGCAGCCTCACCATGAAAGTGGCTCAACCTAACAGCCTCACCGTCTTCTATAGCAAGATTCCCCTATGGAAAGGTTAGTGGAAAATTAAAAAAAAACCGGCTCATAACAAGCTGGCCATTCCGTGTTTCTACCTGCCATTTTGTTGTTTCTAAATTCCCATTTTGTTGTTTCTAAACTCTATCTCGCATTCCCTTGTTCTTATCTGCCATTATGACATTTTATACATATCTTGCAATTTCATCTCAATTCTAAAGAGCAAAAAATTGAAGGTAAAATGTGTGGCAGCTGCCATTAACGTAATGGAATGGGCTGGCACAGGCCCATTCTGCAAGCCAAGATGGCGGCACTGCAGGAATGGGTCAGTGCCAGCCCATTCCATAAAGGGTACTAACAAATTTTATTTTCCAGTATAAATGTAGCCGGTTACCAGGCCCTCCAAACAATGTTCACATTAGCATACAAAGGTTAGAGACTCGACTTCCTTGTGCCGACTTCAGCACTAAGGATGTTACATCGCAACCTTATGTAATCCGCTCAGAAAGAAACATCACAAAAAAAATCAAAAAACCCACTCCGCTGCTGAACTGGTTGGGCTTGCATGCAGGCGCTTGGATACAAACTTATATTGGGCATCCAATTCATAACTATATTAGCTTTCAACCTAGTTTCTGTGTTTGGATCACTCACTGAAAACTTTGTTTGAAAATACAAGACAAGATCGACTTATTGAAGATTGTGAAGCAAAAGGCTGAGTTTCTTTGGTTGGCATAATGAAACACTGGTTTCTGTTTGTTCTATCACTCACTCCAAACTTTATATTTCAAAACACTAAACGAGAACGATATCTTGAAGAATTATTGCTCATGAAAGCAAAAGACTGAGTCTCTTCGGTTGGCTACCTGATTGTGGTACTGATCTTCCTGCTTTCCAAAAGAAGACGAGCGTCGATTGCGATGCTGCTGCATAATATTGTGTGTGTGTGTGTGTTTTAGTTTGCTATTGCGTGTTCCTGGCATGTGCTTCGTCATCCTTCTCTAGAAAAGCCTTTTTAGTATACTCCATTTAACATTCATTTAAAAATGGCTCCCCATACTACTCACCATAATTTTAAGATCATCTCCATAATTAATGGTGTTCTCCCTCAAAGTAGACAACAAAGTCCTATGTTGAGTCACATGCTTGACCTCACCCACGCTATAAGTCAAAATGTCATCAACAAAATTTACAACAAATTTATCTCATATACGGTCTGAGCACATCATCCATCATCGTCATAAATGTAGCTGGGGCATTAGTCAACCCAAATGGCATCACAAGATACTCATAGTGACCGAACCGAGTTCTGAGAGTAGGAAGAATCTCGACGTTTTTTCGAGATTTTGGTGGAGTAAGCAACAAAGAGAATGAATTTTGGATTGTTCTTCCCATCGATCTACTTTTTCGAAGTGTAATCATTTGTGTGGTAAGTGCACTACCAGGATCACATTCGGTTTGATTTTTAAGCACTTCGGATCTCCACATCCTCGCCCTTTGATCTGTGGGAGCGCATCACTGTCACTATAGCGTTGGTGCGAAATGCACTGATTTGTCATTGGGAGGGCCATTACTGTAAAAGGTGAATCCATTCAGTTGTAATAGACATTACAATCACTTGAACTTGGTGTAAAGCCTTGATGAATAAAGAATTCCTTGATTCAATGAAACCAACTACGAGACGACTGTTTAAGCCCATAGAGAACTTTTTGAAGCTTGCATACCTGATGGGTGTTTCCCTCTAGCTTATAGCCTTCGGAGATATAAATGTCTTCTTTGATCACACCATGGAAAAAGTTGTTTGTACATCCACCTTGTGAATTTCCAGATCTACCACTACCGCAAATGAACGTAAAAGTTTGATCGATGAATGTTTGACCACAAGACTAAAAGTTTCCAAATAATCAACATTCGAGATTTGAGAAAATCCTTTAGGAACTAGCCTTGCCTTTCATCAATCAATTGATCCATCAACCTTGTACTTGATTTGATAAACCCATTTGCAATAAATGATATTCTTCCCGACTGGCAGGTCTATAACAGTCCACGTCTGGTTCTTAATGAGAGATTGATACTTTCTGTCCATTGCTGATCTCCACTTATATACATCTGGACTAGAAATTGCCTCTAAATAGTCAACTGGCTCTTCGACAAAGTAACAAGTGGCTATGGCATTGTCAATATATCTGTCATGAGGAACTTTGTGTCGAGTTGATCTCCAAGAAACTGATATATATTTTAGTTATTGTTGCTACAGTTGAGTTGAGTTCGAACTTGATGCGGTATCTGATATCAATTTGCAACTTTCTCCTTTCCCTTGAGATCGACAAATTGATATTCAAGAAAAAAAAATCTCTACTGATTGTAATCTTCTTAGTCACTACATTGTAGATCCTATAAGCTTTATGATTCGAAGAGTATCCAACAAAGATTGACTTAGAACAAGTAAAATCTAGCTTCTTTCAAAGTTATGCTATAAATTGTGCCAAAGTGATACAACCGAAAGTTCAAAGATGCCTTACCGAAGATTTTGAACCTGTCAAAACCTCTTCGGATGTTTTGTCAACTAAGGCTTTGGTTATAAATCAATTCTGAAGATATGCAACTGTCGAGATGGCTTCTGCCCAGAAATTCTTCGACAAACCTTCATGTTAAATCATGTTTTTCGCACATTCGACAAGTGTACAATTTTTTTACTCAGCCACTCCATTCGGTTGTGGAGAATAGCTAGTGGTATACGTCCTAAGAATGTCATTGGCTTTGCAGTAGTCTTTGAATTCAGTCAAAATGAATTCACCACCACCATCAATCCGAATTGCCTTGATTTTTCTAGAAGTTTGATTCTTCCGTATTTTTGTTTTTTGTGTGTTTGTTTTAGGATGATTCAAACAGGTGTACCTACTGCATTTGGAATGGCTATTATATATCATTATAATGAGAACTCTTATCAAAGATAGTCAGTCCATGGAGATTCAAAAAATGGCTACAATGAACTTTATTGTTGAACTTTTTAAGGATGGCAAAAGACCCAAATATGAGAATGTGCTTAATGAGCTTGAAATTGTTGATGTTCAATGCAAGCTTACTAGGAGCATTCCTAGAATTTGTGGCAATTCATCTTCAGGGAATTCTACTTCTGTTCAAGTTCCATTAGATGTCATTATAAATAAACTAAAAGTTACTGAAGTTGTTGATGTAGGAGTTAAGTAAAAATATCTGCCACTTGGTCTTCAGATTTACTTGAAAACAAGATCAATGGATCCATCAAGAATTTTATCTCAAACAAAGTGATAATGTATTCCAATGTGCTTGGTTTGAGCTTTAGAATTGTATTTTTAGCAAGGAGAATACAGCTTTGATTGTTGCAAGATATAGTAGTCGCATCCACCTGTGGTTGACCTAAATCAACAAGCAATCTTCGTAACCATACCGCTTCCTGTGTAGCATTGCTGAGTGCACGATATTCAGCTTCCATCGAAGATAGGTTGCTTTTTGCTGCTCCATGAAACTACAGCTATACCATAATGAATGTATGACCACTGGTAGATCTTCTAACATCAATATTACTTGTCCAATCAGCATCTGTGTAACCTACCAACATTGGTGCTTCAGGTTGATCATACTTCAAACCAAAATTCAATGTCCCTCGAATGTACCTGAAAATACGTTTAGCATACTTCCAGTGTGCTTGACTAGGATCTTGCATATATTGACTTACAATACCAACATCATAAGAAATATCAGGTCATGTGTGTGTCAAATAAATCAACTACCCACCAGCTGTCTGTACAAGTAAGCATCCACTTTCTCAGATTTATCATATGCAGTAAGCTTTGTCTGCCAATGCCACTCCTTGTGTTTGTTTCATCAAAAGTTTTTGGTTCTTGAGCCTTGAGCACGAAACCCATTAGGGCTAGACTCATCTCTAATCTTGCAGGAGGTTTCCGATTTCTGCTTGACCTTCTAAGCTATCCATGTTCACTAGATTCGAGAGTATTCCCCTTCTTAGCATCACCAGTTGTGAAAAATTGCTAACATTGGCAAATCTAGCCATGTAGAATATTGTACATTTATCGATAATTTTGATTCTACAATTGGATGGCCAAAGTGTCACACGGCAGTCTACACCTAATGTAGATTAGCTCGAGTCAAGAGGAGTGGTTGTGTCCATTTGGTAGAGATTCCTACTTTATAGGATCTAGACCTTGATTTGTGATGAGATTTTTACCAACCATGCACCTACCAAGCATGACTCTAGGAAATAGACTAGGGTTCCATTTTAGGGCAAAAGTGATGAGTTAACTTCCTTATTACATGCTAGAAATTGACCTAACTTTCCAAAGGAAGTGAGTTTTGCTATGTAGTCCAAGTTCCCATAGTGAAAAGATAGAAATTTTTTGGAGCTCATTGGCAATCTCAAGTTTCTACTCTCTATGTACATTATTTTGTGAGAACCAAATGAAACCATCACTTCAAGGACTTCAAACATTGTTCTAAATCCATATAGTAGGCTGCTATTCACACGTGTGGGCTCGAATTTGAGTCTATGGTCTTGTTTGATGATTATCAATGCCTGTTGTGTGTCAAATTGCTAATCTAGATCAAGATTTGTTGTCTAGTTTTTTGATGCATTGATTAAGCAAGTACATAATCACTCTTGTGGATCTTCTAAGACCATTTATGGTCTAAAAGGTATTGTACTTTCACACGCTATTAGGGCCAAGTACAAGAGCTTTGATCATAGATCCATTCAAATCCATTCTTAGCAGTTTTGTGTGCTAAAAACTAGTCATGTGAGGGCGAGCTAGAAGGCAAGTTTTGGTGAGGGAATTTGATCTCTAAGTTGAAAGGGATCAAAATCCGTATAGTTCCCACATGTGGGCACTTCTGAACCTGCATTAAATGCACTATATGCATTTGGTCACCATAAATTCAATTTGAGAGCTTTTGATGTAATTTTTGGTGGAAATCATAGGATAATCTACTAAGATCAAGTGCCATTGATGATTTGAATTTGTTTCATGAGATCTAATTAATCTAGGCTGAAATCAGGTCCTCTAAATTTTTTTTACAGGTCTTGAAGGTACATCAAAGTGTGGGAGAGAGATTAAGTCATTTTTTGTCCAAAAATAGACATGTGTCATCGTCAAGTTGCTTGGCTGATTTGTTTACTAAATCTTTATCTAAAGATTCATTTGTCAAGCTTAGATTTTCAATTGGAGTAATTGATAGAAGCATCATTTTTTCCAAGGCTAGATTTGAGGAGGAGTGTGAAAAATTGCCAACATTGGCAAATCTAGCCATGTAGAATATTGTACATTTGTCTATAATTTTGATTCTACAATTGGATGGCCAAAGTGCCACATGGCAATCTACACCTAATGTAGGTTAGCTCGAGTCAAGAGGAGTGGTTGTGTCCATTTGGTAGAGATTCCTACTTTATAGGATCTAGACCTTGATTTGTGATGAGCTTTTTACCAACCATGTACCTACCAGACATGACTCTAGGAAATAGACTAAGGTTTCATTTTAGGAAAAAAAAAATGATGAGTTTCTTTCCTTATTACATGCTGAAAATTCACCTAATTTTACAAAGGAAGTGAGTTTTGCTATGTATTCCAAGCTCCCATAGTGAGAAGATAAAAATTTTTTGGAGCTCATTGGCAATCTCGAATTTCTACTCTCTATGTACATTGTTTTGTGAAAACCAAAATGAAACCATCACTTCAAGGACTTCAAACACTATTCTAAATCCATACAGTAGGCTGCTCTTCACACGTGTGGGCTCGGATTTGAGTCTATGGTCTTGTTTGATGATTATCAATGTTTGTTGTGTGTCAAAATGCTAATCTAGATCAAGATTTGTTGTCTAGTTTTTTTATGCATTGATTAAGCAAGGACATAATCACTCTTGTGGATATTCTAAGTTTCATTTATGGTCTAAAAAGTACTATACTTTCACACCTGTGACTGATAAGGACCATTTAGGTACTCTCTTAGGGATTTCAGGATCAAACTTGCCTTTGTCCATTGGATCTTCCGCATCAAAATCCACTTTCTTCTTGACCTGTACTTTTGCTCCCTCATCAAAAGGTTCGATGATTACTTCAGATTTTTCACCTTGACCTATCTCATCAAATGTAGCATCTCTAGAAATCACAAGCTTTTGTGCATTCATGTCATACATCTTGTATGCCTTGGCCTTCTCATCATATCCAAGGAAAATACACTTGACAGCTTTTGCATCCAATTTTTTTCGTTTCATCAGAAATATGAGCGCGCAATCTATCAATAAACTTTCACCATGGCATGTGTTTTGTAAGTCCATGAGTGAAGCTTAAAATAATAATAAAATAGCTTAAACTTAGATTTAGAACTTAGACTTAGGAAACTTAAGCCTAAATTTTCCTAAGTTAGAAACTTTGAAGTTCTAAATCCTAAGTTAGAAGTTCTAGAATGGCTAGAAATAAGTTAGTCCCGTAAGTTAGTGGATACTTATGGAAGACCCTCATTGCCATAAAAGGAGGGGTATTTGCCATGTAAATAACACTTCTAAGATTATGCTAATTGCTCTCTCTTGAGATTATCTTGCTATTTCACTTGTGTTCCCTTTGGAAAGGTGCATAGCAAGAGAGAAGGTGCTCGGGCTTCCTCTTGCCTCCTTTTCATCGGTTTCTATATTGTGGCATATTCTTATTTGCCATTTGCTTAATTAGCCGCAATCTATTGTTTCTATCTCCCTTTTGGATGTTAAATTAGAAGTAGTTTAATCTTCTTGCTAGTTGGATACCGCCTTAGCAAGGTCTTCTTATTTTGTTAATCTTGGTTAGTTGGGAAGTCTTAGCCAAGCTAGTTTTATTTTTGTATCGAGCACCAGTTGGAAAAGCCTTGGTGCTCCCGTTCTTGTTTGTTTATTTTCATTTGAAAGCTTTGGTAGGTTCTAAAAAGGTGGACGATCCTCTCTACACTATACTACACCCGTGAGTAGATCTAGCCATCGCGTAAACTAGATTTACTTCCAACATTGGTGTCGTTGCCGCTTTATAAGATTTTTTCTACCTAGCTTTCATTTCGTTTCATTTTTTTGCTTCCATGTTTGTTTGTATGCTTGCTTGCTTTTTACCTTCACACCACAGCATGAGACTTCCTTTTGCACCTGTAACAATGTCATACAATTCTTTTGCATTAGTATAGTTTTCATCTTAAATTTTCACAGATGGTAATTGGCTCCATCAAGCTTGTCCATGATAGGACTGGCTTTCCCTTGGGAATCCATGTGGAAGAATTAGTCTAAGTGATAGGAGAAACTATCAGTGACTTAAGTATGAAAATCTGATACTGAAAATATAGAACAAGTAAAACAATCACTCTATCGGCTAGTAGAGTCTAGTAATATGGAAGCTTTATCAAGCTATGAAAATAGCTCTGATACCGTGTTGGAAAGGGAGGGAGATGAACAAGAGTTGAGAAAGGTGTCGTATGTTAAAAACAAAAGATTAGCTCAAAGGGGTAAGACGAACACGAACGAGAAACAAAACACGAACGAGAAACAAAACACAAACGAGAAACAAAACACGAATGAGAAACGAACTCGAACAGAAAGTATTCATGTGCAGCAGAACGAGCTATACGACTCTCTCCGTAAACATGACTACGCTTATCAGAATGAACAATTATCCAACAAGCTACACATATTTATGGAGTTTGAGGTAGCTCGAGGTAGAACCACATCCATGCACCTTTCAATCACATCTAAAGTGGAAACTAGAGTCTAAGTGACATTTGTCCAATCTCATGCATGTATCTCTACCTACTTTTACGAAGTGTCATATTTCTAACTAGAATTGTACAAATCATCATGCATGTGTCCATTTCACTTTGTGCATGCCTTGCATGTTACTATGGATCACTTACAATAAATGCATGTGATATGCCACGAGTTTCTACAAGCATATTAATGCTATTTATAAGTCTACAATCTATATGCAAGTCGTATTCAACCAACTAGATATGAAAAATCCATATAGCTCGAGTTCTATCTAGGCCAAATTTGGCATTTACATTTATGAAACAACATACTTGCATAGTAAAAAGTTTGTAGCAAGCCTAAAGTGAAGATAGATTATTTTTCAATTTCAACACTCCTCCTAAAAACAATCTATGTTGACTTGAACATGGATCTTGGTATTACTCCAAGATTGGCTCTATGCTTGATGAAGGAACTCTTGTGCAAAGGTTTGGTGAGCAAATCTGCAATACAAGATGATGTGTCGATGTGCTTCAAGTAGATTTCCCCCCCAATGAGCTTCTCTCTCACGAAGTGATGTGCAACCTCGATGTGTTTGCTCCTTGCATGAAATATCGGACTGTTGGCAAGGGCTTGTGCCGAAATCTTGTCACACATGATCATAGGTAGATCATCTTCCATGATTATCTCTAGCTCCACTAGCAACCTCTTGATCCAAAGCACTTCCTTTGTTGTAGTATTGAGATCCTTATACTCAGCTTGACAAGATGAGAGTGATACAGTATCTTGCTTTTTGGAAAGCCAAGATATCAAGTTTCCTCCAAGATATATGACATAAGCACTTGTAGATTTTTGATCTGCTCTATCACTTGCAAAATCCGAGTCAGAATAGTCAACTATAGAAAGATCTTCACTTTTATACAATAAACCATAATCAAAAGTTGAAGATATGTATCTAAGAACTCTCTTGGCCATTTTCCAATGATGAATAGTAGGATTTTGCATAGCTTGGCTCAACTTATGAACACTAAAACTTATGTCAGGCCTAGTTATAGTGAGCCAAATTAAGGAGCCTACAAGACTCCTAAAAAGAGTGATGTCCACGAAGGATCTTTCATCACCTTTGTTAGGGTCTTTTACAAACTGCTCCATAGGAGTTTCTTTACTCTTACAATCTAACATATTGAAATTTTTTAACATTGAAAGAGCATACTGGGATTGACATACAAAAGCTTTATCATTAAGAAAGTCAATCTCTAATCCTAATGTGTAGTGAATTTTTCCAAGATCTTGCATCTTGAACTCTTTTCCAACTGCAACCTTGGTCCCCTCAACTAACTTGATACAACTTCTTGTTAGAATGATATCATCAACATAAACAAGAAGGATGACAATATCTCTATCATAAAACTTGACATACAAGGAAGGATCATAGTTACTAAGATTAAATCCTAGTGACTCAAGAAAGGTGTTAAGTCGAGAATACCACGACCTTGAAGCTTGCTTTAGTCCATATAGACTTTTGAAGAGTAAGCAAACTCTGTCTTTGTCATGGATGAACCCAATAGGTTGATCCATATAAATCTCTTCTTCTAGATATCCATTTAAAAATGCATTAGAGACATCTAGTTGAAAAAACTTGCCAATAAAAAAAACAAGCAATAGAAATTATGATTCTAATTGATACCATCTTTGCAACTGGAGCAAAAGTCTCCTCATAATCAAGTCCATAAACTTGAGCAAAACCCTTAGCACAAAGCCTTGCCTTGTACTTGTTGATTGTGCCATCTTGATTATACTTGACTCGAAAAACCCACTTGCAACCAATGGTGTGCTTGTTGGATGGAAGATCCACAAGCTCCCATGTCTTGTTGGCCATCAAAGCATCATATTCCTCCTTCATGGCAAGAAACCATTCCTTTGAATTGAGTGCATCATATACATCCTTTTACTCCTCATGTGAAATAAAATAAGCACAATTAGTGGAGTTGAGTTCCACTTGCTTGCCTTTATCTTCATATGTAAGCCTCCTAGGCTCGAATATTTCTCTTTGAGATCTCCTTGGTGAAAAGATTAGAGGTGACTCCTCCTCAATTCTCGGCCCCATCTCTCCATGATAGTCTTCAAGGGTGATGATTGGAGTATCTTTCTGAGAATCTTTGAACCCGGCCTCCTCAAGAATGTACTTTTGATCCTCATGGAATATAACATCCCTACTCTCAATTGTAGTTGAGGTAGAGGGAACATAGATTCTATAAGCCTTCTTGTTGGATGAATATCCAACCATGATCCCTTTGATAGAATTAGGATCATCTATTTTCCTTGTTTCCAAGGGTACATGAACAAAGCAAGCACATCCAAAAACTCTGAGGTGATCTACCTTAGGTTTCTTCTTAAAAAAGACTTCATATGGTGATTTTCCAGCAAGTGCATTGTGAGGTAATCTATTACACAAATAGTTTGCACAATTAATTGCTTCTCCCCAATATTCAACTCCATTTTGAGATGGAGAATAAGCACAAGAAAACTCTCTCTTTATTCCTTCACCTTTACAATATTCATAAAACTTGTTGGAGATGTATTCACCTCCCCCATCACCTATTAAAGCTTTAACTTTGAAAGAAAACTGTTTCTCAACATAAGCTTTGAAGATTAGGAAGTGATCAAATACCATATCTTTTGAAGAAAGTAGATACAACCAAGTATATCTTGTAAAGTCATCAATATAGGTGACAAAACATGTTGCACCACCAATACTTTTAGAAGAATAAAAATGAACATTCGAGTGTATAAGCTCCAAAGGATGATTAGTCTTGATAAAAGGCTTTTGATATGGCTTTCTATGTGATTTTGCAATAGCACAAGCCTCACAAGGCTTGAAATCTTTGGAAAGTGATTTTGGAAGGCCAATAGCCATATCTTTCTTGACCATAGAAGACATAGACTTAAAGTTAGGATGCTCCAACCTTCTATGCCACAACACCTCCTTAGATTAAAGAGCAACTTCACAAAAGTTTGCATTCTCATAAGAATTCAACTTGAAAATTCCACCATATCTAGATCCATTAGCTAGGACCTCATCATTTTTCTTGATAAAACAAATAGTGGAATTGAACTTTACATCACAACCCCTATCAAGCAACTTTCCAACACTAATCAAGTTCTTTGTAAGTTGAGGAATAAAAAGAACACTGGAAAGTGAAAGAACTTTAGAAGAAGCAAGTTTCAATGGAATATTAAAGTGTGCAAGCTGCACAAAGCGATCTATGGTCTAAAATAGGCTGCAAGGGCTTGGTTCGAAAGAATCAACTCTTATCTTATTTAATTGGATTTTGCAAACAATTCAACTGACTGTAATGTTTAATCCAAGTATATAGGTGTCAATTCAGTCCATATAGCTCTTTACGTAGATGATGCATTTATTTTATCTATCGACAAGGAAAGTCATCAGAGTCAATGGAACCAACTTTTTTTTTAATCCAAAACCAGTTTCCTAAAAATTGATAACTTGTTTTGCTTGTAGAAAGTTTAATGGCTAGAATAATATGTATAGAATTCTAAGCCTTAAGCTTTAGACTTAGAATACATAGGATTCATGTTAGTCCATCCTAATGATCTGAATTTTGAATGAACTTCAAGAAGTCTAGAAATTCTGAGGTTTTATGTCGTGGGTGCTTGAATTCTTGCAATACTCTCGATAAAAGTAGCATGTAGAGAATAAAAGATTTTTTTTAAGATCTATAACACTCATCACCATTGAAAAGGTGGAGTGTATAAGGCTCAAGAAATTAATTAGATACTATGAGACTTTGAAAATTCAATTTTTTTTAAGATTTTGTTAGGTACATTTCAAATAGTTTATCTAACACGTTAATTATTTCAACATGCTAGCTATTATCATTAACCGTGAAGTTTAGTCTTGTGGAAGGCCTTGACCGAGGTCGGGAGAGGTAGGGCCCCGACTTGCAAGGAAGCCCGAAGTCCTCGGACCTTCCACAATGTAATGCTAGGTGAGAAGGTAGAGAGAGAACACACATTTTGAGAGAGAGAACGCACATTCCGTAGAAAGAGAACACACATTCCGTAGAAAGAGAACGCACATTTAGTATAGAGGAGAGAGAACGCACATTCCGTAGAAAGAGAATGCACATTGTAGAGAGAGAATGACATATTCCGGAGGAGAGATAAAGGTGGATGGATATGATCAGCTCATGGAGGTGCTTTCAAAATACAAAGGAAACCTGAGCACGGGCATTGCGTAGTTAGAAGACTTGGACCGACGAGAGTTTTGAGTTGATGGTTTTAGAATGCAACATTTAATAAAAACTGAACATGCCTTTAGAAACTCAATATTGAAGGGGAACTTGAGACTCGAGAGGGAGGTTTCCACAACAAAATTGCTCCCAATACTTTTGAACTTCGTGTTGTATCCTCACTCACTCACACAGTACACTTCATCGAATAAGTCGACTGCAGAGAGTGTAGAAATGTGCGTTTTGTGAGGAACGATCTACGACGGGAGCTCTTTCCTGAGTTTGCTGTAAGCTGAGCAGCGACAATGGTGAGTTTGGTGCTCTTTTCTATTGCATACATTTTCTGGAAGTTTTTGTCCTAAGCTATGTGTGGCAGCGCTCTGCCTCTTTTTGCTCCGTATTCAAAATTCTAACTTGAATCTGCTGCACTATTGTGGAAGAAATCTCATTCAAGGAGTATCAGATGACCTCTTTGTCTTCAAGCAAGTATAGTTGGCAGTAGGTTGTGTCTGAGTGGAGCAAGGGGAGGATAGAATATTCTGTATGGTTGCTAGCTCTTTGTAGTTTGTCTTTTGACTGATCACGTATCACAGAATAATCAGGTTGCCTTTGATGACGAAATTACTTGGATGCTCATAGATCTTATGTAAAACAATGCTGCAATTGTTTATTTTTCTAGTCTATGCGAGTTATACCTCTGTACCTTCAGCATTCAATCAAAATCTACCTACTTTCCGAAAAATGGAGAACCTTCCCTGAAGAATCCAAACAGCCAGATTTCTGTTAATGTGTTGTTCCACAGGTTGCCAATGCTGCCCTCGCACTCTAGCATGCCTGTAGGAGTTTTTGAAGTATGCTAAAATTTTGCAGCACTTATACTCCGAAAACTAAGAGTTTCTTAGACTTCCGCAGAAACATAGTATTAAGGTTCAATAGTAATTCAAGCAATCTACATCTCACAATTGCAGTAGTGGTAGGGTGGTGTATTGTGATTGAGAATGAGAGACTAGTCAGGATTTCTATCTCTGTGTCCTCAAGTCTAGATTTGAGTCTGCACAGGCAATTGCACACTATGTTTGGGTGTTTTTTTAGCCATATATACACAGACCGAACACATACGCCAGCGCATACGCATGCGGTGGCAATTAATGATGGTTTTCATGTTCTTTGCATGTGTGATATTGTACTTTTCATCATCATAAGATGCGAGGGCTTATTGATTTTGAGCTGGTTGGGTTTTTAATGCAGAGTCAAACAAATGCAAGCGCCAGCACTAGGCGGGACAAAAGTAAAGCTAAGTCACAGGGCTTGACAGATGCGCAAAGAGATGAAATAAGAGAAGCATTTGATCTCTTTGACACTGATGGCTCAGGTTAGTGCATTGATTTTTCACCCCATCCATAGTCTAATAGCACTATCTCAATCCTGATAATCCAAAGGATTTGTGAACCACTAATCAATGTATATGCTGTAATGAATTTGTGTGCAGGGACCATAGATGCCAAGGAGTTGAAGGTTGCAATGAGGTGTGTTTGACCTTCATTTTTCCTAGTACCTAGAAAATGAAGTTGAGCATCAATGCCTTCATAATTCTATACTTGTACTTGTGGTTTACTTGCACTTGGGGCCTTATTAATGTTCATTCAATCCCTAAAATGCTATGTAATGTTCTTACATCCAACTTGGGCTACTTTAAGTTAAAATGGAGAGCCATCTATTTGTCTGACCATTGTGGTTGGTAGGATGTGTAGGCTATAGTAGGGCCCTGCCTTTTGAAATGTCTTGTGGAGGAACATTTGGAGAAATAGACCTAGAAACTTCTATAGTAGGGTGCAAGCTCTTAGCAAGGCTCCCCTAGTCACTTGGTAGGTGAGTTGATAAGTGCTTGTGTCCTGTTAGTGGAACCGATTTGCATAACATAGCATGCATAATAGAATAAATGACTGAAAGACAGTCAATTATGAAATTCTCCAACGAAGATGACAGAAGTAAAAATAGGCTATCTTGCAAGCCCTCCTACATCTCCATCAACTAATCATGATTTTTGAGATGCAAATATACCATCGAAGAGTTTTCGATCTTCTCGTTCTACAGAGCTGTAGCATGATCCGTTTGGTTCAGCAGTTGCTTCTGTGACCTGACAGGTGTTAACCCCTTGGTTTTATTTCCTAACTGTGAGTAATCAGTATATTTGGCTACTCGGTTATCCAATCAGTAGACGTTACATTTGTCTACCCTGAGCAGTTAGCACATTTGGCTACTCCACTATCCTACATATTAACGTCAATTTAATCACTCTAAGAAGTCAGTGCATTTGACTACTAAGGTTGGATTCAGACTTGTTACCGGTAAGTCCCAGTGGCCACTTGTCCATTTGTTATTTGTTAATATGGAATCTGGACCACACTTCTTTTCAGACTACACTTGGCATGCCCTTCCATGGCATGTAGGGTGGTGTCTTGGGGATGATATGTGGGAGCAAGTCCATTTTTTTCCTTGGACCTGTCAGCATTCTCTTGTGAGAGTACTTGTTGAGCTGCAACTCATTCCTCAACCGGCGGAAGTGATGGAGGATTATAAATATGTAGTCATGGCTTATGCAGTATTGGCACTTGAGGACTGTTATTTCTGGTTTAATTCAATGCATTTGGATCTCAATTATGCCATGAAATGATTTTGATCTTCCGTCATGTGGTGAGTTGGGCTTGCCCATCCAGGTTAGATTCTCTGTGATGCCAGTTGATAATTCCAAAAAGCACTAAATGATTTTGGGTCCAACTTAGCTCAATTCAATCGAAACTGACCGCATCAACTATTATCTTTAATGAGGTGACCATTTGGTAGGGCGTAGAAAGCTGTGCTTTTTGAGAAGATATCTAGGCCCTTCCAAGGAGAAGAGACCTAGAAATTTTACAGTCTGGTGTGGAGACTCTTGAAGGCTCTGAACAGCCTCTTCCTATAGTTATTTGGTAGATATTTTACTTGGTTTTCTGAGCTTCTTTGAAGGAGAACTCAATGTGGCTTGGTCTCCTTATGTTATAGGGCTTGCAAGGCATCTCTTCTGTCATTTTTATTGTGATCTTTAAGGGAGTTATCATATTTTGACAGTTTGTTGTTTGTTTGGTCTTCTGGGTAACTTACTTTATTTTATTATTTCTGAATTCTGATACAACGATTGTAAACATAATTGCATTTTCCTACGTGATTATGATTAGCAAAGTTATCTTCTTCACAAAATGCTTTGGCCTTCATCACAAAGGGAAAAAGATCAAGCACACAAATATATGGAGATGAAGAGATGTATACATGCAGGTGCACATGCAAGCTGAGTGCACCAAACCACAGCATATAAAAATTTTGAGCACGAATGAACCTAACCCGTATGTCTGAGTCAGGTTGTGATTTTGCTACTCAGAAAAAGGCTTAGGCAAAATTTCCTTTTTGGACGGCGCTATACATTCCTATTGTACATGTAGTACATCATCAAGAGCTAGTATTTTCCCTCCAAAACATGCAGCTGTATGTTTGGTGCCTTGCATGCGATGGTTGTGTACATACATCCTCTGTTTTGCAATTTTTTCCTCTCACGTATCATTCTGTGCATACAAAGGGTATTTCTTTGTAAGTTTTTAGTGCAAAAAAATGAAAAAGCAACATTTTGTACAGAAATTGGGAAACTTTCCCACGTTCCATACTCTTTTTGGGAACTATGCCTGCAGCTCATTCATGCTATGAATGATAGGTTTGATTGTTTAAAGACTTTCTGGCCGGGTTCCATATAGTAAGATTGCACTTCTCCTTTGTTAGGTTGGATACTATTCTAGACTGAGCATCAATATATGCTTGCTAACTCTTTTAAGTAGTTGTTTTGCAGAGCTCTTGGTTTTGAAACGAAGAAAGAGGCAAGTGCCCCTCTCATTACTTCGTATGTAGCCATTGTAGGTCAGATGGTTTATCTCAAGGAACATGCAGAGTTTTGAAGAGATGTTTCTTAGTGACAGTATGTTATTTGCAGGACATTGAGAGGATGATTGCAGACATTGACAAAGATAAAAGTGGTTCAATCGATTTTGAGGAATTTGTGCATATGATGACTGCAAAGATGGGAGAGAGGGAATCTAGAGAGGAGATAATGAAGGCATTTCGTCTTTTTGACTTGGATGAAACTGTTAGTTTCTCATCCTAAATACAAGTTTATGCTGGCTATCAAATGATTATGTTGAATTGCTCTTTTCCATTTTTTCCTGTGCAATTATAGGTGTTTGTGAAACCTGTTTCTTAGTTGAGTATCTACCTTTTCAGGGCAAGATTTCTTTTAAGAATCTTAAGCGGATGGCGAAGGAGCTTGGAGAAAACATCAGTGATGAAGAGTTACATGAGATGATCTATGAAGCAGATCATGATGGTAGCAATACCTGGGCCAAATTTTCACAATTCATTAGAAAGTGGATAGAAAAGCATTGCCGTTATTGGTTGCAGTTTTTCTGAATCAATGAATGTTATAATCTGTACTTGATGATTCTTATGGCAGGTAACTTGTAACAAAGATGTGTATGAGAAGTATGAAATAAGACCTGTTTTGTTGCAGGTGATCATGAGGTTAATCCTGAAGAATTTCTCAGAATGATGAAGAAAACAAACCTCTTTAGATAAGTTTGTAGCCTAAGCATTTATTGTAAAAGCTCAACTGCTTGGCAATGGTTCTCAATTTCAAGGACAAAAAAATAGAAGAATTCGGAGGTGCTCAAGGTCTCCCAATTATGTAAGCTTTTGATAGAAGATGTGTTTGATTCTAGGGCATTTTATGAATTATATCACTAGCTGGTGGACAAAATAAATGCGTTGCTAGCTTTTTCTAGTTACTTAACGTGGATATAATCTAATTGTTGCTTGGTTTGTAACCAAAAGATTATAAGGTTAGCTGATGTATGCTGGACTAATCTGACAACTTTGTTTCCACCTGACACCTGGACATATTTTGTGGTCAATTCAAGTATACAATTTTGGGGTGATGCATACTTGTTATGTACTATTTGCTAAACAGGCGTGGGAGATGAGATGATTGGATCAAGGATTATTTTGTAGTTGAAGGCACTACTCTTCTACAGTTGGGCGATATTCATGTAGTTGGTTTAGTTGTTTTTGGGACTCTGGTATTAGCAAAACTAAGGCGTTTAACTTATGTTAATAACTGCTTTTTGTGTAGTGCTTGCAATTGCGCTATCCAACACCTCGAGTGCAATTTTTTGAATTTTGGCTCTCAAGCCTATAGTGCAACCCTATGGGCCTAACACCACATGCCTGTATTGCACAACGGGCCTCCGACAAGCGTTGGTGAATCGACAACGGATGATGTTTAGAGGCCCTCGCCTAATTGGCCATTACGAATCATCTGTGTGTTTTGGGGGAATGGGGGAGTGGGCTTTATAGCATCTGCACAATTTAGCCTGAGGATGTCTCAAGAGAAATGCACAATGATATATAGGCCTATCTAAGTCACACCGTTTAAGCAACAATGGTTGGCTACAATTTTTGTTTGCTAAATCTTTTGACTTTTTTTGGTTTCACGTATATTTTTCCAAAGCTCTACCTTATGACATCACTGACTTTTCAAAATTAAATTTGTCATATTATATATATTCCATTTTCACAAATAGATATATCACCCCTTTTAAGGATGCAAATGTATCTTAATCTCCCTCTCACCATATCTTCTTGAAAATTATAGATTTATGGTAATATATTGGTTGCAAGATTTAATTTTGATGTGCCAAATGCATTTTGAGCATTTATATTGTCTCGGTCTCTCTCTCTCTCTCTCTCTCTCTCTCTCAACTCACATTATTGCTATTTTTCATCTCAAAACCCTAAAAAAACCCTGAAACTCCTCGCTCTCTCTCACCTCCCTCCCTCTCTGCTCTCTCACCTCCCATCTCTCCTTCACCCTCTTCGCTCTCTCACCTCCCATCTCTCTCTCTCTCTCTCTCTCTCTCTCTCTCTCTCTCTCTCTCTCTCTCTCTGATCCTTATAGTTTGTCACATCCACGTCTGTGCTCCAAAACACAAACAAAATCTCTCAATTCAGCTTATCTACACAGCTTTCAATAATCTTCCCAACAAAACAAAAAAAACAAGCTATTTTTCCATCTCACCTCCCATGTCTGTCCTTCACAACACTCTCCTTCAAATGTATCCCAAACCAAGCTATTTTTTTTTTCTGCACATCATCACCACTGACCACTGAACTTGCACTGCATCGATCCTCTCCAACCATCTGCGTGCATTTCATCTCTCCAATGTTTTTCAGCAGTAGCAGGGCATGAGATACTCTCCAACCATCTGCATGCACTTCATCCTCTTCAACAGTAGCAGGGCATGATCTCTCTCTCTCTCTCTCTCTCTCTCTCTCTCTCTCTCTCTCTCTCTCTCTCTCTCTCTCGGGTTCATAAGCATGCATCAAGCACATACATCGAATCCATTATAGGAAGACATTGTGATTCAGTACTTTGTCAAACCATTCCTCTATGCTGAACTGCAGCACAATCATGCTATACAATGCCATGATGCTTCCATTGAGAGCTGTGTGAATAATATTACTCCTTCATAGTGACATGAAGTAGACAATCGTGATCTCTCTCTCTTAGAAATTGGACCTCTCTCTCTTAGAAATTAGAAATTAGTCTATATTTCTAATGTTTCCAGACATTTCTAAAAGCACGTGTCTCAAAAATAAACATGTGCCTTTCAATCCATTTCAATTGCCTTTCAAGTGGCCATCAAATATATTCTAGGGCAAACTTGGACCAATGAAATTTTAGAAAACCCATTTTGTCTAATTGGGGTGACATTTTCTCTCTCTCTCTCTCTCTCTCTCTCTCTCTCTCTCTCTCTCTCTCTAGTCACATGCATTGTGCAACAAGTTGGAGAGGCGGAAGGAGCAGCACAACAATGGCAAGGTACTACAGGGAAAAGATGTGGAAAGCTCCATCTGCTGCGCACATCCAAAATTGTTGATACCTAACTTAAGGGTATTCTTAACCCTCACCAAAGAACAAAGTCCAAAGTAACCTAATGCTTTGTTGAAAAACGTTCACAATCATAATATGACCTCTAGACTCCGTTTTTCATCAAGCCTGCTACTATTTTTTTACACATAAGAGTTGGTTGGTCCTCTCCCAACTACCACAAAGTGCTCCAACATCTTGAGACGAGATTGTGCTCCATTAATTGGTCAAGGTTGTTGCTTATTTGTCAAGCACACTAGTTCCAACAATTGAAAGCTCTCCAGTTGATGTTGATGAGGTGGAGGTGGAGTCGCCCAAGACGTAAACGTACAACTTGGAAGGGGTCTCGGGAAAGCTACTGGACCAGAGAAGTATCCGCCGGAAAAGTGAAAAGTTCAGACCTGGTGGGTATTTTCAAGTCCTTTAGCAAGGGTTACTTCAAAATTGAGCAAGAGGGGATTTTTAGGCCTCATAGGGACAATGCATCATGTGGCTAGTGCATCTCTCTCTCTCTCTCTCTCTCTCTCTCATGGATTGTATTTCACTATACTACTCCTTGTATGAGTTTCGAAGTACAACTCAATTATAGAGCTTTTACTGATACACTCGGACTAATACAACACCAACTAAAAAGATAATTAAACATGTCAATATTAGTATTGCAAACATTGGTGTTGGAGGATTTGCGGATCCCAAGGCAACCCTAACCCTAGTTAATAAGTGAGAGAGATTTGGCACCCTGTGTGTGTAAGTCCAACCCGATGGTCACATAGTTATTTGATTGATTAATTAAAAGTTAATAAAGGACTTTAGGCCTTTTTGCGGGACTTTTAATGTCGTAGGGTCTAAATGTCAAGTTAGTGAATAAAGTTGGGTTTCCCTCCAATTTTGATAGTTCCCACACTTTTTTAAATTTGAATAAAAAGAGAGGCAAGACTGGACCAATAGGATTCAAAGGCCAGGGTCCTCCTCTCTACTATAAAAAGGGACCAACTCGAGTTGCTCCTGATGTTCATTTCCTCATTTCAATAAAGCAGATTGGTTCTCTTTAGAAATGGATTGATGAATGTCCTTGCTCTTCCTTTCTTTTTCTCCATTTCTCATGCTTCCTTTGTATTTGCTAATTGTTGGATTTGATCATTATTGGGATTGCTATTTTTTATGCTTTTTGTGAGAGAGTAAAGGAGAGAGAGAAGAGTAAGTTTCTATCATTGTTGTGGATTTAGGGTTAATGGAAGTAGGGTTAATGGATGTAATATTAATGCTTAGTGTTAATGGATGTTAGTGTTAGATCCTTCATTCATGTTGAAATTTGAACTATATTATCGCTCTCATGGGAACGAACTTACGCATGACAACTAACTCCGTCTCTTTGATGCTAGATTGACTAGATCTTGGATTCAGGTTAGGCAAGGAAAGAAACCCACTACAATTTTGGCGCCGTTGCCGGGAACGAACCCGGGTCACCTGCGTGACAATCAGGAATACTTACCGCTATACTACAACGACAAGACAACCCTAACCCTAGTTAATAAGTGAGAGATTTGGGACTGGCTATGGACAAAATCACTATCCATACGCCCAATTGGCCAATCATCCATCAGCCGTACAGCTGGACCATTTCAGTGGACTTCTGCTGTGCTTTACAAGCATATCAGAGAGAATATGTCCACTCTCCGGATCCAACGGTGCGACAATCGACAATGTTTGCTGAAGATCTAA
The DNA here is from genome assembly GCA_029204225.1 of Diphasiastrum complanatum. Lineage (NCBI taxonomy): Eukaryota > Viridiplantae > Streptophyta > Lycopodiopsida > Lycopodiales > Lycopodiaceae > Diphasiastrum > Diphasiastrum complanatum. The sequence goes on along the minus strand of CM055104.1, from coordinate 14,870,534 downwards.
CTCTGTTGGCGTCAGTGGCAACCAAATGGGACGATTGCCTTCCTCCCCTAGATTCGATCCAAATAAGCCGATGGCCTCAGAGCAAATCAAAGATCAGCTGCCGATTGCTCGTCTCTATTTTCGTGCGGCTATGATGGGAGGCTCTTGGGAATCCCGCTTCACCTCATGGACAACTTCCAAATGGATTGCCGGAGCCCACCGTTGTTTCCTGCCACACAATTTGGATCTCAATACTGCATGCCTCGACTTTATGGAGAAGCTGCAGTATCATTTAATTAAGATTCGGCGCGAAGCCAATAAAAGTCCCCAATAACTGCATATTGTAGGTGTCGTGGGACCGCCACCAATTTTGGTGAGGGATATTGTTGGAGGGTTTGCGGATCCCAAGACAACCCTAACCCTAGTTAATAAGTGAGAGAGATTTGGCACCCTGTGTGTGTAAGTCCAACCCGATGATCACATAGTTATCTGATTGATTAACTAAAAGTTAATAAAGGACTTTAGGCCTTTTTGCGGGACCTTTAATGTCGCAGGGCCTAAATGTCAAGTTAGTGAATAAAGTTGGGTTTCCCTCTGATTTTGATGGTTCCCACACTTTTTTAAATTTGAATAAAAAGAGAGGCAAGACTGGACCAATAGGATTCAAAGGCCAGGGTCCTCCTCTCTACTATAAAAAGGGACCAACTCGAGTTGCTCATGATGTTCATTTCCTCATTTCAATAAAGCAGATTGGTTCTCTTTAGAAATGGATTGATGAATGTCCTTGCTCTTCCTTTCTTTTCCTCCATTTCTCATGCTTCCTTTGTATTTGCTAATTGTTGGATTTGATCATTATTGGGATTGCTATTTCTTATGCTTTTTGTGAGAGCGAAAAGGAGAGAGAGAAGAGTAAGTTTCTATCATTGTTGTGGATTTAGGGTTAATGGAATACTATCGCTCTCATGGGAACGAACCTATGCGTGACAACTAACTCCGTCTGTTTGATGCTAGATTGACTAGATCTTGGATTTAGGTTAGGCAAGGAAAGAAACCCACGACCGAGGAGGTCTTTGAGTAGAAGAGAAGGATGAAGAATGAGAGCCGAGCATGAGAGCCAAGAAATACTAACTAGGACAACAGTTGGAGTTTATGTGAGCCTCATGGTGAATCCCAAGTGATGGAATGACCATGTAGGAGCTAGTATTTGTAATAAATGTTGCCCCTCTTAAAGAAAGTAGAGTGAGCCACCTTCTGATGGTGACCTCTAGTGGAGGAGCTAATTCCATTTGTAATTTGCTAAATTGTGGATTGCCACTTAGGCTCCACCTAAGCAGCTCATTTGCCTATTTAAGAGCCCCCCTCTCTTGTGAGGGAGCTTTTGTTGTAATGCTCTTGCTCTTGATTTAATGAGAAAGATCTTCCACGAGTTTTGAGCCTTCTCTCTACCTCCATGATCATGTTCGTGTTCTTGAGTGAAACTTTCATGATCTTGCTTTCATACTCTTAATGTAGTTGTGGAATTAGATTGATTTCTTGTTTCTTGTTCATGCATTGTGGAGTAGAGTGGAATAGATGTCTTGATTTTCTTTAGAATAGTTTCAAGCTTTCAAATAAACTAGACAGGCTGAAATTGTGATTAAGAACCTGCATATCCTCATACATTTCAGTTCTTGATGTTCTTGGGGAGCCCAAGAATCAAGAGATAAGTATTTCTTGATCCTTGGCCTCGTGAGCTTGCTAGTTTGATTTCTTGTTTTCTTGTTTCCATTTCTGTTTGATGCTTTAGATTAAATCTGAATTTAAAGAACGTTTCTAATCCCGTTCTACTGTAAGTAGAAGTAGAATCCGAAGGCATTCATCCAAGTTGCATGCTGATTTTAGATGAATGCCATGGCTTGCATATTCCACAGACTGTGAGTGTTTCAAGAAGTGAATGAACCTGAGAAGCAGGCAGGATTAAAACCACTATACTGCATAAGGATCTTGCTACCTGACTGCCCGTTGGACCCAGACTTGTTTGCCAAGAACCATTTGAAGTCTAGTAACAGATGGTGAGAAACAGACAATTAAGTGCCAACTAATATGAAACTGAGCAGAGAATAAACTATCACTAATAGGAATTAGTAAACAAAGGAGCACTGGTCCATAAACAAGTGTTCTGACTTTTGGAGCTCATAGATACCGATTTCCAGGTATGTTGATGGCCACTGATTGGCTAGCGATCTACATCTGCATTGAATTCATTCTCTTCAAAAATGCTTTATGTTATGTAGTCCAGAGTTTACATTTTACTCTATGATCATTGTCCGTTTATGGATTAAAGAATCAAGCAATGCTGTCTTTAAAAACATATACTTGTAGATAACAGTAGATCGTTGGTCTACATGCAAAAAACTTCTACATAAATTTTGTTGCATCCAACTACTATTGTCACTGGTTTTCAGTAAGAATGCGCCTTCACAAACATAGTCTACTGCCAGCAGTAGATCGCTGGAATTTGAGTATGTTTCACATACATTGCTTATGAATTAAATAAAGTGTTGCCAACAGTAGATCACTGCTTCTGTAGGTATGTATTACATACAGTACATATGAATGAATGCGCCACCTTATATACACTTTATGTGTGCCCAAATTCTGGGATTTATGGATTAAAGAATCAAGCAATGTTGTCTTTACAAACATATACCTGCAAACAACAGTAGATCGTTTGTTAACATGCAAAAAACTTCTACATAAACGTTGGTTGCATCCAGCAGTAGTTTGCTAGTTTTCGGTGAGAATGCGCCTTCACAAACATAGTCTACTGCCAACAGTAGATCGCTGGAATTGAGTATGTTTCACATACATTGCTTATGAATTAAGTAAAATGTTGCTAGTAGTAGATCACTACTTCTGTAGGTATGTATTACATACAATACATATGAATGAATGCGCCACCTTATATACACTATATGTGCGCCCAAATTATGGGCTTTGCAGTACGTTTACATTGATCCTACGTTACTTCCACAAGCAGGGTGTAAGACTCTTTCTATAGCCATATCTTTGGCTACAAAGGTATCTACAAAGCAACTCTTTTTAAGAGGTAGGTTTATGCTATGGCTTTAAGCTCTTCTTTTGTAAAAGCGAGTATATGTTTTAAGGTATATGAGAACATAAATTTCCATATCTATAATAGGTAATATAACAAGTACACTACGAAATTTGATTGCAGCATGAGGGCTTTGTTTCTTTCAATTGATAGAGGAAGTCTTTAGCAAAAAAATTATGACTTCTATATATTGTGTGCTAGAATTCGACAATTTTCCTTTCAAAGCCTTACTATAAGATGTATTACGGTTTTAACTTGAGACGTTGCTCTTCGGTACCAATGCTAGTAGGGCTTGTGGCTTAGCAAGTTGAAAAGACGAACATGACTACCTCCCAAGAAAAATTTACTACACGCATTCAGGTATGACTTCATACAAATTCTAGACACATATGCTATCATTCAATTAATGGATCGGGTACTAAAGAACATGTATACATCCAGTTTATGCTAAAAACACTTGTTACACCTTGTTACCTAATATCACTCTATTCTTGAATGTAATATCAAGTAAGTCGCTTTCAAACCAGTGTAACAATAAGTAGGACTGCTAAAGATGTTATTGACTTTTATGCACTATATAAATCCTAAAGAAATAACAATAACCTGTAAGAAATAGAAGTAAATCATTTTTTTAAATATGATGGGTTGTTGGTGCGTCTGGAAAGCATAAAAATGCTCAAACGTCGTATAAGACTACATAACAAGTATTACGAGTCAAAATGATATGGATTTACCTTGATACCTACGAGGATAACCGCATCTTACTTGTTGCATTAAGACATGTTACTGGACTATAGTAGTTTAATGGTTTCAGAGTTGTGCATTTATTTTTGTATGAATTGGTCCAGGATTTGGTGAACTTGAATGGCATGGATTTGCCCAGATTAGCTTGAATGACATGGATTTTCCCAAGCAATGTTGCATAGGGTCCATTGGTTACCAAAGCTTTACAGATACTGATGGGTATAGTATGGCATGGATATGCCCTGCTACCTCTAAGACCAAACCGGACCTGTTCCATTGTAAGTGATTGATTACGGCTACTTCATAGAATGTTGCTAGACCTTTGTATTGCAATGATAGGTTGCCTAAGAATGATCAGTGTGGCAGATGCCCTGATATGGTGATATTAGAACAAGATCGACGACATCGTAAGAATCTGGTAGGGAAGATTGGACTAATTATTATACATTTCATTTAAGTTGTTAGTGGATCTTGTTTCGGACATGGATAACAATTGATGCTCAGCTATGACACCTGTCTTCCTCACTGAACGACCTTGTGTAGTTTTGTTTGATGGGATGGTGGCAGGTAACAGTTGAGTCTCCTAAATCTTGCTTCACTCTATGGTACTTTGTACTGTAAGTTTTTTATAGCTTTGTTTAAACATGTTATGCTATAAGACAAAAAGATTCAAAAGGTTTGGTCTTGACTTGTCAGGAGGGACTAAGTGAAATCTCTCTCTCTCTCTCTCTCTCTCTCTCTCTCTCTCTCTCTCTCTCTCTCTCTCTCTCTCTCTCTCTCTCTCTCTCTCTCTCTCTCTCTCTCTCTCTCTCTCAATCTACTTTATGCATATTTATCTTGGTTTGTATTCTGGATAATCATAAGAGCCCCCTTTGTGACTTAATCGGTTTTTTGTAATTTGTTTAAAACCTTCCTTTGCTTCATAAAATTAGAGGGGCCTCTTTATAAATTGTGATGACTTGATAGTCAGGTTTCCTTTGAACGGTCAAGATGGATACACTTGTTAGGATTTTTGATCTAATGGTGTGCATTATGGAGTGCTTGGTGCACCAAGAAGGACCCAATCAACTATAAGAAGAGGGGAGGAGTACCCTAACTTCACTCTTCTTATTTTGCTCTCTCTCTCTCTCTCTCTCTCTCTCTCTCTCTCTCTCTCTCTCTCTCTCTCTCTCTCTCTCTCTCTCTCTCTCTCTCTCTCTCTCTCTCTCCTGTGACCTAAGGTAACTTGGAGGCTTCACTTTGTGGGCTTGTAAAGGCTTGTGGAAGAATGATACATTAGCAAGGAAGCTTGGAGCAATCACAAGTAATGGTGTAGCCATTTCATAGCATGGTGATGTGCTTTGTTCTCTTATGGCATTCATTTACAAAGCTTAATATGCTTTATAAGTTGTTTGGACTTGTAGGCTAACATATGTTGTCATGTACACATCCTGAACATAGGATTCAGTATAGTCCTAGACTTGGATACCAGTACTCCAGTGAATTAAGCTTATTAGTTATGCCACGTCATACTGGATGTGACCCACAAGTAATCAATAACGTGAGGCCCGGACACACTAATTGGAGTTAGTACAAGGTTTGGGACCGTATATGCATGTGTAGAGTATCAATAGCAATTCTATGAATAAAGGATCCATGCATAGAGATTCTATTCTAGATGAATCTATGTATAGGGGAGTTGGGACCTTGCATTGTTATATGCATAGATGGTTCTAAGCCTTATATAAGGAGGCCAAACTTGCCCTACTACACCATCATGTGGTTGATTCATTGCCATGATCTCTCTCTACTCTCATGCTTCCTATTCCTTGGCTTGGGGGTGAAGCTTCTAGAGATTGATTGGTTGCTTCTACTTGGTTGGGTGGTTTCTCCAACAGTGTGTTCTCTATTGTTTTGTCTTGTAAGCAGGATCTTGAGGAGGCATTCCTTACATTGGTATCAAAGCAAGGCTTACGAAGATAGGAGATTGGAGAAGTGCTACTTTTCCAAGTAAATTTCGGTGTGGATCAATGCAGATTCTTCCAAGTGGATAGCAAAGTTTCAAGTGGGTGTACTATCCCGGTTTCCATTTGCATGTTGCTAAGATCCATTTCTCTCAAAAAGTTTTGGGGTTTTATGGAGAATTGAACCAAGCTTTTCCTGAAGTTAGAGCCAAGAATTCCATGAATTGGACTTGTAGAAGGTTAGAAAAGACCAAAAAATAGCCTATTTTTGTTGTTTTTGGGAGATGGATTGCTCCCAATCCATAAGGAGATCATGTTGGAAATTTTTACAGCATGATTAACATTTCTTTTTACCTTCCTAGCAAGCTATCAGACCTATAAATTGATGGTCGGTGGCTTATGCTCCATCTCTATCAAGTTTGAAGCTATTTTGACTTCTACAAACCAAGAAATCTTCGTTCTCAGCCTATAATACTGCTTCTTAAGACATGTATGAATGCTTCAATGTGGAAGTCTAATAGAACATCTAAGACTTTTGGTAACATCACTTTTGGGCGAGGATGGGTGTTTGCACGTTTTTACAACATGAGGCCTTGAAAAAGTGCGCCCTACTACATATTTTTTGATGTTCTATTCTCAGATGTGTGAAGCCTAGGTGGCAGGATGATGTGGCAAGCATCTTGGTCACTTGGTCGTTCTCCGTACTGTGCTTTTTAGCGCCTAATTTGGTGCAATGTAGCCAAAGTTATGGCCGTTTGAAATTTTGGAAGTTTTGTGAGCAAAATTGGCTAAATCCGTAATTGTTCTAGTTACATGCTAGTCTTTTCCCTAATTTGTATAATGTGCTTGCATGGATAGAGTGCATGTTGATTCCGAGTGTGATTCTGACATGCATGCTGTCGATTTGAGTGGTCATACGCATGTGCTCTGATGGTTGGGTCACAAATCTGGGATGATGGCTGACAAATTTCGTAAAACTGAAATTTACGTAAAAAAATTTCGTAACGACGTTTTGTGACTGATGTAGCGTGCTTTGCATGCCAGTTAGACATTGGTTTAGTAACACTAGGAATCGAACAATATTTCGATATCCCTATTGCACTAACAATATTTTCGTCAAAATTTTTGAATTACGAAAATTGTGCCAAAAATCAAGTTTTTTTTTCTTCCAAAAAATCAAAATTTCAGTCATTTTTTTTCGTTATCTATGGAATGAGTTTAGATTAGTGGATTGACTATACTGAATTTATCAGTTAGAATTAGTCACAATGTTTTCAGTAAATTATCTATTTCCCAGTTATAGATAATTTTAAATTGACAAAAGGAACCGTAATGAATTTGTCGGCATTTATGCAGTAATGACATTTTAACTTTTGGAATAAGGTACTCTTAGGTTGAAAGTTAAAATTAAATTTTTTTCCTTTTCGGTTGAATTTCAAGTTTGGTTAAAATTTGAAATCGGTTACTTGTCTGATAAATTTCTAATTCATTCCGATCATTAGAAATGGGTCAACTGAACTTTTGTGCCAAATACTCATCAAAATTGAATTTAAAACCGTCGAATAAGTAGATAGAATGAGTGGTGACAAAATTCTTTATCTGGGCAGTAAAATCTAATTGGATACATTTAAGAGTTACTGAAATTTTTTAGGACAAGTTTTTTAAGAGTTACAAGGGAGGTCATATTTGATGAGAGTAAGATGCATAAGCTTGTTGATGGCTCAACTAAATCACCTATCAAGAGGGAGGTGGCCGAGGATCAAGACAATCTTGATCTTGAGGAGTTGTAAGAGCCAACTGTACCAATCACTCCAAGAAGGTCATCAAGGGCAAGAATGGAGCCAACGAGGCTCACATATCAAGACAAGGGTAAGCAAGCCGAGGGTAATCCATCTTCATCCTTTGCACTCACTTCAAGTTTTGAAGAACCTTCATGTGTAGAGGATGCATTAAGTTCCAAAGAATGGTTCCAAGCAATGTTAGATGAATACAATGCTTTGATGGAAAATGGCACAGACCTCTATAGAATGCGATTGGAAATGGGTTTTCAAGCTAAAACTCAACTTAGATGGATATTTGCACCCATCACCAAGATGGTCACCAAAAGGTTAATCCTAGCACTTGCCTCACATTTTGGTTGGATGCTTTTCCAAATGGATGTTTCTAATGCATTACTTGATTGTTACGTAGAGGAGGACATCTTCATGGGGGATACGTCTTGGCACTCTAGATCATGGAATTCTCTATAGAGGGAATATGATTGATTTGCATGCCTTTAGTGACTCGAATTTTGTAGGTGATAAGACGTATATAAAGTCCACAAGTGCCTATGCAACATTTATTGGTGGAGGAGTTGTTTCTTGGTTGTCAAAGAAACAAGAAACCATCTTACTTTCTTCTACCGAGGCCGAGTACAAAGCTCTCACAACAACTACAAAGGAGCTTCTTTGGATCAACTAATGGAGCTGAAGGTCATGACTTTAGATGCTACTCCAATCCTTTATAATAAAAACATTTCAGCCCAAAACTTTGCAACAAACCCAATCTTCCATGCAAGATCAAAGCATATTGAAGTCTCTCATCATTTTGTGAGAGAAAATCTAAGGAGATATCTTCGGAGCATGTGGAAAGTAGTGAATGTGTTGATGATATCCTCATTAAACCATTTCAAAGAGCTGCATTTGTGAGTTAAGATCAGCCCAAAGGTTGATAAGCAGAACTATGCTGTCTACAAAATAGTTGTGAGGAAGAGTGTTAAATTTACACAAGCTAGTTTGAATTTTCTACTTGTAAATTGTAATGCGGCCATGTTGTGGATTGTCACACAACATGGTCTCGTTATTCATGACAAGATGCTAGTCTACAACAATATGTCATTTGGGTGCCATATGTCAATGCTCTATTGGTGTAGGGAAGTCAAAAGTTTTTTACTCACAAAGGTGCTCATGACCCACCCACACATGTCAATGGTTATGACGTGACCATTTTGGCGGAGACCCCACATGCACTATGTATATAAAAGTGGATGCCCATGATCTTGGCGTTTCCCCCACTTGGTAAGGCCAAGACGTTATCTTGCCTCCAGATGTGGGTATGCAAAGGATGATACTAAGGTGCAACGATATGAGATGTCATAGCTTGGTGGAGGCCATGAGCTTGCTTGATGGTGGTCTATATCTCCAATGCACGGGGGTGAGATGGTAGTATCTCTATGATGGGTGGTTTTAGAGTGTCGTCACATGATTGTGTCCTTACTTTGGTTGGCTACGACAATAGGATTTCTAAGACAACTAATGTACATGACATCAAGAGTGTAAATTTTACAAGCAACAATGGATAGTCAAGACCTATGATGTTGAATATTGGAACCTTGGTAGTTGACAAAGCAATAACCATTCTATGTCCAGGTAATTGAGAGTCCTGAAATCTTGAAATGCTAGTATGGTTCGCACAAACAAAGTCGTGAAAGCCATGCATCTCTTCAAAATGCTTGCTATTGTTTTGGATAATCTTCAGATAGGCTAGCTCTGATACCATTGTTAGGACACTGATTACCTTACCTGATACAACCATTAGACTTGTGTCTCAGACTCTCAATTATAAATTGCAATTTATACTCATCCTCAAAAAACATGTATGAATTGCAAGGAGTTTTTTACAAAAAGGAGTGACAAGAAAGTTCCATCCCATTTTAGCTATGTGATAGATTTGAGGGTATTATTGCATGCATGACTGTCATTTGTGTAATTGACATGTTGTGCATGCTTGGTAGCTACTACATGAGCACAATAATGACCAGTTACAAGGTGGGTTTATATTACTAGCTGTACTATGGCATGCATGAGATATCTAATGTAATTGAGGTTGTTAATGGAATGAATGCTAGTAAAATTGGATAATTTTCATATGTTCATGAAGAGAGCTTTTGTAGTATGTGGGTATCTCTCTTAAAATAATGCGAGTCTCACTCTAAACATTAGGTAAAACACACCAATTTCTTTCAAAAAGTCAGCTGGCGAGCCAGACTTTGATGCTGGCGAGTCGATTTCTTTCCGCGAGTCGTCACAAGCGCATTCAGGCTTTCGACAAAAGACAAGTCACTATTTTGATTGGCCAGTCACCTTCGAGGAACGAATGAGCGAGTCAGAGATCACGACTCACGAGTACAGCCCAGAAAGAAAGAAAGAAATGAGTTGATCTAAATGATTGGTTTTCTTTTCACCTTAGTCCACCTTTTTATTTTATAGATCTAATTTGTTTGGAGCGACCATGATAAATGTCGGATGTGAAAAGTCTGGATGTCAAATGTAGCACGAATTTACAAATCTGGAGAGTGGGTTATTACTATTACTATAAATGCACAAATACGGAAACAAAGATTAAACGAAACGATGATGAGCAGTGATGTGGTTTGATAATCAGCAAGTAAGTATATTGAGCTTCAGATGGACCGATCAGAATTGCATATTAAATAAAAAGAGAATTATGTTTTGACAACACGAGTGAGCGTCGAAAAAGGTCCAGAGTCCAGCTCCCGGGAAAGGTGCGACTTGGGTGCGAAAACGCCTGCAAAAGTCTCAGGAGCGGAGACACTTGTGCTTTCAAGAGAGAAGTTCAGAGGAATCAGGATATTCAAAGTCTTTAAGTGGATGCGAACAACGTATGGGTACTACCTCTATTCCATTTGATGCAAAAATTGCACTAGATAGTGAATTGAAGTCCCAAAATATCTGGAAAACATTTGTTTATTCAGTTTCTCTCACTTAGTGGAGGTGATAAGAATAAGGGTGGTTTCACATGGAAGAGTCGAGGGCCATTTCAGAATTTGCACTTACCCCCGGTTTGAAAGGTGATAAGAATAAGGGTGGGTGGTCTCACATGGAAGAGTCCATGACCATTTCAGAAAATGCACTTACCCTCGGTTTGAAAGTCCAGATCCTTCCAAGTCATTCCATGTGAAAGCTCCTTTTCATTTGGAGGGCAAAGTATTTATTATTTAAATTTAAATTAGATAAGGTATCTATGGTTTTCATTGGAAGAGAGAGAAAAGGCCCACCACTTACCCCCCAATACTCCAAGAGGTCCAAAGTATTCCCCTAGTATCTTGACTTATCCCACCTTGGCACCTTACATGCCATCTGGGATGCCACCTAGGAGCAACTCTCACTCCTTGTGAAATGGGGGGAGGCCTCTTGAAGTGGCTCCACCAATCAAAGTAAAGGATTTGGGCCTTTTGGACTTACCCTCCACTCCATGTGAAACCACCCTAAGTCTAACTATCAAATCCAACTGCGCGACTTGCATCTTCGAGGTACTGCTAACGTCTTGACCTCACCCAGTTGGCTGCTGCTCAGTGCTCCACACAAAATCTTATCAACTCACCAAACAATGAACATGTGGAGTTTTTTTTGATCTTTTGGATCCATCCATACTTCATACTTTTGGGTCAAAAGGAAGATATTTGATTTAATTTATAATATATGTGTATTTTTTTATACATAGTTATGCAACGTACACAACATATACAAGCTAGGTTGTACACAACATATACAACCTAGCCTAACAACGTCGAGTGAGGAGCAAGCTCCTAATATGTGTGCATTCCAAGTTCCACCTTTGAAGGAAGAGAAGCTAGCAATGTGCACGGGGAAGACCCGTAATACATATTGATTAGATTTTGGCAGTTGATAGTGGAAGATCTCAACATATTGACCAATGACTTCGTGCAGGCTCAAAACTATGTCACTTGACACATCCTCCTCCACGGAAGGCTCTGTAAAAACATAACTCATACATTTTACTAAGGTTTCCCTTAGTGAGATTGGACCAAAATGTTCTAGAAAATGGGAACTAATATGGAGTACCCATGGTAGTTCAACAATAATTTTTTAAAAGGCCTTGTTGCATAAGGCTACCAAAGAGACATCTCAAAGAGAAGGCTTCCTAAGCGATATCTCAAAGAGAATGACCAAGAACAAACAAAAAAAAGCCACAAAAATATCATACACATGCATTTTGTTGCAAGAGGCTACCAAACCAACATCTCAAACAATTGCAAAAAAGAATTGAAAGTAAGCCACAAAAATATCACATGCAAGCCATGTAGCATAATGTAGAAACTTCCAGAAAATTTGCCCTCCCATAAGAAAAAGAGTTAAAAGCGTCTATAATCAAGATAGTAGCAACAAAAATAAAATATTCATTCTATAAAATGGTCATAGCTCCATCAGTTCTTGGCCAAATAACAAAAAATGCACCTATGGTAAGATGAAGACTATATAATCAAAGACAAAAATAATCGTGTATGCAAACTCCATAAAGCAGTTATGGCTTGTAGCAATATGCCAGAGCATGGTTCCAGAGGATCAATACTATTCTTATCGATCACGGCTCTGAACCAAGCACTTCAGACTCAAATGTCTACTTCAAGTCAGTGCATCATTATGAAATTATGGTTCTGATCTAGAAAAAAGATGAAAACCAATAGCTTTTTTTTATCAAACATATCAGAAAATTGTAAAGCCAAGAAATATGAATTCGTTATATAAGTTTCAAAAAAATCCTAAAACTAATGAATGCTAATCTAAATTGAAAATAAGATGTGAAATGTGTCTTATGTTAAAACACTTAGATTGTCATTTGCCTATGATCATTTACAAATTATTAAAACAATCCAGCATCTAATTGAAGATAAAGCCATGCACATTCATATCCACTTCCATAAAGTTCTCTGAATTGTTTCCAAAAACAAAACAAAAATACTAATGGATCTTCAACACATAAACCAACCAATACATCCATGAAGTCTCTCTTATAAAAGCTTCACACACTCCAAAAACTTAGAACACTCCAAACTTTCTCTTTTTTAACGTTTACTACCTAAATTAGAAAATGATATTGGTTTCTTACATCTACATTATAAGCTATTTCTAATAGCATCTACAAGATAAAGGTGACATTTAAGAACAAGAGTACATAGATAGCACTATGTGTTATAGCATAATATGAGGTACTATACTTAAACTTCTACTTAGGAAACACGTCACAAAAACATACTTTCTCTTTTTTAATGGATGTTGTTTGCAACAAGAAGTTGGAAATATGTGAGCTAAGACATGTGAGTATGAGCTAATCAACTAACACAGTTGAGTGTTCCACACCTAATGGTTGTGAGATTTGCAAAGTTAATCCCAGTGAAAGAGAGCCAATGGTTGGTGAGACCTTCAAAGTTGATCCAAGTGAAAGAGGGCGACAATCTACAAAGTTGATTCAAGTGAAAGAGAGCACCAATCAAACTAGCCAGTTTGATTCAAATTTAGGCACTAGGAATGTCATATCTCATTCAACATTCTAGTGTGTTGTTGACAGTTGGTTATGGGCTCTAAGATGGAGTCGACGATAAACGTAATGTTTTTGTAAGATGAGTAACTAGTGTACTCCTTTGAGGTCCCACCATTGTTGCATTAATGCTTTTTGGTATTATCAACACATGAGAGCACAAAGAATCAAACCCACATGAGGGAAGCCAACATGCCACATGGAATTCTTTTTTGTGGGAAGATGAATGCATGCACTATGGCATAGTAAGTGCCTCAAGTTTTGAATATCACATGACACATAGGATGCATAATTGAGTCACTTTATATGAGACATGTAGTTGAAATGAATGCATCATATTTGGTGTACTTTTCGTGATTGTATAGAATATAAAGTAGAATAGACAAAAAGAAAAAAAAAGGAAGGAGAGCATAGGGCATAATAGGTGGTGATGGTAAAGTTCCTCAATCAGGCCAAAACCTAAGAAGAATAGACTAGACCGGACACATACGACCTGCCATGCATCATCGTATACATTGGCCCAAGTATGACCTGGGGCCTGGTCCCCACCTTCCCCAGATAAATGCCGACCAAAAAAGCAAAGCCCATATTTGTACGTAGGCCATTAAAAAACAGAAGCACTAATAGTACAGTCTACGGGAAATCCAAACTTGCCGACCAAAACCAAATGCCAAGTAATATATAAAATAAAAACACGGGCCAGCATTTAATTTATTCTTCTTCTTCTTCTTCTTCTTTTTTTTTTTTTTTTTTTTTTCTGGAAATGGATTTCATTGCGGGTCTACTGCCCGACCAACCCCCGGGCCCGAGAGACCCTGGTCAGTCCATTTTAGACCCGGGAGGGGGGCCTTTGGGCGGGTGGCCCACTAAATCTCGCCAATGGCGTCGTCTTCTTCGCCGCCCCCGGCCCCAGAAGGCCGCGACCTCAAATCTTAACTTCGACACCATTGAATATATTCACGTTCAATAGGATTCTGCCACGATACGATGGATTAAGCGCTGGGATGTTTACACGTGGCAAAATGGAGCTGGCCCTTGGATCCTCGAGCTCAGACTGCTTTTGGCTATGGCCGCTGAGCTGAAATGAAGAGGAGTGAATGAATAAAGAAATGAAGGAATGATTGGTTGGATCGGGGGAGGGGGAGGGGGGAGGGGGAAGGGGAGAGGGTTTGGTGTTTTTAGGGAGTGCGAGGAGGAGGCGTTTGGATCGGGGAAATGGAGGAGATTGTGAGCGGCAGCGCGGAAGAGTGGGCTGGCTTGGCTCCGGAGCTCTTCGGTTTGGTGCTGCAGAGAGTGCAGAAAGGCAGGGAGGAAGCGGGGGAGGGCAGGAGGGTTGTGTCTCTGGCTGGTGTGTGCCAACAATGGAGGAGGTTCGTGCAGGAGGGATGCTCGGCGCCGCTTGTTGAGACTGGATTGCTTCAATTTCCTGCGGATCTCCTTCAGCCGGGGCCGATCCATTCGCCTGTGCAATGCCTGCTGAAAAGAAAAAGAAACGGAGTGGTTCTGTATCACGCTCCTGCTGGGGCGGATAAGAGGAGGGAATTTCTGATGGCCGCTCGCAGGATCTGGCATCCTCTGGGATCAAGATATATCATAAGCAGAGACCGGAAGAAATTTTCCACTGCTGCACCTAGTTATTTAGGAAAACTGAAGTCCAACTTTTGGCGATCAGACTTTTTCCTTTCCCGACCCAAAAGTGAGCTAGGTTCTGATGATGTTGATGATGCTTTGGTAAAGATCAAAACCTTCTCTGCTCGCATACAGTATGCGGAGCACATTGTGAATGGCATCAGACAGCGACGGATCTCCTGCTCTCTTCCGCAGCCTTCTAAGGATCCCGGCTCAAATGTCCCTGATATTTTCTGCCAATCACCTCTGATCTCGAATTCGTTTCAGTCGTGGTTTCGTTGGAACTGTATTTCGCCGGTTTTAGATTACGAACGAGCTTACAGTAGCTTCAGAAACATGCACAGACAACCGGAGAGAAGATACTCTGTCAACGGCGTTATTGCTGATTCACAGAACGAAAGCAGCGAGGTCAATGTGAGAAGGAACACCTCGGTCCCATTAGATCTGCGCAGCAAGGTTCCTGCGTGGGATATGCACCAGCGATGCTGGTCATTGGACTTCAAGGGACGAGCATCCATGCCGTCGATGCATAACTTTCAAATCATCTCTGCATCATCATCCTCTTCTGAAGACCAGTCGACAACCTCATCTGAAGAAATTATTGTTCTTCAGGTGGGGAAAATCGGCAAAAGACTGTACACACTGGATTTTTGCTATCCGCTATCTGCCTTTCAAGCATTTGCTATCTGCCTCAGCAGCTTCGCAACAAACGTTGGATTAGAGCGATGAGCCATCCTTCATTTTCTTCCGCACAATTTATATTGAAATTCCTTAATATTCTGTTCTCGATTATTTTATATCTATGGTACGAAACGATTTGTAGTACATCTAGAGTAAGATAAAAGATCAATTGATTGAAAGAGGAAGCTCTCTTTAGTCTAAGAGGTTGTCGCCTCTGGGGTCGCAATGTACTCGAGAAGTAATCTGGCATCCTACCTTCCCATTTGATCTGCTGATCTTGCTCACAGATAATTTCATTATGTCGTTTTACAAAATTAGTGTTTACACTATCATTGTGTTGTATTGAAGAGTTATAAGTGAAAGCTTCTCTTTCCTGTCAGGCTCAGATGCCTTGACAAATTGTCACAGGTTTACGAATGGCAAGTGATCTGATGTAGATCCTTATTTTGTTCACATACGATTGTGTGGTTCAATTGATATTTTCTGTCAGGCTTACAAATACCATTGTGTTGAGCATGTATTTTGATAGCCAGTGAACGTCGATTAGTGTCGATGCTTGATCAAATTCTAATCTGCAAAAAGTAGCAGCAGATTTTGTTTACTGTAACACTTTGGTGTTGTTCAATCTCCTCTGCAACATTGTAAAGTGGACAATTCTTCTCACGAAATGTGGTAGATTTACCATTCTGCCTACTTGTGCCAAGACTTTATGGTCTGTTGTTCTTTCCAAAGAAAGCTTTGGTACTGGCAATTTAGCCGCCGAAAGCAGTTCTAGTTGGATTACGGCGATTGTATTCCGCTGATTGAATGCCATTTTAAGTGGTTCTTTTGCACACCAATACTGATGATTCAAAGTAGATCCCACCTCATTTAGCCCTGACTTTTTGTACCAGATTGCCAGTAGGTGAGGAAGTTTCAACTTTCCTCTGCTACCAAATTGCCATTGTTACTCTTTTCTGAATTCCAGACTACGGAGTCGTGCGCGAAGTTTGTTGACGAATGCACTACAGTGCATGGTCTGACATGCGGATGCAGATCCACAACGCATTAACGCCATCTGTTTCTTTCAGCGTGGCGTCTTCTTTCAAGTCCTTTGCAAAATCTACTCTTTAATCGATTCCAGCATAGCCGATCTGGTAAAAACTTTATAGCAATGCAACTCAGAAAGTATGTATATTACAATACTCCAGTCAGAAAAAAGCTACTGAGAGATGATGAGCGCAATCAAACTAACATTCTGATGTTGCAAAAGGTAATCCTTCTGATGTGGTTCCTTTTCTGAAGAGAAATTCACAACAATAGAAGTGCCAAAAGTCTTTTCTCCCCATTTAAGAAATGCTGGTAAGCTAAATTTTTTTGTTTATTTAATTCTAGAATCTATGCTATTGTTCTGATATAAATCCTTTCAATGTTTTGGTTGCATGTATTTTTTTTTTAGGCTTTGCCTTTTACCTCAAGACATCACTGACTTTTCAAATTAAATTTCTGAAATTGAAAGTATTCCAATCTCACAAATAGATAAACCACCCCACCCCATTTAAGGATGCGAATGCTTGGTAATTTCCCTCTGACCATATCTTCTTGAACATTATAGATTTGTTGGGGCTATATTTTTTGCAGGATTTACATTTTACCTGCCAACTGCAGTCCAAGCATTTACATTGTGCAGCCTTCTTCTTAGTCCTCTAACTTGCTTAGCTCGTGAATGAATGTTTTCGGCCACATGAACTTGTGAAGTTGCTAACCAGCTCCTTGACCCCTTTGGTTGATGACGCATGCCTAAGTCCACATGGGCTTTACAATATATGCATCTACCCATTGGCATCCAAAGATCAGCAGATCATTGCTTTTGAAATCTGCGGGGCCAACAGTTGACTTCCTTGTGCTGCTCCAAATCTGTTTTGAAATTTTGCCTACAACAAGTTATGTTGTTGATCTGCAACAACCAAAAGAAGCACATCACAATGCCAAGTGCTTGTTTTTCCTTTGATATGCTTCACGAACAAAATTTTCATGTGTTTTTCAAAGCATTTATTCAGGCTATAGAACTCTCATGTGGAAAATCAATGAATGGCTGCCACATAGCGCATGCACATATATATCGGCACAATGTCCATGCGAACACAACCAATGACTGGTTGCCACATACCCATGGCTACGATGTTGCTTATTGGCACTTATTGGCCCGGGGGGGGGGGGGGGGATAACGCCTGCTCCCGTGCCTATGGGACACGTGGATAGGGTGCCCGGGCCCTCAAAATTCTCTTTGTGAGACTGCTCTCGCGGTTTGCGGTTCCGAGCACCCTGCCCTGGCGCAGGGCAGCGTGTGTGGCGCCAGGCGGGGCACAGGCTGGCGCCACACGGGCAAGCAGGGAGGCGGGCGCAGGGCGCAAGGTGGCGCCGGGCAGGTAGGCTGGGGCGCCGGGCAGCTGGAGCACGAATTTTTCCTGAGCACCATGCGTGACTGGCGTGCATACATGGGAGTATTGAACAATTTCTGTAATATATACATAAGTTGCTCAATCCATAGGAAACTTATGGGACAAAGTTGAGCTTTGCAGGAAGGTGTGTAGGTGGTTAGCAGGGGGCAGATGGCGGGGGTAGGGTGAGGACATGTGGCTGTAATGCATTGGGCGGGCGTCATCGTATCCGTCCCAATAAGAGACGAGGCCATGGCTAGTCGCAAGTTGTAAAACAAATTGTGTAGTTTGTGTGATAATGCAAGTACTAAACTGTGTAATTTATATGGCAATTCAGGTATCAAACAAAATATTAAACCAATATCTTAAAACTTGAAATTTATAACTAGAATTAATGGATTTTAACCAATAAAAACCTTCTATTCCAAAAATAAAACGATAAATTGTGAAATTCAACAAATGGCTTGCTTGTATTCATCGATTATTTATGAGCACTTGGGGGGGTGGGGGAGAGAGAGAGAGAGAGAGATGGAAAAAATGTGTTTTGAGATTCTTCATTGGGCCATATGTGCTATTTTTTTTTAATATGGTTGGAATGCCCGAGATTAGGAACATTCTAGAATATTTTCACCCTACAACTATTTGGAATTTTCTAGAAACATCACCATCTAGAATATGCCAAAGAAAAATTGTCATGTTTGAGAGATGGAGAGAGAGAACGGGGGAGCATCATGCTCCCAATCCAATTCTAGCTTGGAATTGCCAAAACTTATCATGAGACATAAGAATATGAATTGGATCATGCACTCTCAAAATGGATTTAAGAGAGTAAAGAAAGTTCTTGAGCTAAGCATGCCAAGATCTTGGTACTACCTTCATGATCTTGATGATCTCTCCATGATTATGGGAATCAATTGCCTTCAAAAAACTTTGCACACATAAAGTAACATCATATGGATTGATGAATGCATGAGAGATGTCACTCTCCTCACCTTTCATTCCTTTGCCAAAGAACGTGAGCCTTGATGTATCCATCTTGGACTTTGGAGGTCTTCTTGGGTTTTGAGGTTGATCCTCAAGATCTTCTTCTCTTTGATTCTCCTCCTCAATCCTGAAAAGATCACACTTTGACAAGGTCTTCACTTGAGTGATCTCCTCCTTTGGCATGTTCACACTCTCAATAACAACATTAGCATCCAACTTAAACAATCTTCTATGTTCAAATCCCTTTGCTATACTCTTCAAAATGGAACAAACACCATGCTTGAAGTGGACATCCAAACCATTATCCATAAGTTGACCAACACTTAGCATGTATTTGGTGATTGATGATACATAAAGAACATTGTCTAGATCCATTCTTTTAGAAGATCTTAGACACAAAGGGATGGTTCCAACCTCATCCATCTATTCTACATTCTTGATCACTTGATGTAAATATAGAGTTTTTAGCACCATTAAAAGAAAGTAGAGTTGAGAAATAGTCCTTTTGGAAAGTCATGTGAGAACTAGCCCCACTATCAATCCACCATGACTCTCTTGAGTTGCTCTTGCTTGTTGGTGAAGATGTTGATGCCATCAAGGATTAGTCTCCTTCATCCTCCTCTTCATGTGCAGGGTTTTTTTGTTTGCTCTCCTCTTGTGTATTTTGCTTTTTGTAGCATTCAGATGCTCCTTCTTTCCACAAAAAAAGCACTTAAGCTTGGACTTATCTATCTTTCCCTTTGTCTTTGAGCTTGTTGTTTGATGCTCCTCCTTAGCATCCTTGCTTGGGTTCTTCTTTTTGCCTTTTCTTAAAAAATTTGCTTTCTCATCTCCATCATGCAAGGACAAGGAACTTGTCATCTACTCTTCGCATGTAAGAATCTACACTCCTCGGCCACAAGCACACTATTTAGTTATCAATAGAATGTAGACTCTCTTGAATGGCAAAACTTTGGACCAAGTTGGAGAACTCATCTCCAAGTCCGTGTAGGATCACTTGAACAAGTTCATCATTATGAATCTTATCTCCTATTGAAGCAAGTTCTTTGTTGAGAGATAATTTTTAGCACATATTCTTGTGCACTTTCATAAGGTCTCCTCATGCTTTGCAAGACTTGCTCTCTTAGCATAAGCACTCTTGAAGTGCTGTTAGATTCATATATAACTTTGAAAGAATCCCAAGCTTCTTTGGCTGAAGTGCAAGTGGCAACTTCCTTGAAAAGATCATTACTGATTCTTGCCCTCTTCTTGTACACCTAGAGGTTCATTCTCTTCGTCTAGGACAAGATCATAGAGGTCTTGGAGCACTACGAGTGACTCCATCCTCACTTTCCATATTGAGTAGTTTGTAGAATATAATCTCTCACTAGCTTCCAAAAGGAATGATCCAAGTGATCCCATCTTGCTAGTGGCTTGAACTATGGATGTACTTCTCGGCCCTCTGTAAGTTCTTTTCCATAATTTCTCTCACTTGCAACCGACTTGATGTTCACAAAGACACAAGTAGCAAGATCCAAGTGATCTTGATTCAAAAGAACTATCTTGAAGGATTCTACAAAGTATGGCTCAAGAAAATTGAATAGATTTGATTCTAGAAGTTCACAAAGACTTCACTTGAATTGAATGACAATATGTACACTAAACTATATGTTTATCAAGCTCAATATTTGCAAATTCTCACATAAACTCCCCAAAATGAGACAAAATTTAGCAACATGTCAAAACTGCTTAACTCGAAGAAAATGGCATAAACTTTAAAAGATTAGATATGATTTATATGTCTAGTCTGAGTCCATAAAGCATTTCATCAAGCAAAGAGTAATGGGAATACAAAAATTAGAGGTAAGGAAGAAATATGGCTTCACTATAGTTGTCTTTTGAGGGCATATGTTTTGAAAAGTGTGTGTACATGGCCTTCATTTGATGGTATGAAGTCAAACTTATTGCCATATACAATGGGACATTTAGCTATACTATTGGAGCATTATTTATGGATTAAATCCATTCTACTTCCAAGAAAGCAACTTGAGAATCACCTCCCATCCTTAAGAAAAATTAAAAGTTCACAAAATTTGTGTTGTGGATGATAGATGATGCCAAGACTCCCAACCTTCCATGTTTGCCTTCTAAAAAATGTCGCTATGACTTCTTATAATATTGTCTACGATTTGTTACTATTTTTGATATAGCCTAGTTATTCTTATGTGAAAGCTAGAGTTGCCATAATGGGATTGGAAGGCTGCATAATGCAGTCCCATTTATCAAGATGCTCTTGCAGCCAAAGATTCAATGGTGATCTTACCTTAGTTTGTGGCAATTCTCCTTACGAATACTCTTCTACTTGCTGAAGCATGCTTCAACTTTGCAAGAATAAGGTCACAGTGGAGAATGACTAAAATCGAACCTAAGCGAGTGAAGTGGAAAGCCGTAGTAAGAATTGGTCAATGGTGCTACATTGTCACAAGAGATAAAAAGTGAACGCCTCTCTCTCTCTCTCTCTCTCTCTCTCTCTCTCTCTCTCTCTCTCTCTCTCTCTCTCTCTCTCTCTCTCTCTCTCTCTCTCTCTCTCTCTCTCTCTCTCTCTGAGCGCTCCACTTATTCTCGCTTCCCATTTTATACCTTCTCTCTTTCTAGAAACTTCTCTTTCCAGGAATTTCTAAAGCCACATGTTCTCTCTTTAGAAATTTCTAAATGCATGTGTCATTTTCAACCCATTTTCAATGCACTTCAAATGCCCTTCAAATTTGTTTTAGGGCAAATGTGGACCAATGAGAATAGACAAAACCCTTTTTGTCTATCATTGCCCACATTCTCACAAAAGTAGATGAACTTTTAGTGCACTTATGCTACTACTTCATCATAAGATATGCATCTTTTGAGAGAACACTTTGGTTTTGTGGAAGAGAATCTATAGTATACTATGAAAGTGGTAGGTCGTTGTCCACATAGCAGTGATGCATTTTATGTCATTCCAAACAAACTTGTTATGTCATTCCAATTTATTTATTTTAGTCTCCCATAGTCCATCGCTGGATAGCGGCTGACAGTCGCCTATAGTCATCATCATAAAATTTGCTAGTGCTCCATTGCTGCTTAGTAAGCATAAAGACTCACAAAACATATAGCAGAAAGTGATATGTAGTCCATCGATGCTTAGCAAGCACAAAGACTTACAAAATACAAAGAAAAAAGTGATATGTACTCCATCGCTGGACAACGAGCTACCAAAGATGTATTTCATCATACATTCACATAGTTTGTGAAGTTATGAACCCACACATCAATCATAGTTGATAAAAACCATAAACCAAAATGTATAAAGCAACAAAAGAGCTTATAGCACTGTAACCAAAGTGGATGAATCTCTTACCGTAAGATCGAACACAAAGGATGGAGGCTTGTTAGGGCGCTATCACATGAAGAGCAAAGTGATGAACTCTCTCCACAAATTATTGTGAGAAATGTAGTCGAAATTGTATCATATATAGTAGTATGTCGTGGGGCTTCTTGGAAGGTGGCATTTTGGCTTGAGGGAGAAGCAATAGCTCTTGTCCATACGTTGTGGCTAAGCTTAAAAACTTCTTAAAGTGTATAAAAAGAAGGGTTTTTTTTTTTTTGAAATTATAAAGAGTAGGTTAAGGGTGGTATTGGTGTAGGACCCTTTTTTTTGAAGTTTCAATAATCTTTCGTTGTTCAAAGGAAGCATAGTGTACTGGGGTGTCTTAAAGTAAGAACCATCCATGAGAGAGAGAGAGAGAGAGAGAGAGAGAGAGAGAGAGAGAGAGAGAGAGAGAGAGAGAGAGAGAGAGAGAGAGAGAGAGAGAGAGAGAGAGATATTATCCAAAAAAAATATGAAACAACATTATGTAAATCTCCAAAATGGCATTTATGAAAATTAATAACAAGATTACAACTTCATAAAAGCCCGATTAGCTTTTTTTGATTTTCAAAAGTAGATGAAATGACAAAAGAAATCCTACATACAGGTTTTCTCTATTGTTCTAATCAATTTTCTGCTACTTCTCGAAAAACATGTTCGGGAATTTTGGCCCAACACCAATATTAATAGTACAATTATCAAAGTATCTAAATTGCTGGCCAACAATATTTGTTACGAAAGAATCCATGTGAAAGTAGCCAAATTTTTGTACCTCTGGCCATTCTTGAACAAGCACATCAACATCAAGATTACAAGGTCATTCAAATCCAATGCCTCTTTAGAACCAAAAGCATCATCCACCTTTTTAGCTGAACCAATTTGTTCACGCATTGCTTGATTACAACAAACTATCTTCCAAAATAGCAATGTTGTTTACGATTTGTAGTACTATCCACCTGTTGTTAGAAAGTGTCAAGGCTATAGCCCTTGCACAACACTTTAGGAACACAAATGGACAGATAGCATAGTGGTAGAGCACCCCACCGGAATGGGGGAGGTCCTAGGTTCAATCCCTAGTCCACACCACACACCGTGTAAAAACTTTTCACATGGTATCAAAGCCATGGTTGTGGGTGCGGTCTAGGCCGGTGGTAGCTAAAAAGGGCTATGCCTTGAGGGGGAGTGTTAGAAAGTGTCAAGGCTATAGCCCTGGCACAACACTCTAGGAACACAAATGGACATGTAGCTCAGTGGTAGAGCACCCCATTAGAATGGGGGAGGTCCTAGGTTCAATCCCTAGCCCGACCACACACACCAAGTGTAAAAACTTTTCACATGTTAGAAATCAATGATAAACTTGTTACTGTTTATGATGTACTTTACTGTTGTTACCAGCTGTAATTAGCCGTAGGCTAGACTACTAGTCAACTCCTAGTTTTCTCTCTCTATCTATCAGAGTTTATTGTACTCTACATTCAGTTAGTAATGATTATGATGTGTGTTCTTCCTCGTGGTGATTGGTTATGGTGATTGATTGATATTGCTTATCTGATTATTGACATGGTATCAGAGCCCGATAGTCCTGCGTGCCTAATCAGTGGATATAGCTCGTCACATGTTCCACAATGAAGTGAGAAAGTCCTTCACAGGAGGTGAAAGCTTGGAGAGGCAAAAAATTGAAAGAAATCCTTCCTTGGTGTATTTTGCAAATTTTGGAGCTCAGAATCATCAGTGGGGAATGAAGACACAGTCCCTGAGGCATCAGAAAAGCTAGGGTAGCATCAGACAGATTGAAAATCTGTTGAGTTGGGAGATTTTTACAATACTTCCAAGTTTTGTGTCAAAAGTGTCATTTGTGAGAAAGTTTTGCCAAGAAATCTCTCATTTGTTTGTTTGGAAAACTGCAAATCACACTAGACAATCTCTAGTACCGCCATTCACAGTTATGAGACATTAGGAACTGAAAAACTATGATTTCATTGAGTTTCAGCCTACTTTTGTGATTTTGTGTGAAATATGTGCAAGCAAGTAGGATAGGTATGAAAAACTCAGTATTCTTCATCATTTATAGTGAGGGTAGTGTTGGGAGAGAGCCAATTGATAGGAGAGTTGGATTAGTAGCCCATTCCATAAAAAAAATCGTTGATTTTGGTGGAGATTTGACTGAGAAACAAAGTTTTTTGGCAAGGAAACAATGTTTTGTAGGTTTACTTGCTGTAAACTATTGCAGAAAAGCCTCTGGTATAGCCCAAAACGCCAAAAATAGCTTCGAAACGCCATCACATCCACTCGAAACGCTGCTCTTCCATGTCGAAAGGCCTCCGAAACGGCTGCAGATGTGCCGAAATGTCTCCAAGCTCACAAAACGCCTCCAAAACGCAGGTCCGTGCGCCCAGTTCATTTCAAATTTTTAGTGTATAGAAGTGCCCTTCGAGCAGCTGAGCAGTGAGTGCGCACCAGTCCGAGTCTGCCACGAGTCGAAAAGAAAAGTCAAGATTATTGATTGTCCATGAATCACAGATCAATGGCAGAGATTGCCTGGAGTATCTTCTCTTCAAATTTCACTTCAAATTGAAGGATCCCACAGGTGCCCCTAGTTTTTGGGACTGACCCATTCTTCCTAAGGGCTCTATCCACTGGTTGTTTTTGCAGAAAAGCAGAAAACAGAGTGATGTTTTGACCTAGTTGGGGAGACTGTTTTTTGGATTTGATTAGATAGGAGCTATGCTGGTACAAAGGGCTACGTGCTGATATAAAAATATTTGAAATCAGGATCTGTGAGCGACAGAGAAAAATTTCAAAATTAGCTGTTTGGTAATAATTGCCATTTTTTAAGGCTTAAGGGCAGTTTTGAGCCTTTTTATGTCCAAAATCTTCAAATTGGCATAACTTTCAATCCATAGCTCGGATTGGAAAGTGGTTTGAGAAGTCATTTATCAATTTTGCAGTGAATTTTCCATTTTTGCAGTCATTTTTGTGATCCAACTTATCTAAGTGTAGTAATGGAAACTCTAAGAGAGAGCGTCCTCAATGAGTCAAGCAAATTGGAAGGAGCCGACAACTATGCAATTTGGAAATTCAAACTGAAGAACATTTTGATGGAAAAGGAGCTATGAGAGATAATGACAATGACGAGACAAGGCCGTTAATTGAAAAAGACCAACGGGCATTTGACAGGAGAAAATGGAAAGCACAGACTGAATGTCAGCAACTTATTAGTCAAAGATGCAATTATTTCCTACATTTCGGATTTGGAAGGGCTGAAAGAAGCATGGAATAAGTTTAAGGCATTGTTTGAAATCACAAACACATCTCGACGACACTAATAAGAAGTGATGAAGCCAAGGATACTTGGTACACCGACAGTGGAGTGTCCAAGCACATGACTTCGAGGAAGAGTGGTTTTCGGAATTCAAAAAAATCCACAATGGCGATGAAGTTGGACAAGCTGATATATCAAGGCTAAAGAAGTGTCTGACCAGAGTTTCAATCACAAGCACATCCGACAAGGTGAGGCTTATCAACTGTCAGATACAAAAGTACTTAGCAAACAGAAGGCTTATGAAATGTGAACTCGAAGTGAAGGTCTCCTAAATTCTAAAGTCTTAACTTAAACATTGTGTCTTAAAAAGAAGCAAATCAAAACACTGATGAACAAATCCGAAAAGAACTCAAAGCTTAACCAAGTAATTACATCATTCAATCACCAAAAGCATTCATTCATGAGACTTGCTGAGGGGTCAAGATGGGGACACCCCCCCCCCCCCCCCCCCACCGAAGGATTTTCTTAGAATTATGCAAGACCCAATGGCCCAAGGCCAAATACATATACAATGGTTTGAATAGATGGATTCTTGAATCTTTACATCAATCAGATGTTGACAAATTTTGGATCTTAAAGAATCTCATAAAAAGGAAAGTGGTTTCTTATGACATGCAAAAGCTTAATGATAAAAAAATGGAGCATGCATAGTCATTAGATATTAAATGGCATGACATGCATGAATCAAATGTGATATGCAAGCTTCAAATTAGACATGCAAAGTCATTAGGCTAGAGATGGTATGACATGCAAGCTCCAAATCCGACATGCAAGCTTCAAATCAGACATGCAAGTTCTCAAATCAGACATCCATGCTTCTAATCAGACATGCATGGCCATTAAGCTATGGATGGTGTGACATGCAAGGCCATCAAGTTATGGATGGTGTGACATGCATGGCCATCAGGTTATGGATGGTGTGACATGCATGGCCATCAGGTTATGGATGGTGTGTAAGTTTTAGAGAGAGAGAGAGAGAGAGAGAGAGAGAGAGAGAGAGAGAGAGAGAGAGAGAGAGAGAGAGAGAGATGAAAGAGGTAAGAGAAAGTGAGTGAGTGAGTGAGTGAGTGAGTGAGTGTGTGTGTGTGGTTCCAAAATGGTCCCAATCCAAGCTTGGTAGATCCTCCTTATGCCATAGCTCCAAGCTTCCTTCCAAGCACCTACACACATAGAAGTAAGAACAAGAGGCAAACCAAAAATGAAAAGGAAATGAATAATGAGGGAGAGGAGCGAGTTGCTCCTTATATAGAGAAGGGGTAGGCTTAAGGGAGTGGATGAGGTGTCCAAAACATGTGTGAGAGGTGGAAAGGAGACTTTAGGAGAAGTAAAGTGAAAGGGTGAGGTGTATAGGTGTGAGAGGGTGTTAACTTGTTAAAGCAAAAAGGGGAGGAGTAGGAGGGCACATTTTCTTAGGTGTCTTATGGCTTACAAGGCATGTGGCAAAGTAGGTAAGTTACATATTGATAAGCATAGGAGGTAGGGAGCTTAACATGTAATGTTAGCTACTCTCAAGTTGTATTTTCTTGGTTTTACAACATTGGGATTCGCCCCAAGTGTTTTTCATAACAAGGGAAAGGCTTTGTATATGTCCATCTTATCTTGCATAATTTTCATCAATTCCTAGGCCCTTTTTTCTAGGGGTTGCCCATCCCCAATCATAGTGGAGTGTGACACAAAGGGTGATCAGTCCTTTGGTTTCTTCTCCAAATCTTTATAGACTCGATTGAGCCTTCTTTATAGACTTTGGGAGTCATACCATAAAATGGTTCATCATTAGATTTTATTTCTAGAACCTGCACATCAAACTGTTAGCATTGATCTACAATTTCATTTCTTGTCATCAGGTAATTATACCTGCACACATATTTCATCAGTTAGAGTAATAAGCTCTAATATTCAAAATATGTTTCATACAAAAAGAATGGAAGACTGGATAGTCTTTATTTCTTGGTCAATTTGGTCTATACAATTTTACATGAAAGCAGAGAGAAGAGAGAACTCAAAAACTCAAACACTCTCTGTGATCTCCTGATAAACTCGGTGATTGTATTGAAGCCTAAATGGAGTACATATAGAGAATGAACGCGAGAGTACGTAGCTCTCTAGTGACCGATATGTCGCTTCACATTTAGTTTAATTAACGAATTACATCCATTAGGAAAATTACAAGTGTACATTTCCTAGGTGGCCACGCCACTTTGCTCCAATGAGAAGCAAGCACGTGGAAGGTTACAACATTTGATTGAGGCATAATAAATGAGACTTCTGGAATGTTCCTTCCTTAGGGCTTGCCTTCTTATTGAGGTTTGTGTCATTTCATATCTGCCCTTCGAAATATAGTCCTTCCTTTAGTAACATTTATTTAGGCCTCTTTGTCTTCAATATATCTTTGTATAAGTTGTCATTGTCGGGTCCATTAGATATTTCTTCATATTCGGTGATTATTTTCATCACTTGAGTAGGTTGATTGGAGTTTTACATCATCAATTAGTACTTCAAGAGAAATAGGCATGTAATATGGTATCACACCCTTAATGTGTTCCAAGAAAAAGAACCAGTTCAAGCAACCTAACCTTACTAATGAGGAAGAGTGTGAGGGTAATGAGAGTAATAGGGAGCATTCTTTCATGATGTCAAGTTTTTCATCTTTCCCTTTCAAAAGTGAAGAAGTATGGTGGATAGATAGTGGGGCCAGTTCCCATATGTCTAGTTCTAGGAATTCTTTCACAAGTCTCATGCCTTAAACTCGTTTCTTGTGACTAGGTCCCTTATCAAATGATATTTGATTGCAATGTGTTTCGTCCTTGAATGAAACACGAGATCCTTCCTCAAATGTATTGTAGAGGTGTTATCCATCTGCAAAATCAGAGGCTATGTTCTCACCTAGTCCTTCAAGGAACTGTTTGAGCCATATGATTTCATTGGCCATCTGTAGAATTCAAGCTGGATCTTAGAAATCTGATCAGTCTAGGTGTCGAAAGTGTGATTTTAGGCCTCTTACGGTGGTTTTTCCTTAATAAATTTTTGATCCTTGTATGGTCTGCGAAGGTTACTTGTGCAAGGATGTGATGGATCTTCTGATTTTAGTGATTTTTAAGCACTTAAATCGAATTTTCTACTCACTGGAATAAACTAACCTTCGCAGGCTCTTCTGTGTCCTTGTCTCATTGAGATGGAACTTCAGAATTCTCTGCGAAGGTTCTTGGCCACTGGAACTGAAAATTTGGGTGTCTGCGAGGGTTCTCCTGATTTTCCAGTCTTTTTTCAACTTGGAAACCTTCGCAAGACCACTTGTACTGGGAACTAACCTTCGCAACCTTCTCTGTGCCCTGGTCTCACTGAGATGGAACTTCAGAGAGCTAGTTCTGCGAAGGTTCTTATGAAGATCTGAAAAAAAAATTGATTTTTCAAAGGTTGTTTTAAATTTTTTATGGTTTTTTTTGATAATTTTCAAGATCTGATTGGTAGGAACCTTCGCAGACTTCTATGCAAGTCTGGGACAGTACCCTGGAGCTCCTGCCAGTTGTGCGAAGGTTGGTTCCCACTGGATTTTGAATAAACAAAATCTGATGGGTTTTTTGTCTCTTTTTTCACCAAAAACAGATTTGAGCTATTTTTATGAATGGATGCCAAGCCCTTAGAGGCTGTTTTGGGTCTCCACTATCCTCTCACACCTCCGCTAGCTGGGAACAGTCCAACCACAAGAAATCACACAAAACAAGCTAAATCTACCCAAAAAAACACTCTAAAAAAGCAAAAACAACTATAAATACAACTAAACTAGTTAGTGAAACCTATCCCCGACAATGATGCCACTATAGGGTGTGTAGATCAGTTGGTGAGCAGCCCTTCCACCTGTCAAAGAGAGTTAGATAGGTACCTAACTATGTCAAGTTGCTAGATTTAGATGCTTTCTACTCTTTTCCCTACTCTACTCCACTTTAACACTACTTCCACTAACTCTAATCCACTTAACACTACTTCCACAACCTAACCACATGCATTCATCTTGATAGAGGGTGAATAGAGAAAGAGAGGGAGAGAGATAGAGAAAGAGGGAGACAAGAGGGTAGAGATGAAGGTTAGCTCAATTGCTCAATGTCATGCTTATGGAAAAACTTTAACTAGCATAAAGCGAAAACAATGGAAGCTCAAAACAATAAGCAAATCACAAGAAGAACATAAGCAAGATTGATTAGCAAATGAGGATGCATGAGCTCTCAAAATAGTAGAGTCTTCTCCGCTCTATTAAGCATAGAAATGGGTTACAAATGGTGTCTTTTTATCTTTGGGGTGGCCCTTGCCCCTTGCTTCCTATTGGCTA
The DNA here is from genome assembly GCA_029204225.1 of Diphasiastrum complanatum. NCBI lineage: Eukaryota > Viridiplantae > Streptophyta > Lycopodiopsida > Lycopodiales > Lycopodiaceae > Diphasiastrum > Diphasiastrum complanatum. The sequence continues at coordinate 14,840,697 of CM055104.1, read as the reverse complement.
CTTGCAAAAGATGGGATTGTAATCCACACCATCCACAAGAAACACAAATGAATCTATGGTGTAGGAAGAAACACACCCCACCTACCACCATTTGACTTTTGACTAATTCCAAAAAACTTAGTAACTTAAAAGCTTAACTTTGGCCTTCTAATATTATTTTAATTACATGGCCCAAAGTCTAGTTTATTGCCAAAATTATTTATTTACAAGTGCTCATTGGGCCATGGGCTTATACACGCAGGATGCCATGACCCTCGCAACTATTTTTACTAACTTTGACTTTTTATTTATTTGCACGCATGGTGGGAATACCCCCAACAAGCATCAGCAATTTGTCATGTGTAGTGAAGCGCAAAGAGGCACAGCTTGTGGCACCATCTCTGCCTCCGCCTGCAAAAGACGGAGTCTACTGGCTTTCCAATCTAGATATAATTCTTATAATGTTGAATATAGTCTTCTTTTTCCAGTCAGAACAAATAAACAACGCTAGCGATCCAGTGGTGGTACCAGTGTTGTGAAATGCATTAGCACAGATTCTGGTGCATTATTATCCCCTAGCTGGAAGGATTGAGCTCACCTCGGATAAAAAGTTTCAAGGTATTAGTATCAATGAAGGAGCTGTTTTTGTTGAGGCAGAAGCCGATGCTAACATTTTAGATGTATTGCCAGAAAAGGATCTTGATACAAAACTAGACTTGAAAAGCATTATGAAGATCAAGATCGACGGGAGGTTCGACAAGAGGATCATCATGAAGATGGGGATGTACATTTTGCATATATGGCCACATTATTAGAGACCAAGGATCCATCTACTTTCAGAGAGGCTGAAAAAGAGAATATTTGGAGGAAAGCTATGGATGAGGAGTATGACTCAATTATGAAGAACAAGACTTGGAGACTGGTTCAGCTACCTACAGGTAAAAAGGCCATTGGTTGCACGTGGGTCTATAGGACTAAGTACAAATCAGATGGTTCTATAGATAAACATAAGGCAAGATTGGTGGCAAAAGATTCTGCTCAACAGGAAGGGATTGACTATGAGAAAACTGTTGCACCGGTTGCTAAATCTACTACTATGAGGATTGTTTTATCATTGGTGGCTCAATTTGGATGGGATATTCAACAAATGGATGTAAAGAGTGCATTCCTGAATGGATTTCTAGAGGAAGAAGTCTACATGGAGCAGCCAGAGGGATACATAGTAGCATGACATGAAGATAAGATTTGCAGGTTGGACAAGGCATTATATGGACTGAAGCAGACACCTAGGGCGTGGTACACGAGGATTGACACATACTTTGAGGAGCTTGGTTTTCAGAGAAGTAGGAGCATACACCTCATGTTTTGGTCAGGAATAATCATATTGTTATTGTAGTGATGTATGTGAATGATTTTATTATTACATGATCAAATCATAATATTATTCAAAGAATCAAGAAAGATCTCTCAACAGAATTTGATATGAAAGATCTTGTGAAGAGCAGCACAAGGACTATTCATTTCTCAATCTAAGTATGCTCATGAAATTCTTGAAAAGTTCAATATGTCAGAGTGCAAGCCTATTTCTACACCATATGATAATGGATGTGTAAGTTTACTAAAGCTGAGGAAGATCAAGATGTAGATGAGACGTTATATAGAAAGCTTGTTGGAAGCTTAATCTATCTAACTACTACAGGACCAAATATTGCTTATGTTGTGAGTATGGTTAGTCAGTTTATGGCTAAGCCTAAGCAGATTCATTGGAAAGCTGCTAAACGAATACTCGGATATATCCAAGGCACTTTGAGATTTGGTATTCTCTATGGTAGACAGGGATATGTGGATGCTGATTGGGCTGGAGATGCAGAAGACCGAAGATCTACTACAGGTTATGTTTTTAGTCTTGGTTCTGGTGCCATCTCTTGGAGTTCAAAGAAACAACATATTATTGCTTTATCATCTACAGAGGCAGAATATCGAGCTACTACGAGTGCAACATGTGAAGCAATATGGTTACGAAGGATTCTACATGATCTACATATGGTACAAGATTCACCTACGGTACTTCAATGTGACAATCAGAGCTGTATTAAATTGGCAAAAAATCCAGTTTTTCACAGCAGGACAAAGCATATTGAAGTACAACAACACTTCATTAGAGAGAAAATTCAAAGTAATGAAGTGGAGCTTATCTATTGCCCTACATAAGAGCAAGCTGCAGATATCTTTACCAAAGGTCTTGGCAAAGAAAACTTTCAGAAGTTTAGAAAAATTCTAGGAGTAATAGATAACAAAGTAAAAATTAAGGGGGAGTGTTAGAAATTAATGTTTATTTGACACCCCTTAATGATAGTTTGGCCGTGCCTGCATGCTATTTTTAGGGGCCATTACTATTTATAATAAGTCATATTTTAGGATCATTACTATTAATAATAAATTCGTTTTTTAGTTATGCATGTAGGTGGGTGCACTACTACTGGAATAGGATTTGCTTTTATTACTTAGAAACTCATCTTGGGTGTTTACCCAATATAGGTAGTAATTATAGCAATTAGCTTTTTCTCTTTTGCTATTTACTTTAGACTCATTAGCTTTTATCAATCATTAGAGAAACTATTTAAGAAGGCTGGTGCCCCACCACAATCATTCCATTCAATTCAATGAGCTCAAGCAATTGCTCAATTCTCCTATGATCTGAATTCTCTCTATGCTTGGTTTTGTGTGAGTGCTAGTAGGACTAGTAACTCCATCTAAAATTTGTATCACAAATTTTGACAGGTTAGTGGTACGAAGCTCATTGATAAGTCATTTAGTTAATAATGCAGTGATCTCGATTCTCTTCGGTGTTCAAAGTCATTTGAGATGGAGACCTTTCACTGTTATTCAAAATCTTCCCCCATGGGTGAGTTGGTGCATTGTGCTTGCCCACTCAAGCTTCGATTCTCTATGATCCCACACGTTGATAATCCAAGCACCTTATTCAAGAAGCAGTCTCAAAACTTTCCATTCAATTCTATGATTTCTTATCATGAAAGAGAACCTTCAAACTCAACATTCTGCAACGTGTGCTAAGTAAGGAATGCAGCGCATTCAAACCTTTACTAGCACAATGTCTTGTCATTTACTGAGGCCTATATGTATGTGACGTGAATCGAAGTGTAAGTGGGCAAACAGAGAGTCCTCTCCAATCTTTAACAAGAACAAAGTGAGTGGGAAAACAGGGTGTCAATCTTCTTGAGAATGCCTGACGATACCCACTTGCACTTCAAGTTGGAAGTGGCAAAAAGCAACCATAGAATGTTGGAAGATTTGCCAAGAGAGGAATAAATAATCATCACCATGAAAGATTTCTCAACAATATTACAAGGTCTTACTGTTCACAGACCTAATCAGTTCACGAGCATCATCCAGAAGCTCCCAAATGTCAAGATGACCAGCCATGGCATTGCATTCTTTCAAAAGATCATCCATGCCTCTACATCTTTCAAAGATAATCTTTCTCTTTTTATGCACTGCAGCTGCTATGGTAAAGAGCAGCAGATCATTCGAAGGAGGAGCTCTTTTCTTTCTACTCCTTTTAGGCTTCTTCCCCACACCAAAACCCATCTTCAAAGCTGCCCAATCTGCCCAAATAACTTCCCACAAGCACAGAGTCTGCTCAAATGAAAGCTCTCGGCGAAGAAGCACAACCACCATCCTATAAACAAATGTGCAATCCTCAGAATTGATTTTTACCAGATGATTATAAAGTGGTGAATCTGCAATTTTTAGTATTTCTGACACTTTGTCAAGCTGCTTGCGAATACCCACTTCATCTGTACGAAAATTATGACGGGCAGTTCTCATGAAATAGGTGAAACACCAAAATGCCTCAAAATCTTCATCCATAAGTGCAACAAATGGTGATAACAAGTCACTCATTCCCTGACAATAACCTGTTTCTGGATCATAAATTGAATATGCCTCTAAAATTTCTACTAATCTAGCAGCATGATGCTGTCTGCAGGGTTCTAGATGCTCATCATCTTCTAAACTTGCAGCCCTTGCCAGCTTGAATGCTTCTTCGGCACTCACGTTTGCTTGTGTTGGTGAATATGGAACCCATTCTGCATTCATACGGACTGCATCCAATCGTATAATCCTTTGCCAGGTTGTAAAATTTTCAAGCGCCGGTGAGCCACTCTCCAGTTGCCAAGAATTAATTACGCCACTCACATCTTCTGTTTTCTGTTCTACTGCAGAAATACCATCACTATTATCCTGGCTCCCTTTTCCATCACATGATTCGGATCGCTTGTCAATCTCTTGTGAATCTTCTAATGGAGCATCTTCAGAACTGTCAACCAAAACTGCATTGTCAGGTGACTGACTTTCTTTTAATGTGGGCTTTTCAAATTCCAAAGGTTCCTCAAGGTTTCCCCTATCTCCGCGCTCATCCGACAATAGTAACCGAACAGATTGACATTTGTTCCTAAGATTCTCATATTCTTCCCTGCACTCAAAAACATGGTTTATTTTATTACTAGGAAAAATCACATAGAAAGATAACTTTAACTAGAAGAATGTCCATAAGCTAGTAAAATGGCTGAGATACAAGACTACTAGTGGAAACCGAATTTGTAGAAGAAACCTTTTGCTCAATTTCTTTTCTTTTCTTTCTGCAGCTGTGCTCCTTAAGTCATACCTGCAAAGCATACACAAAATCGCCAGTGAAGTTTATGGCTATAAAATGCAACTAACAATGTTATGTCCATAGACACGTCTAAGAAGGAGCAAAGCATCATCTCTAAGTTAGGCAATCATGATAATCAGAATTGCCAGCCACCCACATTCAATGGGTCCATTCTTGTTGCATTGGAGCAGTGTATGCTTGGCAATAAAAGCTGTATTTGAACCTTGATACCAGATTCATTTACATGAGGGCTTCAAATTTTCCAACTTAGCAGATATTCAAGTTCAAATAATACTCAATTTCATTCTCAACATGTGACATTCAGAATGTCAACTTAACACCTTAAGAACAAGTCCGAACTTGTTCAGAAAAGTGCAACTTATAGGAACATGCACATTATGCCTTACTGCACAGCTTTATTGTGCCATGATAATATCATAATTGCAGTGGAACATCTTTTCTGAATATCCATTTAAGCATGCCAATTTGGTATCTGTTTTTGCTATGTGCCAACCGTATGTGTACTAAGTGCCAACATGATAGTAATACTAATAATTTTAGCCATGTCAACAAATGTTTCTCCAAAGTCAATTCCTTTTTGTACATACCTTCTCACAACCAACCTTGCTTTGTGATTGTCAGCACTTCCATCGGCATTATACTTTACTTTGTAGATGCACTTGGTTCCAATCTGCTTCTTTTCTTTTTGTGGTTCCGCCAATTTCCATGTGTAATTCTTCACTATTGAGTTGTAGTCCTCTTTCTCCACTCATTTTGAAGAGACTTTCTCAAATGTATGTGGTGCTGGCTTGTTGCCTCAAGGACCTCATGGAGCCTGGATGATTGCATTCTCCTTTTAGATCATGTAGACACACATGACAATGTGGAGATCATGGTGACCTTCTACCGGAACTTGGCACTATTTCTTCCAACAGTGGCCTGTCACTAGGGTTAAAAAAGAAGGTGGTTGCTTCACCACCCATACTAGCAAAGGTTTAAGTACTTTCCTACTTCTATGACATACAATTTCCTTTTTTAACTTCTGCTGATTCATACTATGTATTGATCTTTACCATGACTACCAGAATATGCCGTATTCTAATGAATATGGTGTCTAAACGTTTCCAAGGATTTCGAGACCAAAAGACACAAACGAAAGGTTTCCTTTACCTTGAATAGTTTTTCTGATCAAGAGTCTCATCAATGTACACGCTAGCTCTAGGTCTTACTGAACTAATCAGCATAGTACTATACCTACTATATTTGAGAGATTGCATTCCTGATGGTGCTATTCATATGTGTATTGATTTTTTTTATATATCGCTTTTCCTTGACTGCAAAAAATGATGGATTGTTACTTTCACACATTTGTTATTTATGATTTCTAATTTTTGCACCATGATGCTTTTCTTTAATTAAGTGCATGAATGGTAATACAAGTACTCTCTCTCTCTCTCTCTCTCTCTCTCTCTCTCTCTCTCTCTCTCTCTCTCTCTCAGCTCATTGTCCTAGCAAGCATTGGCTGCCCTTTAAACATGAATACACTTTCCCAATGCTGCCAACCATCCCCATCCATCACTACCAAGACCATGTCCATTTTTTAAGCAAAGAGCCAAAACGAATCATTGCTGGAGGCGATGCTGGTCAAACCTGTTGCTGCCCACCTGATCCATCGCTCAGATGTAACCCATTGCTACCATCCTGATCCATTGCTCAGGTATACCTTCACTCTCTAGCAATAAGGAGGGGTGGATTTCATCTTGGGGACATCTTGCAAACTAGGCCGAGGAAGCCCCTCAGTTGAGGATGTCCAACAATGCTTTGGAGGCAAACCCTTTTCTCTTGGAAGCATGAACAAATAATTCAAAGACAACGGAGAGCTTGTTCGTGTAGACTCATGGGCCCCTAAATCGGACCTTGAGAGCTCTCTCTCAAGCTCTCTTTACAACATAACCAGAACACAAGAAAAGTCACCCATGGAAAAGACAAGTGAAATCTACTCCCCTACTACTACTTTCATAATCATCAAGATCAGCCTCATGATGGAACCAATCCAACAGCAAATACAAGACCTCTTGGCTAAAATCAGGCTAGGGAGAAAGAACTCCAAGAACTAAGACATGGGACAACGCACATACATTGGAAATCAAGCATCTATGAGAAGAATAGGCATCCTTGAAGTGATTAAACCAACAATGCCTTGTAAAGGAAACCTCCGACCAAATCCAAGCCCTAGAGCATTGATTGAAACGACATGAAGGGGAAACCAAAGCTTGAGCCTCCATGGCTAGGAAAACATCTGAAAAAACCACACCTCCAATGGCAAAAATGATCTCGACTACACTGGCAGAATAGAGATTATGACAAGGCCCTTAACATAAGTGTTGAAGAAGCATTTGACACACAAGATGAGACACAAGAGGCCAACCATTTCCTAGAGACCACTCTCAGGATCAATAATGTTGGGCTGGATAAAGCTTAGAGGATGAAGAGAGATCGATCCACGTTGGTAATCAGACTTGTGTCACAAGATTGCAGAAGGAAAGCCCTCAAATTAAGGATTAAACTCAAAGGTGCACTTATCTTTATGGATGATAATGACTTCTGTCACAAGATTGTAGAAATACTGCAATTCGTGAACCTCTCTCCTGTCTCCTTGTTTTGCTGAGATTTTTTGCAGGTGAAGGTTTTAGGATGTGCTAAAGCCATTGAGCGACATCAAGAGGCCGTTTTATTGACACTATTGCTTGCTACAAGTAGGTGGACAAAAAATTTGCGTGCTGCAGGCCTCTTTGAATGAGTCAAGAGAACTTTCTTGCTATTTCTTGGAATGATGCAAGACTTTGCAGCAGTCTTCTAGGCTCTAGGGTGCCCAGATCAAGCTATTAACATACCCAATCTTGTCCTTGAATTTGGGTAGTGGACAGCTGCAGAAAACAGCCACTATTTGCAATTTTCGTACCTCAGTCTTTCCATTTTTCCCCTATTTAATTTGAGATGCCTAAAACCAAGTGTTTGGTTTGGGAGTGTGTAGGAAACCTCCCAACCCCTAAATATACATATGGGTTGGTCAAAACCTTATAAAAGCACCTAAAAACAGGTCAGCAATGTTTCAAACAATTGATAGGTCACTCACTGAGGAGGTCAAGTTCAGGAGAGAGCGAGTTTGATACTGCTGTGTAGATTTCGGACGTGCCTTTAGCTCTGTCCCTCGACACACGCTTATCAAGAGGCTATAAGATCTTCACTTTTCACAAAACATTATACTAGCAGTCATGCCACTCTATGAGCGGGTCATTGGATACTTTGTTCCTTGAATAGTATATCTAAACAGATCTATAATACGGTTCGGGTGAAGAGAGATGGTCACTTTCACCCATCAATCTCTACGTTGATGAACTGTATACCTCTGTACCTCAAATAGTATATCTAAACAGATCTATAATACGGTTCGGGTGAAGCAGGGATGTTCACTTTCACCCACGCTCTTCAATCTCTACGTTGATGAACTTCATACAGTCATCGATCAACTTGGTAGTCAGGGATGTAGGCTTAGAGACATCTTGATATCCATTTTATTATATGCAAATGATGACATCCTAATCTCCCCGACCAGGGAAGGCTTGCGGCAAAACATTGACTACCCTTCATTCCTATTGTCACACTCATGGTTTGGAAGATGAAGTCCCACAAGGCCAGAGATATTGAAGACCTTGAGTCTGAACTTCTTTCCCATGCATCTGCCTTACTCGCTCCCACCATAGCCACCCTTCTTAATTCCACAGTTGTTTCTGGTTTCCCATCATCCTTGTGCACTAACATTATCCACCCTATCCATAAGAATGGTGACCCCATGATTCCGAGTAACTACCGCACCATCCTGGCGAAGCTATATGGTACTATACTTCAGTTTGTTGTGAGCACAGAAGCGAAGACTAGGAGACTACATGCTATGGGTCAGGCAGGTTTTCGGGCCCATTACTCTACTACAGATCACATCTTCACATTACGGGCCTTGATTGAGCAGGCTAAGCATAGGAGAGAGAGGGTTTACTGTTGTTTTGTGAACTTCAAGCAAGCCTTTGATTATGTTCCTCACTCATTGCTCCTCCAGAGACTCCGAGACCTCGGCTTTTCCACCGACACCATTCTTGCCGTGATGGCACTTTATGAGCGTGTCCTAGGATGTTTTTGGCATAGTAGTGGCATATCCGATCACATTGGGAGCACTATTGGGGTGAAGCAGGGTTGCTCCCTTTCACTAGTCCTCTTTGGCTTGTATATTAATGAGTTGGAGACAGTCATTACACAGTGTGGTGGTGCTGGTTGCAGACTTGGGGACATCTTAATTGCTAAACAAAAACTCATCCTTTTAAGGTGTGATGGAGCAAAAGAGTACATTTATAATGAAATTCTAGACTATTGCAAACAAAAGGGCATTACACATCAGGTTACTACAGCCTATACTCCCCAACACAATGGAGTATCCGAAAGACGAAATAGGACTTTGGTGGAGGCAGCCAAGTGCATGATTGCACATGCACATCTTCCCAAAAGATATTGGGCCGATGCAATTTCGAGCAGCCAATTACCTCTTTAATCGAGTCTTGAAAACTCATATCCAAAATCTCCATATGAACTATGGTGGGGGAGGAAGCCAAATATTGCTCATGCAAAAGTTTTTGGATGCTTAGCACATGTGTTTGACAAAAGAACAAAGCTGGATCAACATTCCAAAGTAGGTATATTTATTGGGTATGTAAATAGCTCTTCTTACCACCGAGTCTATTTCCCTTCAAAAAATATCACCTTGGAATGTAGAAAAGTTGAAGAAGACAAATTTCTAGATGACATAGATCGAACGAGATTCAATTTTTATGAGCCAATTGTTTCTCAAGTGCTAGAGCCAGGTGCAGAACCATATGCAGTTTGATGACATGCAAGATCCGGGAAGCTCATCAAGACCAAGGAGAATTCAGCATGGAGATATACCTGACGAGCTACTTAGAAGATCCTCAAGGCTTGGTAAGGAGCCCATGAGAGAGAATCAACATGACTATCTTGTGGAAGTATGTTGTTTTGCAGGAGAACCTGAATCCTATATGGAAGCTATAGAAGGAAAGGAAAAGGACAAATGGTTGCAAGCCATGGAAGACAAGATAGATTCCATGCATCGAAGAAAGGTATGGGATCTCAAACCTCTACCAAAGGGAAGGAAGACAATTAAATGCAAATAAATATTTCGATACAAGTTTGGACCAGATGGCAAGATCAATCGATACAAAGCTCGATTGGTGGCAAAAGGCTTTACACAAAAATATGGCATAGATTATTCTGAAACCTTTTCCCCAGTTATCAAACATTCTAGTGTGAGATATATTTTTGCATTTGCAGCTCAACATCATTTGATTGTCCACTTAGTGGACGCTGCGGGCTACCTCAATCGATGTTCCCCTCCCTCTGTCACGATATTCCTTCCAATATCCATCTTTGTTATTTGTAGTTGTTGATAAGTTCATGAAAATGTTCAAATGCTGATAGGGAAAGGAGTATCTCGGTAAAGAATGTGGAATGGATTAAATCATTTTCCTAACCTATTGAAAAAAACAATCAAAAACCAAACCAGAAAATGTTTGCTTCCTACAAAACGTGGGGCACATTCCTAGTTTCCTCCTAAACACATGTGGAACGATGTTCAAAATTAGGACGTTCTGTACGCTATGAATCCATGAACTAACTTGCATTTGTAGTTCCCAATTGACACAAATCTTTTGATATAAGCAATCTAGCTAGACCCCTCAACTATTCAAATCTTCTAGACCTGACCGATTACACAAGTTCATTGTAAACCAGAATTGATTCAAATATTCTAGTGATCGGGTCTGCAGACTTCAAATCCTAAGCAATTGAAATCTTTTACCCATAGTAGTTGTAGTTGTCTTTTCTCTTGGGTGTGAATGAGGGATTGGCTTCCTTTCCAATCTATGACTTATACACCTGCTGTTCCAAGTTTTGCTTTGAGTTCTTGCCTTTTCCTTTGCCTTTCTTTTGAAAGTTTTACTTCTTCTTGAAAGCAAATGCATGCTCTAAGTTATCTTCCCTGTCAAAAAGATTCTTCCTTCTCATCTCCCCTGGTAATAGAAGACAGCTCCCCAAGGTTGGGAATTTCTGCATAGCTAAAAGGAACATGCCAAAATGTTGATAGTTAAATAATAAGCTATCGAAGACTATAGAAACAATACTCCTATCACTTATTGTGTCCCTTACAGAAGCAAGTCGGTCCATAAGATCCTTGACCTTAGTAATGTGATGATTGATTGTAGCACCTACCTCCATTTTAAGAGCAATTGAATGAGCCTGGCTGAATCCACTATGTCATACATAGGCCTGAGGTGTACCTGTCGAAATTTGATGCTCAAATTCTACATAGGAGTTAACTGATCATATTAACACTCACACTCACAAATCAAGATCACAACAAGAGACCGAAGAGAACTTAGATTCATAGAAGAGCCCTCTACAATGGAATGATTGGAGGTGGGGCACCAGCCTTCTTATATACTTTCTCTAGTTCTTGTGAAAGCTAAAAGCATAAAACAAAAGCTAAAAGCAGACAACTGATTGCTATAATTGCTATCTATTTTGGGTAAAGACCCTCATTGAATTTCTAAGTGTAAAATCAAGATCTAATCTAGAACCATAGATGCAGCAAATCGCGATTCGCTGGATTCGCGATTCGCGAATTGCAAATTTGCAAATCACGATTAGCTGCAAAGAATCGTGCTAATCGTCCAAAAAAAAAAACGTGTTTATTGATTTCCGGCCGCCTCCTCGCGGACAGAGACCGCGCCAGCAGTGGAGGCGGCAAATTTTTTTTCTGTAAGCTGTGGGCGTCCGATCTTCGCAAGTGAATAGTCGGTAGGCATCTACTAGGCAATACAGAGGTGGTGTGCATGGTGCCGGGGGGGTCTGAGCTTCGTGGAGAGCGAAACGACCAATTTTCAATATTTGGTAAGTGTAGGCTTGATTTTTGCAAGTGTTGACATTGAGCTGTAGGCAGCCAAATCTAGCGTAGTTTGGCTCTAGACCACCTTTCTTCATGCTCACGGTGATTCCTACGACATCAGTTTCAGCCGTTACAACATGCCTAGCGAGATTTGAAGACCCATTCCAAATGCTTGTGTATTTTTGCCATTTTCACAAAATGACTTGTTGGAAACCGATTGAGGTGATGTCTCAGCCTAGAATGCATTTCCACATGCCTGCACAGACACCTGTGACCTCCGTTCCACCCGTCTACGTCCGTATCACAAATTTCAATTTTCATGCCCTAATTCCATTCGTTTTAGGGTTTAGGCGTGGACCATCGTGCAAACATCTGCTAGGGGCGCGGTTTAGGCCCACACTTCACTCCTTTACGCCTGCACGGACTCTCACGCTAACGTCAGTCGCCTGTTATCGAGCATACTGAAATTATTCTATCCCACGCCCTAATCTCATGTTCTTTTTTGGCACTTGATGACCATCAGATGAGCATGTTGGTTCAGCGGCAGCGGGTGCTTCTCGTCCCTCCTCGACAGCAGATGCACCACATGCTTCGGCAGCTGCTGCCAAAGAGAGTGACACACCCACAGATCAACCATCTGTTGGGCATGCTAGACCACGAGCACCATATATACAGCAGAGAGGGGTTAGGCCCAGGCAGCAGACCCTTGATCGATGCGGGTGGCAAAGAGAGCAGCAGGCCCGGTGCACTCGACTGTGTGGCCAGTTCTTTTACGAGTGCGGCATTCCTTTTGCTGTTGCTGACACTTGGATGTTCAGGGAGTTCTGTGCACAGATGGCGACCGTGGATGCTATATGGACACCTCCCAAGCGAGAGGCACTGCGAGGCAGGTTGCTTCGTCAGGAGGAAGAAACCATCACGCGGGAGCTGAGTTCCATTCGCTCAACTTGGCAGGAGTAAGTACCTTGTCTTTATTATCTCTTTGCATGTGTTTAGAATTTACTGGTGGTGCAATTTTTGCATGTAGCTAATGGGTGTTTTGCCGCAGGTATGGATGCACGATATTGAGTGATGGATGGACCAACATTCGTCGGCGATCCGTCATCAATGTCTTGGTTTCTTGCCCGCTTGGCACAGTATTCCTACGTGGCGTGAATGCCACTCAAGGTGGTGATGCCATCACAGCTGATTTCATATGGGAGGTCATTAGAGATGTTATTGTTGACATCGAGGTTGAGCACGTGGTTCAGGTTGTCACCGACAACGTCTCCAACTGCTAGCAGATGGGCGAGATTATGATGAGGGAGCACCCCAACATTGTGTGGACACCCTGTGCTGCACATTGCATAGACTTGCTCATCCATAGCCTGTGTGCGCTTCCATGGATCAGAGAGGTATAGTTTGTTCTATTTGCTATGCTTTCTTCCTTCGATGCTACTAACCACATCTCAACTACTGTCTAAACTTTTTTACTGGATGTCTGTGTTGCAGATCACTTCTACAGCCACTTTTGTCACCAGGAAGAGGTGTGTGTTGGCCCTGTTCCGCACCTTCTCCACTCTAAACCTGAAGAAGCCCACACCCACACGCTTTGCGTTTTACTTCTTGGTGCTAGAGCGATTGGTGGTGGTGAAGGATGCATTGCAGCGGATGGTTTCCAGCGAGGCCTTCGGAGAATTTACAACCTCCCACATTCGGCATTTTTCCAGTCCACTGTGTACGGTGATGAGTTCTGGAGAGCTGCTGAGGAGATTACTGGGATCCTTCTACCCAATTTCAGAGTGCTGCGCCTGGTATACCATGAGGGGTGCACCCTCGGTCTCATTTACGAGTTCATGGACCGCATCGGCGAGGGGATTTTGTTGTCAGCCTTGGACGAGCACAGGTATGACTCTTCAGTGTCTAGTTTGTTGTTTCTCACTCAAGTCTGATGCGTTTCTTTTATGCTATGGTTTAGTGATTGTTGTAATTTGTCTGCTGCAAGAGGCACGAGATCTCACGTATCTGGGAGGCCAGATGGGACTACTTCCACCGACCCATCCACGTCGTAGCCCACATGTTGCACCCCTTGTGGCGCTCTACCCGAGAGAGAGACGATCCGGAGCTGCATCGGGGATGGGTGGAGTACATGGAGCGCATATGGCCCGGACCAGGTACGTGTGAGAAATCGGTTGGTAGCAATGTTATTGCAGTATTGTACTCATTGGTAGTGTGTAAATTCGAGGGGTCTTACATGTGCCATGTCTTTTCTTCTGCCAACAGGTTCAATTCTGGCCAACATTGCAAGCCAGCTGCTCGCATTTGAGCGCTTCCAGTTTCCTTTCGATGGAGTGCAGAGTCGGCGGAGGGAGGATCAGCTCAGGCCCGTTACATGGTGGTGCATCCACGGGCGCAGCACAGGTGACCTGAGGCGATTGGCTGAGAGAGTCCTTGCACAGGACTGTTCAACAGGAGCTTGCGAGCGGAATTGGAGCACCTGGGCCTTGTATCACACGCAAAAGAGGAACAGGTTATCCATCGAGCAGTGCAGGCGGTTGGTGTTTGTGAACACCAACGGCCGTATGCTGAGGCGCACACGAGGAGAGGGTCAAATGCTCGAGGTGAGTCACATCATCACCCCTTTTTTCTTGCTATGCTTTGATGAATTGATTTGCTTTCAAAATATGCAGTGAGTTGCACAATACCTGCCTGACAACAATGTGTTGTTTTTGGTTGCAGGTGAACCCTGACACTTGCTTCGTGGATTCGGTAGCTGCTGCTCCTCGGGCACCACCCACACAGGAGGAGATGGATGATGAGATCCATAGAGAGTTCTACAGACATGCACAGGCTGATGCACTGGCTTTACGGTGGCAGAGGAGGACAGAGAGGTAGAGGGAGAGGGCTGAGGAGGGAGATGATGAGGGCTCGGAGGGTGGAGAGATGCTCGGGGCAGACTATGTGGAGGAGGAGGAGTGGGTTGAGGGGGATACGGAGGAGGACGAGAAGATGGGGGCGGAGTCACAGGGGGATGACCTGGCTGACCTGTTGGTGGACCCTAATGCGGAGACAGAGGAGGAGCCAGCCATTCCTGCACGTAGGCCTAGGGGGAGACCTAGAGGTTCTGGGAAGGGGGGGGCTGAGTACTCTTTTTGTAGATAGGAGTGGAGCATCACAAGCAGCCGTCGACCAGGCATCATCATAGTGGGTAGGGCCATCCTAGGGCGTAGGGTCACAGCCACCTGACACACAAGCACAACGGAGTAGACACAGGGCTGGGGGCAGCCAGATGGGGGCCAGAGGAGGAAAGAGAGGCAGAGGTAGAGGCAGAGGCAGAGGTAGAGGCAGGGGGAGGGGGGCGAGGGGGGGGGGGGGTCCAGAGCCAGAGCATGCAGCAGAGAGGCAGAGCACGTAGCAGAGCCAGGGCCACACCACGGCATATGGTTCTCTCTAGTTCTGATTCATCTACGGACCCTTGGGACCTATAGTCAGGCACAGATTCGGATGATTTATCCTACCATGACTTTGATGAGCCTTAGTTGTATAGTTTTCATTACGTTCATGGAACATCATTATACCCCTTTTTGGTGCCATGTGGCCCGATATTATATATTATGATGATCCTATTCACAACATTGTCGTGATTCAGTATTGTTCTTTGTGGTTTTAGTTCAGTAACTTCGGTTTTATGGTTTATGATTTATGGTTGGAGAGAGAGAGAGAGAGAGAGAGAGAGAGAGAGAGAGAGAGAGAGAGAGAGAGAGAGAGAAAGAAAGAAAGAAAGCTTTATTAATGTCTTTTCCATGCCAAAAGGCATATAAGACTAAAAAGTACATGTCAAGTGTGTGGTAACCATGGGAGCGTATAAAACGTCTCCAATATGAAATAAAGAAAAACATCTAGTACAAACTAAAATAGACACGTATGCAGTGTGTATGCATACTGATCATATGTATCTATGTCAAGATGTCAAGACTGCGAAGCCCGTGCTGCTGCTGTTGCTGTATTGATACTATAAAAAGATGTAATGCGAGCCACAACATGAGAAAGCGCTGGAGCCTGCTGGCGTCGTCTGTGGGCATGAGCATGAGCATGTGTAGCAGTGGCACGCCTCTGTGTATGATGTCTGGTGATCCAAGTAGTAACGTGATGGTGGGGAGTACATTGTCTCCGGTCTCTATGAGCATGTGAGCAGCTATCATCCTCGTCGTCGTCGTAATCCTCCTCCGGCACTAGATCACATGATCTCCGCCTAGTAAAGAATGAAGTGATCAATGGCTGTGAGGTAGAATGATGTGGTGTCCCGTATAAACCTCTCTGTAGTATGAACATCTCACGTATCAGAGCGACACATCGTGGGTCCTCATAGGCCACGAGAGAGCTTAGAGTGGTAGACATGTCTCGTAGCAGGCAGTGATACCGCCCTCTGATCTCGTAATATACAGGGCCCAGAGACTCCACCTCACCTAGAGAGCATAACTGGCAAATACGCTCCTCTCTGGGAAAACCATGAAATCTCCCAGTCTCAATAGCTAGCTGATGAGAAGACACCCTAAGCTGTCCAAGTGTAAATCTGAGGCAATGTGATAGTCTCGAATCCAAGTAGCGTGGCATAACCGGGGCCCTTGATGTATCCAGCTCCAAGAAATGGGTCTGGTAGAAAGCTGGCTTAACCCCTAACTGATTATGCCAAGTCCGCTCTAGGTATGTGCGATAGAGGAATCGTTTGATATACAAGTGGGTGCCTGAGGGTAGCTCTGTGATGGAGATACCAAATGAATCAAGTAGGAGGTGAGATGCCTGAGAGAACCATGATAACCTGTAGCCCTGACCATGAAGATGTTGTGAAGAGAGTAGTGCAACCTGTGTGTATCGTCTGTCTATCTCTGGTAATGCATGTATCCTCTGTATATAAGTGATGAGCTGAACCTGTAAAGGTGGAACTGCAAACTCAGCCAAGAGAATCTCATTTGGAACAGAAGGTTTCGCTTGAATCAGTCGGGCTAGCATGGTGGTCTGTAATCAGGAAAGACTGGCCCAATATGAGGAGGGGAGACTTGTACACCATGTCTCTGCCACATATAGCCGTAGGGGTGACAATGGTATCAAAAAGGCGACACTTACTGCGGGCATCCTGGATGGACTTCCGGAAACAAAATCGCTCTAGCTGAACAAGGGAGGCATGCCCCTTCCCCAGTCGAAGGGAGGCGGCCTGTCTCATGCTAAACATAGGACCTGAGAAAAGGATCCCCAGGTATGTGTAGGAAGGGACCACCTCTAAAACCTGTCCACCCAAAGTAAGCTCCTGTCGCTGCATGAATGCTCGTGAAGTGTTGAAGACCATAACCTTGGTCTTCCCAATGTTCACCCCTAGGCCCAAGGTACAAAACTCATGTAGGCAGTCCAACTATCGCTGGAGACCCTCTCTGGTCGGTGAGACCAATACCACATCATCGGCATAAAGGAGGATAGCAATCAAGATGTCCCCAAGCTGGCAACCAGCACCGCCACACTGTGTAATGACTCGCTCCAACTCATCAATGTACAAGCCAAAGAGGACTGGCGAGAGGGAACAACCCTGCTTCACCCCAATAGTGCTCCAAATGTGATCGGATATGCCACTGCTATGCCGGAAACATCCCATGACACGCTCATAAAGTGCCATTACAACAAGAACGATCTCGGTGGAGAAGCCAAGGTCTCGGAGTCTCTGGATGAGCAATGAGCGAGGAACGGAATCAAAGGCTTTCCTGAAGTCCACAAAACAACTGTAAACCCTCTCTCTCCTGTGCTTAGCTTCCTCAATAAGTGCCCGCAATGTGAAGATGTGGTCTGCAGTAGAGTAGTGGGCTCAAAAACCTGCCTGACCCATGGCATGTAATCTCCTAGTCTCCGCCTTTGTGCTCACAACCAACTGTAGGATAGTACCATATAGTTTCGCCAGGACATGTCCAAGTAGTTATCGGAATCATGGGGTCACCATTCTTCTGGATGGGGTGGATAACGTTAGTGCACCAGGATGATGGGAAACCTGAAAGAACTGCGGAATTAAGAAGGATGGCTATGGTGGGGGCAAGTAAGTCAGAGGCATGGGAAAGAAATCAGATTCAAGCTAGCCTTGTGGGACTTCATCTTCTTAATGGCTGCAAGTACCATGTCAGAGGTGAAGAAGGAGAACTTGAATGGTCATGGAGATATAGAGATCGGCGAGTCGGTAGGGACGGTATACAGGCTGGTAGCATAATCGGTCCAAATGCGAAGGTCTTCCAGGAGAGGTGGTGGAGAGCGAGCACGCCAAAAAGCGCCCGAAGAAGAACTGAAAAGAAGGTCAATAAGACGTTTCCCTTCAGAATCGTCATAAGAACGCTTCTTACGACGGAGAACACGATGGTAGGAGCGTCTGGAAGATCGAAGCAAATGTCGTGGATACGTGAATAGGTTACTGATTGATGAAGGGAACGACACTCGGTATCGTACCATGGAGGGTGCAATGGTCAAGGTGTGCGGCGAGTCTTTTTGGGATGGGGTTTTGTGGGGAGGGTTAGTGATGCAGCCGTGTGGAGAGAGGTGGTGAGGAAAGTAGCCTGGGTGTCGATTGGACTATCATGAGGAAAGGAATGTAAAAGTGAAGCCAAGGACTGACGGTACAAAAGCATGTAAGTGAGATCAAATATGTATGTGGGTGCGCGGGTGAGAGTGGATGGTGTAAAAGAATGAGTGGGTGGAAGGTGGCCAATATCGAAGGAGAGAAATGAGAGATCAAAAAGGGTGGTGGGAGAGACGTGGAAGTCAGAGATTGCGGGTATAAAGGATGGTGACCCCATGAGATAGTCAACGACACTATGTCCTCCACTATGAGGGTGGCATGTATAACTGTCTGACTGTGGCCAGCAAGGTAAGCCATTATAAATGGCTAGCTCGTGTGCCTCTCCAAACTGTAGTAAGTGCTCACCATATGGAGTAGTAGGTCCCAAGCTATCCGCAGAGGTCCTGGTAACTCCAAGCATATCACTATCAAGGGCATGAACACGCAGCTGGTCAGTGAGGTCGAAGAACTCTGCCTGTCTCGAAGATGTCCGGGCGTTAAAATCCCCTGTGAGGAGAATATGCCCCCGCTCTGAGAATCTAATAATATCTGGTGAAAGGTCCTAATATGGAGATCCAATACCCTCTGCAAAAAACGAGGACTCCGGTGGAAAGTAACACGCTGCAATAAAAAGATTGCTATCCAGACCAATATCCTGACCCACGATGCAAGTCCATATGTAGCGGGCCTGCTCGTCATGTCGGAGAGAGAGAGAGAGAGAGAGAGAGAGAGAGAGAGAGAGAGAGAGAGAGAGAGAGAGAGAGAGAGAGAGAGAGAGAGTATGGTTGTTTTGTCAAAAATTGTTTCATTTAAGGCTAAAGTTTAGAATGATTCAGCTGGGTTTTTGTTCAGCATGGTTTTAGTTCCGTTTGTTGTGATCAGAGAGAGAGAGATAGAGAGAGGGAGAATCAGAGAAAGGGAGATTCCTGCTATGTTCATTGGGGGAATGCCCCAATGTGTTCTCTTTTTTTTTTTTATGGAATGCAACTATAACGTAAACCTAGGAGTTAATACACCTAAAAGGGACCATCCTGCACCCGAAACAGTCGGCAAACTACACAGTCATAATCCTCTCGATCAGAGCTTTCATCTGATACCCATATTGCCTAAAAACATTTCAACAAAAAAAAAACGATTCTACACGATTCTGGGAAAGTCCCTAGAATCCTTCGTAACCATACTGCTTTACTTGTCGAACTCATAGTAGCTCAGTACTCTGCCTTTGTAGATGATAATGCAATAGTATGCTACTTCTTTGAACTCCAAGATATAGAACCTAAACCAAGACTAAAGACACAACCTATATGGTCTTTTTTGCATCTCCAGCTCACCAATCAGCATCTACATATCCCTGCAATTGCAAAACATCCTGTCTCCCATAGAAAATAACAAACCTCAACGTACCCTGGATATATCTAAGTACTCGCTTTAGCAGCTCTCCAATGAACCTGGTTAGGCTTACCATAAACTAACTAACCATACTAACAGCATAAGCAATATCTGGTCTCGTAGTAGTTAGATTAAGCTTCCAACAAGCATTCTATATAACTTCTCATCTACATCATGATCATCCTTAGCTTAGTAACTTACATCCACTATCGTATGGTGTAGAAATAGGCTTGCACTCTGACATATTGAACTTTTCAAAGAAGTTCATGAGCATAGTTTTATAAATTATGGTACCTTTCGAATCGCCTTTTTGAACCGTGTTTAAATCGAGTTTGAATCGGGAAATAATCAGCTTTTCCAGGTTCGAACCGGTGAATCGGTTTCAGGGTGTTTCTTTTCCCCACCTCTACCTTAATTTCTACCCTTCGCTTATGTCAACCAAGGGCTTTCTAGTGTAGATTATAATTCGTGATTAATCGATATTGAATCAAGATGCGGAACTTCCAACTTCCAACTCCTGAGTCTTGCTACCTAACAATACCTGTCACCTATGGTTTAGGGTTCTTGATCCATCTATTGCCTGTAGTTTTAGTATGATCTATCCGATATCATCAGTGACATTATAGCTAGTAGCTACTAACTTGCATACCTAACTAGAAAGATTGATCATTGTTACTTGTCACTCAAAACATTAATGTCACACCATACATATTACAATGTACATGGCTAGTTAGTAGTAAATTAGCAAGCCTACAAAAACTCTCAAAAAAACCTCAAGGCTCTCTCGCTCGCTCTCTCTCTCTCTCTCTCTCTCTCTCTCTCTCTCTCTCTCTCTCTCTCTCCCTTTGGGAATTATATTGTTGCGTGGGATTGGGCACGGGTTGTGACATCTCCGTGGGATTTCACGGCTTCTCTTTATCTCTTTCAACTACATAGCATTTGCGTGAAGCCAATTGTTGTTTAGCTATTGGAGAATCTAAATCAATGGGTTGAATCTGAGGAGAGATACCAGCATTCTGCTGTGCTTTCAATGCAGATTTTGCATTTGGGTTTTCTATTAAAGTGAGGATCACATTGCAAGAAGCACATTTCCGTCTCTAGCGATGGACTGGAGCGCAGTGACAAAGGACATCCAGCAGCTTGTTGAAGAATTTAGCGATTGATCCAGTTAGTGATCAGCAGTCAGCGAACTCCTCGGATGCAGCAGCAATCTGGTCTGTAGGCAGCCATTAGGTACTACATTAGACAGCGAACTGTCAGCAGTGAGCAGGTCTGCATTTCTAACAACAGCAAACAGGTCTGCAATTCCAGCGAACAACGCTGCAGATTCAGGTCAGCAGCGATCCAGCTAGCAAACAGGTCTACAAGTTCAGTTTTAGAGCAAACAGATCCGTTAGACAGCCAACGAACTCAATCAATGACGAAGAAGATCCATGTTGTACTCATAATAACGTTGACTCCACATGCAACTTCAGCTCTTCTAATCTGATTGCACACCTGCAAAAGCAAAGTCACTCTCTCTCTCTCTCTCTCACTCTCTCTCTCTCTCTCTCTCTCTCTCTCTCTCGCGCTGCTGGCCGCCTGATCCATGTTGCTGCTGGCGCCTGCTCCTTGCGCCCTCCATCGCGGCTGCTAGCACCCTCCATCGCTCTTCCTCTTTGAGCCTGTTCATCGCTGATGGTGCCTAGCTAGCCATCCTTGCTTGCCTATCCTTCAGATCTGCAAAATGCCTCATCGAAAAGGGGTTATTTCTGATCCATCTTCTGTTTCCATCATTGCCTCAGCCTCACAAACAGATCCAACTTCCCCTTCTACTTCTATGCCCGTTGCAATTCCTATCTCTCCATCAAATCCTATTACCAACAATAAAACTACTGTAGCTATTCCCTTGACTCCAGACACTCCAGACACTCCAGAAGCACCTGCTTCTCTCCCCACATATACCTTACTCCGTCTCCTTCATGAAGATCAACTCCGTCTATTTGAATACCTTAACAATCATAGAGAGAAACTTGCTTCCCACGATTCTCTACTTCTCGCTGTGCAATCGCACCTTCAGAAGCTAGACACTTCCATTGAAGCACTCAAGAAGGAAGTTGCGGTTATCAAAAGTGAAAATTCTTCCCAAATCGCTACTTCAGAAAAGATTCAGCAGCTCGAAAATCAGGTGGAACAAGAACAGCACCATACGGCTGTCCAATCATGGGCAGATGTACTTAAAGGTTCATCTACAACTATCTCTCCACTTTCGCCATCACCTTCGTTTATCTCAACCACGTTCAACGAGGCCGTCTGCGAGAACACAAATCTCTCAATGTCCGTGTTAGAGGCATCCCGAACTCCCAAAATGCTGTTGAAGAAGCTGAAAAGTTTTTGGAAGGAAATCTTCAACACCATAGCAAAGGTATGGAAACTGCTTGGCGACCTAAGAAGGACCCAAATACTCTTGTCATCCGCTTCGCGTCAGTGTCTCACCGGCGCGAAGTTTTAGGGAAACGATCTAATTTGCATGATACCAAAATCTATTTGGACAAAGATCTTACTTTCATCCAAGTCCAAGAACGTAAGAAAGCAAGACAAGAAGCTCGATCAACTGGCAAACGGCTTATCTATCGTGACGACATTATCAGATTTGTGGATCGTAAGCCTATAGTTAATGAGAGTCTTAATTCTGAGATAGAGTTTGAATTAGAGAAATGAAGAGATGTCCAGTTGAGCATGTAAATGGTACACGTACCATATAATCCTGGTTATATCACTCTCTTCTTAGTTAGTTTGTTTTTGACGGCACTGATCCGTCTTGTTTCCATCTTATCTGATGTACTTGCTCGTCTTATACGCCTTTCGACATGGAAAAGACGTTAATAAAGCTTTCTTCTATCTTCTTTCCTCTCTCTCTCTCTCTCTCTCTCTCTCTCTCTCTCTCTCTCTCTCTCTCTCTCTCTCTCTCTCATATCTAGAAAATGTGCACACCCAACTCCCACGATAGTCCTTTGGAAAATGCCAAAAAACGGTTCGAACCGGTTTTTTTTTCGGATCAAACCATTTAGAACCTTTTTTTGTTTGTTTGGTTCAAACCAAAAAAAACGGTTAGAAGCCGACCAATTCTAACTGGCGATTCGAACCACGGTTCTACATAACTATGGAGCATACTTAGATTAAGAAATAAATAGCCCATGTGCTCTCCATACCTCAATCCTAAGAAAGTATTGCAATGGGCCAAGATCGTTCATATGAGCATATGCAATACTTCCAAAAACCTCAGGTTTCCGTCATGTGTAAGCTTCCTCTGGAGTCCGATTCTCTACAACTTTCGTAGGACTTCGATTCAAAAGATCAACTGATGTCTTAACGACTTGACCCCAAAACATATTTGAAAGATTCTTACTTTTAAGCATGCTCCTCGCAGTTTCCACAATAGACCGGTTCTTCCTTTCCGCAACTCCATTTTGTTGAGGCATTCCCATACTTGCAAATTGTCTCTTTATACCATGATCTTTGCAAAACACTAGAAATTTTACAGAAAAGTCTCCATTGGAACGAAGTATCCTAATCTGTATATTTGTTTCTTTCTTCACCTGTGTCTTAAATCATGTGAAATACTTGAATGCCTCACCCTTATTCTTGAGAAGATATAACCACTACAAAAACCATAAAGTAACTTGCTCCCCCATAAGACTGAGCTTTCATGGGAGCACACTAATGCCGAAAACAACTCACAATCTTCAAGATTCAAAGCACTTAATTTTGTATTAAGTCCTCCTCCTTTAGCAAAACTACCATCTTGCTTCTTTTTGAACTTCTTGTGCCAACACTCCTTTGCGTAACGCCCTGATTTTCTATAAATAAAGCAATTTCCTTTTCAAACTGCTTTTTTTCCATCTTCTAGTTCATTTGACTGATTTTCTTCCTGATCCTGCGGCTGCTTCTTCTTCTTGCCGTTTGCCACCCTTCTTGGAACTTTGCTCTTGCTTCTTTAAAGGCTAAGAATGCCTGCTCCTTGAAATCGTCCCTATTGACAAGATTTTGTGGTCTCATTTCCTCCTATAGCAGTATTGCATTCAACTCATCGAAAGAAGGCCTCGTCTCCCGAAAAGACAAATGAGATATAATAATATCTTTAACAAACAAGTTAATGATATTATGAGCTTTTCTCCTCCGCTTCTGATACTCTTGCAACTCCCTGTCTGTAGTAGGAGGTATCTCAACACTTGTGATAATATCCCAATATTCTCGATCCTAAAAAACATTCTGTATCTTGAACTTCCATATGTTGTGATTAGACTCTGGCAACACAACATCATTCAACCCTGCCATAATATTGATCTGTAGCAACTCTCAATAACCTCTCCAACAAACTACTGCAACGATTAGGTTCCGTAGCAAGTCTTCACTCCAGCAAACAAACCTGCAATCAACAACCAGATAGTAGACAGCCAGCCAGATAGTAGACAGCCAACCAGATAGTAGACAGCCAGCAACCAGGTCTCAGATCAGCGGACCGGTCTGCAGTCAATCAGTAATCAGGTCTGCATGCAACGATCAACACTGCAACCCTATATTAGCTCGTAGGATGGCCAAACAAACATTGAGGGTGCAAATAAACAGTAATTTCAAACCGTTCCATGTTTCCCTTGCATCTCTTGCATTGCAAATGTGAGAAATAATGTTGTCTTTGACAGAGCGATTGATAACCTCTATCTTATGCTTATATAGTCCTTCAAATCAACTTCAGATGTAAGTATGGGCTCCAAACCTATAACTGTCCCAAAAATCCTTGTCCATCAAATTGTTGGCCATCTTGAACTTACACACCCTACAATTAGTTTCATCTAGTCTACTTAATTTACTCAAAAGACTTTCTCCAAGACTAGCAGCTACATCTTTAATCAAAGAAAAGCTTCACTTGATAGAATTGACAAAAGAAACAACAACTAGAGGTTTTACCCCAAACCAGGGTATGTAGCCACTTCAAGCCAACTCTGTAGCTCCTACTTTTGTCTTTGCCACTTCATATGGCCTTGATAGCACATGCACTAATCCACCCAAATTAGAAAACAAATGCTCCTACAATAAGTGAACCCTCTCTATGTGTAAGCACTTCCAAAAAGCTTTGCCAAAACCTAGCCAGAATTAGAAAGGTTTTGGATCATAACACTTGTTTTGCCTACAGCTATCCAAAAATTGCAAGAATCAGCTTGATTCGAGTCCTACAGACCAAAAGCGGCCTTCTACAAGATTGAGGTGCTTGTGGAAGATGAAGACCTTCTCAAGAATCTAAACACTAGTTTTTCTCACTCTCACATAGGCTACACAACTTTGCTCAGATACCATGATGAAATTTAAGACCTAGATATGGAGTATCTTGGCTTCAATACTCTAGATCAACCATGAAAGCTTGATAAACTTAGCTATGGAAAACACAAATACAAGAGAAATTGCTTACCGCACAACAAAAAAAGTTAGAAGAGAATGAATTGCTAGAGAGAGAGGGGAAGGTGTGGGTCCTCCTAATCGTCTATGAGGTTAGCATAAGTACATTTTTGTAAAGCTACCTTTACAAGCTTTACTTCCGGCGCCACTGGCGCCAGCATTGTCCCCGGCGCCAGCAGCGCCCCTGCTGCTCCCGGCGCCACTGTGACCAGAATCCAGCCGGCGCCAAATTCCTATGGCTGAAAATCTTTGATCCGTTCTAGCGAAGTCCAGAGAGCTCAGATCGATGTGCAATCACCTCACACGATCTAGGCATGATTAAAGGAAGCCTAAGGATCAATAAATTCTAGAGAGATAAAATGACTTTCTAGAGAGAGAAAATCCTAGAGAGAGAGAAACGTGCTTTACCAGCCTGGGTAGAGTACTTGGTATGAGGGGAGGTGGCGAATCCCACCAATACTATAGGGGAGTGCGGGTTGCGACTCAAGGCGAGCTCCAACCAAGTCTCAGCCTCCCTTGCTGGAACGTTGTCCTAGCACTCGCCTTGGCATGCCAGCGCCCCGGAGACTAGGGTCGGTCACACACTTGAAATGTAACCTTCTCAGATTTATCAATAAAGTGGGATTTTCCTCAAACTGACTCTAATTACCTTCTAAGTTTCAGTGTTCGGTAAAAGCGCCAGTTGTAAGGCCGCTTCAAACTTTTTAATTTGGCACAAAGCTGAGGGTCGTATCCCGGGACGCCAGCGATATGCCGTCGGGACCATTCGGTCCGTGGCGCCAGCGGGATGCCGTCGGGACCATTTGGTCCAGGAACTGGTTGTCTCCATATCTGTCGCGGCTTGTGGTTCTGAGTGTTCCTTGCATGAACGTGAATGGGTTAAGCTCTTGGGGAACGGGCTCTAACCTGTCGGCTGAGTTGGATGGCTTGCTTGAGTGGAAGTTACTTGTTTATGGCTGTCCAGTCTGGCGTGGCGCCAGGTTGGCTTCCAGCGCTTGTGACGAAGCTTTCAGTTGGTTAAGTCTGATGTAAGTCAGACCGCTTGCTTGGAATGGATGTTACTCGTTTGTAACGAAGCTTCGAGCTGGTTAAGTTTGATGTATGTCGAGCGGCTCGCTTGGAGGGAAGTCCCCCACATCGGGACCCCCGATCTGGCATGGCGCCAGGTTGGATCTCAATGTTGGTTTTCGGAACTTCAAGTTGGTTAAGTCTGATCGTTGTTGGCGAGTTGGCTGCTTGTATGTCAAGTGGGTTTGGATAGCAAGAGTTGAAGGCTGGGAAGCTAAGTCGTGGTTCCTAGCTCCCTTTGGGATGCCTACGCTACATGTGGTATCAGAGCCGACTGGCCGGGCAGCTATGCGGATCTCACGGAAATGGCCATGATTTGGAGTTCATTAGGACAACTGTTGTGCAAGGTGCTGCCCACAGTGTAAGCACGGGTGCGTCCATGGTCGAGGTGGTCGGCAGAACGGGGGACTTGATGAGTCAAGGTGCTGCCCTTGAGGTGTAAGCACGGTTAGTTCTCGCGGTTCGGGCCTGGCGCTGTCTGCACGTAGGACAGATGAGGCAGTGTGCTACCATTAGGTTGGTGTAAGCACGGTCTGTGCCTTGTGGGGTGCAGAGCAACATATTCGAACTGTACGGGTTAACCATTGCTATAGAGATGCTGCTCAAATTCGGGTGTAAAGCACGGGTGGTTAGCTACCAGTGCGGGATAGCTACCGATCGTTTAGCTATAAGGGCTATCGACCAAAAAGTGGTGGGACGTGACTGAGGCAATGTGTTGCTTAATGGTGAAAGCACGGATAGTTGAATGGGTGTTCTCTGTGGGCTGATTCTGTGATCGATCTGTATGGGCGCGGCCAGGCAAAGGTCCTTTGGCAGGACTATCTCAAAGGGGGACCTTGTCTTTGTTACCTATTAGTAAACCTGCCTGAGTGTCTTGCTTGTATGTATTTGTGGTGAGTCTTAGTACTCGTGCTTTGCCTGGTTTGCATGATTGCTTGTGATACAAGGAGCTGATGGCTCGAGAAGGAACCTTTTTTTTTTTAAAGCTGATACCATCAAACAAAGAGGACTACAGAATCTGTGGGGCGGATTTGCAGTTCAAGTACTTGCACGTGAACGGCAACAAAATGACTCAATGTTTGCAAAGGATAGATGGCTAGCATGTTTCTTGGGTTAGTTTTATTTGCGACAACGCCCACCAGACGCAAGCAGGAAGTCAAAAGTTGGAAAGGGCAATTTCAGGGGAGATCTTCTATGGAGCAGTTGGTCTTCATTTGGGACGACCACCTTCGGAACTGAAACTCACTGAGCATCGGTGATATCCAATATCAGTTGGGTTTTTCCTCAAAGGGGAAAGACTAGGATGCTCTTCAGAGATTGGCAACAAGTTGGATCGAGCCATAATCCTAGCAGATGGGAAGCAAAGTGTTGGAAAGGCTTTGTGTCCAAAGAACTCTACTCTAAGTTCGGTCAGCTGATTTTATAAGCAAGAGGGGAACTATCACACACACCTCTCTCTTGGGGCAAATTTTGAATGAAAGTTGATCAAAACGGGGGCAAATTCAAGGTGACCTAGCCATACTCACACGAGGAGACTGGCGAACTTTGGACCTAATAAGTTGATAAGTTTTTGTTGCGGAATGGAAAGTTTGTTATAGGCTTTCTTTGGACCAACAATGATGAGGAAACATATGAGTACGCTGGCTTGTGTTACGTGTAAGGCAGTTGATCAATGAAGGAACTGTGAAAGTTGAGTCTTGCATGAGAGACTTGGTACTTCGAACGGACGCTAAGGGACAGTCCGTGTTGAGATCGGACTAGTGCAAACTCTAGGTGCATGTGTTTGATTCAAAGAGAGCTACTTGAAGCCAAGCTCGATGTACACTTCTTGTTTTGACTATGAGGCAACTGACCAATGATAGAATTGTGAAAGTCAAGTTTTGCACGATGGACATGGTGCTTCAAACAAACGCGAAGAGATAGTTCGTATGCGGATCAAACTGGTGCGACCCTTTGGCTCTCCACAAGGTCAATGGTTACATTTGGGCTGATTCAAAGAGCTACTTCGAGCTAAGTGAGAGGTGCATTGCGGAGTACTCAATCTTTGCCTACCTTAAAGAGCCAAGAAGAAAAAGTATCGAGATCAGGCTGGGACAAGGAGAGAAATCCAGACGCGAAAGCAACAAGGCACGGAGTAGACCATAAAGTGGGCAATCAAACGATAGATCCTTTGGCTCAGGGAGCCTTGATACTTGTGCGGAACTAATCAAATCCGGAGCTCAGGGAGCTCAACACAAAGTCGCATCAAGGACAAATCAGGAGCTCAAAGGAGTTCCAAAGTCAAAAGTCAGAAGCGACAGGGGCGAACATTTCAAAAAAAGGCCTCTGTCACCAGTTAATAAGATTCTTGGGTTTTACGTAAGCGATATAAAATCTACGGTTTTCCCAGACAAAGAGATATTTTCAAGTTATGTAATTTTTCAGACACTAAGTCGTGGTTCCCGGCTCCCTTTGGGATGCCTGCGCTACATACATGCATGGAAAGTATAGGTGGCATCCATGCGATTGAGCTACTTGGCCAAGTGAGCCATTCGGACTAACTTTCTTAGGGTCCTAATCGTCTATGAGGTTAGAACCTCAGGTACATGCATGGAAAGTATAGGTGGCATCCATGCCATTCGGACGTTCTTCAATTATAAATAGGGGGCCCCATGTATTTTACAAAAAACCTGTAGAACTTACAATTATGTTAGTGCCTAGCCAAAGGGGTAAAATAGCCATTACTCTTCAACACTTCTCCCAGCTATGATTTAGCTATGATATCCCTTTAGCATTATACGAGTTGTGCAACTGCATTGAACAATCATGATCAAGTTCAAGATTCCTACATGTGGATGGTTGAAAAATTTAGCCAAATCCCAAAGACCATGTAAAATGAGTATGACTTGAACAATCAGCAAAGACAGACACAAGCTAGCTTGGTAAAATTTCATAACTATGCAACTGAACAGGAACTTACAAGCCTAGTAGAAAGGGCCATACTTCAGCCCGAATTTCAGGATCAATCCCCTGGCAGAAAAACAAAGAAATTCAAACTCTTCTCAGTCCATATTAAGATTGACAAAATCAAATATCGTCATAATAAGTTACTTGCTTTATATAAGCAAATGTGGACATAAGACTGATACTAGGTGCATAAAAAGCGACCTCAATATAACAAAATTACAAATTAGTATTCTAAAACAGCTGTTATGGGTATTCTGCTGTTGGTAAATTTAAAAGGTTATGTAGACGTAATACAGCATTCACATGTCATCATAAAATTGAATCCAATGGACAAACAAAGCTGAAAATGGTGAATGGTGAACAGTTAAAACCAAAATAATTATTTTTCATGTTGACGTCGAAAAATGCTAGTAGTTCACGCTATGCAATTCATAGTAATAGCTGAGAGGATAAACAATACCTATGGTATGAAAATGCGTCATAGCATACTTGAAAAAACGACTAAAAAATTTTACGAAATTGCACCATGGCTGCTTGAGTTGTAGCAATAATTGGAAGGAAAAGAGGCAAACGAAAGATTATGCAAATTTATAATGATGTGTTTATCAGGAAGTAAAGACTCAAGAGTAAGAAGCTGCCTTTTGATGGAACACATAATGATTTTATCTTTTGAAGAGACCACCAAAAAAGAGAACAACATATGTAGGCTTGACAAAAAAGCACATACTCCCCATCGAACTTTGTTGACAACAGCTTCTCCATAGTTTGACAAACAGCCATCTTCAGAATCAAAAGAATCATGCCACTCCTGTGATTTAAGAGAATGGATCTTTCTCTTTCGACTCCAGTGAGTCTTAATGGAACGTCTGCATACAATGCATAGCAACGATTTCTGTTTACATAATATTTGTTTCCTAGTATTATGGAACAGATAAATACACCCTGGTCTAAGGGAATAAAAACAGACAAGCTAGTAGCTATCAGAAACCTTCCAGCATAGCCTAAGACATCCATACCTAATCTATGAAGTATAAACATTGACAGTAATCCACGAAACCCCCATAAGTCGTTATTTTCTAGGAAATAATTTCACTAAAGTCAATAGAATCGGATTTTTGGTTTTTGTTTTGTTTCCAACTTAGCTAACCAAAATACAAAACTGTTACAAACACAGCCTGAAGACATGACTTTTTAGAATTAACAAGTTGACTCGACAAAATTCTGAATATACTAAGTTACTAAAACTGTAACATTCAAGCCTCCAAAAGCAACATGAGCTCTTCAACACTAATTACTTGCAAGTGGGAAAATTATTTCGTGCCTCAATTGGGGTTATATAATGTTACTTTGTTAGAAGATCTATAAAACCGTAGGATAGAATACAATAACCCAATTTTACAGGTTAAGTTGGACCTTGAACTCACAAACTGCACATGAATCTGGAGTTCTATGAAAAGCGCACAAAGCTTGTCCAGCTTCCACATCAGTGCCTTTGGGAGAAATTTTTCCAATCATTGTGAATGTTTTTATCATAGTTATTCTGCCCATGTCAGTCAAGGCTAGAGACGGTGTCAGAGTCACACCCCCGCATCAACCATGGAAATGGAGTCAGCACAATTTCCACTCTGAACAAGGACATTCACAGCAAAAGCGAAAAATCACATCAATTTTGAAAGGAGGCTTACACTGATTGTACATTAAGACAAACGCTTTCTAATGCTTGCATAGAATCAAACTGCACAATCTTTATAACATATGCTCAAAATAGCCATCAAGATTGGAAAAAAAAATGAATACTACATATCAGGTAAAAAACATATAGTAAGCAATCCACAGAAATACTCATGGTCAAAGCTACACAACACTGATACTGCTATTTGTCAGCACAGTGTAAATACTGTTCGCACTTACATCTAACATGAAGCACATGGAAAAAGATAGAATCAGATTAAGCATGAGTATGCTGGTGGTCAAGTTCGCGATACGAGCACTACAAAACCTCTATATTCTGCCATCACCTCGCAGGTTCTATAAGGAGCTATAGAAATCACTATTAAACCATCCAATGGGAAACAATGAATTCACAATACTCAACAGAAGCTCAAGCAATGTTTCATGGGGTGGTTCAAATCAGCCAGGCCATGCCAAGTTTGAACCAAAGAATCATTTTACGGTTTTCATTTTTTTGCTGATTCTACTTTTGGCATTCTGTTATAGCAAAAACAAGTGCTAGCTTAGTGTTTAGGGTGCAATTACAGCTCAGTACAGTGTGTACTATAGTCAATCAGCTATCACATTTTGTCTCCTGAGTCCCAACTCCTAACTCCTTACTAATGATTCGTAAATAATATATGCTTAGTGTTGAGTGCTTAGTGACCACTAGATTCAATGCAGCTCAATGCTATAAGATATCTCAGCTCTTCGGAACTTAGTAGTAGATCTAACAATAGAGCTTATTAATGATTGAATGATATTAGACTTTCCATTTTAACTTTTAAGCACAATTCAAACATTAGTGATCACATCATATATGACATACATCGATTATAGAATTGGGTCCTATCTCCTGTTGTCCACCGTCAAAGGGATCCTGCTCCATTTTCACCATTACGTACTGACATTTCTTGATTGTCCACTTTAGAGAGGACCATTTGACCTTTTACAGTGTCCACAAAGAGACCCCTTGACCTTCTACGGTCTTCAGAAATTATAACTTTCCTTGCACATAACCTAAATAGGGATTAGTCAATAAATATGACTATCCCACGAACACACGTAACAAAAATGAGCAAATATTTATGTATTCTTCTCCCTATACACACATAAAAAGCATGAGAAAATACTTATCTTCTAAAATTTCAGAAGGCACATCTTAAGGTAACATAAGTTCAAGCTTCGTCACGATGTCCCAGCAACATAAGTCTGTTCCTACTTAGTGTCATATATAAGCAGGGCATACCTTGTGTGAGTAGGATTTGTCAATTACGTACATTGAATGAGGGGCATTTTATTTTCAAATGCCCTCTATATTATGCGATTAGAGAGAGATGTTTTTGCCTATACCAAAACTCGTCAATGACACTTAATTCTCTGATTACCACAAAGGATTCAAGATTGTGGCTTTGATGATTCGAGAGATGATGACTTTGAGACGAGATATATGTGATGCATGTGCAGGATTTATCCCTGCCTGGCATCACCATTTGCTTCTCTAGGTGCCAACAGAGATCTAATCGGGCCTTAGGAGTTGAGTCAGAGGATAAACGGGTATTCCAATTGCTGATAGGAATTAGGACAGATAGCAATGTATTAGGCAAAGGCCGACCACCTCGATAGCTCAGAACTGGTACGGACAAGGGGAATCAGACTGTTTAATTAAAACAAAGCACTGCGATGGTCCCTGCGGATGTTGACGCAATGTGATGTCTGCCCAGTGCTCTGAATGTCAAAGTGAAGAAATTCAACCAAGTGCGGGCCATCACTGAAGGCATATAGCACATCCAGTGCAGTCCACCACCATCACCTCTTTCCTTAAGAGTGCGATCAGCTTGATAGCCATATTGCATATCGTAAGATTGAGATTGAGTTTCCGTTTAGGAATTTTTTAGCTTATTGCTTTGTTTAGTTTGAAGACGTTTTCGTAGCTCCGGAGCTATTTACACACTTGAGATGCACTTCTATCTCACGTACCTTTGGGTACATACAAGACATTAAGCCAATCTTTTTTATCGGCATTGTTGAGAACATAGCAAAAACCTCCATATGATTCAAAAAACAACTAAAAAGATTTCTTGGAGATAGATTGTTTGATAAAAGCATAAAAATCTCAATCGGACCTCTACTGCTCATGTGATACAAGCAATGAAAGAGGAGTTTATAACAAACTAAAAGAGATTGGAGAAAATGCTAATATTGAAACTCTGAATCAACCGCACAGTCCTTAAGTATAAAGGAAATCTGCTTGAATATATCAAAACCTAAAGCAATTTGACAACAGAGTATAGAAGACTACAGAGCAGGCTTTGAAAACAAGATCTTAGGAGAATTTTAAAGAAGTCGTCCTTGTTTAACTAGCATTCCACTCTGAACAAGTTGCCAACAAGAACAATTTTCATTTTCTGATACGGTGTTAACATCTTAGATGGGCCTCGTTTTTTTATCCAACCTGCCGTGAGATCTTAACACTTTTAAGAAATGCTCGAACATTAGCAAAACAACAGGATAAGATGCTTGCTAGAAAGTGAACTGAACAAGCCTTGAAAGGCCCTTCTGAAATAGCTTCATTCATTTCTTCATTGCGTGACATACATTCTTTGAACACGAATGTCAATTTTTTGTTCCATGACTATTTGAATTTTCATGAAAAACAGCTTCCATGGAAGCAACAAATCTTCAAATGAATAAGCAACTTGATTAATATTTTGTCATCCCTGGTATCAATGAAAACAGTAAGCATTCCTATTTCCACAACAATGTCTAACTTGTTCCTATGCACCACATGACAACTTCTTACCCATCGTTGAACAGAATATCACTCCCAACGGCCACGGCCACGGCCACGCCAGCCACTGCTGTGATAGCTATGCCAACAGCGACAACCGTGCCGACATTGCTTGTGTGGAACAAAGGGGACGGCATCTCAAACCTCCCGACGGCTTTGTTAATAGCGTAAACAACTTGAGTCAAAAGCTCTCGATCCACCATCACATCCCCCTATCGTCTATCCGAACATGCTCTTGAAGGTTCTATTCACAACCAAAACGAGTGCATTGCACATGTCAATACATGATAACAGAATGCTCGCACTATAATATTACCATCAATAATGTATTATGAAAAGGCATTAGGGTATCATGGAAAAGCAATAGGGCATTACAACAAAGCAACCCCTGTGATTTATGCACAGCAAGGTTTTGTTAGAGAATAAAGTAAAAGTAAAATCAATTAGCTGCCACAAACAACAAGAAACGCAAGCTTTGCAAATTCTCGGCCTCCGTATCTATCTTCAAATAATTGCAATGGTAACTTTACCTCCTTAACTCGATTTGCAATTTTGATATGATAGGCCTCAGCAACATGCGTTCTCGTTGGCAGCAGATCCGATGCGTACTTTATTGCGCAAATTCCTTATCTCAAAAATAAGACTGACAGACAAAAGGATCGATCGCAAAAATCAGATGGATCGCAAAAATCACATGATCGCAGAAAGGAAGCCTGCGTTCTCCTGGTCACATGGCGATAAAAAACGGCCGACATGAAACTTGTTTCTTTTTTGGTTCGCATGGATTATATAGGAAATGCCAAATTGTGCCCATTTATGAGGTTGATTAAGGGTGGTTTCAAACTAGAGTGCCTTGTAACATGAACTTGTTAAGTGTCACATGATTTTTGGTCCATGTAGTGGTTGGAGACGCTCTCACACTATAAGTCTCTTGCCCAGTGTGACAAATGATCCGGCTGTATCGCGCCAAGTCTCTTTCCCATGCTCATCAACATACCTATAAACTTCTCCGCCTCACTCTCTCTCAAAGTGCCATCATGAGCAACCCTCCCATTGACAACAGAGGTTGCAGCACGTTTTCGTGACAAAGTTTGAGAACAATAGACTTACAATAATAATGAAAGAGAATTAAAGCTATGTCATAGAAATTATGGCTTGTGTGTGCTCAACTAAACAACAAACTTTGTATTTGCAACACAATAGTCTTAAAAAAGAACTAGTGCATGTACTAAATGATTACAAAATTTGATCGCGATTCTCAGCTTAACACTACATGAGCTCAAACATGTTTCTAAAAACACTTGTATAGTATTGAAGGCAAAGTAGATGAAACAAGCTACACTAATTTCACGAGAATTGAGAATTGTTTCTACTACATAACATGCACATGCTTTGCCTCAGTTTTGAGCAAAAAAGTTATGCTCATTTATGCCTCCAAAGACAAAGGTTGTCGTGCTCTTGTTGAAGACACAGATCTCAACAAATTTTCATGTTAAATGCACCAACTCCTAAACATCATTTTTGTTAAGGCTTCTTTAAAGCTCATGATTGGCATCACTCCTCTTCACCGGCTTTCTCCTCTACTCCTTTGCATCGCTCCTCCTAAGAATTGCTCCTCAAAACCAGCAATTGCTCTCTACTCCTGAGCTAGCAGCTCATTCGCTCATCACGATTATCATTGGTAACAATATCTTCCTCTTTGTTGTTTGTGATGGCAGCTCCTCAACTTATCATAACCATTGCTCCACAACTTATCACATACTTGTCAAGAGATGGATTTTGTAGGTGTTGCATTCATTCTTGTGGTATTCGATGATTTTTTGTCATTTAGATCAATAAGAACAATAATGATAATCTATCCATTTGACTATTGTCTTCAGTTTGTGATCCTTTCACAGTTGATGAATGAAACATCACTACACATGTTTGTCACCTCTCTTATCCTAACATTCATTTGATTTCATGTGTATGTTTAGTCGCAGACTGTATCTTTCAAAGTTTTTAAATATAGCTAATTGTGTGTTGTGTGCGTGTGTGTGACATGCACGCGCGTGCACAACATCGTCTACTGGACCGAATTGTTGCTGCTTTTTGTTATCGACAAACTCTGAGGGTCCTATACAAACAAGTGGGGGTGTCCTTTGCCATGTGCTCGCATGAGTGGGGGTGTTGAAAGATGCAAGCCACGCATAGAGGGTTGCTTTCATAAAGGCACCAAAAAGAGTGCATTTGTTCCATAAGTAAATGGAGATTAAAACATCACCCACATATAAGCTCATAGTAGGCATCATACCCTTGTCCCTGGTACCAGCCCTTTTGGGATCAAGTAGAAAAAAAGGTGGGTGGCTAGGTAGTGGGGATGGGATCCCACGAGTGGCCTGTAGGTGCACACAATGCGCAACATCATCTACTAGACTGAATTGTTGGCGCTTTTCACTATTGACAAACTTTGAGATGTGGTTTTCAAAAACACTTTATATTAAATGGGATATACTGACCTATCCACCAATCTATACAGAGTTCAACCCTGATGCTTCAGAGAATAGACAACATCCATGGATGTTACGATCTTCGAGCATGCTCACTATAAGTGACTGCATCTCTGATCACATATTTCATAAACACCTTTAGCACTCCTCAAGTTTTCTCATAGATCAATTCACTGATTTTCTTCACACCACCTCGCTTTGCTAAGCACTTGATGGCAAGCTTGGTGATTCCTTGAATGTTATCTCGCAGTAGTTCATGTCCCAAATACTGATGAATATCGAAATACAATTTCGAATACTTCAAGCAAGCAATCTATACAAATAGATTTAGAAGAAGAACAAGAAGTTGCAACTCAGGAGGAGCCGACACGGTCGACACAACATCGAATTTTGTAGCCAGAAGCACCTCCTAGAAGATTGACAAGAATTGGAACTCAGTTTGTCAGATTCGTTGATGAGTATGCTCACTATCTTTCACAAGATAGTGAGCATACTACAAACATTATCAACCTGTGTGAGTGCTTCTTCAACCGTAAGTAGGAGCTAACCACGGTTGAAGAAGCACTCGCACAAATCAATTCAGATCTTTGGAAGGAAGCTATGGATAAAGAATACAACTTTTGATAAAGAAAAACAACACTTGGACTGTCACTAAGTTGCCTACAGGTAGAAATATTATCGACTACAAATGGATCTTTGAGATCATTTGCAAAGCATATGACAACATCAACAAAAGGAAGGCTCGACTGGTAGCTAGGGCATTTTCATAGATTTCCAATATTGACTACTTCAAAATATTCAGCCCAATAGTCAAACACTCCTCTATTAGATTGTTGCTACTACCAACCTTGAGGTACATCAATTAGATGTACAAACTGCATTCTTCAATGGAGTTCCTCTTTATATGATCCAGCCAGAGGGTTTTGTGCCCACTGACAGAGAGGATTGTGTTTGTAACCTCCACAAGGCGTTGTATTGCTTGAAACAATCTTTGAGAGCAAGCTCTCTTTGAATCAACTCATTCCTTATCAAACAAGGATCCGAACCAAGCTTTGTAGACTGCAATGTCTATTTTATGGCCATCCAGCAATCCTTTATCATCGTCACACTGTATGTGGATGATACATTGTTATTCAACAATAATATCGAATTGATAAAGGATACCGAGATGATGCCTTGCACATGCAATCAACTCTTTGAGCCAATATATGGCTAATCTTGGAATGATCCATTGGAAGGCTCTCTTAAGAGTCATAAGATATGTTTGGGCTACTATCGACCTCTGCATCTACTATGGAAATTTTGAATCCATTTGATATCCACATATTGCATGAATATACATATGCAAATTGGGCAAGTAATGTCAACACAAGAAATTTCACTTCTGTATTTGTCTTTCTACTCAACAGTGATCCGATATCCTGGAACAGTTGAAAGAAAACATCAATTACAATGTCCTCGACAGAATCTGATTGCATTGTAGCTTCATAGGCTACCAAAGAGACGGTCTAGCTAAGAGATTTATTGTGTGACATAGGGCTCAGACAAAATGTTCCAACAATTATTCAATGTGATACTCAAAGTGCTACAGAATTACTGATGAATCTTAGATTTCATTCTCGAAGCAAGCACATCGAAATTAAGTATCACTATGTCAAGAGCAGAATAAGTACCATGTCCATCGCGCAAAACTTGACTTTCACAATTCCATCACTGGTCAGTTACCTCACAGTCAAAACATTTGCACCAAGCGAGGGGTGTGTGATAGTTCCCCTCCACTTATCAAATCAGCTGACCAGACTTAAGTTAAATGATGGAGATTTTATATTCCCTTGCGGTCCTCATTTGTGGGGCAAATTTGAGTGCAACTCTCCACACAAAATGAAAGGAAGTCTTCAGTAGTGTGATCATTCCTAAACCTGCTCAAAAGATATTTGCCTAACTTGTTGTGGTCCAATCAAATTGCACCTCTTCAAGATTCCTGACTATGACGTTCCACTACATAGTACCATCTTGCTAATAGGATATAACTTTTCTGCCTTTCTACAACAACGAGGATGACACATCATAAGCGATGATTATGAGACTTTATGTTCTATCAGCATGTATAAAACACTTATGACAAAATATTTGATATACACTATTATGCTTGGCATCTTCATTAAAGACATGCCAACACTTATTTTTTATTTATCCATATATATTTTACTTATGCTTGATGAAAATCTAATATTCTAGAAACATTTGTTAATTTTCTTGCATTGTAATGAACAAAACAAAGTAATGAACAAAACAATTGAAGATCATGCAAAATATAGGTCATGTATGAGATCATTGTGTAGAGATTCACATAGAAAGTGAAGGTTGGGGCCTTACATAGAAACTATCCTGGACATCAAGAATGGCCTGAGTGGGACAACACATAAAGATACTCTAAGGAGGATATTTTCAGTATGCACTCTTGTAGTAGTCATAATAGCATATTTATTTATATGTTGTACATCATTCCAACTTAAGCTACCTCAAATTTAACATAATATTTGTCTTCTTTCTTCAAATTTGCACCATAATCACTCAATGGAACTCCATAATGCCAATTTGAGCTAATTTAATATAATGTTCATCATGTCCTCTAAACTGTTAGTAAGTATTATGAACTTGCAATTCGAATTTGCTAGTATTATAAGTGGATGATTGTCTTCCAATCCAAACTTCTTGACAATCTTGTCAATCTATTTGATTGATGCACAGAGACAGTGCGTGCAAGCCTATCTCAACTAATCTAAAGACCCATATAGAAGTCGATGTTGAAGCTTTCACTCTAGACTCTTGTCCCAAGTGATTGATGATCTCACTCAATTTTTCTTTCACGATGTGAATCAAACAATCAATCAGCTACTTAATTGATTGATTGCCCACTCAATCACTCTCTTGATTATTGAAGTTTTTATTGAGCGATAAATGCTCAGATCATTCATTTGATAATGGATATTTTTATTGAGCAAATAAGTACTCAAGTGAATTATCGAATGGACAATAGTGAATTGAATTAAACAAGTGAGCAATTGGACAATATCAATCAATTATATACCTTCAGCAAATTGCTCGCTACTTTGCTTGAAAAACGTGCACTAATTTTCTACTAGAAAAGATCCACTTGCAAACCTCCTCTCTTCTTATGTCTTTCTATGAAAAACACTACAAAAGCAAAACCACCTGCAAACGTGCGCATGTTGATCGTTTGCTCCGAAAAATCCACCTGCAAATAGTCGTTCCTATTCACTTGCAAACGTCTGCTCCTATGTTGTTTTCCTAGAAAAAACACTTGGAGAAACAACTAGCATGCTGAGCAAAGATGCAGAACTTCAGTAGATAGCCAAAACAAGCACATGCGACAACCATATTGCATACATTGAAAAATAAAAAAGTAGATTAGCAGTAGAGAGAGAGAGAGAGAGAGAGAGAGAGAGAGAGAGAGAGAGAGAGAGAGAGAGAGAGAGAGAGAGAGAGAGAGAGAGAGAGAGAGAGAGAGAGAGAGATTAACAACACATAGCTCCTCTTGCCAAAGCAAGACCAAACCTTTTGAAATCTTTATTCATAAAGATAAAACATAGCTGAAGGCATACAATACTGTAAAGAAAAGCACCGTAAAGCGAAACAAATTTCAAGACATCCAGCTGGTACCTGCCACCATCCCACCACACAAAAGTGCACAAGTTAGCACAGTGAGAAAGACAGGTGTCAATGTTGAACATAAGTTGTTATCCATGTCCAAAATAAGTTTAGCAGCTTAACAACATAAAATATTTGATAAAAAGATGTAGTCCAATCTTCCCTATGTAAAACCATTATTAACAGCGATAGGCTTTCCTATATTATTACCGTATAAGGGCATTCCACCATTCTGATTAGTTTTATGGTAGTGGTCTATATCAATTTATAGACTTGAAACATATATATTTAGAAAAAAAACCGTGCTAAATAAGTTGGAAATCGCAAACGAGAGATAGCATGGATCAGTACTTCAAGTATGGGGCCAATCCAAGCCATACCAATACCTGAACCCATAATAGGCAAAGTACCATTTTTGAAACCCTTGAGCATATCCATGCTTTCCAAGGATACGATAGATACCACCCTGCTTTATTACTTTTTTAGTACCAATCGTGTCTTTAGAAACCAATAAACAATAACTGTGCATGGTTGTTTTATTAGCCAAGTATATTACCCTAACACTTGCAAAAGGATTGGGGCAAATCCATGCCATATCAGTCCCTACCAGTGTGGCATACCTCTGTACAAATCCATGTACGTAAAGGGTGCCTAGGTTATCTATACTTGTGTTACCAATTATAGCCTTTACACATGCAAAGAGTGACTTGCAAAGTAATACTAAGAGTAGCCATAATTAATTAGGCATGCTTTCATGGAAGAACAGGATAAAGTAGCTTGTTTACACCTGCTTTTCGATAAAAACATCATCTTTAACTCACCACCGTTAATATTCATGGTGTAGACACTATCACCGCATTGTAAACCAGTGAGCATAGTAAAGTATTGTAGTACTAACCTGAATAGTTGTCGTATACCAATCTTGTGAGGACGCCATGTTTTTTATGAAAAACTTTTTCCTTCGAAGAGTGCAAGTAAGCAATTTCGAGTCTAGTTTATGCCAAAACAGTGATAGCATGATGAGTAGTGTCAATTAGTGTGTATTTCTATGTAAATCTGAATATCTGCCTGATATTAAAGAGCATACTACCAAATATCTCTTGCCTTTTTAGTCTCTTTGACGAAGTACATACCTGTATGAGAGCGTTCTTCAGATCCGTGAGTGGGATCAGTTGTGCGATGTTGCAATATATAGATCGTTGTGAAGCAAGACACATATGGCTTTGTATGTCAACATCATGCACTTATCATAACTCATACGTCAGGCATTGGTTGAAACAACATTCAGTATATAGTAGGTCATTGTCTACCAACGATGGATCAACAGTCACGTTGAAGAGACAGATTCTTATGCTATCAAAAGTAAAACCATTGCTACCTTTTTAAACAAGTTGGATATTTTTGTAATTTCTTTGACATTTTCCATGGCAATTTGCAAATGGCATTTTCAAACATCATATCACATCATTCATTTGGGAGAAAGGCGAATCTCCTAGTTTATAAATTTGAGAAGAAAATCACCAACTCTCAAAGCACCAGCTTCTGCATGCTTAGACAGGTGGTGGTCTAACTACTATTTCTTGCTAACAATCACTAACCTTTTCTAAAAAATGTCAAACCATTTTACAATTTTTTCTATTGTTTTTATGAATACAAAATTATAGACTTATTCATTGACTGATAAAACTTGCGAAGTTATATATTAGTATTTGGTATTTTGTTTTTTTATTTATAAATGAAATTTTTTTGGATATTTTTAAAAAACTATTTTAAAAATAGAATAGAAACTTTGTATTAATGTCAAACTAAATATATGTAAGTCAAGATATGTGATACGAGAATTTTCTGAAGAATTGCTTGCATCACCTCACTCTTTGGTAATAGCAATTGTCATCAAATTTATAAATCACTTACAAAAGAGTCATTTTGGAATTGTTATGAAATATCATAGAACATGCAATATCCTAGTTTATAGCAAAACTTGTTTAGTTGCTTGTTTTGGAATACAAAATTTTAAACATAAAACTATGAACAAATATTTGAGAAGCAATAGTGGAAAGCAGCCTTTTAAAATTGGTAGCCAAAAAACCTTCATTTTACACAGGCTCGTTCGTAGGCAAAATAATCTTAGCTCCAAGCTAACTACGGACATAAAATTGAAGCATGTAACTCAGGTTGTTTGGAAATAATGTTGGGCATTGATTGTTTCTCAAGTCTTGTATTGAAACTTTGGGACATTTCACTTAAAAAACTCAACTTTTGATGTCTATACGAACAAGCTTCTACGCAACCTCTATAATTCAATTGTCAATGTCACATATAGTTCACTTGTCCTTAAAATTCCTATTCAATTTGAATCGAGACAAAATTTCGTAGCTAGTTTGCATTTTCATTGAATAAACAACCGCTTCTGGAAGTATACCCCCGTGCCACGATGTTATTGTTGGAAATTGGTCAACCCTTTTACAGCTATTGTTTGCAATATAATGACCTTATACGAATTAAACATAGGTCTATTTGAGGCAAGGTGTATATATTGCAGAAAGCGAAAAGGAAGGTCTCTCCTTTTATCATATTTGGACAGTTGTGTACAACCAGTAATTGGGTCGAATGAAATTGTAATATTCAAAAAGTTTACCGAATTACTTAAGGTATCATTTCCATCAATCTCAAGCTATTCCAAGGGATTATTGATAAAGTTGATGTTGTCTATATACCTAAACGAATATTTGAAGTTGTTCATATATCAATTTGCCCAAGTTTTGCAAGTCTTCTAATAAACTGCATCTCAAACAATGAAAGGTTCCAATTGCACCATAATGGTGAGCATGAAAAACCCATAAGTATTCCTCAGATTTGTCGCCAGGTATGATCTCCAAGTCTTACAATGCAATTATCTATCAGGTAGGAATTCCGTTTGCATAAAGTGTCCTTGTCTATAGCATTCCATTCATCCAAAATTGCTCTTTTGGAAGCCCATTTAAAATCATTGGACCCAAATAAACGTTTATATTTGATTTTGATTTTGGCAATCTTAAATGCCAAGCAAATCAGTTTCATCATAATAGTTTTCAGACCGCCACTACCATCCAGGGGAGTAGTTTCGTAGCATTTGGAGATATCTGTTGCTTTCATCGTATATATGAGAGAGAGAGAGAGAGAGAGAGAGAGAGAGAGAGAGAGAGAGAGAGAGAGAGAGAGAGAGAGAGAGAGAGAGAGAGAGAGAGAGAGAGAGAGAGAGAGAGAGAGAGAATCCACCAACTGTCCCGTAGTTAGTGAATCCCTTAGGGGGCAGTTAGCTCCCCGTAAGGGATAGCTAACTGCTCACCAAAAGACCATGAATATTGTGTGGCAAGACGTAAGATAAGTTAGGAGTGTATGGGAAATTGGTCCATATCATTATATATTGCGTTTAGACGATGTATGTAAAGTTTTAACCATATATATTATCATATAGCCATCAGGTCTAGTGTAGACATCTGTGCTAGTTTCAGGCCAATTCCATGCCATTCTAACCCATGTATGTAAAGTTTTAACCGTATATATTATCATATAGCCATCAGGTCTAGTGTAGATATGTGTGCTGGATTCCAATTCCATGCCATTCTAACCCATGTGAACCTTGTCTTGACAGGCAGTTCACGCACTACTATCTATACTTTTGTGCATATCCATGCTTTCCAGTCGTATCTAACCAGAAGCCTAATATGACACCTACACGGGCAAAGTAATCTATTACCATGGCTGAATAGTGCAAATACGTAGGTATTAGGGCACGTTCGTGCCATGCTAATCCTTACACCCATTTGCTTACGCAACATTGGTTATGTATCGCTATACTTCGTCTTGAGCATATCCATGCTTTCCAGAAATGTCCAAGTCAGTCCATGGTAGGTAGGACTACATTAGGGATAGGTTTAGTTAATGACTTATTAGGGACTTCAAAGAGTTTTTACCAAGATATTAGGGTAGATCCGCGCATTCTAATCCTTGCGTAAAAAGTTACGTATCTTACGCATGTCCATGTTGTCTAAGAACATTTTGTTGAAAACCCTAATTTTGGATCTGGGTACATATGCTTGCAAGCAATCCTAATTAAGTTTTCAAAGTTTGAAAGTGTAGTTAAATGGTAAGGTATATGATAAACCATCCACATTCCTGAACTGCAAAACCGAACCAATATTTGAACAAAGTAAACCTAGAAAATGATAAATCCTCTTCTTGAATGATTGTCACAAAGTGTATATGCAACCTCCTTGGCTTATGCATGAATTGAATTCATTAAAAATACTCATACTTGGATGATTGTCGATGTATTATCTTGAGATAATGCCATGTTGTTCCCACAAAGTGTGTTTTCTTTAAGAAAATGTAGTACACATTTGTCCCACAAATTTTGATAGTGTCCATTAGGTAGGCGCCAGTGTATATGAGTATTTCAGCACTTGAGGTGTTACAAAGAGCACGTGGAAGTGCGATCCACCAGCCCACGGAAATCCCCTGGCCAGCGGCCCACAGATCCACCAAAACCTCCTCAAAAGTATATAGTCATCAGCGATTTTCTATTGAACATGTAATCGTTGTCCAAAAGCATTATTACCAAAGTTGTTTTGAGTGTCATACCTCAACGATTCCTCAGGTATGAGGCTGAGGCAGCGCCCAATCGTAGGAGCTTTTTTGGAAGCCAAACACTCTAAACCAATCCACAATTATCATATGTATGTGAGCTATTCACAACAAGCACAACTCATTCACTTGTTGGTGAGCCTTTAGCCAACGTTATTGAGTCAAAGACATAACATAAATCTTACTTTATTTCGTATCGC
This sequence comes from Diphasiastrum complanatum, assembly GCA_029204225.1. Lineage (NCBI taxonomy): Eukaryota > Viridiplantae > Streptophyta > Lycopodiopsida > Lycopodiales > Lycopodiaceae > Diphasiastrum > Diphasiastrum complanatum. The sequence continues at coordinate 14,796,148 of CM055104.1, read as the reverse complement.
TTCCGCTCACGACTACTCTTCCGAATGCATTCACAGATCTCTCCTCGTCCAATCCGAATAAGGTCGTAGTAGAGAGAGAGAGAGAGAGAGAGAGAGAGAGAGAGAGAGAGAGAGAGAGAGAGAGAGAGAGAGAGAGAGAGAGAGAGAGAGAGAGAAAGAGAAGTGGAAGTTAGGGTTGTATAATCTCCTTATTCATAGAAGCTAGATAACATTTAGGTGCACTGAGTGCAAGTAAATGTCTACCGTTAGATTGAGTCCCCATATTGTGCACTAATCTTAGCCATTCAAGGAATTTCAAGTTTTCCACCATTTTTTTTAAAAAAAACTTTTTCTTTTGGGGGGTCATCCAAATTAGTGTAGCAAATTAAGGCAATTACATGACCTTGGTTTCAAAGGCACAAAGACTTCCAACAATATCTCGTGGAACAATTATAGTAGAATGTGTATAGAGTCCATGAGAGAGAGAGAGAGAGAGAGAGAGAGAGAGAGAGAGAGAGAAATCTCTCCCCCCCTCCCCAATTTGGATCCTTGAATAATTTGATTGCACAAATTTTTTTGTGTGCCTCTTGATTTAATCCTTTTGTAAAAATGTCACTTGCCATATACTGTGTGAAAATTGTCAACATTTCCTAGCTAGTTTGAGGCCTAAATTGGCTAAAATTGTAAATAGTTTTGGTTCTGGAGTTTCACACGTGTGAACCAGGCCACAATGTTTTTATTTACTGTATTTTTTCAGTATGATGAAGTGTCAAACTTCATACCCTTCAAAATGAGACCATTTTGATGTATTTTGGTCATATAAGCCATTTTTAGCTATTTTTCCTATATAGGGAATATCTAGGGTCAAGTACCTTCTAGAGAGAGGAGAGAGAGTCATCTTCCTCATCCATAAATAGTAGGGAAGTCGTGGAGAACAGGTTGGAGAAACCTTTTGTATGCTTCATTGAGATCAATAGATCATTGTCATTGTTTCTTCCTCCATTGAGAGCATTGTTGTGTGTATTGTCTTCAAGCTATTGTGTATGATCTTAGGTGCTTTCCAAAAGTGATAGGCTGATGTATTATGGACTGTATAATGCTATTTTGGGCCGCACTTGATGTTTATGGAAGTTTCCATTTGTGATAAATGCTTTTTGATCAAGTTCTTTGCATTCTAGGTAGCATAGAATGTGTTGCCAATTCCTAGCTTATGTAGTTTGGAGTGCAAGCATTCAAGCCAATGATCTTGGAGTTTAGATCCACTTAGGATCTGTATTTTTCACATGGTATCAGAGCTGGTTGGCTTCTATTTACAGTAAGTATTCCATTTTTGGTGATATTTGGATGTTTGATCAAGTTCTAGCATGATTTTGCATTGCTTTGTTGATCAAATCTTACTAACCTTTGTTTTGTGAGTTGAACTTGTGGATCAAAAGCATATTTCAGGTCTATTGAAGAGGCTGAAAAGAAACTATTTTGGATCAGATCATAACACCTAATCATTTGTGATTGTGAGGCTTGTGCATATTCAATACTAACAATGTTCTTTTCAATCCTATTGTTGACAATCTCCATTCTTGGATGAACACTCTCCTTAAGTGGATGAAACTTCTCCTTAAGTGGATGACAAATGCTCTTTTGAGTGAGTTGTAATTCTCCTAAAGGCTGAGCAAAGCTCCCATTTGGATGAAAGATCCCCTTTTTTGGGTGAACATATTGTAAGCTCCATTGTGAAGAGCATATTGTAAAGATTGTCATCAATTTTGGCATAAATTTTGGTGTACTTTGTTGAGCATGTAAGTAACTCTCCTTATGTAATTTGATTGGAGCATTTGCTGGAAGGTGTTAACCATTATGCAAGTGTGTTTTCAGGTTCTTAACATGTTGAGGAACATTCTCATGTGAAGTGATCTTAGATCTACATCTAAACACCAAGATTTGACAAGATAGTGAAGCTAGTCTTGTGATTCACTAAGTGTGCTCATTCATTCACCTCTAAATCTTGTATTTATCACTTGCTGGAGTTTATAAACTTTTAGAAGTGTGGTTTACATGTGGTTTTACAGGTTGAATCAATATCTTAGTGTGTTGATCATATGTTGATCAAGTTTGTTCATTACTAGGTAATCTTGGCATCCTAGTTTTGGGTATTTTCTAAGAATGCAAGTAACTCTTCACACCATAACTTGATTTGGTCACTTGCTGGAAAGTTTGAGAGCTTAAGCAAGAGTGTGTTCAGGTTGGTTTGATTTTGTAATCCATTCTTAGTGTGTGCAAAGTGTTGCATGTGTTTCAATCTTCCTTTCTATGCTTGGAAACCATCTAGGTTCAAGATAGAAGTTTTTTAGGGTCCTAAATCTTCATAGATCTCTTTATCTATCATTTGTTGAGAGAAAAGTGAGTGCTAAGTGCTTTAGGACAGAACCTAAAAGTTGAAGAAACATTAGAATCATGGCTTCCAATGGTGGGATCATGCTAGAGTCTAGTGAAAGGTTGAGTTCATCAAACTACTCTACTTGGAAAGTGAGGATGGAGTCCTTACTTGAGTTGAATGAACTCATGGACATAGTTGCAGAAATTGAAGAGAGACCTCTCACACTTCAAGAGCAACAAAGGTTTGATAAGAAGGCCAAAAGGGCTCTTCATATCATTAAAATGAATGTTACAAATGAACTTCTCAAGGAAGTTGGAAAGTGTCAAAGTGCAAGTGAGGCATGGAATGCCTTAAAGAAGCTCTTTGAATCAAAGTCCACATCTAGGGTATTGACCCTAAGGAGACAAATATTTTCTAGTAGGCAAAGAGAGGGTGAAAGTGCTCATGCATTTATCTTGAGAGTTAAGTCCCTAAGTGATGATTTAGCATGCATTGATGAGAACATAAAAGATGGTGAAATAGTCCAAGTTATGTTGAATGGTTTGCTAAATGAACATGCTAACCTTGTGCAAAGTTTTGCCATTCAAAGAGTCTTGCCAAGTGTGGTTGATTTGCAAGAAATCTTATTGGCTGAAGAACATAGGTTGCAATCAAAGCTTGATGGTGCATCCTTGCAAGGTGGAGGTGAAGAGGCTTTCTTCACAAAAGGCAAATTCAAGGGCAAAGGTAAAGGCAAAGGGAAATGGTCCAAAGGTGGTAACTTTGATCATGATGATCACTCTTCCTCTTCCTCTTCTACTAAGAACAATAAGTCAAAGTTCAAGTGCTTTTATTGTGGGATAAAAGGTCATTTTGCAAATGAATGTTATAAGAAGAAAAGAGAGCAAGGAGAGAGGCAAGGAAATCTTACAATAGATGAGGAAGAACATAACACATGTGAATCACTTGTTATGACTTCAAGTTTGTTAGCCAACATAGATGATAATGATCCTTGGTGGATTGATAGTGGAGCCTCATCTCACATGACAAGACATAAGGAATACTTTACATCCTTATTGTCTTATGAGGGAGAAGGTAACATCATCTACACTGCAAATGATGGTCAATGTGACATCAAAGGCATAGGCACTATTCCTATTTCCCTTTCAACAAATAGGAAAGCAAATCTTGAAAATGTTTTGTACATTCCTTCAATCACTAAGAATTTGCTTAGTGTAAGTCAAATGATTGACAAAGGACTTGATGTGGAGTTCATTGGAGATGCATGTTTGATAAGTAAATGTGGATCCTTGATTGCTCGAGGTAGGAGGCATGGTAAACTTTTCAAGCTTGATGCATGTGTGATCTCTAATCATGAAGGATGTATGGCTAGGGAGCAATTGACAAACCAAGAAGTTTGGCACAAGAGGTTGGGCCATCCCAACTTCAAATCTTTGGAGGTAATGGCAAAGAAAGAGCTTGTTCTTGGTCTCCCTAAAAGTCTTGTTGCAAACAATAGTGTTTGTGAACATTGTGCCTTGTCCAAATCTCATAGACTTGCTTATTCTAGATCTACTTCTAGATCTAAAGAAGCTTTTCAACTTGTGCATTCTGATATTCATTTTTCTAGTACAACTAGCAATGGTGGGGCAAAGATGTATGCAACTTTCATTGATGACTTTAGTAGGTATACTTGGATCTATCTTCTTAAAAGTAAGGATGAAGTGTTTGCTGCATTTGTCAAGTTCAAGATGGAAAACCAATTCAATACAAAGATCAAATGCTTAAGATCTGATAATGGAGGGGAATACACCTCAAATAGGTTCAAAGACTTTTGTATAGCACATGGGATTAAGAGGGAGATGTCTAGTCCTAGGACTCCACAACAGAATGGAGTGGCCGAGAGGAAGAATAGAACCCTTTGTGAATGTGCCAAGGCAATGAGACTACATGCTAATCTTGCTAAGTCTTTTTGGGGGGAAGCTTTAGCATGTGCTAACTATCTATGTAATAGATGGACAAGTGCTTCCTTGGATGGTAAAACTCCTCATGAGGTTCTTTATGGTAGAAGGCCGAGTGTCAAGCATTGTAGGATCTTTGGATGTACATGTTTTGTCAATATCACACTTGATGATAGAACTAAAGAAGATCCTTCATCAAAGAAGGGTGTGTTTGTTGGCTATAGTGAAGTAAGCAAGGCTTACAAAGTGTACATTCCTTCTACAAAGAAAGTTGTCATAAGTAGGGATGTCATCTTTCATGAAGAGAATGTTTCCAATGTTGTTGATGTTGATGTTGATGTGCCTACTAATCATCATGATGTGCAAGATGTCTTGGATGAAGATGGAGATGCCACTCCAAAGCAAACTTCAAGGAAGACTCAAAGGCAAAGGGCTAAGCCATCAAGGCTAACCTATGATGAAAAAGGAAAGCAAGTGGTGGACAACTCTAACTTTGCTTTTCTTACCTCTTTTGGTGAACCAACTTGTGTAGGTGAAGCAATTCAAAAGAAGGAATGGATCCAAGCCATGGATCATGAGCATCAAGCACTCATCAAAAGCAACACATGGAGGTTGGTAAAGCTTCCAAAGGACAAGAAGGCAATTGGTTGTAAGTGGATCTTCAAGATCAAGACAAATCAAGATGGATCAATCAACAAGTACAAGGCAAGGTTGGTGGCAAAGGGGTATGCTCAAGAATATGGTATTGACTATGATGAGACCTTTGCACCCGTGGCAAAGATGGTAACTATTCGAATCCTAATCTCTCTTGCAACTCTTTATGATTGGGATATGTGGCAAATGGATGTTACTAATGCCTTCTTGAATGGTGATCTTGAAGAAGATATTTACATGGAGCAACCCGAGGGCTATGTTTCACATGATGAGCCTAATCATGTGTGCTATCTCCAAAAGAGTTTGTATGGGCTAAAGCAAGCACCAAGGAGTTGGTATGCTAAGCTCAATTCCTTCTTACTTTCTCAAAACTTTGTTATGAGTGAGTATGATCATTCTCTCTACTTTAGATTGAATGAAAATGATATCACTTTACTTTTGATCTATGTTGATGACATTATCTTAAGTGGTGGTAACAATCTAGATATAGATGAAATCAAGATGGCACTCAAAAGAGAGTTTGAAATTCAAGATCTTGGTAAACTTCATTATATCTTAGGAATAGAGATTATTAGAACTTCTAAATCTACATTCATATGTCAAGAAAAGTATGTTAACTCTATTCTAAAAAGGTTTCATATGGAAGATTGTAAAGTTGTTTCTACTCCTATGGAATCAAATGTAAAGCTAACTACAAGAAGTAATGAAAGATCCTTCAAGGACATTACTCTCTATAGAAAGCTAATAGGATCTCTTATATGGTTAACCATCACAAGACCTGATCTAAGCTTTGTGGTTGGTAAACTAAGTCAATTTATGCAAGATCCTAGTGAGGCTCATTGGAAGCTAGGAAAGAGAGTACTTAGATACATCTCGGGATCTAGAGATTTTGGCATCTTGTATGGAGGTACTACACCTAACCTTTGTGGATTTTCAGATTCAGATTTTGCAGGTGATCAAATGGATAGGAAGTCAACAAGTGCCTTTTCAATCTATCTTGGAGATGGAGTGGTCTCATGGCTATCAAAGAAGCAACCAACTATCTCTCTATCTTCCACCGAAGCCGAGTACAAGGCATTAACAACATGCACCAAGGAGATTCTTTGGATCAAGAGGATGTTATTGGATCTTCACTTGCTGGAACCAGAGAAGACTCCAATCATACTTTGTGATAACCTTTCAGCCCAAAGCTTGGCAAGCAATCCTGTTTTTCATGCAAGGAGCAAGCACATTGAGATTGCTCACCATTTTGTGAGAGATCAAGTCATTGCCAAAGAGGTGGAGCTTCAACATGTCTCTTCAAAGGAGTGTGTGGCTGATATCTTCACCAAACCATTGGGAAAGGACCTATATTTAATGCATAGATCTAATCTTGGAATGTGCTCAAAGACTATGTTGAAACTAGCATCCAATGTTGAAGAGGGAGTGTGAAAATTGTCAACATTTCCTAGCTAGTTTGAGGCCTAAATTGGCTAAAATTGTAAATAGTTTTGGTTCTGGAGTTTCACACGTGTGAACCAGGCCACAATGTTTTTATTTACTGTATTTTTTCAGTATGATGAAGTGTCAAACTTCATACCCTTCAAAATGAGACCATTTTGATGTATTTTGGTCATATAAGCCATTTTTAGCTATTTTTCCTATATAGGGAATATCTAGGGTCAAGTACCTTCTAGAGAGAGGAGAGAGAGTCATCTTCCTCATCCATAAATAGTAGGGAAGTCGTGGAGAACAGGTTGGAGAAACCTTTTGTATGCTTCATTGAGATCAATAGATCATTGTCATTGTTTCTTCCTCCATTGAGAGCATTGTTGTGTGTATTGTCTTCAAGCTATTGTGTATGATCTTAGGTGCTTTCCAAAAGTGATAGGCTGATGTATTATGGACTGTATAATGCTATTTTGGGCCGCACTTGATGTTTATGGAAGTTTCCATTTGTGATAAATGCTTTTTGATCAAGTTCTTTGCATTCTAGGTAGCATAGAATGTGTTGCCAATTCCTAGCTTATGTAGTTTGGAGTGCAAGCATTCAAGCCAATGATCTTGGAGTTTAGATCCACTTAGGATCTGTATTTTTCACATACTGTGTTCTGCAAAATTTCATACATACCTCCTTGAAAGTATACCATGTCATTGTAGTGCACAGTACCGTAAGTGTCGCCCATCAATGAAACATTTCGAATGAATTGGCTATCATATGTGCTAGATACTATTGTCATGATAATCATGTTTATGTCAATAGGTAGGAGAGCACAAAACTTTGCATAGGAGCACTAGTCTAAAATGCAATTATATAATAAGGATTGGACTGACAAATCTTTTGTTGTAAACATTGTGCGCATATTAGAAAGTTGGTAACACGTGTATGCTATCAAATGAGGCCCCCATTGCAATGGACGAACAATTTCATACAAATTGTGATACTCGTCCAATATGTCCACAATACACTTTCATAAAAGCATGATATGTTATCAAGTACAAATAAGTATAAAGCTTGTAGTTGAAATTTTTGTGTTTAAGAAATTAATGAAGTTTGATTAAAATAGAATGGTAGACCCAAGTTACGATAGTAAGATTCTCATGTGCTATTTTGAATAGATAACAAAAAGGTTATTCACCAATTTGTAAACATGTTCACGTTCCTCATAAAACTTTCATTTTTTTAAAAGAAGACATGGACTACTATCAATAATGACCTTGATAACATGTTTGGACTATTGTAACGGGCGGGCGACCACTATCAATATTTACCTTGATCGGATTATTGTAATGGTTTGCTTTGGCAAATTCATTTTGGCACTCGAATTGAAGACTTACTGGATGGCTTGCTTAATCATATTGGCAATGGTGTGAGTATATGTGATCGAGATAGGATTCATGGATTTGGGTTTGAAATTGAATATTGTGAATATAAGTTGCAAACATAGAAGTGGAAGTGGCTAGGAATGATTTGACTATCTTTTTCAAACAAACAAAAAAACACGACATCAATAGTAGTTTTACATGTAGATTGTTAATTTTTTTGTATGTTTCCATTTGTGTGATGGATCAGAGTCAAACTCCTAGCCTCACTAAGAGGAAAACAAGTCCTTGTCAACTCACCTCTTTTAGGCAGACCAATGTTCAAAAGAGCTAGACAAAAAACTCTCTTTTCTGTTTGTCCATATATGTTGTACTGTGCTAGTTGCTATATTTCCCATTACACAAAAAAGGAGGTTGACATTAAGGTATACATGCAGTTTGTTCTGTTTGTAACAGTCCGATTAGGCATTCCTTCTATTTTATTGTACCTTCACAACTGCACCCCTGCTTCTTTTGTCCTTTATTATAACACTAGCTCCACATGGTGTACTCTTTTTCTTTGTATTATCCAGATTTGAGCTTCAGACTTGTGGATTTCTGAAGCTCCTATAGGGCAATCGTCTCGCACTTCCCTTAACTTCAAAATCTTCTACCCCCATCCTATCGCTCCACGCAAACATTTCCCTTGACTTCAGATATATTTTAGAGCAGAGAAAGCAACTCTCTGAATGCTGATCTATTTGCATAGCCAGGAGAATTTAAATTCCACAGCGATTATGACATTGAAATTGCAATAATACCACCTTATTTGAACAATCTCATGAAAAATTGAACATCCGATCGATCAAAATGTTTTCCCAACCCTCAATAAATCAAAAGGATTCTTTCTAGAAAATAAGACAACCTAAACTGTAACCTTGGGCTTCCCCAATACCCTTAGGTTTTCAAAATAAAAACATGGGCCTCTCAGGATGTCATTCTCAATCTAATTAGTTACAAAACTAATCAATACTGTCATTCATCGAAGTATTGTTTGTGAATAAAAGAAAAAAAGAGTATACTTTTGCATTACAGAATATCAAATATATGTGAGCGAGCAACATTGTTTCCAATTGAAATGGAATAGAATAAAGCTAGCTCTAAAAAGGTCAGATACACCAAAATGGGAAAGGCACACAACTGAACAACAGAGCATCAATGTCCAAGGCCATCAAATCCATATCCGTGTCATGAGTTATTCGTGACTTGGAGTTGAAGGATAATGCAATTTAGTGATCTGTCTGCCTTCTCAACAGCCAGCTTATTTACAGCTCTGCAAGAGCTACATGGCCAGGCAATCGAAAGAGCATTATGATCATCAGAAAATCCATTCCCCTACACAAAAGATGGCAAGGACCAACTTTCACAGGTGTTTGTTTTTCTACGTAATAGGTTTTCTTAGAACATTTAAATCCCCAAATCATAAACAATTCAATTCTTTATCGTTCAGAAGATATCTTAAAAATATTGACCAACAATCCTTTGACCAGATGTTTTCGATGATCATAAATTATTATCACTTGGGGTTTCTTTCAAAATTCGTATCTCAGTTACACAGCAATTGCCATTTGAGCTTTTATAAGGCCAAGAACAATTGGCATTGCAAAATGATAGAAGCATGCAGAACCAAGTTGTATTCCATAAAGAGCCCATGACAGATGGTATTCCAACATAGCAACTTGCATGTGAGGCTCATAACTATTGGCAGGCTAAGTTTTTAGAGGCCTGCATTTCAAGGTGCCAACATCAATTGGCATTTCAAGATGCTAGAAGCATGCAGCCAGACTACTTTTGAAATTTATGAGAACCTTATGGAGGATTTAAGCCTTTTCAAAAATGTATACCACTCTACTGGATAGAATTTGATGCTTGATCTCCTCTATGGACAGGATCACCTCTTCATGCTAATGACATGACCTTCCAATATCAGAGCCCTACTATCACAGCCAAAATGCTTGGTTTTGTTACAATGCTCATTGGCCCTATAACTCATCATTGACTGCAGAACTATAGGATGGTGCAGCACTGTGAGGAGAGACCGCAGGAGATTTTACAACTTGTATGGACTCCAAGACAGGGACCCGGACTCTTTGCTTGAAAGGAACAATACGTTTCCGAAGAATGTAAGCACATATAAGAAGGAAAAACATGGCACCAACTATAAGTACGATCCTGTTCACAACAAGACAGAACAATAATTGATAAATCAGTGTGTGGTGCACAGAAAACATCATTGGAAAGGACTCATTGACTACATCTGTCATCAACAAGATAAATATCCCAACCGCGCTGAATCTAATTTCAGTTAATGTCTTCCACTTAGCCAAAAGATATTGCAGTTTGATATATGTACATTGCTAGCAAAAACAGAACAAAAATAGTTGAATTAAAAAGATTTCATTTGTACAAGCAACTAGCAAGTCCACAATCATTTAACAACAGACCGTGGTCACTTCACCACAAAAGAGTTACTTTACAGATGAGTAGGGATAGTCATAAAGTCCTCAGATTCCATTCAAGCAACGAGGCATTTCTAAGCAATTCTAGATGAAAAAGAAATACTTTAGCTAAATGCGATCATTTTTGGTTGAACTTTGAGTGCCAGCTTGATGTAAAGTTGACCTGTCAAGTATGTCGCTGCGTTGCATTGATGATAACAAGTTTCTTGCAGTTCTTAGTAAAGTCCTTTGCCCCGTATATTCAGATTCAGCTTTTCGTAAGGTAAGATTTGATTGATCTGATCATGAAATGCAAACATAGATGAGAGCTTTTTATAAACCTTTAAAGGCAGTTCAGTGATTGGAAGCTCCTACTCACAACTGTCAGAAATGGCTCAGACTAAGAAACGGTACACAACAACATTTCAGCATCAAATCAGAAGTTGATATCCATTGATCCGAACAAAGCAGCATAAAACTACATGGCATAAAACTGATTACAACGAAACCAAGCACATATAATACAAGAAAATGTCAAGAAGAATCGCTTCAACCAAAAGCACCGGAGCTGCCTGGAAGTGGAACACTCTCTATTATGTAGTAACACCCCAATAGTCGACTTGTATCATTGGTTCTTCTATCCACATAATGAAGCCTTGATGGAGTACTAGCTCTTTTCAGAAAAAGCAAAAAACTCTTCTCTCACTCCTGTTTTGATGCTGAACCATTGGCCAGCGCCTGTGTGGTCCAGGCATCTTATCTAGAATATGCATCAAAGCTCCTGGCTGTCAAAGTGAGTAGAAGCTATCCAGAAGACAGGCCTAACAGTTGGTCAAACTTCAAACACAAAAGTTACATCCCTCATAATTTTTTGGAACAATCCCCAGCAAGCTAACGATCATCAGTGTTCATGCAAACCCTGCAACTCTGTGCAGATGAAAACATCGGTTATACCGTTGTGCTAAAAATAGCCTAATAATTTGGTTAACAAATGATCTCCCCATCTTGTTTTAGACACAAAGTTATCTCTTTATATCACTTTGAACATTTTTTCTAGAATACAAAACCTTAACAGTGCAACTGATAAAGACTATGCTTAGTTGCAAACTTAAGGACCAATGCAATATTTTATGCTAGTATCATGAACAGAGTAGTACCTTATGGCATGTGATGGGCAAATGACCAGTTCCTTTACCATGGGGTCCATTATTGTTTTAGGGGCCCCTTCTTGTTATTTGATGCATGCCCTTCTAGAGAGGGTGCAGATTGGAATTTGGACCTTAACTAACTTGGTCAGATAGAACGTCTAGGTAAAATAAATAGGAGTACTTTCATTCATTTAGAAGCTCGTATACTAGACTATTACTGAGTTCTCTGTAGAAGACTTGTTCCTCTTCCTTGTAGGGACCGTGGCTATTTGCTATGTTTGATGTTTGTTCATTATTCTTAGTTGGAAAATGCTCTCTCTCGCTCTCTCTCCAGCAATCTTGCTCCTCCATCATCGCGCCTGTTCAGCATGTGCTCCATCACGCCCTACCCAAATCCGCCTGCTCCACCTACCCTGCATGAAGCTGCGATCAGAACCCTATCATCAATCAGTTCTAATACTGCCTTCCAGCTGCGATCAGAACCCTATCACTGATCGGTTCGAATACTCCAGCCTCCATAGCAGAACTGAATCCATCCATCCACGCTGCTCAAAATGCGGACAAGAATAATCAGGGATGTAACAGGGGGAGCTCCACTCCCTGCTCACTTGCAGTTTCGCAAGTAGCACCTCTAACCGCACCATCTTCGGACTCCATCGCTTCAGCCTCAACGACTTCTGCATCTCCAGCTACGCCTGCTCCAGTGTCTAGATCTGATCTACCTCACGCCATCCCTATCTCTCCTCCTTTGTCTACTAATAATAATGAGCCCAACATTGCTTTTCCCTTAACCCCCTATCAGGACTCGATGTTTCTATCCACTCCAACAAAAGATCTGACTCATCTGATTCCTCTATTGTGTGAAGACACCAACAAGCTATACAACATAGTGGAATATCAGAAGACGGTGATCAATGCCCAGCAAAAGATGATCCAGCAGTTGCTTTCACATATGCAGCGACTCGAATCTTCCATAGAAGATGTTAAGAAAGAGGTCACAGAGGCTAAAGAAAGAATACCAACACCAAGACCAACTGAAACTATCCACGAAATTGAAGAACAACACCATAAGGAGCCTTCATGGGCAGACATTCTTAAATGTCCAGGTAAATCACGTGCCCCAATCTCTTTCATCTCCACCACATTTAGTGAGAGTTGGTTGCAAGAGAAAAAGGCCCTCAATGTCCGTGTAAGAGGCATCCCTAACTCTTAGGATACTCTTGGAGAAGCCAAAAAATTTCTAGAGGAAAACCTACAATGGTTAAGATACAGCTTGGCGTACCAAGAAAGACGTTAACACTCTTGTCTTACACTTTACTTCGTTGGAGTCTAGGCGAGAGTTGCTATGACGCCGGTCTAAACTTAAGGAACCAAAGATTCTACATGACCATAACTAACCTCCTATTCACTCTCTTACAGTGAGGATCTTCCAGTTGAGCATGTCTAATCTTGACTAGCAAGTCATCTTGATGACCAAAAATGTCATCTGATACATTACCCAAGATATTGTATCTGCCGCAATATTCACCTTTCTTCTACCGAATCTCCACTTGGAATTCCTACATAAGTTCAAACCATTTAGTTTTTTCAGCCTTTAAGATCGGGTTGTTCATAGAAGTACTTCAAAGTATCACGATCAATGTACACATTAAATTCAGATCCATACAACTCATGCCTACATACCTTTAATGCATGAACGTATGGCGTACAACTATTTCTCATGATTTGGATAATTCTGTTGTACCGAGGTGAGGGTCTTGCTCTCGAAGGCAACAAGCCTTCCCTCTTGCATCAGCACGGCTCCCAAACAATGTCACTCACATCTGTAACAAGAATATATGGTGTTTGCGGGTCTACAACAATAAGAGTGACACACTATGATAGCTCGCTTCAATCGATCAAAGCTTTCTTGTTGGAGCTTCGTCCAATCAACAAACTTATCCTTTTGAGTCATAGATGTCATAGGCACTACAACCATGGAGTAATCTTTCACATATTTTCCATTAAAACCAACCAATCCAAGAAAAGAATGTAATGTCATCAAAATAGCTCGCACAGATTAATGTCTAACAACCTAAAAGAAGAAAACTCGCCTCGATGGTAGCTTGCACGTATCTTTGAAACCCTACAGGATGAGTACTACCAAAGAGGACGAAGTTTATAGGCAACTGCAAAACTATCTTAAGATGGGCCATGTAAGGCACTAGTAAGTCCCCTTGGGGGGCTCCAGTTATTTTAGTTGATACAAAGGATGGAGGTACTTGTCTGTGTATAGACTTTAAAAAACTAAATAAGTTAACAATTAAAAATCGTTACCCCTTACCTCGAATGGATGAACCTCAAACAAAATCAATTTGAGATCAGAGTGTTATCAGATTCGAATAAAGAGTGAGGATGTTGAAAAAACTGGGTCTAGGACTAGTATGGCCATTATGAATTTCTGGTATTACCATTTGGCTTAACAAATGCTCCTACGACTTTCCATTAGATGATGAACGATCTTCTTCGTCCATATCTAGGAAAGTTCGTCATAGTTTACTCGGATGACATTCTCATAGTAAGACCTTGGAGGAGAATTAGGACTATCTTAAGGTTACTTAGACAGGAGAAGCTCTTTGCCAAGGAATCCAAATGTGTTTTCTTCTAGAAGAGATTGGTTTATCTTGGTCACGTTATTTCGGACCATGGGTTGGAAATTGACCCTAATAAAGTCCGGCGGGTTCGTGACTGGCCAATTCCTCAAACCATCCGGTAGGTTAAGTCCTTTTTGGGCTTCACAGAAGTTTTCATAGATTTATCATGGGTTATGCAATAATTGCATTACCTTTGACAAGTGTCCTCAAAAGGGCGAAAAGAACTAGCCGACACAGTAAATACAGTCCTCCAATTACTTGGACTGAAGAAACGAATCAGAATTTTGAAAACCTCAATTATTGTGTGTCTACAGCGCCTATTTTACATAGTGGATCCTAACAAGCCGTATTTTAGTCATTTAAAAGAACAATTTGGTGGAAAGGATGGATTGATTTTGCAGGATAAGCTAATCTAGCTTGAAGACCTAACATCCTTTGTACCCTCTGAACCTCAGGCCATTGTTGATGTACGTCAATGTGGGCTCGGAGACCGACAGGTAACTGAGTACTTGGTTCCTTGGAAAGGAAGTTTCGAAGACAAGGATACTTGGGAGAAGGAACGTTTTACAAGTTGAAGTGAGGAAGTCCTTCAAATCCAAGGTAGAGCCTCCAAATGTCCTCCAAGCAACTTGCAAGCTTCAAGATGCTCCCCAACTCCAAGCTAGGATGCCTCCACCTGCAAGTAAGGATCTGCAAGCCTCCAACGATCTCTCCTCCACCTGTGTCCCTACTCTTTAAACACAAAGATAGATAACAAGCTGGCCTCAAGTATTCACCACCCAACCATAGCTTGATCCAAGCTCCAAGCAAGACCTACTAGCACCCCCTTGCTAACCATAAACAAATCACAAGCATACCACAACACTCCATAGCATACTCAAGATCCAAACCCTACTTATGTCCCATACCATAAGCAAGATCCAAACTTTAAGCATACTACCACAAGAAAGCACTCTACACACTAGTAGTTGTCAGAATTTGTGATACAAATTCTAGATGGAGATACTAGTCCTACTAGCACTCACACAAAGCCCAAGCATAGAGAGAATCCAGATCATAGGAGAATTGAGCAATTGCTCTAGCTCATTGAATTGAATGGAATCTCTCTATGCTTGGGCTTTGTGTGAGTGCTAGTAGGACTAGTATCTCCATCTAGAATTTGTATCACAAATTCTGACATGGTATCAGAGCAGGCTCTTTGGTGAGAGAGGGAGTTTGTATTTGCAGGTGTGCAATCAGATTGGAGGAGCTGAAGTTGCATGTGGAGTCAACGTTGTTAGGAAAACAACGGGAATCTTTTAGGATTAGATTGACGGAAAATTACTGGTTGTCGACAGATCTGAATCAGAATATTTCTGGTTGTTTGCTAGTTTTCTAGTGCAGGTCACATCTGGAGCAGGTACATCTGAGGAAGGTAGTATCTGAACAGGTGACTTCTGAGACAGGCAGATCTAAACAGGTGTTTTTCAGGTGCATGCACATCTAAACAGGCACGTCTGAGGGCAGCAATACCTGGTGCAGGCACTTCCGAGGGCGGCAGTAGCTGGGGAAGGCACTTCTGAGGGCGGTAGAACCTGAGCAAGCTTTTCCTGAGGGCTGTAGAACCTGAGCAAGTTTTTTCTGAGGGCAATAGAACCTGAGCAGGCTTTTCTTGAGGGCAGCAATACCTGGGCAGGTTTTCCTGAGGGAGGCAGATCTGTTGCAGGTCATATATTTGCAGGATACAGCTGGTGCAGGCAGCTTATGAGGGCGGCAGCAACTGGTGAAGGCAGCATCTGAGCAGAAGAGATCAGACAGGTCTGATCTGAGGCAGCAGCAAACAGGACAGGTCTGATCCGGTGCAACCCAACAAAAATTAATGCATTCTTAGTGGAAAGTTACTGCCTTCCTTAGCTGCTGCTGTCCGGGCCTGCACCAAGTCCACCTACCTCAGATGCTGCCTGCCGGGCCTGGACAGCAGTAGCTAAGGAAGGCAGTAACTTTCCACTAAGAATGCAATAATTTTTTACGGGTTGCACCGGATCAGACCTGTCTTGTTTACTGCTACCTCCGATCAGACCTGTCTGATCTCTTCTGCTCAGATGTTGCCTTCACCAGTTGTTGTCGCCCTCATAAGCTGCCTGCACCAGCTGTATCTGGTGCAAGTTTATCTAAGGGCACAAGGGTATTTGAGAAACGGGTGCAACGTGCGCATCATATCATCAACTTATCTGTGAAGGATAAGGTGATTCCGCTGATCAGGAATGCAATTGGGCCTAATGATGCATGGGATTAAGAACACATATGAAACTGAGATAACAATGGAGGTGGGCGCCCATCTACTCTTATAGAGGCTGTCCACAATGAAAAGCAAAAGCTATTCTACTGCCCTATCAACTTTCAATGGTAGGATAGTGGCCTACCATGGTGGTGACGGGTGACGGAGAATTAGGGTTCGATTCCGGAGAGGGAGCCTGAGAAACGGCTACCACATCCAAGGAAGGCAGCAGGCACGCAAATTACCCAATCCCGACATGAGGAGGTAGTGACAATAAATAACAATACTGGGCTTTTACAAGTCTGGTAATTGGAATGAGTACAATCTAAACCCCTTAACGAGGATCCATTGGAGGGCAAGTCTGGTGCCAGCAGCCGCGGTAATTCCAGCTCCACAGCGTATATCTGAGTTGTTGCAGTTAAAAAGCTCGTAGTTGGATCTTAGGATGGGGCGAACAGTCCGCCTCCTTTGGTGTGCACTGGTCGCTCCATTCTTTTGGTCGGGGACGCGCTCCTGGCCTTAATGGGCTGGGACGCAGAGTCGATGATGTTACTTTGAAAAAATTAGAGTGCTCAAAGCAGGCCTATGCTCTGAATACATACCTGGTTGATCCTGCCAGTTGTCATATGCTTGTCTCAAAGATTAAGCCATGCATGTGTAAGTATAAACTATCTTAGTTTCCAGCTTATGAAGCATAGCTTCTTGCAGTCTCTCTTCTTCTTCAGCTTGTGGTTGATGTTTTGTGTAAGTACTATTAAGATTAGTCTACTCCGATTAGAGAATCTCTTCAATTCTAACAGTAGCAACACTAGAGCATAAGCAAAGCAAACAAGAGAGATCTCCTCCCCCCCCCCCACCCAATGGGCGCCCTACTACCCTCATATAGATGGCCCATGGACCCCTCCAATGCACTATGGAGTTTCATGCTCATCCAATGAGAGAGAGAGAGAAGCCTAGGGGAGTTAAAGAATCTCCAAGAGCCTCCATAGGCTTATGGAATGTCAAGAGACTCCTTCCATAACCTATGACTCTTTGAATGCCTTTCTTGTGGGAGTTGGGAACTCAATGGACACTTTAGAAGGGCGCCCTCCTACTAGGTCCCATTGCCCAAGTTGTGCAAGTATACTTTGGTCCTAGACCAATAAAGTGACATGGTTCAAGGTTGAGGCCCAAGGTTTAGAAAAATAGTCATCCAATGACTTTCTAACACCTCTCTAGGTTCCATACCTCCATCCAAGGCATAGACCCACTTTACCATTCATTCTATCTACCTAGGAGAAGGTGGATGGTGAGCGCTTGTGCACAAGCAAGATGAGTGCTAGCCTGAGGTGGGAGATGGCTAAAGGCCTTGGCAGTGGTATGGGACATTTTCAGGGAGGTCGGATCTCGCTTGTCACAGGTCACGGGCCAGGGCACAGAGGGTGGATATGGATTGGATCCTACGGTTGGGTGGATTGTGTGACGTTTGGTTCCTTGTGGATATCCGGCACCAAGCGGTTTGCGGCGGAAAGAGGGTGTAACAACTCCACTAGCACATTTGTCAAGGTCAGCTCGTCAAGGGTATCAAATTCCTAACACTTCTTTAATTGTTATGCGAGGGCAGTTGTGTGGTAGAAATGTTTAGATTCTATTTTACACTAGATCCTCTCAGAATGTTTTGAATTCAACTCTGGTAAAGAAGTTAGGGGTGAGCACACAACCATGCCAGTACCAATACATAGTGCAAATGGCTAACGGAAAGGGCACAAAAGTATGGGATTCTAGGGTTGTGGGCATTCTACTAACGATACAGAGTTATTGAGAAGAATTGGCTTGGCACGGTTTGAGGTGGCGCTGGGCATTTGTTGGCACATGATGCATAAATTACATGTAGCCTCGAATACTCATGTGTATGAGTTCAGTATGCTAGTGTGACTCATTCCATCCGTGGTGAGCGGGATGAGCCTCCTAGACTGCTTGATTTAGCTACACAATTGCATAAGATCCATTGTGGGTACATGTATGTTTGCTTTCTACTCGAAATGTGTATTAGTGCTAGCGAGAGTAGCATGCAGTGTGTGCAAACTAGTACTATTGCCAGTTTGAATGAAAAGATTAGGAGGGAGTTTTCAGATGTGTTTTCGGATGATCTTCCATCTGTTTTACCTACGAGTAACGTTGAGCATAAGATTGAGGTAATACCCGGATCATGTCCCTTTAATTGACCTCCTTATAGAATGAGTATGAAAGAGGAAGAAGAAGTGAGGCTGATGGTCAAAGATTATCTTGCCAAAGGGCAAACATGGCCTACTTGTTTTCCTTTTGCCATTTTTGATCATTCTTGTGAAGGACGGATCATGGTGATTGATATGATTTTTAAACGTTGGCAATTTGGCCTAATTTTTCATAAGACACTTTATTAGATATCAATTACTAGATATTAAATAGGTAAAGTTCATTTTAATTAGGACCTCAAAATTTTTTGACATTTTTTTTTTAATGAAGGGTCCAAATTTAAAATCTAGAAAGTTCTTGATGTTTTTAGTGACCAAATGAATGGTCTTGATGGTGACACGTGTATATTAATGAGAGGATCAATAAATGACAAGTGAATGGCCCTGGTTTAAACAAGTAGAGTCTAGAAACTTCTAAACTAGAGAGGAGATAGACAGATATAGACAGAATTCAGAAAAGCGTATTAGGGGAGCACATATAAAACGTTGGAGATTGCCTGGGAGAGTACACAGGTTGGTTCAGATTGCAAAAATGTCCTCCAATATGATTTCACATCATAGATTTCATGTCTACATATATTACAACTTGAATATTCATGATTTCCTTTGTATTTTGATTGTTAACGGAGTCTATCATTCATTGTGAAGGTTCATCAATGATTTCTTCACATTCTCATGATGAAGAATGTTTCATTTGATGATTTTAAACTTTTCATACAGTTCTTTGATCATTAATGATGCATAATCATGAGTATTTAACATTTACTTTGATTCACATATGTTCTATGAACAAAAATCAATGTTTTCTCATAACTTTTGATTGAATATATGGCGTAACTAGAGCGTTTTCACATGTGTGAAAATCTGTTGGAGTTCTGTCCATACTGCCACGTGTCAATCAGAGAGCTGTCCTGATAGAGTTCTATGTTTTACACAGTCTGTTCTGCAGAATGCAGACTGCAGACATTGTGTGTCTTCAATAGATCATGATTACAATCATATATCTGATTAATAATTGATGATCCTAGGAAAAAGGTATAGTTGACTGCAAATCATCTAGGTCTATAACCAAAAGTTACTTAGATACTAGTGATTCCTAACTACTTGAATTTCTATCAGTGATGTGTGTTGACTATCAAGTTTTGAACAAGATAACCGTTGAACATTGATATCCTATGCCCCATTTAGCCTGATGCCTTATCAGGTGCCAAGTGTTCATAAGATACACCTCATGAGTGGATGCCATCAGGCTAGAGTTCGTGAAAAGGATGTACAAGATTGCATTTAGAACTCGAGTCGGTCAATAAGAGTTTCTTGTGATGCCAATTGGATTAACTAATGCCCCAGTTACATTCATGATGTACTAAAATTGTATATGGGTAAGCATGTTGTGAATTTCATTTATGACATTCTAACTTACAGTGTAGGTGAGGTCAAGCATATGACCCATCTCAGGACTGTGTTGGCAACTTTTGGTGAGAACACCTTGTTTGCTAATGCCAAATAGATTGAATTGTTTAATCCACCACCACAACTATTTTCACAAGGCTTCCACAGCAAAGAGGTGTACCTCCCTCCCCCCCTTCCACTTGGCTGTCTCCCCCAGCAGCCAGCAAAGGAGCATAGGCCACACGGGCACCCAGGTGGCCATGCTACCACCAACTGGTCAACAGCTATGCTGGCAGCTAGTTGCACAGCTACCAACATGGCAACTCCCCTCAGTGCACCAAAGGCGCAACAGAGGCTGGTGCGCCGGCAGACCCACGGCCCGGCGCTCTGGGCAGCCCTGCGTCAACAATGCATTGCTGCTGCGTGTGGTACGTTTCTTTTTAACAAAAAAAAACAAAAAACCAACTAACTGAGGAAACTGAAATGGAAGCCGAATCCATGCTTCTTACTACGAAACCAGAATCTGAAAATTGCAAGACATACCATTTGCCTCTTACGGATCGATCAAACCTACTCTCGGAGTGCGGTGGCTCTAATATGAAATGTTACACCCTCTTTCCACCGCAAACCGCCAGGTGCCGGTTACCCACAAGGAACCGAACGTCACACAATCCACCCGGACGTAGGATCCAACCCTCCGTGCCCTGGCACGTGACCTGTGACAAGCGAGATCCAACCTCCAACCCTGACAGTGTCCCATACCACTGCCAAGGACTTCAGCCATCTCCCGCCTCAGGCTAGCAAGCGCTCACCATCCACCTTTTCCTAGCCAAATAGAATGAATGGTAAAGTGGGACCTCCTCCCTTGTATACCTCCAAGGTAAGAGTCACCAAGCCAAGCACACATCCCCTAGATCTCAACACGTGGCAACCATGCGGGTCCACGAGCCACTGGTCAAGTCAACAGGCCCAGTCGACGTTCAGCTTCAAGTTGGGTTTGGGACGGAAGGGAGTTGGGTTAACAGGAGTAGTATCCACCTTGGACACTGAGACATTCATGAGGTGTAGAACATCAGGTTTGGTACCTTACTCAATCTCTTTCACCTCCAAGGTGTCAGCTGCTTGGTCGACCTGGAGATTATACGTGGTCTGCACAGGGTTTCGTGGACATTTTTCCCACCTGTGTTGCCTCAAGCATCCAAAGCAAAGGTTCTCCCTCTTTGCACACTCTCAATCTTGTTGTGACAATAATAAAGGACATTGACCCCTTTGGATACTAGGCCACCTATATGATCCTTTGCCTCAGGCATTGTTGCACCCTTTCCTTTCGGGCCACCTCGAGCCTGCCATTAACTAGATTGACTTTCAAATTTTCTTCTTTTATTCCATTTGCACTTGCATTCCCAAGGCCTGGTCACTCATTGCAGCTACTGCAGCCAGATCTTGGGCTCTCTTGCTATCTTCAAATTACAAAGCTATGTGTATGGCACCAAACGACTCCTTTGACTACTCCTTTTGCACAAAAAGAAAGTTTACTCTCCCTTATTAGGCCTTTGACAAAATGAAATACCCATAAAAACATGGGAAATCTTTTAGGTATCCTTAGAATCGCTTCCCGTACTTGTTAGCATACCCTTGAACACTCGTGTTGCCTAGGTTAAGATTCGTCCATTGTTGCATGGAATGATTCTTTTCATCCATAGGCACCCAATTCTACATGAACATTTGTTGAAAGGCTTCCCAAGTGTCCGAACTAAGTCATTCTTCTCAACTTTCTGCCACCACCTTTGAGCTGATTCTTGAAAACGTTGTGGCTTCAGCTATCATCGTGTATGGCACACATTGTGAAAGCTTTTTCCCAATTTTGGAGCTAGTTCCCAATAGCATCTGTAATACCCATTGCCACTACTCCTGTAAACTTAGGGGGCTTCAAATCCTTCATGGATGGCAGCTTCCTTTCCTTGGACCCCATTCAGCTTCTTTTCCGCTTGATGACGTACTGCCAGCTTCAATTGCTGTTGCACTAGCTTTTTTTATAAGACTTATACCTTTCCAAGGCTTCAATTGTTCCAAAATTTGGTTTAACGTGAGTTCCATAGCGTCCACCTTAGCAGATAACGCTTCAACTCTTTGTGCATCATGGGTAGACTCCAGATTCAGACATGATTGACAAAACAAGGCAAAGATTGAATTTCTGAAAGCAAAAGATGAGGACTTAAGCAAAAATCAGCGACTAGATATAGATAGAACAAGGCAAAAAAGCAAGATTTATGCACATCAACTAAAGCACAACTTGGAAACCCTAAATTCCACAGAACTGAATGGAATTGACTGAGCCAAATCTAGACTCACTATAGAGTTTTTTCTTAAAAAACAAGCCGACAACCCCACACGCTTCAGATAGGTAGAAATTAGGAAAAACTACTTACTTTGGAGATTCAAGAAAAACCAAAAGAAATATTTCACAAGAATTGAGGAAGATCTTTATTTTTTGATTAAACTTGTGGGCATAGACACTTTATGAAATTGTATGCAATGACACATTGTTTCATCTTGAACACAAGCAAAGTGTTTGTTATGCTTGTCAGTACATTGTGTTCAGAATTAGCAAGGAAAAGCTTTCATAACTTACCCAAAGTGGAAAGTGTACTAATCCCTCTCTCAGCCTCCTGTTTGAGAAATTATGGACATTGTGAGGCCAACATGCTATTTTACCAAGTCCGAAAATTTTGATTCAGAAATAAGACAACTTGAAGCCTTCCTTTATAAGTGAGAACAAAACTGAATGTAGCAATTTTTAAAGATCTAAGCAAAAATAGGGTACTCAAGTTATTTTCACATGCTAAGCATTAATGATGATTCTATGATTGTACATTTTACAACTAATCATGAAAAGAATAGCATCTATTCTGTTTGGCTATTGTCAGTCAAAAACAAAAAACACTCGCAAACGCAACTCCTCATCTGTACTTAAATTACATGCAATCATGATATACCTGGGCCATCATTTGCCTTGTACGCCTCAATGATTCAGTGACGCTCTCAGTAGCACCAGTCATTCCTGCTTGAGTTCTTCAGAACATATAGAGTCATCAATAGTAGCTAGACAAATTTTTATATAGCACCAAGATATTTTATCTCACAGCAAATACAAGAAAACAGTTATTATGAAGCATAGATTGCCGTCCATCTCTTTTTTTAAGATGCGTTTTGTTTCATATGTATGGAACAAAATGTATTATTACGTACAAAATAAAACTTACTCTGTACAAGTAAAGAACATAGTTAAGAAGTTGATTTTTTTTTCCCTTAAGTAAATAAAGGTAGTTCCATATGCCAGGGAACTATGCTATGGAGACATCAACTCAGACTATTACCCACTCAATTGACCCTCAAACAACAGGTTCTTCATAATGTAGATAAGTCAAAATGATGCAGTTGCATAGAACCAAACAGTATACCATCTCCCTACAAATTCATTTCTGAGGGTCAATGTGATTAAGTGATATATTATGTTCTGTTGTCCTTGGGGTCTTAGACCCTAAACTGCTATTTAATTATGTGAGTTTATTTCAAACAATAGCTGGAAAGGACATATGTGCAGCAACAAGATCATTTCTGAGGGTCAATGTGATTAAGTGATATATTATGTTCTGTTGTCCTTGGGGTCTTAGACCCTAAACTGCTATTTAATTAAGTGAGTTTATTTCAAACAATAGCTGGAAAGGACATATGTGCAGCAACAAGATCAAGAGCCCCAGGCATCCATAAGGTCCATGAATGTAAAACAACAACATCAAAAAACATCTTCAAGGCTGATGAAGCTATATATCATCATGCCAAGGAATCCACAATGCCCATGAGTGCGAAGCATCATCTAGAAGAATGATGCATAAGTGTAGTAGCAGCAAACTGAGGGATAATAGCAAAGGCTAGAAAGATAAACACTGGCCTAAACGCCCACCTAGAAGTACCTCATATGATACGCAATACCATAGTTGCAGCAAATCATGATTCTAACAAAGAATCGTGTAAAAAAAAAAATTTATTTCTTTTTTTGGAAAAATAGCTTATGGCTGAAATTTTTTAAGGGTAGCAATGGTCAAAACCAGCGTTTTGCCTCCCAAAAGTGCAGTAGATAGGGCACAAACAGATAAAAGTTAGTAGCTATTTGGTTGTTATTTGCTCTGGTTCTCAGTAATTGTTAATGCTACTGCCCAAACTATCAACTCTATGGATGATGATTTTGCAATCATTTCACTGAAGATGTGAGTGCAATGCGCATACAGTTGGGGGCATAAATATTGGGCCCTTCTCGGCGCACATTTGGACCCCATTTTGATCTACGAGGGGGTGCAAGGGGCGCGGTGCCCCCCCTGCTACTGTCGTCGGGGGCGATCAGGGGGCAGCAACCCCCGAAGCAAAAAGCGAGATACAATTGCTCTACAATTCTCTGTCTCTGTCCCATTGGAATCATCTATGATCGTAATGAACAGGCTAGAGGTTAGTTTTGAATTTTTATCCTTGAAAGAACCCAACATGGATGTATGCACCTAAACTGGACCATCCTGTACCCGAAACATTCGGCAAATTACACAGTAATAATGCTTTTAATTAGAGCTTTCATCTGATACCCATATTGCCCCAAAAAAAAAAAAAAAAAAAAAAAAAAACACGATTCTGAACAATTCTGGAAAAAATCCGAATCGCGATTCTGGACTGCAATTCAGAATCGTAATACAACTATGTGCAATACAAACAGGTGTTGGAGCATCAGGTGAGTCATATGAACTATTGCAGTAGCGGAAGCATCATGAACATCAACAAGAATTGAAGTATCTGGAGAAGTGTAAGTGCATACCAATGTCGAAGTTACCTCATGAACCATGGAACCAACATCAAGAAAAACCGCAATAATTGAAGCCATTGGAATGAGCAAAGTAATCGAAGCACTGGAACTAGGAATGGCACTTGAACAATGCTCAAGCTCAGCAGATATAGTAGGATAGTAATGAGCAAAGTCCTCAGAATGAGTGTATGCGAAAAAGTACAAACCCTGAGGGAGAGGACACAAGTCGTCACCTCAACATAAGCTCTACGCAAACGAATCTAGCAAGTAATAGCTGCTGAAGAAGTTGCCAAAATGTCCAACAAATAGAGCACCAAGGAAGTAAGCTGCCAAAGATGGAAAATATGTACTACAAAAAGAGTCTAAAAACTAGCAAGCGAAAGTGTGCAAAATGTCTATCACTCCCAAGTAGGGCGCTGGATATAGGTGGGTATGCTGCCCCAAAAAAAATCAGCAAGATAGCTCAAACTGCGGCAGCAAAGAGGGTGCTGCAATGGCTGGAAGTAGGCCAAAGACCAGAAAACACTTGCTAATCAAATCTGTCGAAATCACCTCCAAACAGGGAAAAACAGAAGGTAATGGAGCCTCCAAAAGACTATCAAAAGCCAACAAACAATTAAAGTGCCAAAACTTCCTCCAAATCGGGCGATAGAAAGTGTAATAGGTACTACCTAGTCCTCCAAAATAGCTGCCAAAAAAGATAGCGATTCCCTAAAATTGTTGTTGGAAATAATCTGATACCAAGTTAAGAACATTAAGACTCGCACTACTTTCCTTGCATGGAATGTAGCCACAAATAACATCCTATCAATCACAAATCTAACAATTATGTCATGTAATGCATATGTAAGCCACATATGAATAATCTCAATGCTTGAATGAAAAGAGAACTCACTAGCACAATGTTAACATAATTTTTGCAAGTTACTCACATGAAAAAACTACACATGAAAACAAGTACGTGGCTCGAAAAGGATGAGATATCATGGAGTAAAATCAAGGCCATAACATTATCTTACTGTAAGTTCCTCCTCCGCATGGTTGCATCCTTTCCACCCGCCAAAAGTGCTTCTCTCTATAACAACCAAATCATTTGTAAGCTTCAATGTCCAAATGAGTTTGTTAGAAAGAATGAAAAAAAAAGGTTTACCAACTCGAAAGTACATAAAGGACACATCCCTGAAATCTGAACAAGGCTTCCATATGGGGCAAAGATTTTTTGGCCCATGATCACATACCAAAACAGCTTCAATGATTTTTTCTAGAGTACATCAAAATATACCTCTTCTTTAGCATGTGTATCAATGTTTCTTTTAGCTTGTAAATTTGCATTCCTTAGACTCAAGCGAAGCCTGAATAATATGGAACAAAAGCAATAGAATATCAGCTAAGTTTCATGGTTAGAGTATTAAAACATGAAGTTTTACAAATTCTACCAAATTGACCACAAAATTGTGAACAAGAACATTAAGAGAAAGGATAGTGAAAATATGGAAAATCTTTTCATTGTATTCGTTAGAAGAAGAAATTTGGATAAAAGATGAACATACTTTTCAAGGCTTCCTTTCCACTGCTTCAATTTCTTCTGGTAATGTTCACTGTCCTCCTCACTGTGAAGAGTGTCCAAGGTGTATCAAAATTCATACGTGACAAAAAGCATATCTAGAAAGGGCAACTTCTATCTTTTAAAAAATCAACACTAAACAATCCCATAGTAGTGCAGTACCATATTACACCTCCATGGAGTTGAACATAGAAGTTCCCCATAAAATAAATTTATTTTCACCCAATAATCAAATAAAGTCCCCATAGAAAGAAAGAATACAAGGGATGACATACCAGTTAAGAAAGAAAGCATTCTTGGTTCATGCACATAGTAGATGTTTTTGCATTGCAAAAGAAACATTTCTTTCGTAAGGGCTTTTGGTATCAAAATATGTTTATTGTTTAAAAAGAAGCCCCACCAGAATAGTTGAGTTTTTAGATTAAGAAAGTCCTTGAACTAAGATAGTATGAGGCAAGAGGTCCCTAAACTTTAGCTGGCATAAATTTGTCAAACCTACAAAAAGTGATTGTCCAAGACATCCCGATAACTAGTTGTAAAGGGTAGGTTGTCGATTCATGCATTAGGGTGACATTTGTTACCCAATATTTTTGGCATCATGCAATTGCAAGGTCCTTGTTATGCCATCTTCCTCACATTTCTTGAATTCTTCATGAGTCTGTGCAAACAAATTACATTTTAAAGTCCTCCCTCTCAAATGTCATGAGAAATTAAAAAAATCAAAACACAGATATCACTGCCACTTTTGAAATCACCCCATTAAACTACCATCCCTAAAATTATATGAAAATTGAAGATGTTTTGCCTTACTGATATGAGACATTTTTCACTTGGAAAGCAAGGCATGTCACACTGCCAGCATTAGGGAACAGATGCGACTCGTATTGCATCTTGCTTCTCTAGACGTGGTCCTCAAATAGATGCAGATGCAGAGACAAATGAGGCAAGCATCCCTTTTGGACATTATGACCTAGACAATGATGACAACCTATGAGACCAACAGCCTCGAGTATGGCACATCATCACAAATGTACTCAAGCACACTACATTCGCCCACCTCAACGTAGACCACATGTGCTCATCTTGGCGTATAGCACCACACTCAGCTATTATCATGACTTTCTTAAGACCACTACCTCATAGTATTGTTGGATAATTGTCATTCTCTTCAATTGGGCAAAGTTATGAGACAATTTTGTTGCATAGTCACATAGTTTTACTTTCAATTTTTCTTTTACCACTAATTTCACTTTACCTTTCTTATTCTCGAAAACTTTAAACGTTTTACGCTCCCATAGTATGAAACACGCTAGAAAGTTCATTGTTCGCTATAATGCTATTTGATTTTGCTGGAACATGGAATCTAGTTTATGAAGTAGCTACTAACAAGTTTGAATTGTGTCCATTCAACATTGTCATGTGCACTTGTGATTCTGATTTTTGTGAGCACTGATTTCATTTTAGCCTTCAGGCTTCAGCTTTGCACAGGCAAGCAACAACAAACTTTCAAATGTATGTATTCAATAGCAATTTAATATTTGTAAGATTTTAAAAACATTGTAGACAATATACATATGACATTAGATATTTTCTAGCATTATATCTAAAAAAATGCAAAAAAAAACTTTCACCAATTTTTTCAAGAGGGACTTTGTTTAGAACCACGACTCATGTCGATTTTCTGAACAAGGTAGAAGCACTAATTGAGGTCGGGGACTCCCACTATCCACTGTAATATTCCACTCTGATTTTGTCCTTGCAATTCAATCGGTTGTTGTTTCATAGCCCTAAAGATATAGAACCCTCATGAATGCAATTTGAAAACAGAGAGCCCTCTTGGATGGAATCCAAGAATGCAGAGTCCTCTTAGATAATATTGTTTGACCACTCTTCGGGTGGCAAGAATGTCACGACAAATATTAAGCTCGATAAAATGTGCTTCTTGGCATATTATGGAAATTGCAGCTAATTCTCTTGTCAAATCACAAGAACGCGCCAATAATCTCCATAACCTGCCTCTAAACTCAGATTATCTCAGCTCATAAATGTCGCTAGCTACATGCTTGGAAGGGGATGAGTAAATTGCAAGAGGAAGTAGGAAGCTTATCTTACTTGGGGTGCTGAGGGGCTAGAACTTCAAGCTGAAGCTGCAGGGAGCGCAGGAGAGCAAGGGAGTCTTGGGCAGACGCGTTGAGGCGAGGAAGAGACGCAGCATCAGCAATTCCGCCCTTTGAACCACATGCTGCCAATTCCTGGATCTTGCCATTTGCTTGGGCGTAGCCTGCCTCCCATTCCGACACTACTTTCTCCAACGCTACCGCCACATCGTCGTCGTCGTCCTCCATCGCCACCACTTCTAAGCTGATCGATGACAGACTCCTCTTCTGCCTAATTTTGAGCATGCAATGGAGGGTGGCTGCTTTCTCCATCATACATTACTCTTAGGTGCCCCCACATGATCCAGGCTGTCACGGGTGGCAGCCTCTATAAATGTGTGAAATGCCACATGTGGGAGGTACACTCTTACCTCCCACCTCTGTGTTATCATTTGATTCGACATGTTTTTGCTAGTTGGTAGAGGCTGGCCTGTCTCAGGAGGTCACAGCCAACCTTGAGAGTTAGAAAAAAATATTCTTGGAATAGTTCCCTCCTCCTTGTGACCTGGCCTTCTTGCCTATTCCTTTGTTGTAATTTTGAGTTGGATGGTACTTCTAGAGGCGGCCTCCCAATGGTACAAGTTTATATGATCATGCAATGGTACAAGTTTATATGATCATGCCAGAGGGCAAGCCTACCCTTACCCTTGAGTGAAAACCAAAATTTGTTCCTTTCTTCTTATTTTGAGCATTGGTTGGAAGCTACTTCTAGTGGCAGCCTCCCAATGGTACAAGTTTATATGATCAAGCCAACCATTTGCTTAAAAGCTAAAGTGATGTGCCTTAATAAAAAGCTATGTTTAGCTTTACCGTGCTAGTGGCATGCCTACCCTTACCCTTGAGTGAAAACCAAAATTTTGGGCCCTGCCTCCTTCAAAAAGCTAGGTTCAACACAATTGTTTGCTTAAAAGCTAAAGTGATGTGCTTTAATGAAGAGCTATGTTTAGCTTTATCGTGATACTGGTAACTATTGACATAAATCAAATTTTTTTTAAGAGATATAATCTTTGTTTTTTTATTCAACGATTTGAAAGCTCAAGCTTAAGGCAAAAATTCTCGTGGTATATCAATCACGTCGTTTGTGCTAATTTTATTACATTTGTCCTTATTTTTACTTGAGCACCCGCCGGTCTTGGTAAAAGGTGATGTTCAAATAATGTTTTGAGTTTCACTCTTTAGTTACTCAAGGTCCATGTCTAAAGGTGACACACACTCTTTTACAAGCTATAAGTAAGATGTATCAAGTACATGTGAGCTACCAAGGCACAAGAACAACACAAAGGTGAGTATTACAAACTAGTAGTGAATACATTTTTACCTTTTTTTGAGGTTATGCTTATTATTTCTTGAGTGAATTTATACTACAAATTTGAAAAAGTAACTTCTGCAATCAATAGTGCATATATTTATACTTTTTGTGCTCTGTTGATGTATACTAACTATGACTCATCAATATTGTTGAGAAAAACACACAACCGAGTTGATATCCAGAACGTCAAATGCTCTGATACCACTGTTGAGATTTTCACAGAAATAAACCCAGATGGAATTTGATTCTGTCCTCGGATCTACTACCCTTTGTGACAGGATCTACAATCCTCCAATGTGTGTAATTGTCCTATGTATAATTTGTTTATGCATTCAACAAGACAAAACCAGTGTGCGGAATAAGATTAAACCGGTTGATTACAAAAATACAACTATCAGACAATTAAACATTTGATCGTGTTCAAGACAAGAAACTCATTTGCATAAAAAAAAAATCTACTGCATTATCAGAGAATTCCTTAAGCGGCGTTGTAACAAACCACACAGCGCGTCGACACGAAAGAAACTTTGTCTTTCGCGAAATCAAAACTTGTCGCGCTTACTAGCGGACTTCTTGAATGTTAGCTAGCTACATGGTGCTCAGCTTACATTGGTATACTACCAAAAAAAAAATTCTACATAATTGTCGTATATTCAGAATAACATCTGGCAATCTAAAAACTAATAACAGATTACAAGAACGGTTGATTAGGCATGTCCTAACGTTCCTTTGAATGACGTCATCCGAATCAGATCAGGAGATTGTACTTTATGGCACTTCTTTGATTTCCCTATACTTGGAGCGTGAAGAACCGAAAGTATTCGGTCTTCGGGTGTCCCGAACATTGGCTGTTCATCATTAGGTCTTCGTGTTGGTCCCGAGTGTTTTACCTTCATCCATTTACCTTCATCCATCGTCCGACCTTCAGCCTTTCAGTTGAGCTCCTCCTGTCCACGAACATTTATCCTTCGTCTTCGAGGTCTTCAGCTGAAACCATTAAGTTGGTGGTTACACCCTGTGGGTAGACCCTTCAGATTTCGGTAGGCGGAGACTCGAGAGCTAGCAAAGCTTTGGAGACAAAAACATTTTGTTTCTTCAGCTCCCTCTCAAAGAGTGGTAGCTTTATGACTCCAAGACTTCTCCTATGCTTCTCGAACACTCCGTTATCTAAGGGCTTTGTGAAAATGTCAGCAACCATCTCTTTCGTCCCAATGAAAGCGGTTTTCAACTTCTTCTTTTTGACCAAGTCCCTTATCAAGTGGTACTTGATTGCAATGTGTTTCGTCCTTGAGTGAAATATGGGATCCTTTGTCAAGTGTATAGCGGATGTATTATCCACCTGTAAAATTAGAGGCTCGTTAGTCGTTTCACCCAGTTCGTCAAGGAGCTGTTTGAAACATGTGATTTCGTTGGCCATCTTCGTAGCTGCAACGTATTCTACTTCGCCAAACGATTGAGCTATAATGATCTACTTCCTGTTGACCCAGAGAATTGTTGCCCGTGTTGCAATGGTGCACCCTCCTGAGACACTTTTACAATCGTCCTTGAGAGATGCCCAGCTAGCTCTTGACCTACATGTTGAAACCTCTCTCTCTCTCTCTCTCTCTCTCTCTCTCTCTCTCTCTCTCTCTCTCTCTCTCTCTCTCTCTCTCTCTCTCTCTCTCTCTCTCTCTCTCTCTCTTCTGGTAGCCTCCCTTTCCTTGTTGATGGCGGTTGTGTGGAGAGCTGATGAGCAGACCCTATTCTTTTGTTTTTTTTTTTAAACAAAGTTCGGGTATGAATTAGGCCTAAGTCTTTTTTTTTCTTGTTTTGTTGTTTTAGAACCAACTTTAGGGCTTTGGTATGCATAGGTTTGCCGATTAGGAAGAAATTGATGCATGATAAAGCGTAAGCCATTTTGGAAATTGTGAGACTATCTGTATCAATTCATTGTTGCATTCCGGATGACCAAAGTTTTTTAAGACTTGACATTTGGTAATTTTAAAAGTTGGTCCCAAAAGTGGAATTGGAATCAACTCGGAAAATTTAAATAACTAACTCCCAGCAAGAGGAATTTCGTTTTCTTGGGGCATGGGTGTTACTGTTGTGAACTTGGTTTTGGATATTGCTTTTCGGGTTTGGTAGGAGGAATTTGATTTTTTCTTCTCCATGAACAATATGCATGTGCAAGGCCTTATCAACTTGACAGTTACTGGTAAGCCAATTTTTGTGGAACTTTGGTATTGTTGTTTTTGTGTCAAGCTGTAATAATCAGTCTGAATTTTTCTAAACCGATCTTGACAAAATGATAGTAGTGGTCCGATTTTCAAGCATGTACCTTGTAAGAAATTCAATTTCTTGGTACTATGCTATTTAGCCACTTAAATTTGGAGTGGTACTCCCGGTAAATTGAGTTAAATGGAGTTTACGGGTTCTTCCTTTGGACTCGGTGGAACACCGATAGGCTTATCCTGAATGATTTTGATCTTTAGGATTGGGCAAACTAAAGCTTTTGCGATACTTGTTTAAAGTGAAAAAATGGAATAAAGGTCATAATATTTGGAGGTAGCTCTATATTCGATAAAAACAAGTGTACCGAATATCGTAAAAGAGTACATGGATCCAAATTTTATGGATCTTCCATTAGGTTCAGACAACTTGAACATTGTAAGACTTAAGTTGGTGTAGTCAAAAGGGTAGCAACCTAGCATTTGCTTGTGTCAGAGGAGTTTTTCGTGCCTTCGCTGATGGAATTTTTCGGGTGACCGAAAAATCTAAGGGAGGAAAAAAATGAGACACCTGAGTAGGTAAATGTGATTATGTTATGTAGTTTGTATTTAATAATCCTTGTAAAAAAATTGCATAGCACCGGTTTATTGAATTCATTAAGTTAAATCTATTTTAAATATCTATAGGACCATGAGTTGACCCTATTTATTATTGGAAATTGTGACATGGAACAAGTATGACACTTGGTTCACATATTCCTAAGAGTTGAAACTCTCAGATGATAGGAATTTGGGAATGATAGTAACAACCAGATGGTATTTATGTGATGGTAAAACCATGTGCAGATTCTTGTTAAATCATAATTTTCTTAATGGATTATTGTGATCCATTAGGAACAAATATGGGGTACTCCAGTACTTGGTGGAGTAGATATGAACATATATGTTATGGGAAATCTAGATGGAGGTTTAAGATCTCCAAATTATCAGATAATGCGGTTATAAATCTTCTTGATGATCGGATCCTATATTTGGATATAGGATGGTCAGATAATCTTTTTGAGCAGGTCTACAAGCAAAGAACTTTCTTGGAGAGAAAACTGATGGTATGGGACATCAATGATTTCAAAGAGGGAATTCTTGTGTGAGAATGATCTGTAGACCAATGGGTAGTATTTACATTATTACTAATGCTAACAGTTGAAACCATTGGTTAATCTTGTTTAGGGTATTTGGAGAGATTATGAGATGTAGATCCGGATCTCTCAATGGTATCTCATAAATTCCAATTCAGCAACCCTTAAAAGCTATTTCTCTTTTAATTTAAACCTCTACTTTTTAAAAAGTTCTTAAATACAAGATTATTTGATTGAGATTCATATAACTCCTTCTAGTGTAGAACTAGGTTCTGAAGGACTGTTAAAGTTATATGAATTTATGCTTTTGTCGTCTTCTCGATCATACGGCAAGTGGTGCCGTCGAACAAAACTCGAATGCCTAGATCTGCCATCTTGGAGACAGATAGCAGATCCTTTCTGAGTGAGGGCACATAGAGTGCTCCTGGCAGCTCTGCATGGCCTGACATTGTTCGTAGTTGTAGAGAGCCGATGCCTTTGACATCGTGTCTGCTTCCATCGCCTAGAATCACTGCTTTGTCATTTTCGAGTTTGCAAAAGTTGATCAAAATCTTCTTGTTGCA
Organism: Diphasiastrum complanatum; assembly: GCA_029204225.1. NCBI lineage: Eukaryota > Viridiplantae > Streptophyta > Lycopodiopsida > Lycopodiales > Lycopodiaceae > Diphasiastrum > Diphasiastrum complanatum. The sequence goes on along the minus strand of CM055104.1, from coordinate 14,762,498 downwards.
GGTTATGTGAGATGTTGCTCCTGAATCGATGACTAGATTGTAGTCGTGTTTAGAGTAGCTTGTCGAAGCTTCGTCGAGTATCGTGAAAGCTTTGTCACCTCTTTCAGTATCCTTTGATGACTCTGCAACGTTTGTCTTTTCAGCTTTGTTTTTCAGTGCATGCAAGGTATTGCTGGATTGAACCAGCATTTGTTGGCCGTATGGCCTGGTTTGTGGCAGTGATTGCAGAAAGAAAATTGTTGATTCAAGGACTTCGTCTTCTTGAATCTTGGCTCATTTTTGTTCTTCTTCTTTCCTTTCGTGAAGAGAGCCTTCTCTTGATCACTACTTCCCTCTCCTTTGTCTCTCATCAGTCTCTCATCAGCGACAAGACTGACTACTTTGTCAAATGTCATATCTGGTAGACTCAGTATGAGCATTCTCAGTGGCTGATAGGACGTTGGTAGAGATTTCATGAAGTACATCAGCTGTTGTGGTGCTGGGACCTAGTGCTCTTGTCCTGATGCAGCGAGTTGAGCGAAGATCGTTTTGATCTACTCAACGTGCTGATCTAACTGGTTGCCATCCCACCGTATGGATTGCAGCTGATTGTGAAGGTGCATGACTGAAGCTACAATCCTCACTTCATACTTCAGCTTTATTCTCTCCCACACTGCATGGTTGCTTTTCCAGTCTTTAATCTCCATGAGTAGATCTTCATTTATGGACGAAACGATGATCGCCATTGTGCGCTCATCCTTTCTGATCCATTCAACTCTCCTCGGGTCTCCCTCTGGAGGTTGCACCTCTGAGAGCTCGGTCACCGACCAGATGCCTTTGCCCTTCAGGAGTGTTTTGATTTTGAATTTCCAGATTCTGTAATTTGCACCATCAAGACTGATTGCTACTCTGGTCTGGATTGTCGTAACCATATTGTGTTGTTTGGAAGAATCACTGCTGGAATATCAGTAGTGATAACCTGTAGGCTCTAATACCATGTCGCGGAAGCTTTTTCTTGTTTCGTGTTCGTCCTCTCTTCTGATTCGCGAACAATTTTCTATCTTTGAATTTTCTTTTCGTGCAGAAGCTCTTACGGGATCCTAGACACTCAACTACGCATCACAGAACATATTTTATTCTAGCAATCAAGAGACACAGCACAAGGCCAAGAGATACACAAAATAGAGCAACTATATTCTTAGTTTGGTTTTAGAGCGAGATCGTCAGTGTCTCGCTCGTTGGCGGAATGACTCTCTGCTCTTTCGCTGTGGACGATGTATGCCTAGTGCGACGTTGTGACGCGGAAGGCGAGTCAGGGATGACAATCTTGCTGCATGGACGACGACGACTATGAGAACTCGAGGCCTGGTGAGATGACTCAGCCGGTGCTTCTTCGTAGATCGAAAGCACAGAATCCAGGTGGAACCATGGATTTTGTTTTCTAGGTGAGAAGCGGCTAGAAGGGACAATAAAGATCCAACAGCGAACTGCTACTTAGTATTGCCCTTAATAGCCCATTTGAGCTCACCAGAAACAGTCTTGAACCAATTATATGGCTCAAGAGGGCTTTGGCCAACTTGGTATGGGACTCCACTATCCCATGGAGGATCTGTGATGTGATGCGGTGTTTTCTGAGGTTGCCAACCATCAGGATGTTGTTCAATAACTGGGCAGCAGCATGGATTGAAGGCTCAGTGATGGCTTCTAGAAGGTATCTGTCATTGGTCCAGTGCAGATCATTGGTGAGGTCAATGTATGGCTTGATGGCCTGTTTGGCCTGCTTGTGATTGGGTGAGGCATGTGTACCAGATGCTATACCTATGGCTGCAAGGGGGGCCTCAGTGACGCGCACCTTGTGTGTGGCTTTCTAGAAAGTGATATAAAATTTGGATTGTTGATTCGTCCTGAAAAGGCTCTCGCATGAATACCCATTGTAGTGAGCAAAGGCTTTGCAAGGGTCATCCACTAAGTGACCATGCTTGTGCTATGAAGGATCATGATGTCTGTTGCAGATGGGACATCACGATGAATAGTATAGCGCGAAGACTGGGAAGTATCGGTAGAAGACATGATGAGCAAAAAAGAAATGTAAGACGCGTGAAAGTGTATCAGAAAGCAAGTCAAGAACTTTGGAAGGCTTTGGTTGCGGGAAAAATTCGCAAGAGCTTTGCTAGCACAAGTGAGGAATGAATTGAATTCAGCCAACTTATAGGTGAATTTGGTGGGTCCATTACACTGAATACTAGTTTGGCTGATCACTTCTGAACAAAAATTTGCACCCATGTACAATACTGTAAAAATAGGCTATTAAAATCTCGGCGAAGGTTTTTGGGGATCTGAACCTATCAGGCGAATGTTTTCCAAGGTTGGCAAAGGATGAACCTTCGCCCAGGTACTGTCATAAATGCATTTTTTCACAATCTGAACCTATGGACAACCTATTTTTGACATTTTAAGATCATCTAGAAGGTCGACGAAGGTTCATAATAAAGTTAAGATGTTGGCAAAGGTTCCCAAAAATGGCATATTACTGATCATTCACCTAGCTCAAAAAATGGATTTCTCCTGGACAGGAACCTTCGCCCAACTCAAATTAGATAAATCTGAAGTGGATTTACAGTCTAGAGGCTTAGCAAAGGAATCTGATAATGTATAGGCCAAATTTGATCAAAACAGTGATTTTTTAAGTCATTTTCCATCAAAAAATACTGTGCTTTCTTTTTTCCATGCTGATGACTTTCTGACTTTTGCCCATCATTCTTTGCTTAATTTTTGCTTGTCTTTTTTTTTTGTTTTAACTTTTTTTTTTAAAAAACTCGACAGTTTAAATACTGAAAACAAAAAATTGAAAAACAAATAAAATTAAAAAAAACCATGGAGATCAGGCTTGTTGAACTGGCGGAGCAAGCTGCCAAAACTTGCGTAATCGGCTGCCATTCACCGGAGTATCAAATTGCTTTCCATCCAAGTGCTCACGAATTACTGCGCCATAGTTCAGGATTTCCTTCACTTTATATGAGCCTTCACCGGTAAACTTCAACTTTCCCTTGATCAGCTTGGTTTTGTACATCAATGCAAGATCTCCTGCTTTCAGACCTTTTTTTGTCTTGGCCTCTTTTATCAGATTAGTATTGTTGTTGAAAAGCAATGTATAATCCACATATAAAGTGATAATGATAAAAGACTGTTGCACTGCTTTGAAGTAAACATTAAAATCCGAAGAGCTAGGTGTATAGCCGTGATCAATAAGGAAAGTATTGATCCTTTGAAACCATGCTCGAGTAGATTGCTTCAAGCCATAAAGAGCCTTATGGAGTTTACACACATGATTGTGTTTACCCTCGATGATATAACCTTCGGGTTGCACCATATAAATGTCTTCGTCAATAACTCCATTGAGATATGATGTCTGTACATCCATTTGATGTATTTCCAAATCTGCTGCAGCGGCAAATGATAGCAAAAGTCGAATAGAAGAATGTTTGACTACTGGACTGAAGCTCTCAGTGTAATCGACATTGTATACCTGAGAAAATCCTCTGGCGACAAGTCGTGCCTTTCTCTTGTTGATACTTCCATCTGCATTGTACTTGACTTTGAAAATCCATTTGCAATCAACTACGTTTGTACTGGCAGGTAATTCGACAATCGTCCATGTTTGGTTCTTGATAAGAGATGAATACTCTTTATCCATAGCTTCTTTCCAGAGATCTGAATTTGGCTGACTGAGTGCCTCTTCGACAGACGTCTACTCATGAACAAGGTAGGCTGCAGACTCGTCGATAAACCGGTTAGGTGGTCTGCTTGTTCTTGAAGATCTTCTGGGTAATAGAGGAAGTCGATCATTTTCATTATACTGTAGTTGCCGAACTGCAATATCATCATCTTTTGATTCGCCGTTAATTTGTTGTTCGTCAAGAGTAGATGAGCTTGGTCCTTCAAGGGGAATAGTCGACTGAGGAACTGGAAAGTTCAATATGTCAGGAGAATCTGATAGGTCGGCTGGATGGGCTGTGCCTTTTCCCTTGAGGTCTTGAAACTGATCTTTGATGAAGATGACATCTCGGCTAGTGAATATCTTCGACTCGATGGGATCGAACAACTTGTAGGCTTGATCTGAAGTAGTGTAGCTTTACAGATGTTTCTTGGGCCGTGGTGAATCCCTACCAGAAGCCACAGAGGCTAATTAATGAACTTATTTATTTATTTTCATATGAAATGATTGGATTCTAGACCTTTGTTCTGGTACAGGCACCACTACCATGTGTGCTCTGAAAAAGGAACAAAACTGTATTGTTGTGGATAAAGATTCTGTGCAGTCGACATTCATTGTGCAACGAGTTGTTGCCATTGATGATCTGCCGAATGTTGACGATGAATTGGGCGCATCTTTCGGCCAGGACGTCGAAAAAGTTCAGGTGGCATCTTCAGAGCCACAGCCTCCTCTTAAAGACGAGCCTGAAGATTTTGCTGATCTCGAGGATGAAGAGGTTGTTGGTGGTGATGGGGATGGTCAGCTCCCACCAACTCATATTGATGAGGAGATTTTGGATGTATAAATGTTTTGGATTTATAATTTGAGATGTTTAAAATTTTAATTGTATTTATCTTGAGTGTATTTGTGGGATGATGTTATTTAAACTTTTATTTGTATGAAATATTATAAAAATTTACTAAAAGAATTTTGTTTTTCTATCAACCTGTGTTCTTTTAATAAGTATAATTTTAGTTTGTTTATATTGTAATAATGGAAATTATACATTTAGAAAAAGAAGTCTTGAAATAACTGCAAATGAATTTAAATTAGGAAAAGAGATTTAACTATGTTAATATTCTAATGAAATAAATATTAAATGCTTTATTATTTTCCATTACGTATGGTTGCTGAACATATCTTTTATTTGTTTCTATAATGATTGTTTTAAATTCAATCAAACTGAAAGATAGTTTTTAAATTGACTAGAATAAGAGTATGAAAAGACAAGTATGTTCACTGAAATTAATATGAATTGGATGTTCCATTATATGTACGATTAAGATTGCTTAGCATTAAAAGTTTGAATTTATGTAGATTTTTGTGAGTTTTTAGTTTTTATAATTGATTAAATTTATATTAAAAATTTTGGTTTTGTATTATTGCATGTTAAATTTATTTACTCACAATTTCATACACAGTTTGAATTAATTATAAATTATATGCTTTTTTATTTTTTGGATAAATAATAATGTGTATGTTTTCAAAATAGACTTGAAAGTGTCAAATTTTAACAAAAATCTTTTTTGGGTAATCTGCAACATTACTCTACTCGGTTGATACGCAACGGTGTTTTGGGAAAAAAATTGTCAAACAATTGATTGGTGACTAATTTTCCCACTCCACTACCCGACGCTGCTGGTGTACCGCCAGAAGTGCACGGGCCGCTCTGGCAGTCCTTGCCGCAGTAAGCATCTGTGGAGCCGCAATAGCCAAACTGACTGCAGCTGCCGTAGCTGAGCTTTCAGAGAAGACAGATCCCAATGAGACTCAGGTAACTGTGATACATAATTCGACCTCCAGGTAGCTGAATGCGAGTGACTGAGAGGGCAACACGTTTAGATGAGAGGTCAACACGTTTAGATTAGTGAGGAGATGGAGACGTCCTGCACCCGAAGCTTTTATCGCAGTTACTCAGGTCGCGTTTCGTCCAGTGATTTCCAAGCTTCGCAGCAAGCTGACTGGGGTGGGTGGGTGTAAAGCTCCTGAGTCCTGAGCCAGAAAGGTATTCAAGAATGCGCGTTAACTGTCCCATCCCTTTCCCTTCCCTTCTAGATGCCGCCCAGTTGCCCCAAATTTCAAAATCACTTTTTGGTGCTTTTTTTTTTTTTTCATCTCTCTAGCAATTCCTTTAAAAACAAACAAGAAGGATGTTGTATTGTACCACAAACGCCTTGTCCATGTCATATTGTGGTATTTTTCTTTATGTCAATCCAACAATTTTAGCTTATGGGAAGGTATTTTTCACATAATATGACAATAATAAGTTAAACTTTTGTAAAGATTAAAATGGTATACGATAAAATTTAGGAATACATGTGCAATATTATTTTGTGTAGTGGATTTATATATATTTTTGAAATATGACCATGATCTTCGTAAGTTTGTATTTTATAACATATAACAATTGATGTCAGTTTGTTGTAAGTTTTGAATAGACATTTTAAACATACAACAAACTGATAAGATTTGTTGATGATTATCATTTTGTTGTATTAGACAACATATTCAACCAAACAAAAATGTCAGACAAAGTATTGAGAATCAAAATTTACGATAAATATTTGATAATTTTGCTAGAATGATTACAATTAGTATTTGTGATCACTATTTGGAATACTTTATTATCAGAATTTAGAGTATTCATGATCAATGATCAATTTTGAAAACAATTCACAATCATCGCAATCGGTTTCGATAATCACGAACAAAATTCAGAATATTTCAGTATTCACAATATCCACGATCAATAATCAAAGTACTCACGGTTAGTATTCAAGAGTATTCACAATAATCACGATCGGTATGCAAAATATTTCAATATTCACGATCAGTATTCACAATAATCACGACCAATATTTAGAATAAGAGTATTCACAATAATTACGATTAGTATTCAAATTATTCGCCTCTCAATATTTACAATTTTAGATCGTTACCAAACATCAATTCGGTAGTCTTCATGATGCATCTATGAAAAGTCGATCAATTCCTCATCCAATATGGAAGACATTTTGTAAATTTCCTGGAAAAAACAAAAATACTGACGAAATTATGATGATATGAAAATCAACTAATATTAGTGACAACTTATCACACAAAGTCTAGTAAATACAATTGTCTAAAGCTAAAACAAAATAACACAAAACACACTACATGAATTTTTCTTTTTAATTGAACAATCTCTTTATCATATCTTGGATATATTTCAAAATCACAATGTTGATGGTATGATAGCTACAAACGCCAATAACACTAACCTCTCATAGTTCAAGACATATAGTTTATGAATTATGATTAAGGGTGATAACCAATAAGCATGCAATCACAAAAACAAGAACAATTTTAAAATGTTTAGGGATATGTTGATAATAAACAATCGTTTAACAAAGTGATATGAAATTTGGGGATATGAAATTTGGGCATTTGCTACCTATTTGAAGAGTCCAAGACATAAAACTTGATACACCAAAAATAATCATGAAAACTTACTACTACCACCCATTTTTTTCCAAAGAACATACCAACATCCTTCTAGTACGGACTTGCTGTCATGCCCACGACTGATGTCGAATTGATTATCTCGTTAGAGGTCAGTATGCCTACCTCGACCTGTAAGTTAATTATGATTATGAGGACTTTGGGGCCCTCAAGTGTATATGGTCATAATTAATGGTTGGAGGCCTAAACTCATGAGGTCTATCAGTGAGTCATAGGGGAGCTGGATAACGTGGCCCATAACTTAGAATTTGCTTTGCACAGGAACACAGATCATGCTACACAGTAACACAAACAGAAAACACTCTCTCCACAGCAAGCTCACATAGCAACTGTATTTCTCAAAACGAAATTACACTATACATATAGTTGTTCGCTTAGGCGACCCATGCATAACCCAGGTTGCCGTTGGCGGGACGCGTGTCCCATCGACTTGCCTCGTGGCGAGACCAACTGATCCTTATCCACTGATAGGACCCACAGTACAGTAGCACAATGATTCTACTTTAATTCTAACTCTCTCCCTTAAAGTAGAGTCAACTTTATATACAATCATATAAATAGCTTTGAAGTCAACAAACTTTAAGTACAGAAAGCTTTGATCTAAACTTATCAAACTTTTCTCCAACAAGTGGCTTAGTGAAAATATCAGCTAGCTGTTCTTCTGTGCTACAATGAACAACATGAATTTCACGACTTAGCAGCCTCTCACATATAAAGTGATACTGAATCTCAATGTGTTTAGTTCTCGCATGGAATACTGGATTCTTTGCTAGCTGAATGCCACTCTGACTGTCGCTATGTAATATCGTGGGATTTTTCTGCTTCATGCCAACTTCTTCGAAGATTTGTCTCAACCATATAGCTTCATGTGCTGCACTACACATTGCCTTATACTCTGCCTCTGTGGTTGAAAGAGCAATTGTACTTTGTCTCTTACTAGACCAGGAAAAGCAACTACCACAAAACTGGAATACATACCCTGTGGTGGATCTACGATCATCATAGTCACCTCCCCAATCCACATTCACATAGCCACACAATCCAGGTAAACCATCATGCTTCCTGCGAATCAAGCTATACTCTGAAGTGCCTTTCACATAACGCAAAATGCGTTTAGTTGCCTTCCAATGCGTTTTTGTAGGTGCTGCCATAAACTGACTTACAATGCCAACACCATAGCATATATCTGGTCTAGTCGTGGTAAGGTAAATCAAGCTCCCTACTAACTACCTATACAGCGTAGCATCAAATGATTGTGACTCATCAAGCTTAGAAAGCTTTTTACCTGGCTCAATAGAAGTATTTACTAGTTTGCAATCCTACAACCTAAACCTGTGCAACAACTCTTTGACATACTTCACCTGTGTTAAACCCACTTTGTGTCCTTTTTGCCACACCTCTACTCCAAAGCAATAATGCATCAGGCTGAGATCTGTCATCTCGAATTGTTCCATGAGGTCTTTCTTGATCATGTCTATCATCTCTTGATTATTTCCGTAATAATCAAGTCATCAACATAAAGAGCAATCAAAGCAACCATACCATCAAAGCATAAGACATATAGATTTGGATCAGAGTGTGTTCTCACCATCCCCTTTGAACGAAAGTAGGCATCAATCCTACTATACCATGCACGTGGTGCCTGTTTAAGACCATAAAGTGCTTTCTTCAAGCGACATACTTTATTTTCCTGTCCCTTCGCTACAAAGCCTTCAGGTTGATCCATGAACACCTCTTCTTCCAACTCACCATTCAGAAAAGCAGATTTCACATCCATCTGATGCAAAGGCCAACCAAAATGTGAAGCTAAAGCAACAAGTAGACGTAGAGAATTCCACTTACATATCGGCGCAAAGGTCTCCTCATAGTCAATGCCTTTACTTTGTGCGTACCCTTTGATCACCAATCTTGCCTTGTGCTTTGCTATACTTCCATCTGCATGGTACTTAGTCCTTACCCATTTGCAACCAATGGGTTTCTTGCCAACTGGTGGTTCTACTAAGTCCCATGTGCTATGCTTAGCAATTGACTCCATCTCCTCTCCCATGGCCTTGACCCAAATGTCATCATCCTTCGCTTCACCATAAGTCGAAGGTTCTTTGCTTTGAATAATGCTAGATAGGAGAGCATAATTTGCTTCATACCTTTCAAGTTGTGTCTTCTCTCTTGTTGATCTTTGTAGCTCTCCCTATCTAGATGATCCTGGAAAGTCATCCATGTCGCGGCCCTCCAACAATCTCTCAAACCACTTAGGGAGCTTCCTGTCAGGTGATCGGCTTCCTGGTGAAAATGTATCCCACGGTACATCCTTCTCCTTGTGTTTGTCACCTGCAACTTCAATCCTTCTTGCACCAAAAGGTTTGTCCCTACCTCTCCAACCTGTCTCTTGAGGTTGAGTAGTAGTATCTTGAGATGTATCCTCTTTTTCATCACTTGGAAGGTCAATGAATGGATCATCATCAGGAGGTATCCTCACTATACCATCTTTCCCTCTAGATGTGTCTATCTTCTCAGCATCCTCATCTTCATACATCTTGGATTCATCAAAGATAACATCGCGGCCATCTATAGCCCTTCACACGATCATCATATCCTAGGAATATGCACTTGATAGCTTTCACATCAAGTTTACGTCTCTCTTCCTTAGGAACGTGTACAAAGGCCTTACATCCAAAGATTCGCAAGTGGTTCACCTTTGGCTTCTTCTTCGTGAATGCTTCCTCGGGTGTTATTTTTGGTATGGCAATGGTAGGACTTCTATTTTGAAGATAGACTGTCGTACTGCATGCTTCTGACCAAAAATCCTTTGGTAGTTTCATCTCAGCTAGCATAGATCTGGCACTTTCCACAATCGTACAATTATTGCGCTCAGCTACACCATTGAGAGCAGGAGTATGAGCTTGCGTAAATTGTCTTTTAATCCCACATTGATCACAAATATCATTGAAGTCATTAGACTTGTACGCACCTCCACTATCTGATCTTAGGACTTTGATCTTCCTACCTGTTTGATTTTCGACCAATGCTTTGAAGCTCTTGAAGTTGTCAAATGCATCTGATTTCTTCTTCAAGAAGTAGATCCACGTCTTTCGTGACATATCATCAATAAAGGTCATGAAATAGAAGGCTTTACCTAAGGACATGGTCCTCATAGGCCCGCATAAATCTGTGTGGATTAAATCCAGGATGTTCTTTGCTCTTGCAACACCCCCTTTATTGAACTTCTCTCGATGCTGCTTCCCATATACACATGATTCGCACATTGATTTCAAGTGGTCTTCAATGGTAGGCAATCCTATTACCATCTCCAATTCAAACTGAGACTTCCCAAGTTCAAGTGACCAAGCCTCTTATGCCACAACTCGGTTTGTGATGGAATGGACGATACAAGTCCATGTTGCCCCTTGATTGTGGCATTCAACTTGTACAATTTTGTATTGGGCTCTCTTACTCCATCCGCAATAACTTTGAGCTTTTGGTTCACATCCTTCACAAAGCAACGATCATGGAGGAATTCTACTTTCAACTTTTGATCAGTAATGACTCCATCATAAAGTAGATTTTTTTTCAAACCTGGTACGTAAAGTATCTCCCTGATCATCCTGCTTTTTCCATCAGGTAGTTGGATTGAAACAGTGCCTATCCCTTTGATCTTGCACACCTCGCCATTTGTCTGTGAAACGGACGTTCCATTATCCAACACTTTCATGCTACTGAACCAATTCTTGTTACCTATCATGTGTCTTGTGGCTCCCGAGTCAATATACCATGCTTGATCATCTTGATTAGATGACAATGCAGATATGAAGATGCTAGAGTCTTCAATATCACCCTCATCGACAAGGTTACCAGCTTGCTTTGGTTTCCCCTTGCCTTGTTCTGCCAAGAATTTGCGACATTCTTTCCAATGACCCTTCTTACCACAATGGAAGCACTTGCCTTTCTTTTTGGTCTTACTGGAAGATCCCTCAACCTCCTGAGACTTGGCAAATTGCTGCTTAGACTTCTTCTTGCCCTTGCCCTTGCCTTGTTTTTGGCGTGTCGCAAGTGCCTGATCGTCAGTATTTTGACGTCTAGCTTTCACCATTTCTCGCCGTTGCTCTTCCTGCATCAAGATTCCTATGAGCTCGTCAAAGGTTGGCAACCTTTCTCTTGATGCTATTCCGCTCACAAACATTTGATAGGGTTCTGCAATGCCACACAATGCATTGTGCACCAGCTCCACATCACGTATGCGCTCACCAATAGAATGCAGTTCATCCCTCATTGTCTTGATTCTGGTCATGTACGTCTGAATGTGCTCTCCTTGCTCCATGCGGACACTATTCAACTTTGACTTCATAAACATGATTCTTGACGGATTTGACGTCTCGAACTGCTCCTTTAGCACATCCCATGCCTGTCTGGGTGTCACAACATCACATATGTGGGTAATGATGTGATCCTTCACTGACAAGTTAATGAAGGTCAAAGCTTTCCTCATCTTTTTGTCAAACACTTTGATATCCGCTTCATTTGGCGGCCTTCTCTCATCACCTGTGACGACTTCCCACACGTCTTTCTCCATCAGTATGTTTTTCATTTTGAATTTCCACACTGCATAGTTGGAAATCCTGTCCAATTTGCTACTTTCACTCAAAATGGACTCTCCCATGTTTGCCATCGCAAAACTGCTTGAAACTGCTGCCTTAGGCTAAGAACAGTATGCCGAGGCCAACAGTGATGTCAGAAGTTGAAAATAATGACCTGCACTTTTCCCCTTACCAGGCCACTCGCCGCTTTTCCACCAATTTGAAAGCCAAATTGGCGTCGCCTTCCGAAATGCACTCAGTCGTCAACTCCCAACTTCATGCCCAGTAGAATGTTGAAATCACTTCTGGCGCACTCCGAACACTTTCTCCGCTGCAATCAGTCTGTTTTGTTGTACCATACTTGCAAGTACAGTCTGGGTGCCCTTCGTTTGGAAGTTATAGCCTTTCGTTTGGGTCAAAACGGGCAAAGGACCCAAAAATAGAGATTTTCTTTGTTTTTGAATTGTTTCTTCACCTTGAAGAAACTTCACTCTTCACTTGTGAAGGGACCCAACTCCCATTTCAGTATGAAATTTTTTTAAGAAATTGAAGGCCCAATTGCCCTTCAAACTTTCACAGCCCCTTGACTTGCCATCTAATGGCTTATTCCGATCCAAAGGCTCATACCGCTTTCCAAAAGCATGATCTCAATCATTGATCTTCATAGGGACTCATCCTACGGTCCTAGATGCTTTTGTGCGTTGATCCACGTGCCTACAAGCACTACTCACTCCGGAACGCTAGGAACCCACCTCTCTCGACCCCGCGCGATCTGCCTGCGGGCTCTTCCTCCTTCTACGTTTTCCAACTATGGCTCCCTTGAGGATTTTTCAACAATATCTCTCTCTCTCTCTCTGAGTCGTGGCTGTCAACGACCACTCTTGATCAGGCTCACACTGCTAGGGCACCCTCCTGTGTGCTTTTACAGCTCGGAAAATAGTTTAGAATAGAGAGAAAACTTTGTTTTTTGGCTTCCAAACCCTAGACCAGGGTTTTTCTCACAGCCTTGAACTTGGCTTGCTTTTCACAGCTCTCTGGCTGGCCAAATCAATTGCTTTGAGGCCGCCCTACTACTGGAAAGCTGAAGCTTCACACCGTTTGTCAAACGGTGTCCGATTGATTGCACACTGACTGCAAACACCAAATAGCCTGCTTCGGAATTTCAAAATTCCGTTTGCTGAGGTTCTGATTCAGCCGACAACCCTTGTCTCTGAATCCTCACACAGTCTCAAGCTTACCAAGCTTCTATGTGTTAAACTCTCTACACCAGTGTTTCTCCTTCCGTCTTCAACCCGCCGTAAACCCCGAACTCTCAGAAGACAGTTCTCCTGAAGCTCTCTTCAACGACGATGATGTACTGTGTACACTCTCTGTACGGATCTAATACCAACTTAGAATCTGCGTTGCACAGGAACACATATCATGCTACACAGTAACACAAACAGAAAACACTCTCCATAGCAAGCTCACATAGCAACTATATTTCTCAAAACGAAATTACATTGTACATATAGTTGTTCACTCAGGCAACCCATGCATAACCCAGGTTGCCGTTGGCGGGATGTGTGTCCCGTCGACTTGCCTCGTGGTGAGGCCAACTGATCCTTATCCACTGATAGGACCCACAGTACAGTAGCACAGTGATTCTACTTTAATTCTAACTCCATATAGGCTGCAGAGGTGTCCACTGAGGTTTCACAATGCACTATGAGTGGTGCATGGGCCTTGGAGGGTACAAGTATACCCATTGGGCTCTCATGAGTGTATGCTTGATTTGTGTGATTAGTAGCTACATGCTGCTGGTGTGATTCCTCCTTCCCTTGTGATAGATTGATTCATAGCTTGAGGGCTAGATCCGAAAAGTCTAGGTTTGGTTGGGTTGGTTTTTCCACCATCCAATTCCCTTGTGTTGCTTGTTTGCGGCTTACTTAGTTTCGAATCCTTGAGTGAGGACTTTATAGTGGTATAAGAGTCTAATTTAAGCAAATTTGCTGTTGGTGAGTACTCAAGAGGAGCCAAGATTTCGAAGGAGATCTTTGTGTTGGGGTCTTGATATTTCGACTCCTAGGGAGCGAAACTTCTGTGCAAAAGACTTGGTATGTGTGTTTCAAGTTTCTCTTCCTGTGAGTCACAATTTTTTTTTTGAGAGGAATCGATTGTGTGGTAAGTGCACTACCAAGTTTGCAATCAGTTGGTTGTTATATGCTCTTGAATGATTATTTAGGAAGAGATTTTGATTCACTTCTTGCATTCAGTTTTGCCATTACTTTTTTCTCGTTCATTTTTTGGATGATAGACAATTTCTAGCCTTTCAAAAGCTAAAATTTAAGCCTTCAGAAAGCTAAATTTCGATGAGTACTTGTAGGAAAAGCAACCAAATTCTTTTAGAGGTATATGTTGGTCTTTTTCCTTGGAAAAGTGCTTCTAAGTAAAATCCATCAAATTGTCCTTGCATCTTGATCTGAATCCTGAATTTTGTCTAAATTTTAATTTTCACCATTTGTTGTCGCATCTGGATCTGAATCCTTAATTGGACTTCTGTTGTCTACAACTGTTTCTAGATCCAGAACTTGATTTTCAATGTCACTTCACTCATCCTCTTCATCGTTGTTGCTTTGCTCATCACACTCATTGTTGGGTTCATCTTCATCTTCGGAAGTGTCTTCACTTTCATGCACCTGTATCGGTCGTCGATCCACTAATGCTTTATTATGAACGATCCATGTTATATCTCATCAAGTGACCAAGGGTTTTGTGCGCACGTGCACAAAACTGTGCTGAAAACAACTCTAGTGTTAAGGGAAATTTCTTGTGATGATAGCCAAAATCGCTCCAAAGGTCGCCTACAGTATCCTTGGCTACAAGTGTCATCGATGAGCAGAATGATGTTGAGCATACAGTTCAGGAGAATTTTTCAAGGAATGGTGTTAAAGGACTATATTTTTTCAGCGACAAGGATTTCAACCTTCCAGAATGATTATCTTCAAGAGGCTTCTTGTACATGTTCCACTTCTCACTAATTGGTTAAAATTATAAGAATGTCAAGAGCACATTTCGTAGCATCAAGATTATACCATCGGATACAACCAGCAGATGGTCAATCTGTTCTCCTGTAAGCAGCTACAAGTTTGTTCATCCTTATAATTGTCATGTAGGCGAGAGTTATAAGAAAAAAAAATTTAAGATGGAAAGAATCATAATTGTCTATAAGAGTATAGATCGACCATCTGCTAGTTGTATCCGGTGGTACAATCTTGATGTTACAAAATGTGCTCCTAACATTCATGTAATTCCATCCAATTAGTGAACAACGGAATATGTATAAGCAGCATCTTGAAGATTCTTGTTGTTGAAAAAAATATAAACCTTTAATACCACTCCTTGAAAACTCTGAACGCAAGGATAACTGAACAATCTGGTCCAAAATCGCTCCAAAGGTCGCTCCAAATGTCACTCCAAAGTCTCTGCAAGGATGAAGCTTGGCCAGAGGAAGCAAGCGACGATGAATGCCACCTCATATTCCCTCATATTTTGGAATGCCACCTCATATTCCCACCCAACAACAAATATACTCCATACATGGACAAATTGGAACTATACGGGTTCAAATCCCCATTGCCCCTTTACCTAAACCATAAACTCCTTTCTCTAAACTGCTAAGACCCTTGATACTAAACCCCTAAACCTTGAACCCAAAATCAATACTCTTGTTGCTTATCCTAACCCTTTTTTACCCCCTAGACCCCTAAGAAAAGGAGTATAACATCAGCCAACCACGCTCCATGTTTCAAAAAGTTGGTTCCTTAGGGTTTAGGGTATATCTCTCTTTGGCATACATCCAAATGAGACATCCTGACCTTATTTAATATGCAATTTGTATATTTCATTGAAATACGCAAACATGATTTATTAGAACCTACATGATCTATTAATATCCTAAATATTAGAACCCTTGTCCTATAACCCTACAACCCTTAACTTAGGGTGCAATTGATGGTTGGAATATTGATGACCCAATCCCATTAAGAATTCCATTTGCAAAAGATGATTATAGCTCTTCGATTTTGCTTCCGTCATATCCAAGGACTGCCACACATGCTGCTGCTTTGAACCCTTCACAAATGATCCCCTTTTGCAATCCAATCCTCAATGGGGTTGGGTCATGAATGCTCCAACCAGTAATTGAACCCTAAGGTAAGGGTTGTAGGGTTATAGGAAAAGGGTTCTAATATTTAGAATATGGGATAAATTTAGGGTCTAGGGAGTAAGGGGAATTTAGGTCTGAGGGGTCTAGGGGGTTAAGATTAGGATAAGGAACAAGAGGGCTAGGTCAACCTGGAGTCCAAGCAACCCCACTATGTTATCTTCTAGGGGTTGTCAGATGGGACGAATGGGACCTTGGTCTTTTCAAATAATAGAAAGCTAAATTAATAACATGCCACCTTTGCATAATTGTTTGACTTCCCCCTCAATAATAGTACTTTGCTAAAACAATTCCTAGCTAGGGGTTTGCCCAATAATATCACTAGGAGAAGTTTAAAGGGAATGTACATCTTAAAGCAAACATATAAATAGACTTATAAATGGAAATTAACATATTAGCCTGTATTATTGCAAAATAATAAATTAATATGTAAAAAAATGCCTGTCTAACACTATAATGGTTTTTAATATTAATATCACCTTACTTAAGCTGGTTTCCCTTAGCTGGTTATTAACATTAATATCATCTTACTAGCTTACTATAGAAATACACTAAGTCTCAACAATATAACATCTACCCAATTTCAACCGGTTTTAACCTAAACCTCAACCTTATTTATTTGGTCCATGAGCTCTTCTACCATATCAAGCTTCCTTTTCTATTGCTCTCTCTTAGTCAACCACTCATCACTTTCTTTTGACTCTTTGATTTTTGGATTGACTAGAATCAGTCAATGTTTTGACATATAATATTTTTTGTTAAGCCCAAACTGCCACTATAGGATTCTAACATGCCCCTACTTGTGCCAATATGCCATGTTTGAGGCCACAAGATACAAGCATAGACTTTGGTTACTCTTTCTGTACCAAGGATATAAAACACGCTCCTACTTATGGGACAATTTCAATACCATTTCTCATGTTAGATGTATGAGTACATTGGGTTTTAATGCATGTTAGACATACCAAACTTCCATTGGCATAACTAAACTTGTCCTAAGTTTATGTAGTCTATCTAATCACCAATAATCACCTAGGCCCAAGACCTAAAACTACTTTTAGGAACTAACACCAAAAAATTTGTGCCCCTAGTCAATATGCCATGTCTCAAACATTTTTAAGACCACAAAATACAAGAATAGAGTATGCTTACCTAGATCTAGCATAAGTCCAAAAAGAATTTAGATAGCAAAGGGTTAATTGGTTATGGCACAAAATGGCTAGAATGGGTACAAAAAGCAATTTTGTACTCATCATAGAGATGCATACAAATTTGATGACTGCTTGAATGAAGGACAATCTTAGAAAGAAATCTAGTCTAGCCTAACTGGTCCATAAGATGTTCCTAACAATATTTAGTTCATGCAAGAAGCTTTTGAATAGAGCTCTAGAAGTAAAACACATTGATGATTTAGCTAAGCACATCATTGTATTAAAAACATGTATGGAAGTTTTGCTCCCACATGTGTGCATGTCTTACTTACTAAAAGTGTAGTGTAGCTAGAATATCACCTACTTACATACCAATCATAACAATCCAAATACTATATCTATCAAAATATATATATCACTCATGTTTAATTTCTCAACAAACTTAAAGCCATTCATGTGTTATAAACTACCATACAAGTTTGTTTGGTAGAAACATAGATATTAAGATACTATTGGATTAGATTTCAATGTGTTTCAACCAAGTGATATTCATACTCCTAAACAAAATATTTTAGAGATAACGAGTAAACACGCAACTTATAAAAGCAGATTACAGTTGAAGGATAGAATGAAAAATTTTCAAATCCATTCCAAGTCCATCTAGCACAAAATAGTATTTTAATTAAAGGCCTTCAAGACATGTCCTCAAACCTAGGTTCTTAACAAACCAAATAAAATGCTTTGTTGCTTGATAGAAAAATCATTGTCTGAAGGTTGAAACAGGGTGCTGGAATATTGTTGTTCACAGACTTGGAAATTCTGACGTCTGTTCCAACCTCCTTCCCAGCGACATCCATGGCCAGACTAATTTTGTAAATATCAGGTAAAGCAAAAATTGTGATGAGTAAATCTCTATTAGAGGTAAAACACGTACTTTTGACTCAAAAGAGTTTTAAGTTGTTAAAAGTGAAAATTTCGAAACTTGGATCTTGATAAGACATACTATCTATGGTATGGGATTGTATCCATTAAGCATATTGAGCGATAACATAGCCAAAGGCATGATTAACATGATCCAAATAAATTAATCTCTTTATGTAATCCCTATAAACAAATGTTCTAGATATAACATTATTATCGAAATCTACAAAACATAAATGAACAGAAAAAAGCTCGTTTTGTATTTCATGTGTTGTGAGAAACTATAACTAATTATAGGAATATCTTGTCATAGTTTGCTCAGAAAAATATTGCCTCCAAATAACACCATGGTGGCATCTCGACAAAAAGCCAAAAAAATGTTGTCGGCAGTCGACATGGATTACAAGAGTATTCATGCATGGTCCAATGATTGCATTTTATATCAAGACGAGTTTGAGGAGGCAAGCACGTACCCACGTTGCGGGAAACATCGTTACATGCAAGATTTACAAGGAGACACCGTACCCGCCAAAGTGGTAAGGTATTTTTCCCATCATACCCATGAGGAATTATTGATAAACCATCTTCTGGACCCAATGCACATCATATTTAAGAATGTAGAGAGCATAATTTGGGAGCACTTGACCGGTGCCAAAGATAAAAAGCCACACGAGATGACTTGAAGGAAGAGAAAAAATGGCCGATCTATGGCCACAAACGATTGAGAATTCAATTGTCCTCCCAAAGGCTCCATGGATCTTCTCTAGCAAAGAAGAGGCAATTGTAAAGAAGGCAATAGCCTCATTTTGAACTCCAACATGACACATGCAATGACTAAAGGGTGACTTCACAAGGGACAACGAGCTAAGTGGACTAAAGTATCATGATTGGCATAAATTTTTATAGGTTGGCATGTTTTTTGATGTTGCCTAGACCTCATGAATATTACGATTTATAGCATGTCTTGTTATGATGATTAATAGGCATATATGTATCTCAATGACCAAACTATTTTTGTGTATGCAGTTTGTACTTCCCTTGGTGCTAAGAGGGTTTCTGACGGAAGAGCTAAGGAGTGCAATCTACAAACTCAGTGGTTTGGTGAGGTATGATCAATGCAAATCACATTATTTTTCAAAGAGATGATTTAAGATGATGATCTAACTAATGTGTATGTTATTGTTGTTTACTTTTCTTATGAAGATACATTTCATCAAAGGAGATACCACTAGCATCCATTGAGACGACAAGACAAAGCTCAGTCAAGGCAATGTGTTTGATCAAGAAGCACTTTTTCCACATCCATTCTCACCATTCAAATGCATGTCATTGTGCATTTGGTGGATGAGATGGCCATTGCAGGTACATCATCTGCTTTCTCTATTGTCTATTCTTAGTCCATCCTAGACTATTGGTATTATGGTTACGATGTTCTCTCATTGATCGATATTATCAATACAGGCACTGTCCATAGTTGATGGATGTTTTTCTTGGAATGATTTTTGAAAACATTGAAAGGACTCTTAATGCAAAGATCAAGGCTTGAGGGTAGCATGGCGAAAGGGTGGCTAATGCAAGAATCCATGGTTTATATCACTGAGTTCCTTGCTCATAGTGATCCTTCGATTTCTCGTCTCTAGGATAATAAGGATGACAAACATGTTGTTGGGGATGCTCCTCAGAGAAAAGGAACGATCAAGAAAATGAGTCAGTCCTTCAAGGAGAAGGTAAATAAGTTTTGCATTCTTAATAATGAAGAAATGCAAAAGTGGATTTCGAGATATGAAGAGGCCAAGGCTCGTATCGAGCTACTTTTAGGAGAGGGTATAAAAGACAACCATACACGTGTGACCTCGTTCTTCTACCCAATGACATGGCGCTTTATTGGCTATGCGATGCCCTTAGAGAAGCCATGACAAACAAGGAAGTAACAGAGAGAGAGCAGAAATTTGCAAGGGGGTGCGATTTTCATGTAAGCTGTGTACATTATTCACATACATGTTTTACATATTTGCTTAATATCACGTGATGTATAGGGTAATATAATTTGGAACATGGCCCTAACACATTTTGTTCTTTCTCATTCAGTACAAAAAAGACAATGCATTGTGGATGCATGGACGGCATTTTCGTACGGAACGCATTGATCAATATAGAAACACCTATGATTGTGAAATCATGGCAAATTTTACCCAAGAGAGTTGAGCAAGCATGGCTAACACCAATTTATTCTCCTCTCAACTTGATTATTGTGGGACAAATCAATGACATCCTTGAAGTTGGATTGAGGCAATTCAATGTTTTCATATTTGATGTCAAATGGTTCAAAGTTGCAATGGTTCCAATGCAACTGTGAGGAAAGATGAGAGTGGCTATTTTGCCATTGACTCCACCAAGCTTTGGACAAATCAAAGCGATACATTTGTTTTTCCTCAACAATGCACACAAATACATATGTTTTCAAGTAGTCAATGCTCGTTTTATGTGAATCAAATGATTTTTAGTATACAAAAAATGTATATTGACAATGTGTGTATACTCAAGCAATTGTAGCATATTTACTAATTATGAGTCAATGTTTATGGAAACATCGATCGATTACAAGTATTCTTTCACCTTGACTGTTCAGATCCCAGATGGAAGTACATGATTCAAGTCGCTCCTCGATTTTGAGGATAGAGATGTCATGGAGGACATGGCCTGCCAACTGATGCACCTGAACAAGATCATGATGATGAACTCGATGACACATTTTCAGAGGATGTGCATGCTTTACAAGGAAATGATGATATTAAACATTATGCATCATCATCGGATGGATCGACATCGCATGACACAACTTCTCGATCTCCCTCGTTGTCATCATCGCCATCAGCTTGTGAAGATCAACTTATTAATAACAAAGCTATAGGAGATATTTGGGTAGAATTAAAGATAGACTCATTTGGCTTGGCGGATTTGTCACATGATGATGCGACAAATGATAACAAGGAATTAGCAAATGAATAAGTGAGATAGTATGATATATTGCAATTTTTTGTAATATTAATCGCATTGCTCACATATGCAATTGCACTTTATTATTTGATTAGTCGACATCAAACAAAAAGTCAATGCATGTGAGTACACAAATTGTGGTCATGATATTGTTGTGATACATAATTTTCTATTCACTTGTGTATATGGCCCCTTATGTTGATAGAAAATGAAATTCAATGTATTGATAAACAACAATTTTCAAAAATGCCAACCATTTTCATTCTATAACATTCTGTGGTTTATATTGATGGGCCTTTTTTCATTAGTCTTGGTATTACCCTCGATTAACAGAGTAATTTGGAATGTCTTTGACCTCCTTATGAGCCTCCTTATAATCCTCCTTATAACCCTTCTTACAACCCTCCGTATAACTCTCGATTAGTAGGGATTTTTGAAATGTCATGGGCCTCCTTATAAGTCTTTGAAAAACACATTCAAATTTGCAAGGCTTATACCGAGGCCACCCTATGGACATGACGCTCGAGCTTTCTGCTTCCCCTGCGCCTCTTTTTTTATTCTATCTTTCAAAAAGATGCTCAAAAAAAGCATTGGAAATCGCTCATCTTGTTGTAGTGATGTTTATAGCAGTCATATAGGAGCTGCAATATCAACATGGTATGAAAGAAATAATTTTATTGTCATTGATAGTGTATCGATAGTCGTTTGATAGTATCAGACTACCAAAATTATGTAGTCGTATATATCTTCTCTACAAACCTTCGGAAAGCCTTCTATCAATTTCATCCCATACTTCTGATTCTAAAGTCAAACTAATTGATATTACATATGTCAACTGAGAATAGGGTTATGTCCCACTTTTTGGTATAAGTTTCAATATCAAAGGCAATTCAAATTGAACACATTAAATTTAATACATTGTTTGTGTAATATGAAACTTTCATCTGAGTTCATGATGTAAGTTGATTTCTTAAAACAGATTTAATCAAGAGCATAAATGAAAGAAATGCCTCTCAATAATTTAGAGGCCTTTTTTCAACAATATCTTTTGAATAATAGCCCATGCTAATCAACCTCTTTCTTCCCATGAAATTGTTTTCCATAGAGCTAGAAAGTCTTGTTTTTGTCCATTTTTTTTTTTCCAAATTTATCTAGTATATCCTTTATTCCATTATAAACATGTATTTCATCATCCAAAAGTATTGCATTCCTCACTCCATCTAAAAATGGCTTCTTTCAAAAGTTGAATTTTAGCTTGAAGTGTCTTACTAGCAGTGGTGAGAGGCTTAGACAAATTTTTCTTTCTTTTTGAGGGTTCGGCTGCTGAATCATTTGGTACAACTGCCTCTCACAGCTGGTTCTATTCATACTTTGTTTAAGATTAATACTAACTGATATGGACCAATTGCCCGTAAATTGATCAGCATGGCACAAGCCAGGCCTGATACGGTAATATTAGGGCTTGGCCTATCGCTAAAAACCTTTTTATTGCTTGGGAAGCATGTACATCTTTCAGCCCATTTCACATATTTTGTGAGTTTATCAAGTGCTTCAGGTATGTATTTTATGTATAAAAATCACAATACTCTTGATGAGCCTTTGTTCCTCCACAAAATGTTTCTCCTAGAGTAGATGGGTGGATGGTTTTTAGTGGTAATTGTACAACATTAATGTGAAAATTTTAATAGCTTACACCAAACATGGATTTACACTAGAGTGAGCCATGTCGGATGTTGAAAGTGCATATGTGTATGCACAAATTGTCATAGTGCATATGACGAAGACATTTGAGAAACATATTCCTTATTTTTTCATTCTACTAATCAGGTTGCAATAGTGGCAAAAGCTGTGAATTACATGGTCATGAACTATTTTGACGAAAAAGAGAGTAAACAAGTTTCTAACAATTGATAATTGACATTTAAGGATTGTAATATATTACGAAGTGAAATTTTTGTAGCAATAAAAAAAAGGTATCATATATACATGGAGATAGAAATAAGTGAGCATATGCATTATATGCATATTTCTATATAAATAGGTCTCGGTTGAATAAGATTGTTCCCTAGATTTTCTATGGGTGTAGTGGCATGCTAATCCATTTATATGGCACCATCTCATCCAATATCTTAAAGCCATGGGGTTGCCTCACTTGATTGACTTGGAGTTGCAAAGGTTTTTTTGGTCCCAGGTTCAAGCCTTCCGTGTGAACCAAGATGCAATGTCTTGGAGCCACAAACATTGACTTGGCCGTGAGGGAAAGGAAGTTGGAAGGGATGTGCGATGGGCTGGAAGCAGTCTCCGAGTTGACGAGAACAGCCCTTCTCATGACTTGCTTTTCACACGCTCACTCAGCTGCTTTTCTAATGATCCGTGAAGGAAACGGCATTTACTAACAGGATTCAGTCTGCCTATAAGAACGCCAGGGCGTAGAACATCTTCATCTCCTCAGTTTCTCGCATTTTTAGCTCTACTTGGAGCTCCAATTTCTGTATTGGTCTCAACGATCGCCCGCACATACCTCAGATACAGTTGTTTCCTACTCTGACATTCGGTTGTGGATTTATCTGAGTCTCTCTCAGAGCTTTGTTACTGCAAAGCTCAGCTATGGCAGCTGCGCCCGTGAAAACAGCATTGCTGTTAGTATTTGCATGCGTGACGTACCCATGTGTGGCTCAGCAGTGCGGGAGCCAAACAACGTGTGCCAACAATCTGTGTTGTAGTCAGTATGGCTATTGCGGGTCCACCGATTCTTACTGCGGCAAGGGCTGCCAGAGTGGTCCGTGCACTTCAGGCGGTACACCATCATCGCCGGGTGGTGGAGTGGGAAGCATAGTCACCAGTCAAGTGTTCGACAGTCTTTTCCCCAACCGAAACAGCTTCTACACATACGAATCTTTCATTGCTGCGGCAAACAAATACCCATCTTTCGGAACCACTGGCGACTCTTCTGCCAAGTTGCGAGAGATCGCCGCTTATGCTGCCCACGTACAGCAAGAAACAGCAGGTATCGCCCGCTTTTGATTTCCCGCATAACATTTCCTACAGAAAAACATTGTCTGTTTTGATTCGGAAGTGAACATCCTTCAAAAATTTTACAAAATTGATTTTCAATAGAGATTGCTGGTTCCTTTCTTACATTATGTTGGCATGAGTTTTTAATTGCTTGAAGTTGAGAATGAACCTAGGAGAAGACTGTACATAGTTCAGCATATAGGAAGAAAACTCTTCGCACTGGGCTTAAATAAGACCTATTCTAATGTCTGTGTCGCTCGTCTCGATGCTTTGATGGCGACAGGTTTACAGTACATCAACGAGATCTCTCCGGGTAGTGACTACTGTGACTCCAGCAATACCCAGTATCCATGTGCCGCGGGGCAATCCTACTTCGGACGTGGGCCTCTACAGCTATCATGGTGAGCAAGCACTGAACGTTGTTGCACAAAAGTCAGACACATTGATTTAATGCTCCTTGTGGTATCCTGCAATTTTTGGAAGGTGGTTGTTTCTTTCAATTATCGTTTTCAGCGAAATTCTGCAGCTTCTGTTCATTCACATCCTTCAAAGGCTAACACAGCTTGCTATTAACTACTTATACAATACCAACAAATAAAGTCAAGCTACATTGCCTTTCCTCTATCTAATGTAGCTTTAGAT